>OU744338.1:76379359-76986359 GCA_916610165.2 Gymnosoma rotundatum | reverse complement strand
TTTATATGCACAGCAAATTTACAATATACAAATTTGCACAATAACCATCTTGAATACCTTTACTATTTAAGACATCAATGAAATTTAAATAAAGCAAAATTAATTTAACTAACAAACAAAGCAGTTGTATTATTTCACCAAGATTACCAAGTTCAAGTGCTTGCGTTATTTCTAACCTACACGATAACCAAGTTTAAGTGCTTGTGTTATCACGTATAATTGTGCCGGCAATTCTGCCCGGACAAAACAATAATCGAGTGTAAACTAGCTGAGTCCATAAGGCAAGTCTAACATGAATCGCATGGGCCATCGGAGAGATGTGCTCTTTTTTTATACAGTAGAGATCTGTTTTTCATCTCACACTAAATCATTACTCTAACACCGAATACTCTCTTCTTAAAATGTGAAACAAAGAGAATCGAATGAAAAATATAAACGTGTGAAGTGAATCAAAACATTGCCTGTTTTAAAGAGAATCATAACATAACTTGATTTGTTTTTTTTTTTAACCAAAACAAATAACGGTTGATTGTCAACATTGTTATTATTCCACCAAAAAGACGCGAATCACAGTTGTGATTCATTCGTCATTGTAATGAGGGAAATATAAAAATTATTTGGAATAGGTATGAATGTAAATGTTAAATTATTTTCTTTTGTATATTTATAGACATAATACTATATCAAATAATATAAATTACAAATAACATCATTTAAAAAATGTGTTTTTTTTGTTACATTAGTTTCCTAAGATTTTATTCCTCAGAATTCCGATTGTAACTTGCTCAGATTGTTTTTGATATGGTAATATATGTACATATATACATATGTAAACAGATTATATAGTTTAGAATGATGAAAGTATCCGGGAGCATAAAATAATCAGGAGAATTTAAGTATGTATGAATGTATGTACATATGTATATATGAATTAATATATTATGAATTTATGTATGTATGAATTTAAGTATGTATACATTAATGTATGTATAAATATATGTATGTACGAATGAATGAATTTATGTATGTATGAATTTATGTATGTATGAATGTATGATTTAAGTATGTTTTATGTATGAATGTATTTCTGAATTGAGGTATGTATGAATTAATATATGAATGAATTTATGTATGTATGAATTTATGTATGTATGAATTTAAGTATGTATTAATGTATGAATTTATTTATGTATGTATGAATGTATAAATTTTGAATGTATGAAATAATGTTTGTATGAATTTATGTGTGTATGAATTTTTGTATGTATGAATATATGAATTTATGTTTGTATTAATTTATGCATGTATGAATTTATATATGTTAAATGTATTAATTATGGTAACTATGTATAAATTTATGTATGTGTAAATGTATGTATGAACGTATGTATGTATTATTTTATATATGTATAAATATATATTTTTATGTATGTATGAATTTATGGATGTATGAATTTATGTATAAATATACATATGTATGTATGAATAAATGTATGTATGTACGTATTTATGTACATATCTAAACATAAATAATAATTAAAAACTATATTTTTTTAATGCAAAAGAAAACCCTCAAATCTTTGTAAAAGCTTTAACAACATATTTTAATGTAATTACCAATAATAATTTATCCAAAACGCACTAGTATATACGGCAAAAAATACCAATACTGCATAGTTCTTTTTAAGCTGATTAAAATCAACTTATAGAGTTAAAAATGATTCGTTGTTTTAAGTGTAAAACTGATTCTACAGATTTGATTCATGGCACAAAAAAATATATTGCAAACCTCTCAAAATCATATAAAGTCAATAAAAACGTATGCGATTTATCCAACTTTCCTGACTTTAAAACCTTTGGACCAGCGTGTAAATGAAGGCGGTGCAAATATTCGATGTACGATAATACAAATGGATGATTTTTGGGATCCAAAGCAGAAAATCGGGCATCATATGGTATAGGTGCCTTTGCTAGACGGCCACCAACACTCAGTAATGTGATAGCTGAGCCATTCATTAATTTCATTTCTTGTAGAAATGGTGCCAATTTCTGTAGCGAAGGATGAACAAATTTTCCTTTGGAAAGTGCGACAATGTCCTCCTTGAAATTAGCATTTTGAATGTGGCCAATTATGCGCCAGAAAACACAATCCAATTCTGCTACGGTTATATGAGCTGCATCTGCTGGCTTCAAGTTGCGGTGTACTGGGTATCTGTTAAAAATACGAAAAACAAATGAAATTATTCGAATTACTTTTTAAAATGATGAATGCTTATCGATTATCTCTTCGATTACTGATTTTGGGGCATCAGTACACTTGAAAACAGCCGCTTTTCTTCTTTCCAAAATTTCTGAGCTAATTTTTGTTTCATCAGTTGGCCAAGTTGATAGATGATCGAGAAGAAAACTAGGACCGCTAAACCAAATTGTTGTTGGTAATTCCTGTGCACTACATCCTCGGGATACAATATCAGCAGGGTTGCTTTTGGATGGAACGTGACACCAGATAATATCTCTAGTATTGGTTTGAAGTTCGGGAATACGATTAGTGACGAAACAATGTAATGTTGATGAGGGTAGTTTAAGCCATTGAAGAACAATTTTCGAGTCAGTCCAAAAATAGGTTTTCGACACAAATTTAGTCATTTTTGATTTTATTTTCTCCCACGTTTTACTAAGCAGAACAGCGGCAAAGAGTTCAAGCCGGGGTAGTGATTGTGCCTTAATAGGAACTACTTTGGACTTGGCAATCAGCAGAGTTGTTTTGTATTTGCCTTTGACCAAAACTCAAAAATAAATACAACACCCATAAGCACGTTGGGAGGCATCTGCAAAACCATGGATTTCACCAAGTGTTTCAGGCGATGTAAGCACATATCTGAGCACTTCGATATTTTTTATATTTTTCATGTCATCTCTTATTTTGAGCCATAAAGATTTGAGATCTTCATTCAGCTTGTCATCCCAGTCGTAATTCTGAACCCATATTTCTTGAAGAAGCATTATACAGCAAAACACGATCGGGCTCAAAATTCCCAGCAAGTCATAAATTTTTGCCACAAGAGACAAAACTGACTTTTTTGTTGCCTCGATTAATTCAGGCAATTCAAAACGATAGCAAAAAATATCTTGTTGTGGTTTCCAGGACATGCCTAAGGTTTTTCTAATTTCGTTTTCTGGGCCTTTTATCGGGACTTCAGCTTCATTATTCGAGGTAACTTCGAACTAAACTATTACTGCTCCATTTTGCCAATTCGAGCCCATGTTGTTTAAGTACGTGAACCAACTCTGCCTTGTTTTTAAGCAACGTTTCGACGTTATTGGAACCAGTAAGGATGTCGTCTAGATAAAAATCTTCTCGCAGGGTCTTAGAACCAAAAGGAAACGATGAGCTATATTTATCTGCAAAGAAAAACAAACTACGAATTGCTAAAAATGGGGCTGAAGACAAACCATATGTAACAGTGCTAAGTTGAAACACTTGCAATTTTTCCTCCCTGCTGTTGCGCCATAAAATGAGCTGGTATTTGCGGTACCGTTCATCGACTTCAAATTTTCGATACATTTTAGAGAAGTCAGCTGTGAGCGCGAATTTGTTCAAACGAAACAAAAAAAGTGTGGTGATTAGGTCCTGCTGAATTGTAGGGCCAACCATAAGAATATCGTTCAACGATATGTTTGAGGAGCTGTGAGCTGAGCCATCAAATACCACACGAAGTTTTGTTGTAGTGCTCTCTGGATGAAGTACATAATGGTGTGGAATGACGAAATTTGGACCATCCTAATCAAAACATTAGGACTTGCTTGGCTGCCGAAAGCCGACAAACTGGAGACCAACGGCAATTCTCACAATATTAAGAGGGTATCTAAGCGAACGGTAACGTCAGACCTGGCTAGATTATTCGAACCATTGGGGATTCTATCTCAAATTATTGTAACGGCGAAAATGTTTATTCAGGAATTCTGGGAGTTAAAGGTTGATCAATCTTTGCCTGAATCACTGTATTCTTAATGGATCACATTTTGCACAGATTTGAATGCATTAAAAACTCTTCAAATATCAAGACACATTTTCAAAGGAAGAGTTCTAGAATCCAAACAACTACACATTTTTACAGATGCATCCGAAAAGGCTTATGGAGTTGCGGCTTATATTCGATCATTCTTTAAAGATGGCTCCACATAAACGGCAAACAATTCCACGCTTGGAGCCCGACTATCCACAAAAATCAGGTCTAATCTTCGGTTTACGAGCCCTGTATGGTTTTGGACCAATTCAGAAATTGTACTCCCATGGATTGATTCATCATCAGCATCATTCATCACATGTGTAGCAAATCGAATTTCAACAATCCAAGAAAAAACCCAGGCAAAATTGTAGCGTCACGTAAGCTTCAACTGCAATCCAGAAGATATATTGTCTCGTGGAATGTCTTGAACGACTCTTAAGGAATGCACTCTTTGGTTATATGGTCAAACATTTTTCCATGGCGTGCATGAGGTGTGGCCTCCTAAGTTCAATCCAAGTTCTAACATTCCACCAAATTTCGAAAGAAAGGCAAAGATGCTTGAAATTGCCTTTGTTTACAAAATCAATTACGAATATTCATTTCACTGTCTACAGCGCATTGTTGCTTACGTTCTGCGTTTTATTGCTCATACCAGATGTCGAAAACATATGCGACAATCTTCAAAAACATTAACGACAACGGAACTCAACCGAGCATTGATTCCCATTATTAAACAAATGCAACTTTCAGAATTTAAGGAAGAGAGAAAATACAAAAATTATAAGGAGCAAGCACCATCCAAAATCTAACACCTTTTTGGGGTGAAAACGGGCTAATTCGAGTAGGCGGTCAGCTGGACGCTTCTTCATTAGCATGCGACTCCAAACATCAACTTCTTATTCATACAACATATTTACATACACATGCCTGCACGAAATTATTACTTTGCATTCTATTTTTAATTTAAATTATTCTGATGTCTGTTATTTATCTTAATTTAACAACAACCTTGAAGTTCTGTTTAAGTTCATTATGATTTTTGCTTAAATTGCTTTGCAGAAGTAAAATTATGTTATAAAAAACATTTATATGCATAAATATTATTAATGAATAAAATTAAAACCATTTATTGCAAATCAGCAATAAATTAGTAGGGATTTTCACGATGGGTAGTGCAAACAGTGCAAATTGGAGCAAATATGCATCGTTTTTATCAGTACAACAATAAAATAAAAGTATTTGACTTTAATGTTTTTATCGTGCTATTTTCCCGATATTGATTATTGAAGGTGAAAGCACGTCTCGATGGCCATTTCGCTATCGCTTACTTAGCTCGTCAGGAAACTTCTCACAAAAATTTTAAATGAACTAAAGATTTTTGTCTAAACTTTAAAGATAAGACAAAAATCAAAGTTCAAGCAAAAACAACAATAATCAACATTGATTTTATTTTTCTTTATACTCTGCATACTTAGAACCAAAAGGAAACGATGAGCTATATTTATCTGCAAAGAAAAACAAACTACGAATTGCTAAAAATGGGGCTGAAGACAAACCATATGTAACAGTGCTAAGTTGAAACACTTGCAATTTTTCCTCCCTGCTGTTGCGCCATAAAATGAGCTGGTATTTGCGGTACCGTTCATCGACTTCAAATTTTCGATACATTTTAGAGAAGTCAGCTGTGAGCGCGAATTTGTTCAAATGAAACAAAAAAAGTGTGGTGATTAGGTCCTGCTGAATTGTAGGGCCAACCATAAGAATATCGTTCAACGATATGTTTGAGGAGCTGTGAGCTGAGCCATCAAATACCACACGAAGTTTTGTTGTAGTGCTCTCTGGATGAAGTACATAATGGTGTCGAATGACGAAATTTGGACCATCCTAATCAAAACATTAGGACTTGCTTGGCTGCCGAAAGCCGACAAACTGGAGACCAACGGCAATTCTCACAATATTAAGAGGGTATCTAAGCGAACGGTAACGTCAGACCTGGCTAGATTATTCGAACCATTGGGGATTCTATCTCAAATTATTGTAACGGCGAAAATGTTTATTCAGGAATTCTGGGAGTTAAAGGTTGATCAATCTTTGCCTGAATCACTGTATTCTTAATGGATCACATTTTGCACAGATTTGAATGCATTAAAAACTCTTCAAATATCAAGACACATTTTCAAAGGAAGAGTTCTAGAATCCAAACAACTACACATTTTTACAGATGCATCCGAAAAGGCTTATGGAAATGCGGCTTATATTCGATCATTCTTTAAAGATGGCTCCACATAAACGGCAAACAATTCCACGCTTGGAGCCCGACTATCCACAAAAATCAGGTCTAATCTTCGGTTTACGAGCCCTGTATGGTTTTGGACCAATTCAGAAATTGTACTCCCATGGATTGATTCATCATCAGCATCATTCATCACATGTGTAGCAAATCGAATTTCAACAATCCAAGAAAAAACCCAAGCAAAATTGTAGCGTCACGTAAGCTTCAACTGCAATCCAGAAGATATATTGTCTCGTGGAATGTCTTGAACGACTCTTAAGGAATGCACTCTTTGGTTTTATGGTCAAACATTTTTCCATGGCGTGCATGAGGTGTGGCCTCCTAAGTTCAATCCAAGTTCTAACATTCCACCAAATTTCGAAAGAAAGGCAAAGATGCTTGAAATTGCCTTTGTTTACAAAATCAATTACGAATATTCATTTCACTGTCTACAGCGCATTGTTGCTTACGTTCTGCGTTTTATTGCTCATACCAGATGTCGAAAACATATGCGACAATCTTCAAAAACATTAACGACAACGGAACTCAACCGAGCATTGATTCCCATTATTAAACAAATGCAACTTTCAGAATTTAAGGAAGAGAGAAAATACAAAAATTATAAGGAGCAAGCACCATCCATAATCTAACACCTTTTTGGGGTGAAAACGGGCTAATTCGAGTAGGCGGTCAGCTGGACGCTTCTTCATTAGCATGCGACTCCAAACATCAACTTCTTATTCATACAACATATTTACATACACATGCCTGCACGAAATTATTACTTTGCATTCTATTTTTAATTTAAATTATTCTGATGTCTGTTATTTATCTTAATTTAACAATAACCTTGAAGTTCTGTTTAAGTTCATTATGATTTTTGCTTAAATTGCTTTGCAGAAGTAAAATTATGTTATAAAAAACATTTATATGCATAAATATTATTAATGAATAAAATTAAAACCATTTATGGCAAATCAGCAATAAATTAGTAAGGATTTTCACGATGGGTAGTGCAAACAGTGCAAATTGGAGCAAATATGCATCGTTTTTATCAGTACAACAATAAAATAAAAGTATTTGACTTTAATGTTTTTATCGTGCTATTTTCCCGATATTGATTATTGAAGGTGAAAGCACGTCTCGATGGCCATTTCGCTATCGCTTACTTAGCTCGTCAGGAAACTTCTCACAAAAATTTTAAATGAACTAAAGATTTTTGTCTAAACTTTAAAGATAAGACAAAAATCAAAGTTCAAGCAAAAACAACAATAATCAACATTGATTTTATTTTTCTTTATACTCTGCATACGGCAGACTTTTTTTCTGCTCTTTTATACAGTTTAACCCTTATCGGACGCGACTTTTCACACGTTTGATTCTCACCAGGTTGTAGTTATTTTTAACAAATATTAGTAGTAGTAATGTAGTTATTTTTAACAAATATTAAATGCTCTGCTGATAACGACAAACTGAAAAGATTCTTATGCTCAAACGGTAACGGTAAATACGTATTTTCAAATGGTAACGGTAAATTGAAGAAATGAATGCATTTTAAAAACAAATCTCATCAATAGACAGTATGTTTCGACATAATTCGCCTTGTCACTTCACACGTGCCATACGACCGTTGCAGAAAAGTACAGTTGTCACGTCAGAGGTGACTTACGACCGATAAGGGTTAAAGATGTTGAAAAATAAAAACAACAAAACACTGCGTTATTTAATTCTTTCTTTTATGCACAGGCACTTGCAATTTTAATAATTAAAATTTAAAAACACGGGAATAATTAATAATATAATTAAACTTTAAAATTTTTATCGTGCTATTTTCCCGGTATTGATTATTGAAGGTGAAAGCACGTCTCGATGGCCATTTCGCTATCGCTTACTTAGCTCGTCAGGAAACTTCTCACAAAAATTTTAAATGAACTAAAGATTTTTGTCTAAACTTTAAAGAAAAGACAAAAATCAAAGTTCAAGCAAAAACAACAATAATCAACATTGATTTTATTTTTCTTTATACTCTGCATACGGCAGACTTTTTTTCTGCTCTTTTATACAGTTTAAAGATGTTGAAAAATAAAAACATCAAAACACTGCGTTATTTTATTCTTTCTTTTATGCACAGGCACTTGCAATTTTAATAATTAAAATTTAAAAACACGGGAATAATTAATAATATAATTAAACTTTAAAAAAAATAGTACGATAAAAATTTTAAAGTTTAATTATATTATTAATTATACCCGTGTTTTTAAATTTTAATTAAAGTATTTGAAATTTAATTCAATTTCCTTCGTTTGCACTTAAAAAACCTTGAGCAACAAAAGTTGTGCATATTTGCTCACTTTCGAAATAGAGTAAATAAAATTGTTTGACATATTTTTGAAAAGAAAAAAATATAAAAAAAATGTTTGTGAGCATTATATGCAGCAAAAAATATATATAATTAAAAATTTATTTTAAAAATTAAACTGCCAAAAATGAGTTCTCCAAAATTTATTAATAAACCTTACTGGGCAAAAAAAAAAACCAAGAGATAAACCAAATAAAAGATGGTCAAAAGAACTCAGCGCATTTTTTCTTTTTCGCTGCTTCTAGGCATTGTTAAATAGCAAATAAAAGTTTTTAATTTTATGTTTTTAATTCTTTTGTATATTTATTTTTGCTTTTTCGATTAGTTGTCAGATTTTTTAAACAAATAAACTGTTTTTTTACAAAAATTTACGTTTTACAAAAATGTACGCTAACGAACTACTTTATATGCACAGCAAATTTACAATATACAAATTTGCACAATAACCATCGTGAATACCTTTACTATTTAAGACATCAATTAAATTTAAATAAAGCAAAATTAATTTAACTAACCTACACGATAACCAAGTTTAAGTGCTTGTGTTATCACGTATAATTGTGCCGGCAATTCTGCCCGGACAAAACAATAATCGAGTGTAAACTAGCTGAGTCCACAAGGCAAGTCTAACATGAATCGCATGGGCCATCGGAGAGATGTGCTCTTTTTTATACAGTAGAGATCTGCATGAGTGCATGAGGATAAAGTTTAGGCTACAGGATCAATGTAGCGTGGTTCAGGCTGAGATTCATCTATTAGAAGGTCGGTTTGGAATAGGTTCCACAGGATATGCGGGTAGGATACCCGGGTCTATACTAACAGCAAGGCCGCGATAAACTTATAATCGGATGTCTACACGACATCCAGATTTGTACGTGAATGCCAGAAATCTCTAGATGAGATGGCGAGACATTCAAACCTTAAAATTTTTTTGGGCGCCGGCACATTCGGGCACACCCGGAAATAAAGTAAAGACGACTTGCCAAATCTGGAACTCCGCTTAGAGACCGGGAGATAGATCCACTGGTGGGATACCCGTTAAGCTGCTGTAGAGTTTTATTTCAGCGAGAACTCTTTTGGGCCGCGCAGACTAGATTGTCTGACGAGGTCACCTGCACGGTCTCGAGGTCATTATGGACTCAGTATGATAGTGGGAGATCAGCAAATCTGCTGAGGTTTCCTCGAAGAAGAGAAGAGAAAGAAACGGTGAAGCGTTTGTTCTGCCATTGACCAGCTCTTTCTAGGAATAGAGCGGTCTTGCAGAACTATCCGGTCTTCGGGGTGGTTCGGGAGTGAATCTCTGACGGAACATAAGGACATGAATTGATCCTTGCCCATCCTTTCCAGGCAACACAACAGGACCATTCAGGACCTAAGAGAGTCGGTCGTTTCATACTAGCAGCCTGTGCAACCTAACCTACCCTAACCTTCAAAGAAAAAACTCAATAAAAAATCTTTTTTCGTTTTGCCACAAAAAAATATATTGCAAATCTCTCAAAATCATATAAAGTCAATAAAAACGTATGCGATTTATCCAACTTTCCTGACTTTAAAACCTTTGGACCAGCGTGTAAATGAAGGCGGTGCAAATATTCGATGTACGATAATACAAATGGATGATTTTTGGGATCCAAAGCAGAAAATCGGGCATCATATGGTATAGGTGCCTTTGCTAGACGGCCACCAACACTCAGTAATGTGATAGCTGAGCCATTCATTAATTTCATTTCTTGTAGAAATGGTGCCAATTTCTGTAGCGAAGGATGAACAAATTTTCCTTTGGAAAGTGCGACAATGTCCTCCTTGAAATTAGCATTTTGAATGTGGCCAATTATGCGCCAGAAAACACAATCCAATTCTGCTACGGTTATATGAGCTGCATCTGCTGGCTTCAAGTTGCGGTCTACTGGGTATCTGTTAAAAATACGAAAAACAAATGAAATTATTCGAATTACTTTTTAAAATGATGAATGCTTATCGATTATCTCTTCGATTACTGATTTTGGGGCATCAGTACATTTGAAAACAGCCGCTTTTCTTCTTTCCAAAATTTCTGAGCTAATTTTTGTTTCATCAGTTGGCCAAGTTGATAGATGATCGAGAAGAAAACTAGGACCGCTAAACCAAATTGTTGTTGGTAATTCCTGTGCACTACATCCTCGGAATACAATATCAGCAGGGTTGCTTTTGGATGGAAAGTGACACCAGATAATATCTCTAGTGTTGGTTTAAAGTTCGGGGATACGATTAGCGACGAAACAATGTAATGTTGATGAGGGTAGATTAAGCCATTGAAGAACAATTTTCGAGTCAGTCCAAAAATAGGTTTTCGACACAAATTTAGTCATTTTTGATTTTATTTTCTCCCACGTTTTACTAAGCAGAACAGCGGCAAAGAGTTCAAGCCGGGGTAGTGATTGTGCCTTAATAGGAACTACTTTGGACTTGGCAATCAGCAGAGTTGTTTTGTATTTGTATTTGCCTTTGACCAAAACTCAAAAATAAATACAACACCCATAAGCACGTTGGGAGGCATCTGCAAAACCATGGATTTCACCAAGTGTTTCAGGCGATGTAAGCACATATCTGGGCACTTCGATATTTTTTATATTTTTCATGTCATCTCTTATTTTGAGCCATAAATATTTGAGATCTTCATTCAGCTTGTCATCCCAGTCGTAATTCTGAACCCATATTTCTTAAAGAAGCATTATACAGCGAAACACGATCGGGCTCAAAATTCCCAGCAAGTCATAAATTTTTGCAACAAGAGACAAAACTGACCTTTTTGTTGCCTCGATCAATTCAGGCAATTCAAAACGATAGCAAAAAATATCTTGTTGTGGTTTCCAGGACATGCCTAAGGTTTTTCTAATTTCGTTTTCTGGACCTTTTATCGGCACTTCAGCTTCATTATTCGAGGTAACTTCGAACTAAACTATTACTGCTCCATTTTGCCAATTCGAGCCCATGTTGTTTAAGTACGTGAACCAACTCTGCCTTGTTTTTAAGCAACGTTTCGACGTTATTGGAACCAGTAAGGATGTCGTCTACATAAAAATCTTCTCGCAGGGTCTTAGAACCAAAAGGAAACGATGAGCTATATTTATCTGCAAAGAAAAACAAACTACGAATTGCTAAAAATGGGGCTGAAGACAAACCATATGTAACAGTGCTAAGTTGAAACACTTGCAATTTTTCCTCCCTGCTGTTGCGCCATAAAATGAGCTGGTATTTGCGGTACCGTTCATCGACTTCAAATTTTCGATACATTTTAGAGAAGTCAGCTGTGAGCGCGAATTTGTTCAAACGAAACAAAAAAAGTGTGGTGATTAGGTCCTGCTGAATTGTAGGGCCAACCATAAGAATATCGTTCAACGATATGTTTGAGGAGCTGCGAGCTGAGCCATCAAATACCACACGAAGTTTTGTTGTAGTGCTCTCTGGATGAAGTACATAATGGTGTGGAATGACGAAATTTGGACCATCCTAATCAAAACATTATGACTTGCTTGGCTTCCGAAAGCCGACAAACTGGGGATCAACGGCAATTCTCACAACATTAAGAGGGTATCTAAGCAAACGGTAACGTCAGACCTGGCTAGATTATTCGACCCATTGGGGATTCTATCTCAAATTATAGTAACGGCGAAAATGTTTATTCTGGAATTCTGGGAGTTAAAGGTTGATTGGGATCAATCTTTGCCTGAATCACTGTATTCTTAATGGATCACATTTTGCACAGATTTGAATGCATTAAAAACTCTTCAAATATCAAGACACATTTTCAAAGGAAGAGTTCTAGAATCCAAACAACTACACATTTTTACAGATGCATCCGAAAAGCCTTATGGAGTTGCGGCTTATATTCGATCATTCTTTAAAGATGGCTCCACATAAACGGCAAACAATTCCACGCTTGGAGCCCAACTATCCACAAAAATCAGGTCTAATCTTCGGTTTACGAGCCCTGTATGGTTTTGGACCGTTTCAGAAATTGTACTCTCATGGATTGATTCATCATCAGCATCATTCAACACATGTGTAGCAAATCGAATTTCAACAATCCAAGAAAAAACCCAGGCAAAATTGTAGCGTCACGTAAGCTTCAACTGCAATCCAGCAGATATATTGTCTCGTGGAATGTCTCCAACGACTCTTAAGGAATGCACTCTTTGGTTTTATGGTCAAACATTTTTCCATGGCGTGGATGAGGTGTGGCCTCCTACGTTCAACCCAAGTTCTAACATTCCACCAAATTTCGAAAGAAAGGCGAAGATGCTTGAACCTGCCTTTGTTTACAAAATCAATTACGAATATTCATTTCACTGTCTACAGCGCATTGTTGCTTACGTTCTGCGTTTTATTGCTCATACCAGATGTCGAAAACATATGCGACAATCTTCAAAAACATTAACGACAACGGAACTCAACCGAGCATTGATTCCCATTATTAAACAAATGCAACTTTCAGAATTTAAGGAAGAGAGAAAATACAAAAAATTATAAGGAGCAAGCACCATCCAAAATCTAACACCTTTTTGGGATGAGAACGGGCTAATTCGAGTAGGCGGTCAGCTGGACGCTTCTTCATTAGCATGCGACTCCAAACATCAACTTCTTATTCATACAACATATTTACATACACATGCCTGCACGAAATTATTACTTTAAACTACTGGTTTCATGAATTTTGTTTATATATGCATTCTTTGCTATTTTTAATATAAATTATTCTGATGTCTGTTATTTATCTTAATTTAACAATAACCTTGAAGTTCTGTTTAAGTTCATTATGATTTTTGCTTAAATTGCTTTGCAGAAGTAAAATTATGTTATAAAAAACATTTATATGCATAAATATTATTAATGAATAAAATTAAAACCATTTATGGCAAATCAGCAATAAATTAGTAAGGATTTTCACGATGGGTAGTGCAAACAGTGCAAATTGGAGCAAATATGCATCGTTTTTATCAGTACAACAATAAAATAAAAGTATTTGACTTTAATATTTTTATCGTGCTATTTTCCCGGTATTGATTATTGAAGGTGAAAGCACGTCTCGATGGCCATTTCGCTATCGCTTACTTAGCTCGTCAGGAAACTTCTCACAAAAATTTTAAATGAACTAAAGATTTTTGTCTAAACTTTAAAGATAAGACAAAAATCAAAGTTCAAGCAAAAACAACAATAATCAACATTGATTTTATTTTTCTTTATACTCTGCATACAGCAGACTTTTTTTCTGCTCTTTTATACAGTTTAAAGATGTTGAAAAATAAAAACAACAAAACACTGCGTTATTTTATTCTTTCTTTTATGCACAGGCACTTGCAATTTTAATAATTAAAATTTAAAAACACGGGAATAATTAATAATATAATTAAACTTTAAAAAAAATAGCACGATAAAAATTTTAAAGTTTAATTATATTATTAATTATTCCCGTGTTTTTAAATTTTAATTAAAGTATTTGAAATTTAATTCAATTTCCTTCGTTTGCACTTAAAAAACCTTGAGCAACAAAAGTTGTGCATATTTGCTCACTTTCGAAATAGAGTAAATAAAATTGTTTGACATATTTTTGAAAAGAAAAAAATGTTTGTAAGCATTATATGCAGCAAAAAATATATATAATTAAAAATTTATATTAAAAATTAAACTGCCAAAAATGAGTTCTCCAAAATTTATTAATAAACCTTATTGGGCAAAAAAAAAAAAACCAAGAGATAAACCAAATAAAAGATGGTCAAAAGAACTCAGCGCATTTTTTCTTTTTCGCTGCTTCTAGGCATTGTTAAATAGCAAATAAAAATTTTTAATTTTATGTTTTTAATTCTTTTGTATATTTATTTTTGCTTTTTCGATTAGTTGTCAGATTTTTTAAACAAATAAACTGTTTTTTTACAAAAATTTACGTTTAAGAAAAATGTACGCTCACGAACTACTTTATATACACAGCAAATTTACAATATACAAATTTGCACAATAACCATCGTGAATACCTTTACTATTTAAGACATCAATTAAATTTAAATAAAGCAAAATTAATTTAACTAACCTACACGATAACCAAGTTTAAGTGCTTGTGTTATCACGTATAATTGTGCCGGCAATTCTGCCCGGACAAAACAATAATCGAGTGTAAACTAGCTGAGTCCACAAGGCAAGTCTAACATGAATCGCATGGGCCATCGGAGAGATGTGCTCTTTTTTTATACAGTAGAGATCTGCATGAGTGCGTTTGTTTTTCAACTCACACTAAATCATTACTCTAACACCGAATACTCTCTTCTTAAAATGTGAAACAAAGAGAATCGAATGAAAAATATAAACGTGTGGAGTGAATCAAAACATTGCCTGTTTTAAAGAGAATCATAACGTAACTTGATTTGTTTTTTTTCAAACCAAAACAAATAACGGTTGATTGTCAACATTGTTATTATTTCAACAAAAAACACACGAATCACAGTTGTGATTCATTCGTCATTGTAATGAGGGAAATATAAAAATTATTTGGAATAGGTATGTATGTAAATGTTAAATTATTTTTCTTTTGTATATTTATAGAAATAATACTATATCAAATAATATAAATTATAAATAACATCATTTAAAAAATGTGTTTTTTTTTTTTGTTACATTAGTTTCCTAAGATTTTATTCCTCAGAATTCCGATTGTAACTTGCTCAGATTGTTTTTGATATGGTAATATATGTAAATATATACATATGTAAACAGATTATATAGTTCGGGTTCATTTGTAAAGAATGATGAAAGTATCCGGGAGCATAAAATAATCAGGAGAATTTAAGTATGTATGAATGTATGTACATATGTATATATGAATTAATATATTATGAATTTATGTATGTATGAATTTAAGTATGTATACATTAATGTATGTATAAATATATGTATGTACGAATGAATGAATTTATGTATGTATGAATTTATGTATGTATGAATGTATGATTTAAGTATGTTTTATGTATGAATGTATTTCTGAATTGAGGTATGTATGAATTATTGTATGTATGAATTAATATATGAATGAATTTATGTATGTATGAATTTATGTACGTATGAATTTAAGTATGTATTAATGTATGAATTTATTTATGTATGTATGAATGTATAAATTTTGAATGTATGAAATAATGTTTGTATGAATTTAAGTGTGTATGAATTTTTGTATGTATGAATATATGAATTTATGTTTGTATGAATTTATGTATGTATGAATTTATATATGTTAAATGTATTAATTATGGTAACTATGTATAAATTTATGTATGTGTAAATGTATGTATGTACGTATGTATGTATTATTTTATATATGTATAGATGTATATTTTTATGTATGTATGAATTTATGGATGTATGAATTTATGTATAAATATACATATGTATGTATGAATAAATGTATGTATGTACGTATTTATGTACATATCTAAACATAAATAAAAATTAAAAACTATATTTTTTTCATGCAAAAGAAAACCCTCAAATCTTTGCAAAAGCTTTAACAACATATTTTAATGTAATTACCAATAATAATTTATCCAAAACGCACGTACGGCAAAAAATACCAATACTGCATAGTTCTTTTTAAGCTGATTAAAATCAACTTATAGAGTTAAAAATGATTCGTTGTTTTAAGTGTAAAGCTGATTCTACAGATTTGATTCATGTTATGTTTTAATTCGACTCGTAACTCATTTTTGTAATGCGTGATTTGATTCGGTCGTTTTGAAAACTTCGAAACAAAACAAATCGTGAAATGAAAAAAAAGCGAATGAATCAAAAGGCGTTTTGAATGCATTAAAGCAGATCTCTATTGTACAGACGGATCAAAGTCAGACACGGGGGTCGGGGGAGGCGTCTTTATTCCTAGATTTAAGATGAGGATAAAGTTTAGGCTACAGGATCAATGTAGCGTGGTTCAGGCTGAGATTCATCTATTAGAAGGTCGGTTTGGAATAGGTTCCACAGGATATGCGGGTAGGATATCCGGGTCTATACTAACAGCAAGGCCGCGATAAACTCATAATCGGATGTCTACACGACATCCAGATTTGTACGTGAATGCCAGAAATCTCTAGATGAGATGGCGAGACATTCAAACCTTAAAATTTTTTTGGGGGCCGGCACATTCGGGCACACCCGGAAATAAAGTAAAGACGACTTGCCAAATCTGGAACTCCGCTTAGAGACCGGGAGATAGATCCACTGGTGGGATACCCGTTAAGCTGCTGTAGAGTTTTATTTCAGCGAGAACTCTTTTGGGCCGCGCAGACTAGATTGTCTGACGAGGTCACCTGCACGGTTTCGAGGTCATTATGGACTCAGCATGATAGTGGGAGATCAGCAAATCTGCTGAGGTTTCCTCGAAGAAGAGAAAGAAACGGTGAAGCGTTTGCTCTGCCATTGACCAGCTCTTTCTAGGAATAGAGCGGCCCTTTTCGGCAGTCCGAGGATAGTCTTGCAGAACTATCCGGTCTTCGGGGTGGTTCGGGAGTGAATCTCTGACGGAACATAAGGACATGAATTGATCCTTGCCCATCCTTTCCAGGCAACACAACAGGACCATTCAGGACCCAAGAGAGTCGGTCGTTTCATTCTAGCAGCCTGACCAACCTAACCTACCCTAACCTTCAGAGAAAAAACTCAATAAAAAATCTTTTTTCGTTTTGCCACAAAAAAATATATTGCAAACCTCTCAAAATCATATAAAGTCAATAAAAACGTATGCGATTTATCCAACTTTCCTGACTTTAAAAGTGTCCCAGAAGGTCAAATCCCAAGTAAAAGCCTTAAAAATGCATTATACGATGCAAAATTTTATAATCTGTTGTTAGTTGAAGGGAGAATAGCAGGTAGCGTGTTTTATTATAAGAATGTTTATTCACAAAGGTAACAAAAGTAATTAATTAAGTAATACAAAAAGGCGCTTGTATAAAAAGTAATAATAAAGATAAACAAATGAACAATACTCCCCCTTAACCTTGTGTTTGTTATTGAATGCCCAATGTTCCAAGAAAATACTGCATTTTTATTCTGTCAAGCGATTTTGTTAAAACGTCTGCAATTTGCTGATCCGCAGGAACATATTTTACTTTGAAATCGCCTTGAATTAGAGTATCTTGAATAAAATTGTGACGGATGTCAATGTGTTTCGTCCTAGGATAAAACCGCCAATTAATGCGATAGTCATAGCCCTTTGGTCTTTACAGAAATGTGACCTTCTGCTTCTTGAAGGGCTGCTGAAAAAGATAAGTATTCAACCTCATAGCTTGAGAGTGCTATAGTTTGCTGCCGTTTAGAACACCATGATATTGCTACTCCTTGAGCCATGAAGACGTAGCCTGCTGTTAATTTTCGGTCCTCAAGACTTGATGCCCAATCTGCATCAGTGTAACCAAAACGTACGGATACTTTTGATTGCAAATACCACTGTGGCTAAATTCTGTCTTCGAACTTTATGGCTTTCTCTGGCTATACTTCTTGATCCTACCGGTCTTGTGAAT
Organism: Gymnosoma rotundatum; assembly: GCA_916610165.2. Taxonomy (NCBI): domain Eukaryota; kingdom Metazoa; phylum Arthropoda; class Insecta; order Diptera; family Tachinidae; genus Gymnosoma; species Gymnosoma rotundatum. Next base: position 76,968,185 of record OU744338.1, on the reverse strand, counting down.
CCTTGGTCTCGTATTTACTAAACATGCGTTATTACTACAAACGCAGCCATCCACGCTACACTACAGTGTTACTCCGGCGAGACATGAACTACTCGATGCCTTGTTAAGCAACCTTAACCATCCACAGACATCTCCTTTTATCCAAGTTAGTCATCTTCTTTAATGCAGTAGCCACAACATACGCCTGCCATACACTGTTGTTATGCTGTTACACTTCCCCGCGCTAACCGCTATTGCTCTTACTTTTTATTATAAAGGGCTTCTTGACAATTATCTGTTGCTCTTATATTAAGTTGGACGTCTGCACTAAATTATCTGCCATGGCTTCACACAATAATTGCCTTTTGCTTTTCGGGAGGTTTTTACTGCTGTTTATTAATTTTAATTGAATTATAACAATTATTATTATTTTTTCGTTGCACGCATGTCGGAATGCGGTATTGAACTCGGACCCCCTGTTTTGCAGTACGCACCTCTACCAACGCAGCCATTGAGGCTGCTAAGCTTTTGTTAGCTAAATTGTGTTTTTTTTTATTCTATAAATACACCATTAGTTGATTTGGCTTATTCACCACGCTCATACGGATACAACTACTTGGGTTGCTAGATTTTATTATTCGTAACATTATCCCGCACTCAAGCCTGTTCGTTCCGAATAGGCACAATTTTTATTCTTTTAGGATAATTGCTTGTCCGCTTTTCAAATGTTTACAACTAGTGTACAGCTTTCATTTGTGGTTGATTTTTTTGAAATCCCACTTCTGACACCAATGTTATGTTTTTTCCTCTTTAAGAACAACGTTTTTCTAATTTTTCTTTCTGAACGCAAATACCACTGTGGCTCATTATAAATTCTGTATTCTAACTTTATGGCTTTCTCTGGCTATACTAATTGATCCTACCGGTCTTGTGAACCCTTGGTCTCTTATTTACTAAACATGCTTTATTACTACAAACGCAGCCATCCAACGCTACACTACTGTGTTACTCCGGCGAGACATGAACTACTCGATGCCTTGTTTAGTAACCTTAACCATTCACAGACAACTGCACTGTATGCCATTTATCCAAGCCAGTCATCTTCCTTTAATCCAATAGCCAGAACACACGTCTGCCATACACTGTTGTTATTAAACTGTTATACTTCCCCGCGCTAACCGCTATTGCTCTTGCTTTTTATTATAAAGGGCTTCTTGACAATTATCTGTTGCTCTTATATTAAGTTGGACGTCTCCACTAAATTATCTGCCATGGCTTCACACAATAATTGCCTTTTGCTTCTCGGGAGGTTTTTACTGCTGTTTATTAATTTTAATTGAATTATAACAATTATTATTATTATTGTTGTTATTTTTGGCCACCAAATTTCTATTTATGCATAATCTTATATTTTAAGCTAATCAGGCCTGAATTAATCCATATAAATAAAAAACAATTTTTATTACATTTTTCCCCAACGTTTCGTGAATTTTTTGTTCACTTTCTCAAGGGGTCGTCTATTTAATTAAAAAGAAGAAAATTTAACACAGTTACAATTAAAAACAATTACCGCGAAAATGTACAAAATATGTTTACTTACACTATGACAGTAGAGTTTACATTAATAAATTAAGGAATTTTGATAAAATTAACAATAAAAAACAATATTAAACATGAATTAACAAACACAAAATTTAATTTAAACTGTTCCTTAAACTAATGCGAGTTTATAACTGGCGCTTAAATTGTCTGTGTCCTCTTTAATGTTCATTGTTTTGTTTATTTTTTGTTGTATTCTTAAGCTTTCTATGGTGTATCTCTTTTTCTCGTTGTTTACTTTGTCTAGTATTTTTATATTGTCAAAATCAGGCTTATGTTTTGTTTGTGTTATATGCTGAGACAGTGCTATGTTTTCTCTGTTTTTGTTGACATCAGCTTTGTGCTCATTTACTCTTGTCTCTAAACTTCTCTTAGTTGTTCCAATGTAAATAAGATTGCAGTTATTATTTTCATCCCCTTTACATTGAATTTCGTAAACTACATTGTTTTGCTGTAGTTTTGCTATTGGTGTTTTTGTTTTTGTAAAAATTGCATTTAATGTTTTGTTTGGCTTGTATGCAAAGCTTATGTCAATTTTATTTTTATTTATTGTTGTTTTTATACTGTTGTTGTCGGTTATGCCAGGTATGTATTTTACACTGTAAAGTTGTTTTTCTATGTTGGTGTTACCATTGTTGCTGTTTTGTATTGGTTTGTATGCTGTTAATAGAGACTTTATTCATTTTATGGGGAAGCTGTTGTTCATCAATATGTCGGTAATTTTTTGAATATTTTGTGGATGGTATATATTGTCGCTGATGTCCAGTACTCGTTGTATAAGGTTTTTGGCCGTGTTTATTATTTGGGATTTTGGTTGCGTTGCATTAAAATTGATTATCCTGTCTGATGAAATTTCTTTTTGATACCAGTCAAATGTTATTTTGTTTTTATTTTTAATCAGCATCATATCAAGGTATGTTATCCTATTGTCCGTCTCTACTTCCATAGTAAACTGAATTTTGGGGTGGTATTTATTTAATGTGTCAAGTATTTCTTCTTTGTCGTCAAAGTCGATTATAGGTAAAATATCATCTACGTATTTTGCTACGTACTTTATTTGAATATTTTTGCTCTTCAATTCGACTAACGCTACGTACAGTTGCTGACATCTTATTAGACAATTTACTGGACGTAGCGTTAGTCGAATTGAAGAGCAAAAATATTCAAATAAAGTACGTAGCAAAATACGTAGATGATATTTTAGCTATAATCGACTTTGACGACAAAGAAGAAATACTTGACACATTAAATAAATACCACCCCAAAATTCAGTTTACTATGGAAGTAGAGACGGACAATAGGTTAACATACCTTGATATGATGCTGATTAAAAATAAAAACAAAATAACATTTGACTGGTATCAAAAAGAAATTTCATCAGGCAGGATAATCAATTTTAATGCAACGCAACCAAAATCCCAAATAATAAACACGGCCAAAAACCTTATACAACGAGTACTGGACATCAGCGACAATATATACCATCCACAAAATATTCAAAAAATTACCGACATATTGATGAACAACAGCTTCCCCATAAAATGAATAAAGTCTCTATTAACAGCATACAAACCAATACAAAACAGCAACAATGGTAACACCAACATAGAAAAACAATTTTACAGTGTAAAATAGATACCTGGCATAACCGACAACAACAGTATAAAAACAACAATAAATAAAAATAAAATTGACATAAGCTTTGCATACAAGCCAAACAAAACATTAAATGCAATTTTTACAAAAACAAAAACACCAATAGCAAAACTACAGCAAAACAATGTAGTTTACGAAATTCAATGTAAAGGGGATGAAAATAATAACTGCAATCTTATTTACATTGGAACAACTAAGAGAAGTTTAGAGACAAGAGTAAATGAGCACAAAGCTGATGTCAACAAAAACAGAGAAAACACAGCACTGTCTCAGCATATAACACAAGCAAAACATAAGCCTGATTTTGACAATATAAAAATACTAGACAAAGTAAACAACGAGAAAAAGAGATACACCATAGAAAGCTTAAGAATACAACAAAAAATAAACAAAACAATGAACATTAAAGAGGACACAGACAATTTAAGCGCCAGTTATAAACTCGCATTAGTTTAAGGAACAGTTTAAATTAAATTTTGTGTTTGTTAATTCATGTTTAATATTGTTTTTTATTGTTAATTTTATCAAAATTCCTTAATTTATTAATGTAAACTCTACTGTCATAGTGTAAGTAAACATATTTTGTACATTTTCGCGGTAATTGTTTTTAATTGCAACTGTGTTAAATTTTCTTCTTTTTTAATTAAATAGACGACCCCTTGAGAAAGTGAACAAAAAATTCACGAAACGTTGGGGAAAAATGTAATAAAAATTGTTTTTTATTTACATGGATTAATTCAGGCCTGATTAGCTTAAAATATAAGATTATACAACAATTATTATTATTTTTTCGTTGCACGCATGTCCGAATGCGGTATTGAACTCGAACCCCCTGTTTTGCAGTACGCACCTCTACCAACGCAGCCATTGAGGCTGCTCAGCTTTTGTTAGCTAAATTGTGTTTTTTTTATTCTATAAACACACCATTAGTTGAATTAGCTTATTCACCACGCTCATACGGATACAACTACAGGGGTTGCCAGATTTTATTATTCGTAACAATATTGTTAACGTCCTTTGTGGCGGTGTATTTTAATTTTAAATTTGAAGTAGGTATCTAAAAGGATGTTTGACAGCGGACCAATGATGTGGACCCAGGTTAGCGTTATAACGACTGAGTTTATTTACCGCAAACCAAATGTCTGTGCGAGTACATTCGGAAAGATAGATTATACATCCTATTGCTTCCTGGTACGAAATTTCACGCATTTTCTGAATGTGCTTATTTGTAGTTGCACAGTCATGCTTGGATATTTTTTCACTTACATTCACTGGTCTAGTAACGGCTTTTGCGTCCTTCATTCCAAACTTTTTAAGTATATTTTCTATGTAAGCTTTTTGATCGATGGCTATAAAATTTTTCTCGCGAGTGATTCGCATTCCAAATACTTGAGAAGGCGGACCAAAATCTTTAATGAGAAATTTTTACTTTAAATAAAGTTTTGCGTCCTCGAGCTAGTCATCATTGTTGCAAAATAGCTGTAGATATGGCTATTTTCTATTTTGTAAAACAAGCATGGGTCGATTTTTAAAGTCCAAATGACTCAAGTGCAACGTTAAGTTCCTGATTCCAAACTGTGCTCAATTGCTTCAGCCCGTACAATGCTTTATTAAGACGACATACTGTGGACGAATTAGTTTCGTCCAAAAAGGGAGCAGGAGATCCGTTTTAAAAACAGTTTATAATCTGAAAAATTAAGGGTGTCCTCATACAACATTCATATTTTTAAGTGTTTTATGAGCTGTAAAGGGTACTTCTTTAATATTTAAAAAAAACTGCGTATTACTATAGCTCTCAATAGCAAAAAGTAATAATAAATCTAAAAATTAAAGGGTGCCCCATAGGTGACGTAAATTGACTTATGTATATAAGCCTATCTTTTGAACCGGTATAGACAAACGCTTGCAAATTGGACAGAATGTTAACTGGTTTGGTCTTTATGGTAACAAGTATTAATATTAAAATTATATATTAAAGGGTGCGCCAATAGTTCTTTTAATTTGATGTATATGGCCATACTTTTAAACAGTTGTAGACAGAGGATTGATATTTACAATTAACCTGTTTCACTAACTCCGCTATAACAACAAGTATAAATTTTAGACTTGAAAATATACGGGTGTCTTAATAGTTAATGTATTTTGGTGTATGTGGCTGAAACTTACAAGGAACCTGTATTGGTAAGTCCCCTGCAACAAGAAGCTTATAATTTAAATTTAGAAATTAAAGGGTGTTTCAAAATTAATGCAATTTAACCTATATGGCCGTATTTTTATAACCGCTATATACAAACACGTGAATATTACAGAGAATGATTGGTAAATCTACTACAAGAGTGACCCTATAGTTGTTGTAATTTGATGTGTATTGCAAAACTATTGAACCGTTGAACAAGTCTAAAGTTTGGGGATGAAATATAAGGCGGTCCCAATAGTTAATGTACCCTAATGTATGTGGTCATACTCCTGAAACGTTATAGGCGATGTTTGCGTAGTGTATTAAAAAGAGCGGTAAGTTTAGATAAACATTGTAAGAAGTTTTTTAGTGTTCAACTCGCAGACATACAAAAAGGTTTGTATAACCGAAAATAAAATCCCATTTTTATATAAAGAGTATTTTATTTTTTTTATTGGAATATTTTGCCATACACCCATTTCAACCCCCAAAAATGCATCGTCATCCTACAGGGAATAACCAAAAACCATTTGGAATCAACTTTAAATCAACTTAAAGAAAAATAAATCACAAAGTGTTGTATTTTTTCACCGACTTCAAATAATTCTTGCGAAAAAAAACCGACTTCAAAACAGATTTCATATGTCTGCCTATAACAGCTCAAGTGTATGACCACATAAATTAAGTTATATTAACTATTGGGACACACTTATATCTCCAAAGTTTCAACTGTTCAATAGTTTGGCAATAAACATCAAATTGCAGCAACTATAGGGTAACTCTTTAATTTCCAAATTCAAATTAAATACTTGCTTTAGCAATCAGGTTCTGTGTAAATTTCAACCATCTGTCTGTAACGGTTCAACAGTTTGCCCATATACAACGGATTATATCAACAATTTAATTTATAATATAACATTTTTATACTTCTTATTATACCAAATAAAGAAGTGAATATTCTGTCTAAAATTAAGGTGTTTTTATACAACGGTTCAAAAAATGCGGCCATATAGAACAAATCACATTAACTTTGAGAACACCCTTTAATTTCTAAATTTAAATTATAAGCTTCTTATTATAGTGGACTAAGCAAAACGTATTCCTTGTAAATTTCAGCTGTCTGTCTATAACGGTTCAAAAGTCCGGTCACATACACCATATTATATCAAATATTGGGACACCCGTTTATGTCCAAACCCAAATTTTATATTTGTTGTTATAGAGGAGTTAGTAATACAGGTTCTTTGTAAATTTCAATCGTCCGTCCACAACTGTTTCAAAGTGTGGCCATATACCAAATTAAATAAGCTATTGGTGCACCCTTTATTTTATAATTTTAAATATTATCAGCTGTTACTATAACGGCCATAGTAATCGACATTGCGGCAAATTTACAAGCTTTTGTCTATAACGGTTCAAAAGATAGGCCTATATAAGTAAATCTACAGTAATTATGGGACACCCTTTAATTTCAAAATTTAAATTATAAGCTCGTTGATATAGCGGACTTCGAAATACAGACCCCTTTTAAGTTTTAGCGTTCTGTCTATAACGGTTCAAAAGTACGGCCACACACTTGAAATTACATCAACTGTTGGAACACTCTTAGCTTTCAAATCCATATTTTATACTTGTTGCTATAGCGGACTTACCAATACAGGTTCGTTGTAAATTCCAAGCATCTGTCTATAACTATTAAAAAGTTTGGCAATATACATCAAATTAAATGAACTATTGGCGAACCCTTTAAATTATAATTCTAAATGTTAATACGTTTTGTCTACGCGTTCTGTCCATAACGGTTCAAAAGTTTGGTCACATACACAAAATAACATTAACTATTGGAACACCCTTTAACATCCAAATCGAAATTTTATAGTTGTTGTTATAGCGAACTTAGCAATACAGGTACGTTGTAAATTTCAAGCGTCTGTCTACAACTGTTCAAAAGTATGGCCATATACATCAAATTTAATGAACTATTGGCGCACCCTTTAATTTAAAATTTGTAATATTAATACTTGTTACTATAACGGCCATAGCAATCGACATTCTGTCCAATTTGCAAGCGTTTGTCTATAACGGTTCAAAAGATAGGCTCAATTAAGTAAATCTTCATCAATTATGGGACACCCTTTAATTTATAAATTCAAATTATAAACTCGTTGATACAGCGGATTTAGCAATATAGGTCCTTTTATAATTTCAGCGTTCTGATTATAACGGGTCAAAAGTTTGGTCACATACACAAAATTGCAATAACTATTCGAACACCCTTTAACTTCCAAATCCAAATTTAATACTTTTTTTTATAGCGGACTAAGCAATACAGGTTCGTTGTAAATTTCAAGCGTCTGTCTACAACTGTTCAAAATATGGCCATATACATCAAATTTGAGGAACTATTGGCGCACCCTTTAATTTATAATTTGTAATATTAATACTCGTTACTGTAACGGCCATAGCAATTGAAATTCTGTCAAATTTGCAACCGTTTGTCTATAACGGTTCAAAAGATAGGCCCATATAAGTAAATTTACATCAATTATGGGGGCACCCTTTATTTTTTAGATTTATTTTTAAAATTGTTTGTTTTTGGGAGCTGTAGTAATACGCAGTCATTTAAAATTTTAAGAATCGCCATTTACAGTTCATAATACACGTAAAAGATATGTATGTTGTATGGGGACACCCTTTAATTTTTAAGATTATGAACTGTTTTTAAAACGGGACCAATCTGTAAGCATCTATCTATCATATTACTAAAAATTTTCCAAATCGGATCAGAAATGACTGAGTTCTGGAGGCACAAATATAAAAAAAGCAACATTCAGCCGAATTGTATAACCTCCTTCTTTTTTGTAAGTCGGTTAAAAAAGAAGGAGGTTATACAATTCGGCTGAATGTTGCTTTTTTTATATTTTTCTCATCATTTGTTAGCACAACCCAGTACTTTTTTGAGTTGCTTTCTTATATTCATTTTAGTTTCAAGCATATTTTGCTAGTCTACCTGCTGACATTCATCCCGTTCATACTCTAGAGGCCCAAAAGGATGAAATCGTCGCCTCTGATCACAATTTCGATCGTGTTATGATGACATTTTAAATAAATTTGATAAGTTGGAAGAGGAAGTCCAAATCGAAACTTTAATTTTTGCCAAAAAACTGATCAAAAGAAGGTTTTGACTTCAGCTTCACTCCTTCAAAACGAATCTGCTCCTAAGATTTTTTGCCGCCCTGCGACACCGAAATATTTAAAGAAGATTGTAAGCCATGGCCAACGTTTCGTGATATGTTCACGAAATTGCCAAAGATTATCTCCAGTCGAAAAAATGTGTCATTTGCTTAAAAAGACACAGGGGGAGACCAGAGAGTTACTCAAGACATGTCCAATAACTAACGATGTTTTTGAAATGGCATGAAATAATCTAGTTAATCGGTACGAAAAGTAAAGAATACCAGTCAGCGCTCAGCTAAATACCATTTTTAACATAAGCCCAATTTTGAGAAACTGGTGGCAATATAAGGAGTATTCAACGTGCAATAAACGACTGTGTCACAATTTTGAAAATTTTTCAAATCGATACGGAAAGTTGGGGCATCATTTTCGAGTACATCTGCTCAACTTGCCTACCAGAAAATACTCTTAGTCTATGGGAGCAGTCCCTTTCTAGTAGCATAGAGTTGCCGACATGGAAGCAAATGGAAGTCTTTTTAACATTGCGTTTTCAGACTCTAGAGTTGGTAGCTGATATTCTTTCCACTTTCGCTAACTCCCGAACGTCTGATAATAATAAGTCTTTTAACTTGAAGAAATCTCATCCCGCGGATCAAAAAAACTTAAGACTTATAGCACAAATATTACTCAAAGCAAGTCCGGTAAATGTTCTATTTGTCCAGAAAATCACCCTTTGCCCTTTATTTCTCAAAATGTCTGTTTATGATAGGTTTTCGATAGTTAAAAAAACAAAAACGATGTTTAAACTCCCTTGGAACGTCTCACGAATTCATGGGACAAACATCAAGCTAAGGTGGCACAACAGACGGTTTTCAGATGGATCGTGACGGGCAGAGTTGGTATGAAGCTCTTTATCTTTAGTTTCAACCTTCTATAATGAACTTGCCCTCACTAATCAAATGCAAAAACTCTGGGAGCTTGATGAAGTGCCAAAGCAAACTCCTCTCTTTGACGGCGCTAAGTATTGCGAATCTGTGTACGTTTCGTAGTTTTACTACCATTCCGACGTGAATGTCCTGATGATTTAAACATTGGCTCTTCTCGTTACATTAGGAATGAATCTAGATTGCTTAAGACCCCCAAATTAATCTTAATCACATGAAAACAATTGAGACGCCAACGAATACTAACGTATATTACTTACCGCATCACGCAGTTCTGAAATCCAATAGTGCTACCACAAAATTACGTGTAGTGTTTAATGCATCTAGCACCTCCTCAAATGGAAATAGCCTCACCGACCTGCTTTACCCCGGTCCAATTCTGCATTCAAATCTAACCACTTTAGTTTTGCGCTGGAGACTATTCAGATACGTTTTTAATGCCAATAATGAACAAATGTTTTGCCCTTCACACTCCTTATTTCAAAAAATAATTTTTAGAAGCTCGCGTTAAGAAACCCCACAGGATTTTGAGCTTAATACCGTGACACTTGGGATAAATTGTGCTCCCTATCTGGTGATACGTACTCTTCTTAAGTTAGCTAACATATACAAGCTAACTAAGCCCATTGCAGCCGACATTCTTCGTAATAATATGTATGTTGACTATGTTATGGCTGGCGCCCACACTATTTCTTGCTAAAAGGCTTATCCCCGATCATTTACTAGATGCAGAGTTCCTGAAACTGTCAGACTCTTGTACCACCAAGACCTTAGACTTATGATGGAATGCTGGAAGTGACCACTTCTATTTCCGCTTAAAGGATTATCCCGATCGAAATTCACTCATAAAAAGATCAGTTTTGTTTCAAATCGCCAAACTGTTTGACCCCGCCGGTTGGCTAACCCCTAAAAAAAAATTGTTGCAGAAATGATCATGCATTAAAATACCACGATTTGTTGACTTCGATCCGACATTCTCAATCGAATTGCATGGATTCTGCGATGCATCGGAAAGAGCATATGCCGCAACTCTGTATTTACGAGCAGAGAATCTAGATTCTGTTTCAACTCATCTACTTGTCGCAAAGAAAAAGACGTCCCCGTTAAGTTTGGTTCATTAAAGAAACCTCCTAACAATTGGAAAACTTTCGTAGAGAATCGAGTCTCTTCCATAATAGAGAAGGTTGGGAATCAATCTTGGTTCCATGTTGATTCTAAAGATAACCCCGCTGATTTGGCAACTCGGGGACTCACCTATAACAGGTTATAGCTAGCAAAGTATGGTAGCATGAACTTTCATGGCTTAGACTGTCGCAAGGCCAATGGCCTAAGAATTAAGAAAATTTTGACACCGATGAGGAAGTACTTGAATATTTTAATTACAATTACATTTCGTATTTGTAATTAAAATCGAGTTACATGTAATGTGAAATTGAAAAATTACAAATACTTGTAATTTGTAATTAAAAAAATTCAATTACACATTATATGTATTTGTAATTGAAAAATTCAATTACTTAATTACATAATTAAAATAAAATTGTGTAATGAATACTTTTTTAATTATTTTTAGTCAAAAAATATTTAGTTACTATAATCATGGCTTAGACTGCACATAATAAACACATAAATTAGATGTTATTTATTAAAACAAAAACACAGTGTAACAAATAATGCACCGAAAGATATAAAACATGTAGGTATGTATATATGTTATATACTAAAATAAGCCCGAATTTAAACAAATTTTTTATTTGCTTTAACTAAAACCATTTTTTTCATCATTGTGTTAAGTTCTGTCGCTTAGGTGTAAAAAGTGGTTAACGTTTTTCCTAAAATTTATTTCAATTAATTGGACAAAATTTCTTTTAGCTGTAAGACTATTAAAAAGCAGGTTAACTATTATAAATAAACGTATTTTACAAATACATACATATTACATATAACGTACAATATAATTATATAGTAGTGTACAAAAAATAGTTCTGAAATATAATCTTTTAAAAATTACATCTTAAATATTCTTTTGAGCTTCGATGAAAATTTTTAATAAAATTGTTGAAATTATTCCAAGCGTTTCATGATTTCATTTTCAGAATTTTTAGTTACGCTTCATATTTTTAAGAAAATAATTGAATTTTGTTCAATTACAAGTAATTATTATTGCAATTTACAATTATTTTTATTTTTGTAATTCAGAATTTTCAATTACATATTACAAGTAATTGTTATTGAAATTTTTTCAATTACATATAATAGTAATTGGTTTTAGTCTCTGATTTCAATAATGGCTACGTTTACTCCATTATTCAACAGCAATTTATTAACCTATATTATCCGAGTTGTGTTTATTAGAGACCTTACGTCTCTATAAACATGTAAAAATTTCGATTTATTTATTTCTAAGGAGTCCTTGCTGAAAAACTCTGCCATTTCCAGGAATTTTTTAATTATAGCTGGCCTACGGCCTTCATTTTGCTGACTATAAAAATTACTGCAAACGATCTTCCTGGAACTACATTATTTTGTACCAAAGGCGCCTTAACATTTCGTTTTTGCTGGACGTTTCTTTCAAAAGCAGATCTTAAAATAGCCTTTCTTTCTTACCAATACTGTTTAAAAAATGGACAACCCTTGAAATTTTCCGTAAGATCCTTGCTTTCCATTACCCTCCCTTTAAGCGCGATCCTGATCACACTTAACGCCACAAAATTCTCTATTGCAGTTTCTTTTCAGTAAATTCGGTCAAAGAATAAAAACCCCTCAGCACTAAGGAAACTTGTCTTAACTGTAGAGCCCTAAAAAGGCAAGACTTTATGCATCAGAATTTATTCCAAAAAAAAAAAAAAAAAACTTTATATCTGAACTTAAGTTTCGATCGAATTTTGAAATCAAACGGGTGTGCTTAGATATTTGCGTTAAAAATGTTTTTAAATTACATAAAATTTTACATACAATTTTATTTTTTATTTCAAATATTGGAAAAAGGTCTGGTTTTGGCTGTGATCGTGTATGCGTACATTACATTGTTATTGTTTGAAAAGGATAATAAATTACTTATAATTAAAAAAATAAATACAAAAAGTACAAAAAAGTTTTAAAATAATTGTCTTGTTAAAGTACAATACTTAAAACATTTTTAGAATCTAACAAAATACTCTGCCTTCGTAGGTAGTAACTTTGCCAATAACAAAAAAAAGACGACAAAGTGTATCACTAAAATTATTCAACAACAAAAGACAAAATATCGACAACAACAACTTAACTTCAATAAAAAATGGTAACAATAACAGTGCAGGTACATCAATATAGGCTCATGCACTTTTAAATGTAAACAGCATTCCAATAATCACCAACAACGATGCTGGTACATCAAAACAAACAAAGACAATTATTTCAGGCTCCCAAAATATTATTAGTTTTGATAGTCTTGATCCTGAAGAAATTGATACTCAGGATGAAGAATATAATGAACCAAAGGCACCACCTATATTCATACCATTTGTTGCTGATATTAGCGCAATGAAAAAATCTTTTTCTAAAATTATTCCATCCTCTGAATTTTAATACAAGTCACTTAAAGATGGACAAATAAGATTACTAATAAAAAATAATAAATAGTACAGAATTATTGTAACTCAAGAAAATTAAGTTTCATACCTACCAATTGAAGCAAGAACGATCGTATAGAGTAGTTATAACAAACTTACATCATTCTACGTCAACTACTGCTATTAAATACGAAATTGAAAAAATGGTCATAAATTTCGCAACATTGTCAATGTTCGTAGTAGAATAACGAAAAATCCCCTTCCAATGTTTTTCGTTGATTTAGAACCTGACCTAAATTACAAAAACGTATACGATATGAGGCACATAAATAATGCAATTGTCACCATTCAACCCCCTAGAAAAACTAACGATCTTGTGCAATGTCACAGATGTCAAGAATTCGGTCATACCAAAACTTACTGCCGAAAAGAAGAATGATGTGTTAAATGTGGCTTAGGGCATCTTACAATTGACTGCAATAAAAATATTGAAACTCCACGCTGTGTGAACTGTATACAAAATCATCCAGCAATCTATAAATGCTGCATAGTATATAAACAAATACTTAAAAGAAAATTGCAAAATAATAATCTCTACAGAAGAGATAAAGCCAGCCAATATATATTTAATACCGAAGATTGCCCAAATCAACTTAATCAAAATGCAAACACCAACACTTGTCGAAATGAAAGATTTTCATATTCTGATATTTTACGCAATTCAGAGCAATTAAATCCATTAAAAAACTCGAAAAATTAATTGAAAACCAAATAGAACAGACCAATAAGTTAATAAATATGATGTTTCTTTTAATATTAAAACTATGCAAATGAATTTAAGAATTGCAATATGGAATGCCAATGGACTTTCCAATCTTACTCAAGAGGTAGAAATATTTCTTAAAACTAATTTTATTGATATCCTCCTAGTCTCGGAGACACACTTCACAGATAGATCATTTTTCAAAATAAAAAATTTTGAAAAAAATAGAGCACATGGTGGAGCAGGAATACTAATAAAATCATCAATAACTTACAAATTCACCGACGAATCAAGAATTTTTTAAAAAGCTTGGGCCTAGATTTATAGTAGGATGCGATTTCAATGCCAAACCTAATTGGTGGGGTTCGAGATTAATAAATCCTAAAGGCAGAGAACTTTTTAGATGTATCAGCAATAACAACTATTCAGTTTTATCTACGGGTAGTCCAACATATTGGCCTACAGATTTGACGAAAACTCCAGATTTATTGGATTTTGTTGTATATTATGGCATACCAAATAATTTACTACAAATAACTGATAGCTACGATCTGAGCTCTGATATTTTTACATTGTCACTTGAGGCATATAAAAATCTAAATAATAAAACTGATCTATTATTATTTCGTACCTGGTTAGAAATAACTGTCAGCCTAAATATTTTAGTAAAATCTGCATCTGAATTAGATGATGAAGCTGAAACTTTAAACAATTTAATTCACAAACCTGGATTTTTATCTACAACGTCAGTTGATACCCATAATAGCCGAAACCAGGTTTACGTAACTACTGAAATAAGAACAATGATTGAAAACAAAAGAAGACTTAGAAGAATATGGCAAATGAGTAGAAACCCGAATGAAAAACGAATCTTGAATAGAGCCACAAAGGAATCTTAAAGAACAAACAGATTGAAAATTTTGTTAGTAATCTCAACGTAACAAGATATGATGAACATTACCTGTGGAATGCCACCAAATACTTAAAGCGAAAATGGTTTATGGTGCAGAAGAGATCGAAGCAAAGCTGAAGCATATTGGAAGTCCAATAAGTTTTCTAGCCACATTCTCCAAAATATTTGAAAGGATATTTCTGAGAAGAATGTTACCTATACTAGGAAAAGAAAATATGATACCAGAGTACCAATTAGATATAGGCATTGCACACCTGAACAATGCCATCGCATAGTAAATTTTATACGGGATTCCTTGGAAAACAAAAGATATTGCTCAGGTGAATTTTTAGATGTACAACAAGCATTTGATAGGGTCTGGCATACAAGCCTACTATATAAGCTTAAAAAACTACTTCCAACACATTTTTACCTAGTGCTGAAATCTTACATAAGTGAAAGGTATTAAGGTCTGGAATTTACAGTGTCAAAGCTGGAGTCCCTCAGGATAGTGTGTTAGGCCCAATTTTATATACAGTTTTTACATCGGATATGCCCTTAATTAATAATGTACTAGTTGCAACCTACGCAGATGATACAGCGGTGTTAGCTGCTGACACAGAATCGGATGTTGCATCACGATATTTGTTTTTTTTTATTTGATCTTTGCATAGCACTGCTGTTAGCTTGCTGAATTCTGAAATCCGTTGCGTTCCTCAGGTTGTAGGATTGCACTTTGCCTAAGTACCTTAGTTGTTCTGATAGATATTCCGGTGTTTTCCCCACTTTCATCTTTTGTACAAACATAATAGTATTTAATTGCAATCTCTGTTTTACATTTAGCCATTTTAATGTGTCAACCATTAGAGCTAGCAAAGTATATTTTTTACATTTTAAAATAGCGCGCATAGCCTAATTTTGCATTTTCTGTAATCTTAATATCTGTTGATCTGTGCAGCAAGTTAATAATATAGTTGACTCGTATTCAAAGTGAGGTTTTATTATGGTGTTGTATATTATTATTGAAGTGACAATTGATACTTTATTCCTTACACGTTTAAAATATCCTATTTTCTTTCCGAGTTTTTTACATACATATTCTATATGATCTTTAAATTTTAAGCCTTTATCAATTATAAACCCTAAATATTTAATTTTATTAATTTTTTCTATTAAAATATTATTTACTGTAAATTGTCTATTGGAGTTCATGTTTATCTCCATTATTTTCGTTTTGCTTTCGTTCAGTTTGAGTTTATTCATTTGAAGCCATTCATTTATATTCCGCATATCGTTTGTTAAAATGGTATAGCATTCTTCTTCTGTTGTTTATTCCGCATAAACAAGTGCATCATCGGTATATAACACGATTTTAGTGTTTTCCAGTACATTTTCAATATCATTTATGTATATTAAGAATAGAAGTGCCCCTAGGATTGATCCTTGTGGGACTCCAAAATCATTTATTATCACACTAGATTAACATTGTTCACTTTTGTCACCTGTCTACGATCTGATAGATAAGTCCGGAACCAATTTAACTCTTTATTCTTTATTCCATATTTAAAAAGTTCATCTAACAGTACTTCCTTATCGACTATCTCGAACGCTCTTTTAAAATCCAAAAAAATTGCTAATATTTTAATCTCCTTTTTACGATATTTCCATTTATTTATCACATAGTTAATAGTTGTTTCACAGGAGTGTTTTTTCTAAAGCCAGATTGGTACTTTGATAGTATATTATGTTGTTCTAGATACTCTACTAACTGGTTTTTAACAACCATTTCTAAAACTTTTTCACATATTATAAGTCCATTTATTGGGCAAAAATCTTCACATTTGCTGGTGTTTCTTATTTTTTTCTATTGGTGTAATCATAGTCTCTTTCCAACTATCAGGGAAAGTTCCAGTCTCCAACGATTTATTTATAATATTCAATAATATATTGCCTAATTTAAACTAATTATCAATTATTAATTTTATTGACATTTTTTGTGATATTTTTTACTATTCTTCATTTTACATGTATTTTTTAAATCTTCAAGAGATATTTTACGAAACTTAAAAGTATAATCTACCATCGGTATTTTATTTATATATTTCAAATTTTCGATAGATTTTCTAATGTCATTAATACTATATATAAAAAATTATTTTTTCTAAATTATTATTAAAGCTTATGTTATTGAATGTCACATTTTTTATCACATTTCTAGGCTTTTTTATTACGAGATCTTTTACCTTGCTCCACATTTCTTTTTGATTTCTTGCACTTGTTATTTCTTTTTTTATATGTAGATTTTTCTTATTTTCTAATTTAACTTTAAAATGATTTCTTATTATCTTATAATTTTCCAAAGTATTAGTGGTGTTTTCAAATAATGCTCTTTGATATTTTGTAATTTTTTCATTTTTTAAAGATCTAAGTTGATTATCAAACCATTTATTGTTTTTAACAAATTTTGTTTTAGTTTTAATTGTAAATTTTCAATTGCATTTTCAATCTTTCTGTCAAAATTATTAACATAATAATTCAAATTGTCTATTTGATTGATAAATAAATTGTCATTTATAAAATTTCTAAATCCGTTTCTTTTATATTTGAAAATATAAATCTCCTCACTTGGTAACTTTTCATACCCGCTGTCCTAATTTTAAATATATCTATGCTTTCGTGATCCGATATTTTTTTCACAACATTAATCTTTGCGGAAACATTTTTACTATTTGTTATTATATAGTCGATAAGAGTTTAGAATACTTTCTATTCTGTTTCTATAAAAATCTTTATGCCAATCAATGTTAAAATCACCAGCTATTATTATATCAATATTTCTTTCACTTATTTCTTCTACTACTTCCTGAAATATATCACAAAACTCGGCTTTATTACTTTATGGTAATCTATATACTATTATTATTATTATAAAGACCACACTCTTATAATTTGCCTTGAATGCGCTAATCCAGTAATTTAAATCTTTTATACATTCCTTAGTTCTTTCAATGTGCCAACTCTTTATAATATATAATATTACTCCTCCAGTCCTTGACAAGTTTATTTCTATTTCTCCTTCATTAATTTTCTCAGTGTGATGAGTTTCGGAGAGAACAATAAAGTCTGGTTTTACTGCTTTAGCTATAATCTCCAATTGATTAATGTTGTCTGTTAGTCCCTGTATATTAGTATACATTCAATGAATACTGTTTCGTTGCTAGACCTTTAAACCTATTCTCCGCTTCTTTAGGTTTAGCTTATTTTGATAAACTGTGCACTCCCGATTGTTCGGTGTGTGATTAATGTCCAACTACAAATTAAATCTTTTATTTTCCTCAACGCAGTTTATACACTTATTTGTCACTTCATTGTTACATTGTGCACTTTTATGATTTCCATGACATCTATAGCAGACTTCATCATTTCTACATTCTGTCGCTTTATGATTATACCCCAAGCATTTATAACACTGAATCACCATTGTTCCATCATAAACTCTACATCTGTCACATTAAGACATTTTTATACGACTCATTGTCTATTTTTGCATTATAAATAACTTTATTGTTTCTTTTAGTTTCAAATATTTTTATGATTTCGATTTCGTTGTTTTCCAATACTAAATTTTGCTTTTTTAATTTTCAGTTAATTCATTCTCGAAAATCATAAAGTTCATATCAGTTATCACAATTTGCATATTAACTTCTTTTGGGACTTTAACCTCATACTTGTCACTGAATCCGTTTTCAATAGCTTCTGTCGTGTGCACCCTGTATATATATAAGGCAGCGCGGTAAAGGGTAACACAGTCAAAAGGCCGGCTGTCACGTGATGATGAATAGGAAAAAAAAGAGTAGGACAAAGAGATGATGAGCATGCAGCGGCATGTCCGAAAAACAATGAAATTATAGGGATACGGTTGATGGACGACATATTGCGGCGTCTAGAAGGTTTCTTGAACTCAAGTTACAATAGTCGAGATCATTCCTGGGATACTTACGAAGCGACAAGTGGCAAACAAAAAAAAAAAAAAAAGAAACAAATTTGATATTTATTTGTGTAAAAAAGAAAAAAACATTTAGTGAATCATATAAAAAAAAAGAAGTAAACAATTTTACTGAAAGAAATCTTATGTAAAAGAAAATTCGAAAATTTAAATTAAGAATTAGCTGAAAACGAAAATCAAAATCAAAAGATTAAAAGCTAAAAGATTTTAAACAATTAAAGCTAAAATACTTTAGAAATTAAAAACTAAAAGATTTTAAACAATTAAAGCTAATATACTTAACAATTAAAAACTAAAAGATTTTAAACAATTAAAGCTAAAAATATTTTAACAATTAAAAACTAAAGGACTCATCTTCAGCGGAACCGGAGACACCACCACTCCTGGGGTGTCAGGTAACAGCCATTCGACTATCAGACTCAACGACGAACGACTCACGAACTGCAGTTCAAAAATTTATATATTTAGCTCTAGCCTTTAAGCGTTTAGGGAAAATACTTACCGTCCAGAAATATCAATCCTCTTGATACGCTTTAGGACGAGAGTGCGCGGTTAGGATTGAGCTCAAGCCTATTTCCTTGCGGCGTGATCGTGGGCATTTTAGTTTCCCCACCGTAGTGTTTTCCTTAATTTAGAAAAGAAAAAGAAATCGTTAGGCGAAAGTGAAATATATTTAGATTTGTTTGAATTTTTAACCTTACCTTGAACAAGAATCCGGACGTAGGACACGTGACGGACGGACGGCAGTTCCTGCACCGATGTTGTAGCAGATTTGCAATACATTCCAAAAAGAGAACGAGCCGGAAGAAGATGAAGAATTAAAATTTTATTAAATGAATTTTGTTAAATTTTTGTAAAGTTAATTAATTGCATTGTTCAATTTCCTTTTTTTTTTTATTTGATTGTTTAAACAATCTTTTTATTTATCCCGTAATTTTTAAACTCTCAATAGCATCATCATATTTACTAATTCAAGCACTTAATTACCCAGTAAATAAAATGTATAACATTGTCAATTTTAAATGCAATTTTTATTAGATTTTTTTGTCATAATGGCCTAAAAGTTTTAGAAAGCGGTAAGTAGGGGTAAGGATGAGAAGGAAAAGGGGTAAAGATTATGTTCAGCACATCTAAAATTTTTTTTTTTTCCTTTACGATGTCACGGTGAGGTCTAACGACTTCTTGTGGGAGGGCAGAAACATGGCATAACATCAGCCACGGAGTTTAAGTGTGTGTTTGCTGACAGGGAGCCGACTAGACTTGCTTCGGGCTTCAAATTTTATTTCTTTTTAAACCGTTTTTGTCAATCAGCTGGTATGAGTTTTTGTAGCTGCTGAACTAACCAGAGGTTTTGGCAAGAACCATCCCAAGACGGCGAGCCTTAGCCGGTGCT
This sequence comes from Gymnosoma rotundatum, assembly GCA_916610165.2. Taxonomy (NCBI): domain Eukaryota; kingdom Metazoa; phylum Arthropoda; class Insecta; order Diptera; family Tachinidae; genus Gymnosoma; species Gymnosoma rotundatum. Next base: position 76,948,049 of record OU744338.1, on the reverse strand, counting down.
TAACGCCAGCACACCAGCGCGGCCAGCAGTCTGGTAACCCGAGTTTTATACTTTTTTATTTTCACACAGCAGCAGTGTTACAATAACGCCGCCTAACGTGGGGCCCGAAGCAAGTCCCGGTAGACAGATTTTCTTTATATCTTTCAATTAATATTTATGTACTTTTTCCTTTTGTTGGAGAACGTATGTCCAGTTAGGTCAGATGCAAGAGTCCCAAACTAGTAGCTACATGGTCCAACAAGGAATAAATGATTAATTTAATATTTTGCTACTAAATCAGGTGAATCTAGTAAGTCGTCATGAATCCTGTCTCAGGCATATAGGTAATTCCCGATGGCTAAGATGCAGGATCTGATATCGCGTTGTGACATACGTTGTGAGCGATAGGTTCATGAGGATTTACCGCTTCAAATATCTTCGTCTTTTTCTGTCAACTTGAGGCTTAAATATATTAAAGTAAAAATTTAGTCTGGATTTTAATTGCTCAAGTTGAGAGGATAAGATAGGGATACCAATTTTTTTTCTACAGATACCATAGCCGAAGAGTTAGTTGTAACTTAAATGGATACTTACATTTTTCCATAGTTATTCTGTGAGATACCAAATGCAACGTTAATAGTGGCTTTGCTAGTCCTAGCAGTAATTGATTTTTTTTTACGCTTTAGTAGCAGCAAATTTATTATTGGTGTTGGTTGACACAACTATTAGCCAAATTTTTCAATTTTTAACTGCCTTTTGTTCAGCCCCTAAAGATATTTATGATTTTTTTAAAAACGATGCAAACACATAGCTAATCTCAAATACATACCTTTACCTTTTTTTTGACTTCGACTTTTTTCCCCAGAATATACCGGTACAGTTTTTAGTTCGAAAGGAATTATTTCATAAAAACCTTTTTTTCAGGATTTATCTTATATTAATTTTTTTATTATTTTATTTGGAAAGGAATCTTGATTGTTCTTACTTTTTATATAATCCTTTACGTTTCTTTTTTATTTATTTATATATTTGTTTATTTTTAATTTTTTGTTTTTTTTTTTGTTTTTTTTTAATCGGATTTCATTTTTTTACATTTTTTTGCGTCCTTTGAGAGAGAACCCATTTTAGTTGATTTTATATTTTTATATTATTTTCTTTTTTTTATACATACGTTTTTTCTTAATGGTGATATCTCGCCGTGCTAGCAAGCTTAGGTTAGATTCCGACAACATACCAACATCTACAGCAAGTGCGACTTGTGCTACATAAACTGCCACCACGGTTACAGTTTCGTCACTAGCAAATCCAGCGGCTACTACCACCAGTGTGACGACTTTTTCAACTAGACATGATCCAATTATGGCATCATCATCGCATGATCTATCCATCAGCTCAGAAAATGCGGACCAGACGATAATTTCGCCGACTTTTAGCAGCGCCACCGCTCAGAATATTCGACGGGAGTTACGAGAAGGTACCACCAATAACTCAATCACCGAGGGGCCAGTTGACACGGAAAATATTAGGCAGATCGTAGAGGCATCGATCGGCCTATGCCAAGTCAATATTATGCGTGAGGTCGATAACAAGATTGAGAAAGTCCTGTCGGACATCAAACAGGTTTTGTTATCACAGACAGTTCATAATCAGGTTCCAGCGCTAGCTTCTAACACAATTCCAAACGTTGAGAGTGCACCGCCTAGGTCTACTCAGGCGCAATCAACGTTTACCCAGCCACCAGTTGGTTTCTGGCCTTCTGTAGTGACTGGGTACAGTCATTAACAAAATGCCCCTGGGCAAATAACAACTGTTTTGGCCCAACCGCCACCGTTAATTCCAGCTCCACAGTACGTCGAAGCTGGTCAGCAGTCGCAAAGACTACCATCGAGAACAGCAGCTTCGATAGTCGCTCCACAACAAACACAATTGCCGTATCAGCAGCAGTATGTCTTGCAACAGCAAAATCCGCTGCCATATTATCAACAACCTTATCAAGAGCCTAATCAACAGCAAGTACCACCGCTGAGACAACTGCCTCAGCAAAATGTACCAACATTTCAGAATTTCCAGCCATCACTTAACTCTCAGGCCGGGTATCCACAGAATGCTTGGTCTGCAGCAGCCTTTTGTCAACCACCAGCTCGTCAGCCGAATTATCAGGCGGCTAGGTCAATGCCAAGTCAGCCGAAATCTCTGGATAAATTTAAATTGGCCAAATGGGGCGTACAATTTGACGGTACAAGCAAGACAATGAATGTCCAGGAATTTATTTTTCGCGTAGGAGCTCTGAGAAGAGACTATAATTGTTCTGCCACCGAGATTTTGCGGTCTTTTCACCTTTTACTGGATGGCCCAGCTTTGGACTGGTACTGGGACTATCGAAAGATAGTACACATAAACACATGGGAGGAATTGGAAAAGGCTCTTCTAGCCCAGTATCGCCGGTTTGCAAAGGAGTACCAAGTCCAGATGCAAATTTTAAATCGCCGTCAGTTGACGCAGGAACCTTTTGACGACTTCTATCACGCAGTAATAAAGTTGCGAAACCAGCAGGAAACCCTGTATGAGGAGGAGCAACTGGTGGAAATAATGCGAGGCAATCTAAAACCTTCGCTGGCCCAAATGATGTTTTCGGTGAAGATTAAAACGTTAGCCGAGTTTTTCCGTGAAGTCAGGCGAGCTGAAAATTTGATAGCTAGTCAGCGCCAACTTTACCAGCAGCGCTCAAATTTTTCTCAGCGTGTGAGCGAAATTTCTTATGAAGAAGAGGATTTGCCTTTGATTGGCCTAGATGTGGATGCGGTTCGTTCTACGAGTCATTACACTTGCTGAAACTGTCAGGTAGTTGGACATAGCTTTGTAGACTGTCCGGAGCCTTTAACTAGGCAGTTTTGTTTCCGTTGTGGTAGGGAGAATGTAGTAACACCAAAGTGTCCCAAGTGTCAGGGAAACCGGTCCCGAAACCCGTCTCGAGCTGGGGAGACGGGGTCGACCGAAGTCTAAACCCAGTTCATTACAACAAACTGAATCTGAGGGAGGTAAAGTTAGAGTTTTAGTTAATAAGGATAGGATAGCTTCTACGTTAAGTTTTGAACCTCGACTTAGAGAACTAAAGCCTCTGCATATTCGATTGAAAGAATATAGTGAGGCTAAACAACGAATTTTTGGTAGCGTTTCGAGAAGAATTAGAAGGCGCGCGAGTGGTATAAAATTCGTAGAAAAACACGGCATGAGATTTCGGCAGCTTCACTATATGAGGGTATAGACTCTCGTCAATATACTCGAATCAATTTAGGGGGCCACGAAATAGAAGGTCTGTTAGACAGCGGTGCCACAGTAACGTGCTTAGGCCGTAACTGTCTTGAGTTTGTTAAAAAAGCGGGGCTTAAAATCCACAACTTTTCTACAATTATCAAGACAGCTGACGGTACCGCGCACAACATTGTCGGTCGCGTACGTGCAGAGGTGACGTTTGGCCAAATAACGCAGGTCATAACGTTCTACTTAGTGCCTACTCTGAGTCGTGAGCTATTTTTGGGTATTGACTTTATGAAGGCTTTAAAACTTTTTGCCAATATAGAGAGTGTTACGACCAATGGTGTTAGTCTCTGCGTAGAGACAGATAATACCCCAGATGTCGTGACTCATGCTTTGACAGCTGAACAGCGGCAGGAATTAGATTCTGTCATATTGATGTTCCCCTGCTATACAAAGAAGGGTTTAGGAAAAACGCATTTAGAAACACATTCGATAGATACTCGTGACGCAACTCCAGTGAAAGATCGTCATTATCCTGTCTCTCCGGCGGTGCAAAAACTGATGTATGCAGAGCTTGATAGGATGCTTGGTCTTGGCGTCATTGAAGTTAGCGAAAGTCCCTGGAGCCATCCGGTTACTTTGGTCCGTTAGGGCGAAAAGAATCGGCTGTGTCTGGACGCTCGAAAAATCAATGCGCTGACGGTCAAGGATGCCTTTCCTCTGCCACACATCGAGGATTTGCTTAGTCGCTTGGGAGACACGATATTTATTTCAAGTGTCGATCTTAAAGATGCATTCTGGCAGATTCCACTAGATCCATCCAGTAGGGAGAAAATTGCTTTTACGGTACCAGGGCGGCCACTTTACCATTTTACTGTCATGCCTTTTGGGCTGTGTAACGCGGCCCAAAGGTTATATCGGCTAATGGATAAGGTGATCCCCGCGGCGCTACTTGAAAGAGTTTTCGTCTATTTGGATGACCTATTGATAGTTTCTCCAGATTATGCTACTCACTAGCAGTTGTTGGCACGAGTAGCTAGGTGTCTATCAGAAGCAGGATTGACCATCAATGTTGCAAAATCTAAATTCTGTTTCCAAGAGTTAAGATATCTGGGTTATATAGTAGGAGGTGGCAAAATTAAACCTGACCCGGCCAAGGTGGAAACGATTACTCGTTTTGCTTATCCTAAGTCAGCAAGACAGGTGCGGAGCTTTATGGGGTCAACAGGCTGGTATAGGAAATTTATACTCGACTTTGCCACCATTGCGGCTCCAATCTTTGAAACACTGAAAAAGGGTAAGCAATTCAAGTTTTCGGATGAAGCCAAGGTTGCATTTGATCGGCTCAAAAATGCTCTGACTTCGAGCCCACTGCTTAGTCACCCTGACTTCTCTAGACATTTCTACGTTCAGTGTGATGCAGCAGATGTAGGTGTTGGGGCTGTGCTCTTTCAGAAGGACCATTCTGGCGAAGAGCATCCAAAAGCCTATTTTTCCCACAAGTCAACACCAGCGCAGAAGAATTACTCTGTCTCTGAACGTGAATGTTTAGCAGTAGTTTTGGCGATTAAAAAGCTTAAGCCCTATATAGAACTTATGCCTTTTTCGGTGATTACAGATCACAGCAGCCTTAAGTGGCTTATGTCTTACAAAGACTTAAGCGGCCGCCTAGCCAGGTGGAGTCTGCATCTCCAGTCATACGATTTTACAGTAGAGCATAGACAGGGGAAGCAGAATGTAGTACCCGATACCCTACCGCGCTACGAGATGGATGAAATCGCTGCAGACGTAGGGGGGCTGATTGATCTGAATTCCGATGCGTTTAAGGCCGGTGGTATGGTAGGTTATATAAATTAGCCAGAAAACTTAAAAGCTTAGATGATCCCGAGCTAAGTATTTGGGAAAACCCGGACAAGATTTCCTTGATACGTCAGAAAATAAGGGACTTATTGCATAAAGCATATTTACGCAACGAAAAATCATACAACACGCGATGCCGAATGGTCAAGTTTGTCCCGGGACAAGAAGTTTACCGGCGTAACTTTCAACAAAGTGATTTTAAGATCGGATTTAACGCAAAACTCGCCCGTAAATTTGTAAAATGCCAAATTGTAAAATCCGTCGGTAATAGCCTATATAAGGTTGAGGACTTGAGAGGCAGGTCTTTAGGTATCTTTCATGGTAAGGATCTAAAGCAATAATTTTATAAAGGGGCGGGGGCCGTCGCGAATGCAGATGGGAAATTGCGTGTACGCCATCCGGACGACTAGTTAGTTTTATATGATATATATATGTATGCATATATATATATATATATATATATATATATTTTTTTTTTTTTTTTTCTTATGAATAAGTCTGATTTTTGAATAATAACTGTAAAGGTCTGCGTAACGAACGCTTTCATTTGCATATCAAAGTCTTTTTCAGCTTTTAATCGAGATTTGAAATCGTCTGCCAGTGGAATTGGTTTTCACAGTAAGCTTCGTCCAGGGTGCCGTCTCAAGCATGCGTTCTTTTTAGTTACTTTTGTAACTTTTATTATTCCATTAGTGCAACCCCATAATAACTCTGGGGAACTCTGCCATTAAGAGCTAGGGGTTGTTAGTCACCTGGAGTAATAACGTCTCTCTAAGAGTGAAGTAAAGCGAGTCAAGGCAGGTATGAAAGTTTTCTGTGAAAGTTTAATTCTTTCTGGAAGACATTTTCGTTGTTCTGAGTTACTGGTGGACTATGGGAACTCTTAGTTGCGCAGCAAGAAATCGTAAAATAATATATGCTAGTAACTTAGAAGCTGTAACTTACCCCAAGATTTCAATTTGTTGTGTTTTTTCCCCTTTGTTTCGATGCTTTTCGGTCTAGGCTTGGCTGTAAGTTGGTGTTTCGTTGGCTTCTGCTGATCGCTGTCATAGTCTGTAAAAAAGATACTTTAGTATAGGTAAAAACTTTTGATTTATTTTCTTTTTCTGTTTTTATTCACTCACTCAGGAGTTAGCTACTCGGTTTATCTGCTTCTCATCACGGTTCCATCGAATTTTACTAACCTGGTGGAGAAAAACAGAAATACACATTTTATTCTTTTTTTTAGAATTTAGGTATAAATCTTCTAAAAGGATATGAATGAAGATAGTTGATTTTATTATTAAGTCCTTTTAGAGGTTTAATCTATAGTTCCAAGGAAAATTTTAGACTATTCTTTTAAGTAATTTATTTATATTTTTTTTTTTGCATCAACATGATTCCTACCTTTCTTTTTTTTGGGCTAAAGGGGTTTTTCTCGGCAAAGATTTAAGGCGAATGCTTAAAACAGTTTTTGGTCGTTCTAGTCCTTGCAGCTTCTGCCCGGTCGCTGGTATTATTTAGCATTAAGGTGATAGATTCAATAGCCTAGGTCATTCTTCATTTTATATGATGGTACTGTTGAAGAGAAGAAATAGTTAAGTTTTGTTTATCAAGTAATCAAACTTTAGCAGATTAAATTTTACAGTTAAATTGCTTTTGTTAAATCAGTTAAAATGTTTTTACTCTACCTTTTCCTGTCACGGTAAATAATATTTTTTTTGAGGAGTTTCACTTTTTAATTCTATCTTTAACGTTTTATTTTATTCATCGATCTTTTTATATTACTCCGGCCTACAAGTATGCTACAGAATTTAAACTAGTTTCTAAAAGCAATTTTCTGTTATGGTTTTGTCAACACGTACATGAGTATGTATGGTCGTTCACAGTACACTTTTATAGGAGACACTCGCGGTATTGTTTTTAAAATTTTTTTTCAAGGTCGTGGTTAATTTCTTTTACCTTTTATTATCCGTTAGTTTTCAACGCTTTTCATTACATTCCTAGTGATCACTCTACTCTGCTTCCTTAGATTCCTGCGTAATCCGTTGACCAGTTTTGTTTTCCGGTGTTTCTGAAAACAAAAAGTAAAATTACAAGTATTATCTTTATCAGTTTCAATTACTTACCCGTGAATTTATTTGTGCCGCATGCATTGGGCTTCCCAGTGCAGTACCGCTAACATAGAAGTAATAAATTAGTTTTACACCGGCTTCTAAGTAATTTAACTTATATGTACTTACCTCTTTATCAGCCAAATTGTCGCTCGTCGTTGGAAGCCCACGTTAAAATCTGTAATAAAATTGGTTTTACTCACATAAATGAATTAAGTTTTTTATTTTGTTACTTACCTTTAGCCAATAGCTGGTAGGAGTCCACCATAAGCTAAAAAGAATGGAAAAAGTATCATTAATTTAGGTATTAGTTAACATTTATAAGAAAGTTAATCCATAGGTAATAATTTAATAGTAATTTAATTTCATTCATAAGAACGTACCTTCTTTATACGCCATGTGTAGTAGTTGCTGTTTATTTTAGTACTCGTTGTTAGGTGGCGATGTGTTACCATTGTGGCAGGGTTACCGTTGGGAAGATAGGTGAGGATTTTCCTAAAACTTTTTTTAGTTGTTTCTTTTTTCATAGTCGGGTGTTATCTTTTCCCTCCCATGGTCACCGGCATCAAGGGTCGGTCGGAGTGGGTGGGTTTGTCGTGTGCATCCTGTATATAGATAAGGCAGCGCGGTAAAGGGTAACACAGTCAAAAGGCCGGCTGTCACGTGATGATGAATAGGGACAAAAAGAGTAGGACAAAGAGATGATGAGCATGCAGCGGCATGTCCAAAAAACAATAAAATTATAGGGATAGGTCTAGGAGGTTTCTTGTACTCAAGTTACAAAAGTCGGGATCATTCCTGGGATACTTACGAAGCGACAAGTGGCAAACCAAAAAAAAGAAACAAATTTGATATTTATTTGTGTAAAAAAGAAAAAAAACATTTAGTGAATCATATATAAAAAAAAAAAGAAATAAACAATTTTACTGAAAGCGGGAACGATTTTGAAAGTCAAAGAAATCTTATGTAAAAGAAAATTAGAAAATTTAAATTAATAATTAGCTGAAAACGAAAATCAATATCAAAAGATTAAAAGCTAAAAGATTTTAAACAATTAAAGCTAAAATACTTTAGAAATTAAAAACTAAAAGATTTTAAACAATTAAAGCTAAAAATATTTTAACAATTAAAAGCTAAAAGATAAAGGAAGAACTACTTGCTAACCTCGCTGTCGCTTCCAACGAGGGACTCATCTTCAGCGGAACCGGAGACACCACCACTCCTGCGGTGTCAGGTAACAGCCATTCGACTATCGGACTCAACGACGAACGACTCACGAACTGCAATTAAAAAATTTATATATTTAGCTCTAGCCTTTAAGCATTTAGGGAAAATACTTACCGTCCAGAAATATCAATCCTCTTGATACGCTTTAGGACCAGAGTGCGCGGTTAGGATTGAGCTCAAGCCTATTTCCTTGCGGCGTGATCGTGGGCATTTTAGTTTCCCCACCGTAGTGTTTTCCTTAATTTAGAAAAGAAAAAGAAATCGTTAGGCGAAAGTGAAATATATTTAGATTTGTTTGAATTTTTAACCTTACCTTGAACAAGAATCCGGACGTAGAGAACGAGCCGGAAGAAGATGAAGAATTAAAATTTTATTAAATGAATTTTGTTAAATTTTTCTAAAGTTAATTAATTGCATTGTTCATTTTCCTTTTTTTTACTTGATTGTTGTATATAAAGATTTAAACAATCTTTTTATTTATCCCGTAATTTTAAACTCTCAATAGCATCATCGTATTTACTAATTCTAGCACTAAATTACCCAGTAAATAAAATGTATAACATTGTCAATTTTAAATGAAATTTTTATTAGATTTTTTTGTCATAATGACCTAAAAGTTTTAGAAAGCGGTAAGTAGTAGACTTGTGCCATTTAGTTCATTTTAATGTTCGCTCTTTTTAGTTCAAAGCTATAAAATGAACTAGTTCAAATTTTAGTTCAAAAGCTCTTTTAGTTCAAAATATCTTTTAGTTCAAATGTTCTTTTGACATTTTGTCCATGTCAAAATAAATATACATACCAATATATACCAAGCATGCTGCCAGCACATGGGGTAAGTATTATGTATCAAAATATTTGATTTCGCTTTTGTTTATTTTAGGAATCTTTTAATTATTTCACTTATAGTGTTTCTTCTTCTCGTTTTACATACATACATGAACAAGTCTTGTGGCTTGACTTGCCTTTCCCATCCTGGTCAGTCGTTCCAAAGTAAAAACGACTTTTTCACACTCTTCAGGAATTGGTTGTTGGCAGTATATCCAATATTGATGTCAACGATTTTCGTAAGAACACTAGAGTGAAACATTGCACACCAGAGACTCCTCAAGTTGTATGGTTTTAGCAGGTTAGTTTGAATTGTTTTGACACTATTTTTAAAATATTTTGTTTTTTTAAATTGTATTATTGTTATTTTTTAGGTGGTTGAATGTAATTCGACAGGGGCTGTTAGGTCACGACTGTTTACCAAGATGTGACCACACAAAATCTTCCTTCCCAAAGCCCATACATGTTTGAATCGTATTAATTTTCCACCCTACGACAGCTACCAGTTGCTAAGTATATGAAAAACTATGTTGAAGAATAAATAAACAATAGGAAAAAAAAACGCATAATATATTTCAGGGAGCAAGATTACGGGCACCGCTCCAAAAGAAAAAAAAGTTGCCAACGGTGTGTAAAATGCAGTTTTAAGCGAAAAATGTTAAGTGAAAACTTTGTCGCCGACCCTTAGTTTCGGAGTTACTGGCCTCCGAAGTTTTTATGTTTAATATGGCATATATCGAGTATTTGACAATATGGGTATCATTGGAAAGGTAATATAAGCGGCTATGTAATTTAACAGGAAAAAGATTCCCTTTTTCTTCTTTTGGAGTGCTGCCCGTAAACTGGATTTTAGCCTATTTAATAAAAACATGTAAAGTAGGTGAAAAGTAAATCAAAAACTTCGATAAAAAGTATATGATCATTTAAACTAGTTAATTTGAACCTCGCGGTAATTTGAACTGTTTTGCAAGTCCCTTGAATAAAACTCAATATATTGAAAAAAATCTATGTGATTTGGTCCCCTCAATAATTTGAAAGTATTTCAATGGAATTTTGATCACTGACACTATATTTAATATTTTCATCGTTTTATTTGATTTGCGATTTAAACTCATCAAGTACCTTGTGATTGAAATTTATAGAACACTTTTTTGCAAGTTCAAGTCACATCATGCCAGAAATAAATGTAGTTTAAATAAAGGCGTTATTTAACTATCGACTTTGTAAGCAGTAATGATGTCTTCATTATCTTTTTTATTTTGAAGAATATATTTAACTTATACTTAATTTAAAAAATATTCATTTAATGTCTTTACCATCAAAGAAACGCACACTAAAGATGTAATAGATTGTGGCTTATAGTCATAATTATTTTAAGATTTAACATTTATATTTTTAATGCAAATTGAGTTCGAACTAAATAATATTTTGGATGTGTAAAATAATTACAATCGAAAAATAAAAAGAACTTCTTACACACCAAAGATCAAAGAAGTTAACGGCATAATACTTTTTAAAATTTAATTAAAAAACCTATAAAATTTAATATCATAACAAAATTACACAACTTAAAAGAAATTAAATTGTTAAAGCAAAAATAAAAAGAACTTTTTTATGAATTTATTAACATGCCATCTACCATCAATGACATCGAAAAATCAACGAACCATTTAATCGTTAACTTTTCAGAAGAGAAGACAACAATCATTTATTTGTTTTTTGTAATGTGCTACCAAATGATATCTTGCCTGCGAACATTTTATAATTTGATGTTCGATGTTTTTACACTTTATAACTTGAAGTCCTAATGTGTATTTGTTTCTGTTTTTAAAAGAAATTTATACTAGATATTTATACTGTACGAAAGATCACAATAAAAAATTTTAAATAAGCTCTTTTTATCTTCCTTTCGATATTTTCAAGTTTCGTTAATATAAAAACGCGATTATTTTCCTTTTCCTCTGGTTTCTTGAGTTTCAACCTCTCAAGAGTCGACTGCATATATGTATGTATATATTTCTAAATCGGAAGAATTTATGTATGTATATACTTTTTTTCACATTATTTACTCTGGAAAGTGATTTTTGTATATTTTAAACTATAATAGTCAGGTTCTAAATATTTATATTTGAAGAAATCAAGCACAATTAAAGTAAATTAATATTTATTAAGGAAACTAAAATAACAAAAACACTTATAAGTCATTGTGTAAATTTAACGATGGTATTTTTATTTTTCAGTTATTAATTTTTTTTAAACAATAAAAATAATATCTTAAATAAAAAATAATTAAATTCATGTTTTTTTAATATAATGCTTATATATGATATAAAAGAATTTATTCCATTATCAATGGAAAATTGTTTTAAATTCGTATAAAATTTGTTTAATTTAAAAAATTTTTCAGTTATTAATTTTTTTTTAATAATAAAAATAATATCTTAAATAAAAAATAATTAAATTCATGTTTTTTTAATATAATGCTTAAATATGATATAAAAGATTTTCTTGCATTTTCAATGGAAAATTGTTTTAAATTCGTATAAAATTTGTTTAATTTAAAAAATTTTCAATCTTTCTGTAACATAAATTAAGTTTTGGCATCTATAATTTTTTTTTTGTCATAGAGGAAAACTAAATTTCTTTGGGTATCAATTTGTTTGTGGTTTTTTGGTCGATTTTTTCTCGGTTTTAATCTGAAAATTTTAAACAAATACTTATTTAAATAAAGAAATCGTTTTTAAAATAAATTAAATTTATTTACCTTGTAATATTTTTTAAGGTCTGCAAAAATTTACATATTTCGATGAAGAAAAACTAAACTTGACACTTTATTTGGTTTTAATAGTGTACGCCTATCATTTATAATTTGACCAGTTGCGGAAAAGATTCGCTCACAGGGTACTGATGTCGCCAATATGCACAGCCGTTTAAGTGCGAAGGAATAAACTCGCGGATAAATATTTTTCATATCGTTCCACCATACTAAAGGGTCTTGGTTTCTTTCCAAATATTCTTCATTTAAATACTTGTCGTACTCCTTAATAGCTGCGGCCGTGTTATTATCCGGACGAGCTGTTTTATAAAACTTTTGGTCGTATTCTGCCCAAAAGCTGAACCCTTCCAAAGCATTTGTACTGACTGGAGCTTGATGTTCGTTTTCATCGTTCAAGGAATTTGGTAACCGTATCGTACATATTTCATTTTTTAGATTTCTAACAGCAGCCTCATACGATATTTCGCTTTTGAATCCTCTTTTCTTGAATCGTGGATCTAAAATAGTGCTTTCAGCAAATTTTTTTCGTATTCACCAAAACGAGATTTTAATTCACATTTAATTTTGGAAATAAACGCTGACACTTTGCTGTCTGTTGAAACACATTTTGAAACAAACGATTCCAAGATATTGCACATGACAGTTACTTTTGAAATTGTAACGTTATTTTCTCCACAAATTTCTACAGTCACTTCGTAAAACGGCTTTAAAATTGGAATTATTTCTCTGATATACTGCCAATTCTGTAAGGACAGTAGCAAATCTGGACGTTTTAAGGACAGGGCCGAGGTAACTGCATCCTTCGTAGCTGTTATTCTCTCTAGCATCAGGTAAGTAGAGTTCCAACGCGTTTCTACGTCTTGTTTAAGTTCAGGCAGTCCCATTTGCTTTTGAATTTCAAAAAGCTTACTAAGCCCCTGAGAACTTCTGTGAAAATACTCTACAATCTTCCTTACCTTTGCTAGAGTTTCGCTGACTTCACGTAAAGCTGATTGTATTATTAGGTTAAGAGAGTGTGCAAAACAACCTATTCTCCGCCATTGTCCTTGGTGAATTGCTGCAACAATATTTGCTGCATTGTCGCTGACTATTGCAGTGACCTTATTTGAGATTTCAAACTGCATCATAACTGTTTTTAAAAAATTACATAAATGTTCAGCAGTGTGTGTCTCTAAAAACTGATCACATGCAATTAAATGGGATTTTAGTTGGGTGTTTTGATCAAGGTAGTGCGCCGTTACTGCTACATAGCTGGTATTATTTCTGGAGGTCCAACCATCTGTAGTAAGACACACTGGCGAGGATGATCTAATGTTCACTTTAATTATGTCCAAAATTTCCGTATGAACACTTGGAATTATTCGAAAGGTCTTTCTAGTTGGTAGCTCGTACCCAGGACAATATGACACTTCTCGAATCAACTCTTTAAATGCTGGTTCCTCGTTGCACTTTTCGAATAGGAGGAGGTTTGCGTATAAATTGAGAAATGGTTTGTTGCTGTAGCCTTGTTTGTGATGTCGAGGGCTGCTCTAAGGGTAACTGGATTACCGACGATTCCACTGGTTCCAAATTAATAACGGATTGGCGTTCTAATGAGCGGGGTATAAGTGGATGTATATTTTTTAAGTGACGGTTCAGGTTTCCATGGGATCCACCTGCAATGCTCAACGAAGATTTGCAATAATTACATTTAGCACGATCAGATCCATCCTCAGTGAAATGGAGCCAAATATCACTATATTTTCTTGAACTCATATTAAATTTTATTCTTAAGCACACAATATTATATATTTGAAAAAACCTGTTAATTTAAATGACTACAAATATGATGGCAACAACACCGTAGCATTGCCAAAACAATTATTTTTTATATAAATACATACCTGAAATGGTTAATAAAGTGTGTGGCAGCACTAATCCGAAGTCAGAAATAGTAAAGGGTTTTAGTTCATCTCGTCTAGTAGTTCAAATGCAAAGTATAGTTCAATATTGAACTAGGTATACTTCAAACTATGAACTAGTTCAATTAGTTCAACCAATGGAATCGTTTAAATGAACTAGTTAGTTTATGAACTACACATGTCTAGTAAGTAGGGGTAAGAAGAAGGAAAAGGGTAAAAATGATGTTCGGGACATCCAACATTTTATTTTTTTCCTTTACGATGTCACGGTGAGGTCTAACGACTTCTTGTGGGAGGGTAGAAACATGGCATAATCAGCCACGGAGTTTAAGTGTGTGTTTGCTGACAGGGAGCCGACTAGACTTGCTTCGGGCTTCAAATTTTATTTCTTTTTAAACCGTTTATGTCAATCAGCTGGTATGAGTTTTTGTAGCTGCTGAACTAACCAGAGGTGTTGGCAAGAAGCACCACAAGACGGCGAGCCCTAGCCGGTGCTTAACGCCAGCATACCAGCGCGGCCAGCAGTCTGGTAACCCGAGTTTTATACTTTTTTATTTTCACACAGCAGCAGTGTTACACCTCTTTAATTTTTTTCCTTTCCTTAATATTTTCAATATTTTTCTATAACCACAGCACCATTTCTTCTATTTTGTACATTAGTTATTTTCAAATTAATAGGGTTTAATTTTTTATTTAATTCTGCTTTTGTTTTTTCAACACTTTGGTTTTCTCTGGGTTTAACAATTAAAGAGACATTACTTGAAATTTCTGGTAACACTACATTATTTGAGACTGCCTGTGCGTATGACAATTTTGCTTTGTTGTTTCCTTCTTTTATTATTTCCTTTATATCATTGCACATTTTATTATTTATATGTATGGATTCACATATATTTTTTTTTTTGGTTTTCACAATCTTTTATATTTCCATACATACTTTTAACTTCTTGTACATTTGTTTCACCAAATTTTTGAAGATTGTCCATTTTCCTAAAGTACCTTTTTTCTATCGCTTCCAATAATTTCCAATTCATTTTTTGGAGGGATTTTTCAAATTCACTTTTATATTCTAATAGTACTCTTTTTACTCTTTATTTTTATCGACGCTGTCTTGAATGTTTTTTAAAACCAAGTCTACATTTTATATATACATGATACAGTCATCACATATATAACGGATAAGATTATCCTCACTAATTATGTTTGCCGCATATTAGTCTATTCCTGCACATTTTTTTTATAAAATGATATACTATGTCACATACTCCATTGCATCTTACTCCACTTTCACCTCTTATTGCTGACCTGCATTTATTGCATTTAGCAATTTTTTATATAAACTGCTTCTTAATATCTCAGAGTTACCATATCTTCAAAGAGAGCTTGATGAAATAGGAATTTGGTTAAATAAATGGAAAATAAAAGTCAACACCGAAAAATCTTAACACGTAACGTTTACTTTGCGTCGTGGAAACTGCTCGCATGTATAAACAACAGTGATATTTCGCAATCTGACGCAGTCAAATATTTAGGTCTCCACATCGATCGCAGGCTTACATGGAACCATATTAAAGCTAAGAAGCAACATCTTTATTTTAAATTCAAGCGCCCATTTTAGTAACTAGGTCCCAAATCCAAACTTAGTCTCGAGAATAAGGTTATTTTATATAAAGTAATTTTAAAACCAGTGTGGACATATGGTATACAGTTGTGGGGAACGGCCAGTAATTCTAACATTGAAATTCTACAGAGGTTTCAGTCGAAAACATTAAGGTCCTTAGTTAACGCTCCATTGTTTGTATCAAACAAAACAATTCATGATGACTTGTCAATTTCTATGGTTAAAGAAGAAGTTAGAAAATATTGCTTGGAGAGGCTGAGTAACCATTGTAACCCATTGGCAATAATGCTACTAGACGACACACGAAGTAAGAAGACTGAAAAGGAACCACATATTAGACTTGCCATTTCGAACCTAATCAATTATACATAAATAAAATTTTTTGTACATATACATATATTAATATAGATAAAACATTAAGATTTTTGTATATAATGTATACATTATAAATTTTTTAAATAATTTTAACAATTTTTGTTTTTGTATATTGTTGTTCTTATTGAAGTTCAACAATGAATGTTATTTTCTATTTTATAAAATTTACCTATTATCCTTGGACAGATTGTAAATAAAACGAATAAAAAAATATCTGAACTTATATAAAATTTCCAATTCGCAAAATTTTAAATTAATTTTTGAATAAATTATAAAATTTTTTTGATTATAGTATATATTTTTTGGAATTTCACTTCTTGTAGCTCCTAAATCCCTCATAAAAAAGCAACATTCAGACGAATTGATAACATCCTTTTTTCAGAGTCGATTAGAAAGAAAAATTATGAATTAATAAAGGGTAAAATGAAAAATTTATTTAAATATAAAAAAAAAACATTTCAAGGAATATAAAACGCTATGATAGAAACAATTTTGCGCCTGCGGTAATCAAAAATAACTAAGTTGGCATCACTGCAAACAGCTGTTTTTTACTTTTTTTCACAAAATTATTTACGTGCGCCAGGATAGCGTCGAAGCAATACCACTAAGCATACAAAGGTGAAACCTTTGGCACATGAAAAACAATATAATCAGGTTTTCTGCAGGTTCTCAAGAAAGAGACAAATATAGTGCTATATTGTTATGAACAAGGCATAATAAACAAAACAAAAACTACATATTTTACAAGAAAACATACAGCACAAAAAGGTTTTACCACAAAAAAAAAATATTGTTTATTCTCGTAATTAAAGATATCATTTATGAAGTATTTTTAATTTGTAAAAAAATGTGATATGCTGTAGTCTTACAAGATAAAAGAAGTGAAAAAGTCTCTAAATTTGCAGTGTTTTTTAATGCAAAAATTGTGATCTGGGGCAGCAAAGCAGTGTCATTTTTTGTGGACGTGCTAAAATTAAAAACTATAACCTTTTTCGTCAATTGATTAATACAAATATAACATATTTTTTAATTTAATAAATTTTCATAAAAGCCACCCTTATTTTTGCCTATAATAAAACATTTAATTTTTTCTTGCGCCAGAAACACAAATCAAAACAAAATTGAAATCGATAGGACGTCAAGAAAGAGATGCATAGAAAAAACGAGACGACTATAGTCTCGTGACACCTCTGTATACTCGGTGGCAATGCAGCCGATTTTGGGAATTAAAAAAACAAAACGTAAAGGTCGGTCTTATCACACTTTTTTATACCCTTCACCATAAAAAGTGGAAAAAGAGTATAACTAAGTTTTGTACTTATATATTCTGAGTTCTTATGCATAGCGTAGTCGATTGAGCGATGTCTGACTGTTCGTCCGTATTAGTGTTGAAATAGATCAATCAGATATAGTGTCAAAAGAGTAAGGGGTAAGGTAAGGGGTATATAAGATTCCGAATATACCACTCTTACTTGTTTTCGTCAATTTTTCTTTATAACGTTTGTGATATGGTTAATTTGATGTACAGCAATATGTTCTTTTTTTAAACAAAACTGTTTGCTAGCTATTACTTTTACGTCAAATATTCGGTTTTGAATAATTTTTTCATAGGCTGATGTCAGAGTGCGCGCTATAAGCGATGCTATAACATAGCACTACAAACCTCTGCTTGTGTTTTCTTACGTCAATGCTCAAAAGATGTCAGAGTCAAAGCGAAGCTACAATACAGCCAAAGCGACAAAGCAGGTTGTGAAATGATTTATAGCATGGCATCGCTTCGTTATTCTTTTTGTTTTGTTTACATTGTAGTTTAACATTTTTCATTTGTTTATTTTATTTGTTCGTGTTTAAGTTTTCCATTGATTTTAAAAGATATTTATAAAATAATGGATATTGATATTGAAGTGTTCACACTTTTTTGGTACAAATTATGAAATTCGCCTTTTTCCTTGCGACTTTTATTTATATCGTGGATTCCTCTCTTTTTACTAGAAAACAAATTATAATTTGAAACAAAAAATTCTTCATCTGAATCCATTTTTAACAAAAATGATTGATGTGTAGCATACAACACTTAGGTTATACCTAAATTTTGATTGAGTTAAGCCCAAGCATGCAGGAAGTTCCGGCTCTGGCTCGTCGGCAATCGGGAGGGTACGCGAGCTTAACATTGACGGAATTTATGGCTGCATAGAGGGAATATTTGTAAAAGCATGCTATAAGAACCTTAATAATGACTTTTGGGTGAATATAAAAAAATGAATGAATGCCTCTGGACAGAGGTCGGACTGAAACTATAGAATGTCGAAGTGTACGTCAATTATGTAAAGTTGTTCTC
The DNA here is from genome assembly GCA_916610165.2 of Gymnosoma rotundatum. NCBI lineage: Eukaryota > Metazoa > Arthropoda > Insecta > Diptera > Tachinidae > Gymnosoma > Gymnosoma rotundatum. The sequence goes on along the minus strand of OU744338.1, from coordinate 76,929,796 downwards.
AGGTGACTTTGGAACAACGGATTTGCCCATCCCAGCCTTTGATTACCTACAATCGTTGTACCCTGTGAAAATATATTTATCCGGTAATCCCTAACATTTTCCTCTTTACCTCACACGATCTTCATAAAAGAATTATAATACAGGACCTTAGCAATTCATTGTATTAGTTTTTATTTACAAAATATAATCATTTTAGTTTATAATTTGAGGACTATTTAATCTTCTAAGTAGAGGTGTTTTCATTTTTTTGTTTGAGTTTTTCTTCCACTTAGAGTTACGAATAATAAAAAAAAGGGGAAAAATAGGAATATTACATTAGAATTCATATAAAAATAAGTTATCTCAGCACCCTGTATGTTAAAGTATGTACGTTTTAAGTATATAGGTCACGTATAATTGAGTCAACTTAAGATAAACTAAACTGTAAATAAGAACTACCGTTAAAAGAATAATATAGCAAAAATAAAGCATGTTAGGCGTAGTTTACGCATAAAAATTTCTTAGATAAATTAAAAATATCGTTTTGTATACTACGTTATATAAAAATCTAATAAAAAAAATTATTTGAGGTTTTAAATACCTTTCATTTTTGTTTTAATTCATTTTCTTTGAAATTTCCTAAAATTGGTGTTTTTTCTTTCTTCACTTATTTCTCTACTTAAATTTCTGTATTTTTGTTTTGTTTTTTTTTTTTTGTTATGTGTTACTTTATTCCTTCACTTTCCACTATTTTCTTCACATCAATGGCAAGGTTTTAATTTTATAATTCCTTACTAATCTTCACTCTGCATTTCTCTTTTAATTTAAAATTTATGTATCTCTTGTTTTTTTTAAGCTCCGTTTACAATTGACACGCATGTATACATCTACTTTTAAATAATTTGTAAATTGAGTAGTTAGATAAATTTTTAATTTTGGCTGATGAATGGTATTTACAAAACCTCAATAATCTCCGGAATAAACTATTTTAATTCTATCTTAGTAAGAAATTTGTACCATGAACTAAATTTTGTATGAATAAAGCATCAAGTTTGGGTAAAGACAATTTATGTTTTTTTTTTTTTGACATGTGTGTTAAATAATGTAATGGGGAAAATGACACAAGTTACAGTTGTGTCGACGTTAACATCTTGGGTTCATCTGATGAGATTGGGCTTTTCCTTATAAATGTGTGGTGCTTTTGGGGATCCTTCCTTTTTTTCTGTTAGGTAAATTAATGTTTCCATTTGATTCTGAATTCTTGATACAGATGTAACCAAGTCGTAAGAAACTTTGCGACAGATATCAGATTTTGGTTAAATTTTTGATGTGGTAAATTATTTTCGTTAAAGAATTGGTGCCAAATCTACAAGGATTTTACAGCTAACTTTATCAAATAAATTTTTATATTACAATTATATATCTTACCCTCTAATGGATTGGCACCAAATATTTTGATTAGATGAAAATTTGTGAGTATTTTTGCTCGAGTTTTGAAGACGAAACTAATTTTCTTGCTTTAACTCTTTAATCAAAATGTATATACAAATTTTTTATTTTGTTTAACTTATTTAATATTTATTTAATATTATATAAAAAAATATAATATAGAATTATTAATAAACTTATTCACTTAAAAAGCTTCAATTAACAACGTGGTTAGAAAGGCCGAGTTTTTGTAAATCTTTGCTTTTATATGAGGGATTTTATGTTGCTTAAATTGCTTAATGGAAAAATACTTTGATCTACCAATAGCAAACTTGCTGGAAAATATATCTATACTTAAATATTTGGCTAGTGGTGAAATCGTGTCGCGCAAATTTATTTTGACATTTTTCTTTCAGACTTCTTATCTCACAGCTGTATTTTAGTTTCGAACCCGTTAAATTCAAATATGTATTTTTCTGAATAATTTTGTCGCCAGTATCTGTACATAGTTCCCCCGGCAAGATCAGATATTGGGGTTGAACGCACCAATATGTGATCTAACTGGCGAGGATATTAGCAAGGTTTAATGTCTTTTGCGTGGTATTTCCCAATATAATTTCCTTTTAAATCTTCCAACTCATAATTACAGTTACCTACTTTCTTTCTTATTCGAGCTTTTATAAAAATCTGATCTAGTTTGGCATTGTAGCCTCTCTCGAAGTTCGACTGTTTGAAGTGTCTTCTGAAGACTTACTGGCCTTCTTTGAAATTTGCTAATCTAGATCTTAAGTTATATATCCGCTCATTTCTTAAAAACTGTTTTTCCATTAGTTCAATGGCCCTTTTCCTAACTACCTCTAGGGAATCTTCTCTTGTAAAGTTAATAGTTCTATATTCCAAAGTTCCTAGCTTCCGCAGCAGTGGATAAGTACCGACACTGGTTATCATGTGTTGCCCAAAAGCCATATAATATGGGGATACGCCTATTGACGAGTGCACGCTCGAGCGAGTGGCACACGCAATACTACTTAACGCCTCATCCCAGTTTCTTTGATCAAGACTTACGTAGGCTCTAATTGCCGCTATTACGGAGCGATTTACTCTTTCAGAAGCATTGGACTGCGGCGAATGTACTGCGGTAAGAGTATGCGACATTTTGTATTTTCCCAGCATTTCTTGAAAAATTTTGGATTTAAATTGAACGCCATTATCTGAAATGATTGTTTCTGGTACCCCAACGACGTGGAAAATTTCCTCTTCTAAATACTTAGTTATAACATCAGCGGTTAGTTTCTTCACTGGTTTCAGAAAAGAAAACTTTGAAAAATGGTCTAGAGCAACGAATATTCCAATATTACCCGTTTTAGATCGCGGATATGGCCCTAGAAAATCTATATACAACCTTTGAAATAGACGCTCTGGAATAGGAGAGCGTCCCATTGGAGGCCTTAACACAAAGTTTGGGTGCTTGGTAGACTTGCAAATTTCGCACGAGTTTACAAAATCTCTGACACTATTTACTAAACCTTGCCAAAAAAAAAAAAAAAATATCTTCGTACGCGTTCGAGAGTTTTGTTAATACCAAAGTGGGCTGCCAATGGATTATCGTGAGCTTTAGTTAGAACATCAGTTACTAAATCCCTTGGAATCAACAATTTCCAACAAAAATCTTCATTAAATTGTTCCTCCGTCACGTGTTCCGTTCTTCTGTATACGTAACCATCTAGTATTTTCAGGTCCGGAAATTTGCTTTGATTCTCTTTTATATGTTTAATCAGTTTGTTATATTCGTCCGATTGAAACGACGACAGACTACTAACTACTACCTCCATCTGTCGGTCAGACGGACTAACAATTGGGTCAGGTGAAATGGTGCGGGATAGCGCATCAGGAACAACATTCTGGGAACGCTTACGGTGTTGAATCCTAAAATTATACCCTTGAAGTTTAAGTGCCCATCGAGCTAATCTACAATTTAAATCTTTTTGCGACATGAGCCACTTAAGCGAAGCATGATCGGTAACTATAGTGAACTCATGTCCTTCCACATAGGGGCGAAACTTTTTAATGCTTAAAACCGCAGCTAAGCATTCCTGTTCGGTCACTGAGTAGTTTCTTTGGGCTTTATTTAGTTTTTTTCGACATAAATGCCAAAGGAACTTCATCACCCTCTGAATTCAACTGGACCAGTACACTTCCTATTCCTGTCTTACTTGCGTCACAATGGATATAGAAAGGTTTCCTAAAAACCGGACTATGTAACACAGGTGCAGAGCTCAGTAGGCACTTCAAAGCTTCAAAGGATTTCTGAGCATCTTCAGTCCATACAAATTTTCCCCTTTTGCCCAGCAAATCAGTTAAAGGAGTTGTGATCGAAGCGTAGTTATTAATAAATTTCCTGTATCACCCCGTCATGCCTAGAAATTGCCTAATACTTTTTACTGATTTAGGGGTTGGATAATCCAGGATAGCTTTAACTTTGTCAGGATCAGCACGAATAACGCCTTTTAATAATAAGATGGCCCAAGTATTTTACTGCCTCCATGCAAAAGCTACTTTATTCCACATTAATTGTCAGCTCGGCTTCCTGCAAAGATCTAGCAACTTGTTTCGCGACATCGAGATGCCTATCAAAATCATCAGATATAACGCGCAAATCATCGAGATATATGAAGACCTCGTTACGAAGTTGGGCTGGTATTACTTTATCCATCAACCGAGACATAGTTTGGGGTGCGTTACACAGGCCAAAAGGCATTACTTTATATTGATATAATGGACGCCCTGGTACCGTGAACGCTGTTTTGTCTCTTGATTTTGGATCTAAGGGAATTTGCCAAAAGGCATCCTTAAGATCCAAACTGGTAATATACCTGGCCTTTGTTAATCTGCTCAATATCCCGTCGATAATGGGTAGAGGATAGGCATCCTTAATTGTGATTTCGTTTACTTTTCGACAATCTAAACCTAGCCTATTTTTACCCGGCTTTCTTATTAACACACAAAGAGAACTCCAGGCGCTGTTTGACTCTTCGATAATACCTAAATTTAGCATTCTGTCAACCTCCTCATACCATCGGTTTCTCTATTGCCGGGGAAACCGGATAATGTCTTTGTTTAATTGGTTTTACTTCACCAACATCGATTACATGACTAACTAGTGATGTCTTTCCTAGCCCCTGTTTGGAAAATGAAGGAAACAATTCAATGACTTTGTGTAACTGCTGTTGTTGGTTAGCGTTTAGATTACAAAAATTTGACAAAGCTGAAATCAAAGTGACTGATGGACAACTTAAAGTGTGAAACGGCAATAAATCGTACGTCCGCCAAAAATCAATACCAAGATAAAGCGCTTGAGACAAACTGGGTATAATATAAATCTCTACGGGTCTTGCTATTGATCTGAAAATTATATTGGTTTGTACAAAACCGACTATACGTTGCGCCTTGCCGTCTGCTGTATGAACTGTATATAGTTTTTTGTACGAACGGTTTGAATCTAAAAATCTAGTAGCAAAGCTTCCCCGGTACAGCTTATAGATGCACCAGTATCAAGAAGTCCGCTGACCTTTTCGCCGAATATTATAACTTCTGCATAAGATCGTAAATCGTTTTCTTTTTCAAAAATGCTACTAACTATGTCTCTATTTCTTTTTTTTTAACAGTTGACCAGTATTCTCGCATTCTTTTTGATGAACGCGTGTTTTTCCTACATTCCGCATTAAAAATTTTATTACGAACGTGATTATAAATTTTCATTCGTGCATCAATGGGTGTAATTGGAGTAAGCTTCATTTCATTATCTTTAATTTTAGAAACAGAAAATTTAGGTTTTAAAATCGTGGTTACCGTGAGGGAATTTAATCCGTATTCGCGGAACGATTGGTTTTTTTCCGTTTGAAATGGTTGAAGTGCACTTGGACGTGCACGGCTCTGAAAGTTTTTTGCAGGGTTACATTTGGAACAATTTGGCTTATAGACATTTGAGGCACCACACCCACAGCAGAATACATTTCTTTCCGCAAGACATTCTTGATACCTACGACCTGTCATCTTGCAATTCCAACATACAAGATTGATTTCAGAAATACCATTTTCAGAAACAGATGCAATGTCCGTAGACCGCTCTTCTTCCCCATACAATTCTGCTACTTTCCTCGGAAATACTATAGGCTTGTGAGTAATATTCTTTTTACGTACATCCTGAAGAAAATATTCCCTTTTTCTGCAAATATCTCGCAAATAGTCAACCGAAAATATTTGCAGGTTTAAAATTTCGTGCTGAACTTCTGGTAATATATTTCTTCTAAGAATTTCTATCATTAGTGATTCTTCTATTGGCCGGTCCAGATGGTCTACAAGTTGCAATATGGAATCGTAGAAAGCATCGAAGCTTTCTCCAGGCTTCTGTTTTCTGTCGCGAATTAGCTCCCTATAATCCATGTCTGTTCGAGTATCTTTAAATTGTCTAAGTAGAGATAAACAGAGATCTTGCCACCTTATTTCCCTAACAGATTTACGGTAACGCCAGTACCAATCACTGGCTTTACCTTCGAAGAGTGCACTAGCATTCCTACACAATAGCTCAAAGTTACCCCCTAAGGTTTGATTTGTAAGGGCCTCAACTCTATACAGGAAGGAATCTATAGATAAACTTGAAGAATTTCCGCTGAATTTAAGCCTCCAGTTGCTTATAATTTGGCTAATTTTATCTGGTCGGGCTGAGAGATCTGATGTAATTCCTGAGCTTAATCTCAACAAATTAGTACTTGTGGGATTAGAATTAAAATTTGCCTGATTGTTTGTTTGGAGAAGGCCTAACAATTGGTTCAGTGTTTGGTTCTCCGAACCATACCCGTGATTTATTTGGGTGTTAGTATTTTGTTCATTGTGAGTAATATTTGGAACGGTAACCGGAGGCGAATTAAGATTATGCTGTTTACTATTGTTGAGCCTAGAAAACCTTGCCTCAATATTTTTCTGTATCAGTTGCGTTAATTGTTCACTAAGTGAAGAGACCATTTCAGCTTGTTGAGCCCAAATAACTAAGTTACGTATGAAGTCACGTTGCTGCTCTGCGCTTCCTGGGGAAGAGTTGGTGCTTTGAGAAGTATTGAGTGTAGTCGGTCTATCTTGTGAGTCCCCTACAATTCTATTTCCATCCAATTTCTGTTGCCGTGCCTGCTGCCTAGTGCTCACAGTTAATCTGTGTTCTGTAGGGGTCTTAGGATTTGATGGTTTTGGAAATACAAATTCAAGATTACAAGATGGACAACTAGTATTAATTTGAGTGTATTTTTTGAAACACATTTTGTGAAAATAGTGATTGCAGTTAGCTTTTAACGCGTGAGCTTTAACTGTAACATTGCTTTTGCAAATCTCACATATAAGCAAGCTCATTTGCGGTGAAGTGAGATGAACGCTGAAGGAAGTAGCAGGTGGGATTATTGATAAATTTTCAGTACTTCGCCTAATAGACATTTTAAGCGAAAACAAGAAATTTTATATTTATAAAGTATTAGGTGTTGCTAGAAAAATAATGTTAAAGATTAGATTGCTTAATAATAAATCTAATGAAAAATAATGTAAAACCTTTATTTTGTTAAGTTCGAAAATTTGAATTTGTGATTCTTATGTTAAAGTTCGCTCCTGTTCGGTAAAGGAATTTTGTTTTTTTCTTTAATAATATAATTGACGTACTACTTTGGGTAACAAAACAAATATGTGTCTCTCTCAAAAACTGTATTACGAATTTTAAATGTAAAATTTAAGTTCTTTAAGATAGCCTATGATAACACTAAACGGTTTATTCAAAGTTTCCATATACAGGTAAATTACAAATTAAAGTATATTAGATGGTTAAAACCCGACATATTAATTCAGTTCTTAAATTCCAGCTAAAGGCAATAAAATTGCGGGTTCACTTCGTTCCTGGCAAAACCGGTTTTGAATTTCCACGCAAAAAGATAAAAAAAATATGAATCATTGTGCTCTACTTGGTCAGGAATTTTAAACCTGATTTCCAAGTTAGCTTATCCAATTAAAACAGATCTTGAGAGATTTTATTTAAGAAGTAAAGCCAGACTTAAAAGGGAGCCCATGAAGTAATTGCTTTATTTCTTTCATCGTACATGATGATTATGTTTAAGTTCAAGGTGTTAATGAACATCGGGCCCCACGTTGGGCGCCAAAAAATATTATCTATGTAGCATACAACACTTAGGTTATACCTAAATTTTGATTGAGTTAAGCCCAAGCATGCAGGAAGTTCCGGCTCTGGCTCGTCGACAATCGGGAGGATACGCGAGCTTAACATTGATGGAATTTATGGCTGCATAGAGAGAATATTTGTAAAAGCATGCTATAAGAACCTTAATAATGACTTTTGGGTGAATATAAAAAAAATTAATGAATGCCCCTGGACAGAGGTCGGACTGAAACTATAGAATGTCGAAGTGTACGTTAATTATGTAAAGTTGTTCTCAGGTGACTTTGGAACAACGGATTTGCCCATCCCAGCCTTTGATTACCTACAATCGTTGTACCCTGTGAAAATATATTTATCCGGTAATCCCTAACATTTTCCTCTTTACCTCACACGAACTTCACAAAAAAATTATAATACAGGACCTTAGCAATTCATTGTATTAGTTTTTATTTACAAAATATAATCATTTTAGTTTATAATTTGAGGACTATTTAATCTTCTAAGTAGAGGTGTTTTCATTCTTTTGTTTGAGTTTTTCTTCCACTTAGAGTTACGAATAATCAAAAAAAGGGGAAAAATAGGAATATTACATTAGAATTCATATAAAAATAAGTTATCTCAGTACCCTGTATGTTAAAGTATGTACGCTTTAAGTATATAGGTCACGTATAATTGGGTCAACTTAAGATAAACTAAACTGTAAATAAGAACTACCGTTAAAAGAATAATATAGCAAAAATAAAGCATGTTAGGCGTAGTTTACGCATAAAAATTTTTTAGATAAATTAAAAGTATCGTTTTGTATACTACGTTATATAAAAATCTAATAAAAAAAATTATTTGAGGTTTTAAATACCTTTCATTTTTGTTTTAATTCATTTTCTTTGAAATTTCCTAAAATTGGTGTTTTTTCTTTCTTCACTTATTTCTCTACTTAAATTTGTGTATTTTGGTTTTGTTTTTTTTTTTTTTTGTTATGTGTTACTTTATTTCTTCACTTTCAACTATTTTCTTCACATCAATGGCAAGGTTTTAATTTTCTAATTCCTTACTAATCTTCACTCTGCATTTCTCTTTTAATTTAAAATTTTTGTATCTTTTGTTTTTTTTAAGCTCCGTTTACAATTGACACGCATGTATACATCTACTTTTAAATAATTTGTGTGTTGAGTTCGCGGAGTGGTAAAGATTACTAAAGAATTTTTGCGTTTTTTAATATAATAATTCTTGACTTACTTATTTTAAAGTTCTCCACCGTTGAATGGCCATTCAGCTATGTAGATTCTGTAAGCTTGAGGGAGATAGTTATACATTATTGCATTGATGACGTATTTTAATAGATCTTTCTATGTTTTCCTATTCATGGAAATTGCATTGAGTAGTTAGATAAATTTTTAATTTTGGCTGATGAATGGTATTTACAAAACCTCAATAATGTCCGGAATAAACTATTTTAATTCTATCTTAGTAAGAAATTTGTAGCATGAACTAAATTTTGTATGAATAAAGCATCAAGTTTGGGTAAAGACAATTTGCGTTTTTTTTTTTTGACATGTGTGTTAAATAATGTAATGGGGAAAATGACACAAGTTACAGTTGTGTCGACGTTAACATCTTGGGTTCATCTGATGAGATTGGGCTTTTCCTTATAAATGTGTGGTGCTTTTGGGGATCCTTCCTTTTTTTCTGTTAGGTAAATTAATGTTTCCATTTGATTCTGAATTCTTGATACAGATGTAACCAAGTCGTAAGAAACTTTGCGACAGATATCAGATTTTGGTCAAATTTTTGATGTGGCAAATTATTTTCGTTAAAGAATTGGTGCCAAATCTACAAGGATTTTACAGCTAACTTTATCAAATAAATTTTTATATTACAATTATATTGCTTAAATTGCTTAATGGAAAAATACTTTGATCTACCATTAGCAAACTTGCTGGAAATTATATCTATACTTAAATATTTGGCTAGTGGTGAAATCGTGTCGCGCAAATTTATTTTGACATTTTTCTTTCAGACTTCTTATCTCACAGCTGTATTTCAGTTTCGAACCCGTTAAATTTAAATATGTATTTTTCTGAATAATTTTGTCGCCAGTATCTGTACAGATGGAATAAAAAAAAGTATTTTAAAAACACAACAAGTCGCTTTGTTTAATATAGTATCCACTCTGACAACCTGTAGTATCAGTATAGCATAAATATTATAGCTTCTAGCATCGCTTCGCTTATAGCGTGCACTCTGACATCAGCCATATAGTTTGCCCAATTTGATTAAAAGACTTATAGGTCTATAGCTATTGGGGTAATTTTTGGGTTTGTTCGGCTTAGGAATTGTTATAATTTTTGTATTTTTGAAATGTTTTGGGAAGTAGTTTAATTTTAATCAACTGTTGTATATTATCATCAGCAACTTTACGGCTTTTGGGAGCAATTTTTTTTTTTTCAAAATATTAGAAACATCGTCTATCCCAGGTGATTTTGTAATGATGAAGTAAGTCTTCTGACATTACAATTAACGATTCTGTCTATAGAATGTGTATACATAAGTAGTTGTGAGACTATGAGAGACCGAAAGTGTTTCGGTAAGTATTTGGCCTTTTCATAATCTGTTATAATTTGTTTATTTCCTTGTTAGAATATTCCTTTTTTTGCTAATCTCTCAAATATATACTGATATTCTAAAAGGATTCATCTTCTGGCTTTAATTTTGATAACATTTTGCGCCATTTTTTGTTATGGTAAGTGTTTATATCTTTGTTAATCATAGTAGTTAGAAACTTCACACATTGATTATAAAATGTAACTTCAAATACATTTGACGTGCGTTGGCTGATTCTTTTATATGTTCTTCTTAATTTTATTAAATTTCATAGAGTAACCTGCCGTCGGAGTAAAGTAATTTCTAGCTTCTATTGTTATTTTTACAAATTTGTCAATTTCTGAGTCTTTTGCTGCTTTAGAGCCATAGAGGAATTTATTTGTATTCTATTATTAATTATGTTTCGAAATGTCCAATCGGTTAGTTTGTTGTTGTATCGAACGAGAACTGATCCTTCTATAGATGCATTTTCAAGCACACATACAATAGGTCTGTGGTCAGAAGGAGTCTGGTATTCACGTACATTCGAGCTGGCGTTCAGCGTTGTGTTGCTTAATACCTGGTCAATAATTGAAGCACTTCTGTTTGCTTGAAAAGGATAGAAATTGGGCTGTTGGGATAGCGTTTGATTGCTCAAGACTTAAAAGAATATTCCCTACAGTGTTGTTGTTGACACAATCCCAGGCCGTGTGTTTTGCATTTAAGTCATCTAGTAAAATAAAATCTTTATTTGTTGTGATTAACTTCATTACGTCATTAGCAAAGCTTTTTTTTTATTATGGTGAATATGCAGAAATGATGACAAAGTTTCTGTTATTAATTTTCATTTCGATTGAAATATTTTCTATTCCTAACGTACATATCTACAGTAATTTATGTTGGACGGGTCTGTGGACTAATAGCGCTACTTCACCTCCTCTTGGCATTTGCCTATCGTTGTCTGCTGGTTGTTTTTATTGTATGTATGACTGCTTATTTTTATATCCTTTACCACAAAAAGTGGAAAAAGGATATAACTAAGTTTTTCATTCCGTGTTTGATTTCTACAATAACCATTTCCGACCCAATAAAGTATTTATATTCTCACTTCTTATGCATAGCGAAGTCGATGTCCGTCCGTGTTAGTGTTTTCTTGATTTCACAAAAAAAAAAATAAATAAATACGCCAATCGATCAGACTTAGTGTCGAAAGAGCTGCAATTGAAATTAGCATGTTCGGTCCATGTCCTTAGACGCAGCGGGCAAAACACCACGCCTACCTCTAATTTTTCCATATTATTTGGAACAATGAAGTAACTCCAATCGAAAAATCAAATTTATGGGGAATATAAATTAACAAAAAAACATCAAGTGAAAAAATTTGCGCTCGCTCATGTTTTCCATATTAAGGGCATCTGAAATTTTCTTATTTTTTTAATATCAATATGGGTATCATTTAAAAGTTTTTGATAAGATCTTTAAGGAAATATTAAAATTTGCTCATTAAGAGCCGATGACATTTGTATGTAAAATTATATACGTAGTACTTACCAATACTTGCTTTTTTGATTGGAGCTACTTCACTAAACTAGATTTACATACATGGTAAAGGGTATATAAGAGTCGGCATAGCCGAATAGAGCACTCTTAAGGCTATATTCCGCCCTAAGAGTGCTATATAAGATACAAATTTAGTCATCCCTAATCTTTAAGTTTTTAGGATAACAAAAAACTAATTTTACTTGCTAGTTTGAGCGCCCAAAATAGGTGGTTTAATCTTAAATGAAATATAAACACACACACATATTCACATATATGACAAAATCAGCTGTCAAAACATAAACAAATTAAAATATACAAAAAGCAAAATTATATTTTAAAAAACGTAAAAAATTAATTATTCTAGTGAAGATGAAGACATAAGTGATTCAGAAATATATGAAAACTTAAATAAAACAATTATAAGAAGAACAAGACCAAATCACTTTTATTTGTCCAATGAAACTGAATTCAGGCAAAGGTTCCGACTGTACAAACATAAGGCTTAAGGCCTCATTAGTTTGCACTTTCTATTGTCGTTCTGTTCTGGTATTGATTTTTTAAAGTTACTTATTCAGTATCAACGTATCAGCTGTTTTTGACACAGCTACCGAAGAAATTCAAATGCTATTTAAAAAATTAATAAAAAATAAATAATAACTACTTTTATTCATCCGACTCGGAACAAGATTCGGACATTGACGATGCATTTATTGTCACAAGCTTTTTAAATTTGTACAAAATGTACAAAAAATATAATATGAAAAATAAGAATCGTATTCGAAAATGGTACGCTCGACCTATTAACAGAGATTGGTCATCATCCGGCTACCATTAAAAAGGTTTCAAAGAAATTAAGGAGCTAGATAAGGAACATTTTTCTTCATACCAGAATGACGAAGAATGTGTATGAACTATTCTTGTCAATAATAAATATGTCAATAATAAAGTGCTGCCTGAGAAAGCCGGGTCAACGTATATTACCGGAGGAGAGGCTCTCAATAACACTTCTGTAAGCTTGCACATATGTTAAATTCTTTTAATAATTAAGGTTTTTTCTTTATGTATGTAGGAACTTGGCATATGGAAATTCCATTCAATAAATTGCTTGGAGCTATAAATTAGGAAAAACTACCAATCGGAACATCATATTAGAGACGTTTAATGTATTGTGTCATTTGCTGTCTCCAATTTATGTAAGTGAACCAACTACTGCTCAATATATTGACATTGAGATAAACTTCCAACGAATGTGGAATATACCAAATTGCGTAGGAGCAATTGATGGGAAGCATACAGCTTTAAAATGTCCTCCGAACTCAGTATCGATGTTTTTCAAATATAAAAAATTGTTTAGCATTGTTCTAATAGGTGTATGCGATGCTAATTATACATTTATCGCTGCAAGCGTAGGAAGCTATGGTTGTCAAAGTGATGGATATAATTTTATAATAAAATAATAGAAATCAAACAAATATTATTTACAATAAATACTTATTTAAATATACAGACCCGCACAAAACTATTGGCACAGCAACACTTTTTAGTATTTCACTGTTTTAAAGTCATTTAAAATACATTCACCCCTATCATGAATAAATTTTCACTCGAAATTTTTTCCCTTTTCTCCAAATTGCAATCGTGAATAATTTACGTGAACAATTTTTCACTTAAACAAAAATTCCCCTTATCGGGATTGATTTTTTCACTCGAAATTTTTTTACTTTTCCCTTAGATTTGTTCACTTAAATTTTGCTGGGGAACTGCATACATTATGCCAGTTTTTATATCTTTTAATTAGAATATTTACATCAATAACACATTTTTTTAATTCAACATCAGTTAGTGCAGTGCAGACTGACATTATTCTCGTCAAGATGCCAAACAAAGAGATTTATCTATTGGTTATAAATTTATGAAGAATTTTTATTAAAAATATATTTTTTAAATGATCCGATACAAAAATTTATTTTATTGAAATGGGTCAGTACCAATGTCTAGGGTATGTTAGGCAGGCAGCCGTGTTGCCACAGTCCACTTGGGTCAATTGAGTGGACCTTTTGTGTCTAGGGCAACTTCAAGGGCTTTTAAGTGTCTTGCACGTCACGTTCTTAAAATGAAATTGTTCTCTGTTGTAGTATCTCCTCCTCTTGCAACAACACAATAGTACCAATCATTAACATTTCTTAATTTTTCATAACTTTAACCTTTAACTACTGAGGTGAAATATTTGGACGTAGCTACTGAGGTCGTGGTCAATTTTATCCCATTTTTTTATCAAAAATTTTACCAGATAACTTTTATTTTCTAATTTTCTTTTTTCAAAAGAACAAATTAACATATAATTAATTAAATAAAATCATAAAATCAAAAAAATTAAACTTTGGAAATAACAAAACAAGAACTTTATTTCATAGTCACTTATCTTAAAGTTGAATACAATGGGTAATGAGGGTAAAATTTACCACACCTCAGTAGTTAAAGGTTAAAAAAGTTTGAATATTTTTTTTCCTATTAATATTTTTTTCTTTCTAATTTGTATACAGTACGAATTGATAGCGGGAACAAACGTTCCCATGAAAATCATGACAGCAATTTTCCCTTCATGGGGAATGAAAATTTCATGGGATCAAAAATTTCACATTTTGTTCACAATAGGGGTGATTATTAGGCAAAACTATTTGATAATAAATATTTCCTACACTGGCTAAGCTCATATCATTGATTGTTATTTTTAATTTAAATGCATTTAACAGTTTTGTTATAACTTATTTAGTAGAAAGTCATAATTTTTATGCACAAAAGTTTTGGCACACCCAGAAAGAAATCTGGCTTCAGGCCGAAGTTTTCGAGATCTGGCAAGGATGTTAAAATAAAGTCATACATGTATTTGCTATAAATATTAATTGATCCGTTACTTCAGTTTTTTTTTTAAGTTTTCTTGAAGAAAAAATTTTAAAAATAATTAATGAATACCAAAATGAGCTCAAAACAGAAAGATACCAACGAATCTTGGCGCAAAATAGTGCTGCACTTGCATAGCCAAGGCAAATCGTACGCTGAAATATGTGAAATAATGAAGAGAAGTCATTTCACAATTAAATGCATCATTAAACGTTTTAAAGGGGAGACAATCTTCAATAATGCTCATCGAACAGGCCGTCCTTGAGCTTTAAGTGACCGCGAAAGCAAACAAATAGTAAGAAAAATAAAATAAATTCCCAAGAAAATATCGACTGAACTTGCTGCTGAAGTTAAACAGGAATTTGGTAAGGATATTCATCCCATGACCGTTCGAAAAGTGCTTCACAAAGCTGATTACACATCAAGAGTTGCTAGGTGTTAACCCCTTGTTTCTTGAATCAACCAAGAAAAGAGATTAGACTAAGCAAGGGAATTTCAAAGCAAACCCGTCAGTTTTTGGGATGAAGTACTCTTCTCGGACGAGAGTAAATTTCATATTTTTCGCTCTGATGGCCGTATTACCGTGTGAAGAAAGCCAAATACGGCATACGAAAAAAAATATTTTTCCTACAATTAAACATGGTAGTGGTGGTGTAATGGTGTGGGGGTACATGTCATCTGTGGGTGTTGGTGAGTTGGTATTTATTGAAGGAATCATGCATAAATCCGTTTATCTAAATATCCTAAAAGTAAACCTTAAAAAAGTGCCGAGAAACTAAATTTGTCAACATCATTTACATTCCAACACGACAATGACCCAAAACATTCCGCTCATGATGTGCGTATGTGGTTAGCGTACAACGTGGCTCATGTTCTTCCACACCCACCACAATCCCTAGATCTCAATCCTATTGAAAATTTGTGGGAGGAACATGACCGACGGGTCAAAAAGCGATCAATTTCGACAAAATCGCAGCTACAGCAGGCCTTGAAGAAAGAGTGATTAACTATTGGGCAAGAAGTAACCAAAAATCTGGTGCATTCTATGCCTAAACGCTTGAATAAAGTAATTAAGCAGAAAGACTTACCAACCAAGTATTAAATAAGAAATATTTTAGAAAAAAATCTGTATTTTATAAGCTTTTAAACTACTTGTGCCAATACTTTTGTTCGATGAAGTCGCGCTAATTTTTTGTTAAGTTTTCTATTAATTAATTAAAAAAATAAATGTTGATATAAACCAAATGCATTAGTTAATTCATTGAATTAGCTAACATCAAAAGCATTTAATTTACTTCTTAAAGTTTTCCAATGGCTGTGAAGCTGGAATGAATTCAAGAAAGCTTGCTGTGCCAATACTTTTGTGCGTATCTGTATTTTTTTTTTTTTTTTTCTTTTTAAAGGTATTTTTTGTACATGTCCTTTTGGGAATCTGTTTTAAATAACACTGTCCCTGTGCCACAAAATAAACCATTACCATCATTGCCTTCTACTTATGTCATTTCCTCACTTTTTTATTGGAGATGCAGCATTTCCTTTAAGAACAAATTTAATGGCAGAGAGAAAACTATTTTTAATTACCGTTCGTCCCGTGCGCGAAGGGTTATAGAAAATTCCTTTGGCATTTTAGTAGCTCGTTGGAGGATACTTGAAAACATTGTTTTGGCATGTATTGCGTTGCTTAATTTTATAATGTTGAATGACCAAAAACGTTGGTATTGTCCTGAAAACTTCGTAGATCGTGAAGAATTGAATGGGATTGGCGTGAAGAGTTTAGAGATAATGGAGGCCGACCTCTGAGATCAGTGACAACGCACATTCGTAGATCATCAGACAAAGCGTCTATATTGTTGTGAGCAAACAAGTATGAATAATTAAAAAAAAAAGTTGCATTTCGTGGCTATCCAATGGCCTAGCACAAAAGCAACAACAAATGTACAAGACGAGTTACAAAGAGAACGACAAAGAAATGCTCTAAGTTGTGTGTGAACTTCCTCTCACCAAATTAACATTAAGATTAGTTGGTTAAATAGATGATGTTTACGACGTACATAAGGTAGATAGATGCAAAGAATGCTGATGAAGGATGTGGCGGTCCAGAAAATGCTGCATTTCATTCTGCTTGCGTCTAATTTTTCTTGTTTTCTTTGGAAAACGTCCGCATACATTTGTAAATAATTTTTCTTTCTAAAAATGTTTAGAAATTAAATTAAACAGAACCAAAGAGCCGAAAATAAGTCAATTTTCGAAAAAGAAAATATTTAAGCAAAGTTTCAAATTCGTCCATTATACTTGCCTACTTTCAATCCCAAAATAAGATAAAATTTAGTTTTAAAGATTTCATACAGAAACCCTTAACTTATTTTATTTATTATTAAATTTATTAAGTTATTTTCTTTGAAATAACAAAAACTTTAAATAAAAAGTACCTTTTTATAACATTTTAATATAAAACTAATAAGCGCTTATGAATATTATTTAGGTACGTGACGATATTAAATTAATGGAATATACTTTATTTTGTAATTACATATGTATTATAATTTTCAAATTAAAAATTTTATGAGTTTTAAAACTTCTTTTTATAAAAATAACAAATTTATTCAATAGGCGCTTTTAAAATTAATAAATCAATTTAAAAAACTTCGATGTTAAAGAAAACCAACTAAAAATAATAAACTACAACAATTTTTAAATTTACTTTTACTCTGGCTCTAGTTTTAATTCAGTAGGCACAACTGTAATTAGTTTAATTGCCCTGGTTTGTTTGGCTTCGCACTTTTATAATATTCACCCCTATCGTGAATATATTTTCCCTCGAAATTTTTTCCCTTTTCCCCAAATTGCAATCGTGAATAGTTCACGTAAACAATTTTTCACGTAAACAAAAATTCCCCTTATCATGATTGATTTTTTCCCTCGAAATTTTTTCACTTTTCCCTTAGATTTATTCACTTAAATTTTGCTGGGGAACTGCATACATTATGCCAGTTTTTATATGTTTTAATTAGAAAATTTACATCAATAACACATTTTTTTGATTTGATATCAGTTACTGCAGTGTAGACTGACATTATGCTCATCAAGATGCAAAACAAAGAGATCTATTGGTTATAAATTTATAAAGATTTTTTATTAAAACCATTTTTAAATGAAAAAAATGGAGATAGAAAAACTCAGATATAAAAATTTATTTTATTGAAATGGGTCAGTAGCAAGGTCTAGGGTAGGTTAGGCAAGCAGCCGTATTGACACAGCCCACTTTGGTCCATTGTTTGGTCATTTTGCGTCTAGGGTAACTATAAGGACTTTTACGCGTGTTGCACGTCACGTTCTTGAAATAAAATTGTTCTGTTGTAGTATCTTCTCCTCTTGCAACAATACAATAGCACAAATCACTTAACTTTAAAAAATTTGGAATATTTTTTTCCCTATTTATATTTTCTTCTTTCTAATTTGCATTCAGTACGAATTGATAGCGGGAACAAACGTTCGCATGAAATTCACGATAGCAATTTTCCCTTCATGGGGAATGAAAATTTCATGGGAACAAAAATTTCACATTTTGTTCACGATAGGGGTGATTATTTGTGCCGGACAACTGTTATTTGTTTTTGCAGATGCTTCCTTTATCTATATTTAAAAATGAGTAGGTACTTACGGACGTGAAGCAATATGAGGTCCCAAGAATTCGAGTTGACTAATGTAATGCCAACGATGACTAAAAGTTGCTCCACTACCAGACGCAAGTTTTTCGTTTTTTGTTCTTTCACGTATCTATCCCGAAATGACGTCCATCTCTTAACACAGTATTCTTCTAGAAAATTAATACAGTTAAATAATAATTTAAAATTTTGTTAAATAATTCCTTACCTGGTACTTCCATTTCTTTGGCTATTTTAGACCAAACAGCCCTTTTTCATCTGGAATTACGTAGTACTTATTAAATTTATTATAGAGAATATCATTTTATTGCACAAAAGAAATTAACTTTTCATCGTCCATTTTTTTAATGTAAATGCGAAACTTATTTAAACAAATTTAAAAGGTTTAAAAACAAATTTCTTTTATTTTAATAATTTTTTGTAAAATAAACGTCAACTGTTTCTTGCTGTCACTTAAAAACGTTGCTAAAGTTTTGTTTTTAACAGGTTAGTCCGCAACAGAACGGAACGAAACATAAAAACTAACAAAAAATACACATTTTCTATTAACAAAAACAAATCAGCTGATTCGTAACGGAACAGAAAGTAAAAACTAATTCTGCCTTTACAGTGTGTTAGAATTAATTGGCCCACGTAAAATTAGCAGATCTTTTAATTTCGCTTGCACAAGACATATTTTTTTTTATTAATTTCAAACAAACTATCATTTTTTCTTCTTCATTTTGACATTTTGTTGTTGTTTGATTGTTTCCTTGTCTTCTTTATTCTTGTTTTTGTTGTTGTTTTGTCTGAGTAGTTTGTCAATGGTTGTAACCATTATTTTTAGCTATAGTGTAAATTGTATCGAGTTCTTTGTTGTATTTATCTAGAGGGAGTGGGACTATTTTAAGTCTGTGAATCATATGTCTAAATGCTGCGAGTTTATGTTGAGTAGGATGGTTTGAGGAGCTGTGGATATTTGTCTGTCAACCATCGACAAACTACTCAGACAAAAACAAGAAGAAAGAAGACAAGGAAACAATCGATACAACACGACGACACATCTTTACTTACACAGGACCAGAAATATATAGATTAACTAACCTTTTCCAGAAAGAAGGTTTACTCACAACACTAAACACGAGAAACACTCTACGCAACAATCTCAGGACATCGACAGAAACAACCGATAAATTTAGCACCAGCGGAGTATACAGACTTACTTGCACCTGCAACCATACACACATCGGACAAACTGGACGATTATTAAAAACAAGATTTACAGAACACATACGATCATTTAAAAGGAAAAGGGAAGACTCCAATTTCGCAATACACCTTAACGCACATGGACACGAACCAAGGGAAATAGATGAATGTATGACAGTATTACACCCAAGTAAATAAGGACGAAGACTAGATATTCTGACAAGGTTTTTACACCACTGAAATTACTTGAACACTCTTACAAACGAAGAACACCCAAAGATTAAACTATTTACCCCAATGAACAGTACAGATATCAGGTAATCTACCTGCATAATACCATTTAAAGGGACAACAAAAAATTACCTAAACTCACCACCTTTTATTCTTAACACTTTCTATTTTGAACACTATCTCTTCAGTATTAACAAACACGTGGCTTAAAAATGATGTTATAACATCGCAGTAACGTACGAAGTACACAGGCAGATGCTACGGTTTTTACCGAAAGTTATAACAACAGTTTAATATATACTGGCGGAATTAATTTAAAAGAATAAGTTGTGGAACAAATCTAGTTTACGGACGCGGCTTAAAAATTAAAAAAAGTTACCTATTGGGTGTAAAATTTAATTTTAAGCAAAAAATATAAAGTGGCAAATTTGGGGCTGACCCTAGGTTTCCGAGTTACGGGCCTCCAAAGTTTGTATGTACAATATGAAATATATATCGAGTATTTTTTAGTGGAATAAGACAATATGGGTATCATTGGAAAGGTAGGCCCCGATTATGGTTCACAACAGTTATTTTAATGTTGTAAATTTTAAATTGTGATTATGGTTTACAACACTTATCGGTAGTGTAGTGTTTTTTAGTTGTCTATGATAATTAACAGCGATTATCGTTTACAACATTTGTTTGTATGTGTTGTTGGACATTTCAAAATTTTACAACTGCTCACTAGCTGTTGTCTTATTGTCGCGACAAGTTGAAAAATTTAAAAATGAAAAAAAAATTTTAAGTTTTAATTGTTTCTTTTCTTGGCATTTTTAACTATAATCAAAGAATATTTCTTAGAAAAATAACTAATAAAAAACAGATGGAGAAGCTTGTAAATTTGATGCAAGTAAATCCAGATATTGGCCGGGGAAAACTGCATTTTGGAAGTAACAAAATACAGCTAAAAGAGAAATTGGATCACTTCACGTACAATTAAACAGCTTGGGCCCGCCAATTAGAAGCACAAAAGAATGGCAGAGTTCGTATTACATGGGTTAATATATTTTTAGTGTTTTATCTAAAATTAATTATAGATATGGACTCACTACAAAGCAAACCTAAAAAAAAATTGGCTGCAAATAAAAAAAATTTCCAAGCCACTGGAGGTTTTTCCGCAGAAATAAGTTTGAGTCCGCTAGAGCAGAGCACCGAACTTGTTTCAATGCAGTCACAAGTAAATCCAAGTGGATCTGCAATGGGCTTGCAAATGGAAGGAGATTCCGACGCTGCGGAACCAACAATTGACACTGAAGAGCCTTCATCGGTGGTACGATGTACGACAGAGCAATTACCAGCAAGCCGCAAGCGCCCAAAAATAAAATAGAAGACGACCGTTTATCACTTCTTAGAATGCAAGCGAAAAATCAAGGAGCTCTTGCGAACATAGGAGCAAATTGAAAAAAATTCGTACCAGAATTATGAAGAATTAGAATGCAAGCGAAAAATCAAGGAGCTCTTGCGAACATAGGAGCAAATTGAAAAAAATTCGTACAAGAATTATGAACTTAATAAAATAAATGTACGAGTTAAAAAAGAAAAAGAATGATTTACAAATTCAGTTAATAAAAGCCAAACTCGAATTGACAAATATGCGAATGCAGCAGATGTGATTTACATACTCTATATTTTATATATAATATTTTTTTTGATAGTTTTAAGAATCTATGTGATCACATGTGAATTTTTTCGTGATATATTAACTATTTAAACAAGTTTACTTTTTTGTGATATTTTTACTACATAAGTATATGAATAAGTTTCCCTTTACTTTTGTTTTTTATTTGTATTAGCTATTTCTGAAGTGAATTAAAAGCATTGAATATAATTACAGAAATAAACAAATTTATTGATTTAAAATTGAAAGCATTGAAATTATTTTTAATTTGTCGTGCAGGCTGTTCAGAGTTTATTTCTGTTGCTGCTCCAACTTCTACCTCTGTATCTAACGGGAAAGGCACTTCTTCACGATGATCGGTCTTAAAATGTTGGCTTAAATTATGCAATGCGCAACACGTATTTGTAATTTTTGTTGCCTTTTCGGAAGTATAGTGCAAACCCCTAGCACATAGCAAGCACCAAAATCTGCTTTTAAGAACCCCAATTGTTCTTTCAATGATATTTCTTGCCTTTGCATGGACGGTATTAAAATAACTTTCCTGTGATCCTTCTGCAGCACTTCGAAATGGCGTAATCAAAAAAGGTTTCAACGGATACCCAGCGCTACCTGAAGATACGCAAATTCAAATATATTTAGTTATAAAAACAGTCTAAAAAGCAACTAAATCTGTTACCTAAAATCCAAGTATTATCCTCCATATTTTGATGTAAATATTGTTTTAGCTCACTCGTATTCCACACGAAGGAGTCATGGTTTGAGCCAGGATATTGATTTCATAGTCTCATCTACAAAGCGGATATTCATTTCATGGTCGCACAACTATAGAAAGACATAATTAAAATTTATAAATTTAATTAAAAATTACCATCCTTACAAACATTACATTTAGGCTGTAGTATCCTTTTCTATTCAAGTACAAATGCTGCAACTCCTTTCGTGGGGTTACAATTCGTACGTGTGTTCCATCTATGCAGCCAATAACACCCGGAAAACTTGTTCTTGAAAAAAAGAACATTTTGTTCTCGTTTTTTTCATCTTCGGTCATCCTAGCACTTATCCAGTTTTTACATACTTTACTTCCAAAAAAAAAGTTTATGACTTCCTCCAGAATGCAGCAAACAGTTGGTTGCGACACCCCAATATTGAAATCATTGCCGCTACTTCTTTGATAGCTTCCATTAGCAAAAAATCTAAATGCGCAACACAATTTTAGAATCGGAGGAATAGCAGAACATCTTGTTGACGGTTTTAAGAAACTGTTTAGCTCCTGCAGCAAAAACAAAAACCCATCCTTGTTTATGCGAAAAAATTTAATAAAGCTATAAAAATATACATATGTATGTATGAATATTGTTGTTAGGACTGTTTATTTCAGAAAAAGTTTACTTACTCACTGTTTGGTAGTTCCAATATGTGCCGTTTTGCTGGTCTCATCATCATTAAAAAAACAAATCGACATTAATATCCATGAGCTCGATTATTACAAAAATATAAATTTTTCAACAAAATAGATTGCAGTGCGCTTGGCTTTTTATTTGTTATTTGACCTCTACAGTTTTTAATACGCAGGGATGTATTAGAGTAGAAATACAACCTCACGGTTGCGGTTTTTTTTTATATGGAGTTTTGACAATAAAAAATGTTCAATGAATCCGCATGAAATTATAATCTTAATTTTAATTTGAGTGCGTTTTCTCTCAAGCTCTCAATTTTCAATTTTTTCTCTTTTAGCATATTGCCACAGTTTTATTGTTTTTCCACCAAAAAATTCTATTTGTTAATATTTTTTGTGAATGACTACGAAAAAAGAAGAGAAAGAAAATGTAAAAAGTCATTGAAAATCAACAATAATTTTGAAATTATTAAATTTATTGCTTATTTACATTAAAAAAAAATTTTTAAATATATTTTAATAAAAAAGAATAAAATAAATTAGTAAACAAATAATAAAAATGACAATAAAAACCGCATCCGTCGCCGCAACTCGTTTTATTTGTTTTTTTTCTGACATGCGGAATCCGTCGCCGCAACCGTGAGGTTGTAATTCTACTCTTATAATGGAAACCAGTACTAATTAAAACGCAACTCTGTGACATACACAACACTTAGATGTTGTAAACCATAATTGAAAAAAGAATTAAAGTTGTGTTGTAGCCAAAACAACACAACTTCTTTGTGTTGTAAATGATAATCGGGCCCGTAATTTCAATATCTATTCAATTTAAATTGAAAATAGTAAACAAAATAAAAAGAGTTTTTTGGGCAGCTCTTACTTTTAGCTTCGCTTACTGAAGATTTGTTTCGTAGCCGGCCTTTGGCCAGACGTAAGATTTTCTCCTCTATGGTAGATCAACACCGGCTTCGCTTGTTAAAGATTTTTTTTTATCTTTTTTCGTATAGTATTGTCACTAAACTTAATTTACATAGGTACTTATGTTTATATGAAAAAAGCTTTTTTTTGTCGTTACCTGTTTTCACTGTATTTTTTTTATTACTATTTTCCTTTTCAATTGAAAAGATATTTAAATTGCCTTTTCAATGATATCCATGTTGCCCCATTCTACCTCAAAATACTCGATATATTCCATATTGTACATACAAACTTTAGAGGCCCGTAACTCGAAAACTAAGAGTAAGCCCCAAATTTGTCACTACACTTTTTGCTTAAAATTAAATTTTACACCCCGTAGGTAACTTTTTTTAATTTTAAAGCTGCGTCCGTAAACTAGATTTAAGCTTAAGTTGTTACTGGTCTTATTTACCAATTTCAGATTTTTGATCGCGATCAAAGTACTAAAATGTTTAATCACTTTCTTTGTTTAAAGAAAAGGCTCAATTTATTTGATGAGAAAAAACTGAGTGAATGTGACAGTATAAAAAAGATTTATTAAAGAACTTACTTGAGCTTTGTTGATTTGAATAACTTATACCTATTTCTTTAAATTTTATTGCAATTCCATTTGAGATTAACGTAATTAACGTTGGATTATCGGTACCTTATCATATGAATGAATGAATGAAAGTACTAGAGTAGAAATGGATCACGGTCTTAAGATGAATCACAAAGCAAAGGAATCTGTAAATGAGTTTTGGAAATTAGTGTCACAAAGTACCAATAATATTCGATATCGAGGAATCAAGGTTTTAGTTATTTATTCCAAAATATGTTATGTTATGTACGTTATAAATCTATTGTACTTTTTTATATTACGATTCGAGACATGTCTTATACGATGATTAGCTTACTCGACACGTACCAATATAGTATGCGGTGATCAGACCCTTGATTGAATTTACGGCCATATTACAGACACACTTGCCGTCTAGCTGTCATGCAATAAAATTTGAATATATGTATGCAAATAAAATTTCCGCAAGTGTTGTTCTTAATTTTTTATTTATTTATTAAAATTAGGATCGAAATGAGATTGTCGTAAGATTAAAAATGAAAAATGTTTGAAAAAAAGAAAGTGATAAGAAAGATTATGATTTTTAATCTTTTGCAAAAAACGTATAAGACAAACTTTTGTAATAACACAATTTACCGTCTTTAACACGTCTTTTGACACAAAATTTTTCGATTATCAGACAATCATAAGTGTTGCACGAGTATTATATATTTTATAAACATGCAGTTAAATAAAAACTTTGAAGAGAAAAATTTATTAATACTAATTTAAAGTAAACATCTTTAATATAATTATATTAAAAAAAAAACTGCGTTAGAAACTAAATTCATTAATGGTTCTTCATAAAATAATATTTTTTGGTTTTTGGCAACTATTATTAACTAATCAAAAATGTGTTTTGTTGCT
Organism: Gymnosoma rotundatum; assembly: GCA_916610165.2. NCBI lineage: Eukaryota > Metazoa > Arthropoda > Insecta > Diptera > Tachinidae > Gymnosoma > Gymnosoma rotundatum. The sequence goes on along the minus strand of OU744338.1, from coordinate 76,904,596 downwards.
TTCTTCGAAAGAATTTAAATTTTATTTTAATGATAATTACTTGTTATTGGTTTTGTTGTATTATATATATTGTTATTAAATTTAGTTTTATTATTTACCATTAAAAATACGATTGTATGTATATAGCTTAAAATTAAGCGAAACCAAAAATTAAATTTATAATAAAAATATTAAAATTATAATTTAAATAATAAATACAATAGTTTGAGTTTTCTATTAGTTTTATTTTAATAACTAGTTTAATTTCTAGTAACCATAGGGATACTTTTGTAACATATCGATGTTTAATGTGAAACAAAAATTGAAAACATAAGTGAGCAATCATTACATGTTAGACTTAAAAAATATATGGATGCTTTTTGTGTATGGTATAAATATAGTTAAAACGTTAAAAATAATAAATAAATAAGGATATTAATGAAAATGCACTTTATCCTTAGTGGTAAATTATTTTGGAGGCGGGAAATGGTCCACGGGACATGTATATTTGTTTATAATATCTATTTTTTTAAGGCTAATGCTTTAGTATTGGTTTTAAGACTATGCGCTTCAGTGAATTAGATGTTTTAAATTTCAACGCTAAGTCAAAAATGTTTTCGAATAAAAGAAACTTAGAAAAAATAGCGAGAAATTCCTCCCTCTTAATCTACCACTTAAAGAAACAAACTACAAGTTAATATTTAACATCGCTACAATCAATTTTAAGTGTCTTAACAGCTAGCGGCAATCATGAGGAAGATGTTGATGAATTTTTAGTTGAACTTCCGCCGCCGCTAGAGATACCACGCTGCTTATCAATGTACACATTTAAAAGACGAACTTTGCTCGGATTCAACATGGTCAACTTGGGCTTGACCCTTTCTTCTCCCATTACAATGTACAATTTAACAATACAAAACACAGCAGCCTTGCGTACCATCGACTGATAGTCGTCTGCGAGCCGAGCTAAGTGGGGGAAAACAATATCTAGCTGTGTCTCAGTCAATTCAGATCCGTGTCGATCGGCCAGTTCGGTAAGCAGTTTCAAGGCACACAAGTTCACTGGATACGAGCCCGTTGCAATCACAGGATTTACTATGTTAACAGTTAAATTTAGAGGCAAAGCTGGTACAATTCGAGGTATAAGCATGTCTAGTTCGCGAATTGTCTCCTTACTCTTTGGATAGCAGTTTATGATCTTTAGCAATATTAGTTCAACAAAGTTTATCCAATTGGGTTTCATTTGTGGCCGACGAAGAATTTTCGAAAGCACGTGGAGAGCTTCAATTACTATTTCATTTGAATTGGCATCCAACATGTTTAGCAGCATTTTCATAATGGCGCGGAAGTGTTTATTGGGCATCTCACAATTACCATTTTTTATGCATGTGCCAAGATTTGCAAGAGCAGCCTGAATTTGAGGTACAGGCATGTCGGGTGTCAGATTAAGAGCGACCTTTATAACTTCAGCCTCTTGAGTACCGTTTTCTAGTATTATTTCCCCGTTTTCAGCATATTTGAGGTTTGCTCCAGATGATGAAGACGGATTCCTTTGTCCAATACCAGACCCAAAGGCACTCGCTGTCATTTTATGATGTTGTTGTAATAAATTACCATCTAAGCGCATAGTTGTGCTCTCTGGTGTATTAGATTCCGTTGTTGTAGCCGACTGAGTCTTGGAATTAGAAGATGCACATGAATCAAGCGCTTCGCTTAAATGACCATTATAACCTTCACCATTGGAATTGTTTGTCAAGGAATTATACTGGTTTTCAATGCCGCCAAAGCAATTTCGTATCTCCTCAGTAGTCTTTTGAATATTCTGCTGAACATCGACCTCCGAGTAACCGAGCAATAGTTCATTGTCGGAACACTGGCGCGAACGTGGACTAGTAAATTGGGATTGAAGTGACGAGAAAGGACCTCCCACATTAGGGCTTTGCAAGGGTTTGGGACTTGAGCTCGAAAGTGGAGATGAAGATGGCGAATTTGTGCCCGATGTGTTACTGCGACGCATATGTGACTGAATGCATACCTTAGCGGAATCTTGGTATCCTTTAGGGAGGGTTGATAAAACTTTAGTCATTTGGGGTGTATTAAGGTTGTATAATGCAATCAGACTGTGACGTGCTTGATTTCGCAGTTCTAGACTTTTCTGGTCGCCTGCCATTTGAACAATTTTTAATATTGCCTTCTCTACAATGGGTAGTACAACTCCCTCTTCAGCTCCAGGAAAATCTGTGTTTTTGCAATAAGTATTGGCTAAACTCGTGAGAAATTTCAGTATCGCTATGCGTGTCTTTGTACAAGGCGTCTGTGCGGAATCAGACAATATACGGAAGACGTCTTTCATTTGGAGATCTGTTGGAAAATACTCATGTACTACTTGTAAAGTCTTCCAGATTTTACCATGCATTGAGTTAAGAAGTTCTGTACCCAGCTTGTTGAACAGACGCGTCAAAAGTATAAAAAGCCATTCGTGAAGATCGTTTGCGTATGCCAAAATAAGTTCGGTAACAGTCTCAAGGAAAAGAGAGTAGACTTTGGTATGCGTGTCCATAAACATTTTACGGAAAGTGTCTAGAACCAACTGTAGCTGGTGCGGAGTTAACTCTTTGCCGTCAGCGAGGTAATGGGTGAGACTAATGAGGCCATCTTTACGCTCGGACCAATGCGTGGAAGCGCAGTACTGAATAATTGTATCAATATCATCGAATGGTGGTCTTACCCAACTCCAGTCCAGTCGATTTCTTGATCCAGAAAGCGAATAATTTGAGTTATTGCCTCGAGTGTATGAGGAGTCAAATGATCTTTCAGAGCAAACGGACGAAGCTTCCGAATCGTCTGATTCTTCGCGAGACATTAGTTTTCTCCCAATTCGAGTACCACCTGATAAGCCACCACGAGCGTAGTCACCCATAGAAGCATAATCTCCAGTACTTCCGTCAGGAGACAGGGCATCAGCAAGGGCATTTTCAGCATCTCTACTTTGTTGAAGCAATCTAGCAGCAGCTAGTTGTCGAGTAGGTTGATTACGTTCTGGAGTTCGGCGAGAATTTCCAGTTGTGTACAAGCTTCTTTTCATGATTACTCCTCCACTACCCCCACCTCTTGTGGGACTCGTCTCTCGTGAACTAGCTAAAGATCTTGGAATGGCCGAAGCTTTTTTTGGAATTGTGCCAGTTGGCCTGTAATATGAACCAATGACATGTTGCTCGCGCAACTTCGAACTTGGAGAAGTGGACCTAGATCCGGGCTGTGATTGAGACACCCCTGCTCTTCCTCGTGCTCGTGGTGAAACACCGCTTATAATATTTGAATGATTTGTTGACTGCTGTTGGCCAGCTCGTGAACGTGGTAAAGATCCTGCAGCAACACTATTTGAAGAAGACGTGCCAGTGTTCGCAGCCTTTTTACGCGCTATGAATGCGTACTGCGCACGTGCCTTTGCACGTTGTGCTGCTGCTGTATCTACAGCAGATACACTTCGCATACCTGGAGCTGGTTTTTGTATTGAACCTGGGGAGCGCTGAAAACGCGATGCCGAAGCTACAGTGGCTCGTCTTTCTTCCGAACCTGCACCAACGCCCCCATCTCTTTCCCTTTCTAGAGCTCTTTGAGCAGCAATGTCCAATGTTCCATAAATTTGATCGGCCAAATCTGGAAAATGACGACGAAACACCCAATACGCTCGCCTAGAGTGACGACGTGCCTCGCTGTCAGCATCGCTCATTGACTTCTTAATTATGTCACGTAGAAGGATAGCACACCGTTCTATGGCTTTGGTTGGCCACTCTTCACACAGTAAACACAAGATCTCACACAGAGCTGCACGAATATCCTTTGATTTAGAATTTTGCAGCGTTTCGGTAATTATTTTGATCAGTTTAGGAGCATGTGTATATTTAATTATATATTTCAATGCAATTGAAGAAGATGATGCAATGACTTTCGCCGAATTCTGAATCAATTGTATTAGTTGCTCTAAAATGTATTCGCAAAACTTATCTAGTTTCTGATGAAGGGTTTTTGACAGAAAAGCAATCGTTATGCACGCCTCCCGGATAACTTGTGAGCGGAGTTCTTCTTTTAGAATATCTAAAAATGATATTGATAGTTCTTTTAAATGAACGGAAATGAATTGGGGATGCGATTGTATATTCAACAAAAGAAGCGATCGAATTTTCTTTAAAGCATCAATGCGCTTTTCCCATTCATAGTTTTTGTCACTTATAATTGATAATATAGCTCTATAAATATCGTCCATGTCTTTAGGATGAAAAATATTTAACTGTGGTACGGCCTCAAATGAAGTCTCGAAAATTTCCATAGTAACAGCTCCAGCATCGGAAACACTTTCAGCTGCTATGTTATTCTTGCTGCGCATAGTCGCCGAAACAGTTCGTTTCACTATTTTGGAAGGCCGTTCACGAGCTCCAATGTTGTCTGCCTCATCAAGGCCATTATTGTTATTTTGTGTTTGAGCTATATGCATGGCCGACTTCAGCAGCAGCCCCTCACTTTTAATTTGATCAAACTTCTGTTCAAGAATGGCCAACTTTGATGCTGGCATGTCATCCATCCGACGCAAATCTGGTCGTAAGCGATCCCCAACATGTTTATATATTTCTACCAGTGATTGTATTGCAGCATCACGAACTGATACCGTGGGATCGCCAAGTAATACACATATTGACTGAATGTAATTGCGTACACTCAACTGGGAAGTACCATACTCACTGAGTGTATTAACTATAGTTTGCAAGAACTCTTCGCGCACTTTTGCATTTTTGTGCTTAAAGCAATTAGACGCCAATTTGTCAAGCAAAATTTGTGGTGCGAGAACTTTGTGTTCCATTAAGGTCTGTAATAATAACTGAGCCTTTTCCCTAACTGTATCCTTACTGTCACCGAGACGATCAATTACGTGTGGTAAAACTGTTGCAGTGTATGCATTAAAGTCGGGACCCAATCGTTTAATAAGTTCAGTAAACGCTTCTAGCGATTTCTGGGCAATTTTAAAATGACTTCCAGTAAGCCATGGCATTAAACCATCAACTAACATGCCCATATCCATGCACACTACTGAATTGGTGTCATCGTTTAGGAATGTTACTAAATCTTCTGCTAATTGTGCCTTAACTCGCATATCAGCTTTCGGCATCAATTGAATGAAACCGTCTAAATCGTTTGGCTTTCTATATGCCATTTTATTTATTTTTTTTTTTTTTTTTTTGTTTTAATAAATTACGCTCCTCGACAATTTCTTTTACTTTCTATGCAAATTTAATTTGTAGTTTAAGTTGATTTCCTGAAAATAAAATACAATACAAAACAATTTAAATAGGAAAAAACAAATTAGATATAAAAAAATTAATTTGTTCGTTTGCAGTTGTTTAAACTATAAACGATATACATATGCATGTATCTACGATATATACTATTGTCACCTAAAATGCAAAATAACGTAACATTATTTTTCATAAGACTACTGGGAAAGCAAAAAACGGTATAAAATGGAAATATCTTAAGATAATAAAACAAAATTTTCAAATCTGGATTAACATTTTGGTTAAAGTTTTAATGCAAAAAGTACTAAATTAAAAACAACTGTTGTAAACAATAATTTAACAGTAACAGTTACTCGAAAAACTTGGAAGGAGAGAGTGAAAAAAGAGCGTTAAAAAAAGGACAAAGAACAAATTTGTTGCAAGTTTTGATTGTTTCATTCATTCTGTAATAAAAAGTCAAACTCGGCCAAAATAACAATATTACATAGGAATTAAACCTGAGATAATAAAACCAAACTAATACCAAATTTTAACTAATCTTAAATTACAATTATTATTTCGTTAACTGATTACTAAAATTTGTCAATATTTGGCAATTAAAAGAATATAAAAACATTATTTTATTGCTTTTCTTTAATTTGGCTAGGGGAATATAGCAAGATAGTTTAAAACAACAGAAATTTGGTTTAGAATCTTCTAGCTTTGCAAGTATTTATGTTTTTTTTTAAGTAAACAAGCCAGTGATAAAATATTTATTGCAATGTACTTTTTATCGGTTTAAATTTAATTAGAATAGTACAATTTTTATGTGAATAAGTTATACACATGTATGAAGTTTAGATTATTTTAAATGTATTGTATTATTTTTAAGATGCGCTTAAACATCAAAAACGCTTTTGAAAATTATCTAGTAATTAAAAAAACGTAATACATTTTATGAATATATATTTTTGCTATTTGTTTACTCAGAGTATTATTTTCCTTTTGGATGACATTAACGCAAAGGGACCGATCATTGAACCCAAATGGGCCGTGGCAACACGGCTGCCTGCCTGACCCTTGGATGACATCATTTAGCTGGCTTGTTTAAGTACTACTATTAGTTAAGTTTTCTGAGACATTTTGTTTTTAATCTATGACTGGATATCTGCCAAGCATTACGTGCTTTTGTAAAACTCCATATGAAAGGTAAATTTAATAAAATATTAGAAATTTGTATTGAAAGCTAATTAACCCTTGTTGTTTTATTTTATATATATTGAAAAATCATTGCTTTACGTCGGATATACGCCGAAACATTGGTCCTTCGAGCCGGATAAGAGAACATACAAGAAATCCTCTACGGGAACTTAAAATCAAATTTCACCTTTCTTCAATCAAAGGATAAATTCAGGTTAGTAAAATTGATTTAGAAAAAAGTGAATTGTGTTTGAGCATAAAGAAAATTAATTTATTTATAAACATACATACATACACACGGGTGTACATATATGTATGTGTGTAAATTAAAATAAACAAGAAATTGGTTATTGTGTACGACAGAGGATAAAACAGTGCGTTAATTGTGTAAGATCGCCTGCATTTTATTATCAGTACCGATTTTATCAAAGCTGAGTGAACGGACCGTCTCAGATTTAATATAAATGAAGTAAATATAAATTAAATAAATAAATATGGATTAAATAATAAATTAATTTAATATAATATAAATAAAGAAAACTTAAAAGTTAATATTCCGATATTGTGTGCATAAAATTTTATACAGTGCGGTATACTTTCCGAGAAATTAATTAAACGGGTGTAAAATAGAATTAATATTATTTGAAAACACTCGTTTTTATTAATTTATATTATTGTATTTTTATATCACATTATATTTTACAGTGATTTCAATTATCTTAACATTTTGATTCATTTTTATTTGTCCAGTGAGATTTGTGTAAGATATTGAGTGGCGAATTAGATAAGCTTTGGGAAAAGGTCAAAATAGAATACGAGCAATGTTTAATTGATTTAGAAGCGTCCCCGAAAGTAAAATCTGGCTTTAGAAGTTGCTGAAGGGAAATATGCGGGCACCCTTAATGCATATGTTCGGTGTATGAATGCGATCAAAACGAAACGTGATGAAATGGGGGCAAAGCCGGAACCGAAACGTTTTAAAAGTTTTGAAGATTCGGTTAGAGGTAATTCTTGCCATAATCTACGTCTTCCACCATGTGATACCGATATCTTTTATGGTGATTATTTTTCGTGGCCAACCTTTAGGGATATTTTTACAGCCGTCTTAGTAATATTGAAAGATTGTGTTATTTAGTCCGTTAACTAATGCTGGATTTGTATCGCGTGGAAAAATTTAAAAGACACATATGAGAATCCGCGAATGTTGGTTAATAATCAACTAAAGAGTCTTTTAGCCTAGAGACTATGACAAAGGAAACTAGTTCGGGCCTAAAAAATTTACAACGCGGTATTAATAGTTTTTTAACTGCTTTGTCGGTTTACGAAATAGATACTCATAATTGGGACTCGATTATTGTTTTTATTTGCCTTTAACGGTTGCGATATCAAACAGTCACATTTTGGGAGCAAAGTATTAAGGAAAAAACTGCTTTGTCGCTTTGGAAAGACTTAGATATTTTCTTAGCAGAATAAATTCAAACTTTAGATTTTATACGCGATCTCACAAGTTTGGAAACAGAAAAAAAATGTTGAACGTAAAGTTAAGTCGCATATGTCTAATACAGCTTCTTCTAATTACTGTGTTTTATGTCCTAAGCAATCGCATTTGCTTCGATTTTGTCGTCGGTTCAAACAATTGTCAATATCTGAACGTTTTTCTACAGTGAAAAGATTTCATTGCTGCGTTAACTGCTTATTGAAATCCCATGAAATCAAAGATTGCAAAAGTGAACATAATTGCTTTATTTGTAATCAGAGACATCACACTTTACTTCATCGCAATTCACCAACGGAAATTTCTGCCAATAATAATAATAATAATTCAAGTGCTAGACAGAGTGTAAATGCTGTGCAAAAGGAACAACAATATCGTCGTCAGCCACTACTCGTGCTATCTTGAATCGTCAAGTTTTTCACATATCACAGAATTCGTCTGTTTTATTGAAAACTGCTATGGTATCCGTACTTTGTCATGATACTATGTATCCGGCAAGGGCCTTAATTGACCCAGCTTCAGAAGCTTCATTTATTTCAGAACGTTTGCGAAATCAATTACGAATTCCTTCACATTCTACAAATGTAAAGATTTTCGGCGTTAATAAAGAAGTTTCATCGACTTCAAAGAAAATTTGCACAATTCGAGTGGGCTCTCCAGTGAGTAAAAGAATTGCACTTGTTTTACCATCAATTTCGAGTAATTTACCTACATTTAATTGTCCTTCAGATATTAGGTGTGAATTCTCTGGCATTCAATTGGCCGACACAAACTTTTACAAGAGCAGGCCAGTTGATATTTTGCTTGATTTGTACCCAAAAATAATTCTTGGTGAGGTTCGCAAAAATATTTGTGGATCTCTAATGGCTCAGAAGACTGTTTTTGGATGGATTCTGACAGGTCCAATTAAAGTTTTAGTTAATAATTGTATTAACGTTTTTTCGACTGCCGTTACCTTTTCCGAAGAAGATAATTTAAATCAAAATCTTTTGGAGTTTTGGAAATTAGAAGAAACCCCAAAAAAGAAGGTTATGACTCCTTCTGACAAGATTTGCGAAGAGATTTATAAGAATACTACTATCCGGGATTCTGCTGGTAGATACATCGTTTCGCTACGTTTAAGCCTGAATTTCCTCGTGCGATTAATTTGGGCATAATCAATTTATGAGGATAAAGGCTTCCATTTCTCGTAAACCTGTAATTAGGAGCATGTATGACGATGTGTTAAACGATTATTTAGAATTGGGTCACTTACAACGGGTAAGATTCTATGATCAAGCTGTCACGAATACATGCTATTTGCCACATCACCCAGTGATTATGCCGGAGAGGAAAATCACAAAACTGAGGGTCGTTTTTAACGCATCGAATACGACCTCCAATGGCAATAGCTTGAACGATTGTCTTCTCGTAGGGCCTAGTTTGCAGGCTAATTTGGTAAATTTGATACTGCGTTGGCGATTATTCGAGTTTGTATTTGTGATATCTCGAATATGTATAGGCAGATTCGGTTGCGTTCTTCTCATACCCCTTTTCAGAGAATCCTTTATAGGTCGACAACCGATCATCAAATGATTGATTATGGGTTACAGACAGTAACTTTTGGATTAAATTGCGCACCCTATCTGACAATTAGTACTTTACTGCAATTGGCTGATGATTGTGAGGATGAATTTCCCCTAGCGTCAGAAATTTTAAGGAAAGGTATATACGTCGATTTTGTTTTGACTGGGTCGCATGAGATCTCAGGTGCTTTGCTGGCCAGGGATCAGTTGACTGCGGCATTGATATCTGCGGGTTTCGAGCTAAGGAAGTAGACATCCAATGAGAGATCGATTTTGAGTGGATTGCCTTCAGATCACTTTGTGGATACAAAAGTTTTGACGTTTGAAGAGTCTAGTTGTTCCAAAACTTTAGGGTTTTGTGGAATGCTCAATTAGATAAGTTCTTTTTCAAAGTGTGTCCTCTGCAGATTAAATGAGGCTATACAAAAAGGGAAGTATTATCAACTATAGCTAGGTTTTTTGATCCAGTTGGTTGGTTAAGCCCGGTAATTGTCATAGCGAAAATAATTATGCAACGCATTTGGTTTGATAATATCGGTTGGGATGACGCGTTGATACCTTCTACGGAAAAGGAATGGTTAAAATTTGTTGAATTTTTTTTTTACCAAGTTTACTTCATTCAAGTGCCAAGGTGGGTAAACTATTACAAAAACTCGACTGCCGAACATCATGTTTTTTCAGATGCCTCGGAAAAGGCATACGCGGGGGTAATTTATATCCAAACTGAGTCACCAGATGGGGAAATTCATACTCATTTATTATCCTCTAAGACAAAAGTGGCACCACTTAAATCAGTTTCGTTACCTCGCCTTGAATTATGCGAAGCAGTTTTGGCATCAGAATTGTTAAAGGATATACTAAGGGAATTTGAAATCGCTATTGGACGTGTTTATTGTTGGACAGATTCCACGATTGTGCTGGCATGGCTTCGCAAACCTCCTTGCATAATTGGTTTCATGTTCGTTCAGAGGATAATCCTGCCGACCTGGGCAGCCGGGGGGTGGATCCGCTCACTTTGTCAAAAAGTGAACTCTGGTGGCACGGCCGAACATGATTAAGGCAGAACAAAAACCGTTGGCATACACCAACTTTAGGAAATCTCAATACTGACGTAGAAAGTCGAAGCATGAAAGTTCATGCATCATTTTTTTCGAAATTCGAGGACATCTTAGAAACGTTCTCATCACTGGACAGGGCTATACGCGTCATTGCTTATATTTTTCGATTTTTTCACTCAACGCACCCAGCCCATAAAGGTCACTTTAACTATGGGGATGACTTCGTGTCTAGTGATGAGCTTAAAATGGTAAAGGTACGCTTAGCGGTTATTGCTCAGAGGTCTATTACGCTGAGGAGTATAGGAATCTTTTGGGTAAAAAGCCCTTGTCGCCGAAGAGTTCTTTAGTACCTTTAAATCCCTTTCTTGACAAATTAAGATTGATGCGAGTTAATGGGCGACTTGTTAAATCACCTTCACTGTCGTATCGTGAACAGTATCCTATTATTCTACTATATCACTGCCGTTTCGCGAAACTTATAGCAGAATTTATACACTTGATGTCAATTCACGGTGGAAACCAATTAATGTTGCGGATATACCGTTGTGAGTATTGGATACCACGATTGCGGAATTTGGTTCGCACGGTAATTCGACGATGCAAGCGGTGTATAATTGATAGACAGCGTTCTTGCAATCAAATAATGGCTGCCCTTCCTCCAGAACGCACTACCCTTGATCGGCCGTTTACAACCACCGGGGTTGATTTCGCAGGACCCTTTGATGTAGAAAATCATAATGGCAAATCGTGTCGAATTACGAAAGGGTATGTTTGTATCTTTGTATGCTTTTCTACGAAAGCGATACACTTAGAAGCTGCATTTGACTTATCGACTGATATGTTTTTAGCGGCCTTCAACCGATTTATTTCAAGAAGAGGTTTTCCTAGGACCATGTTTTCCGACAATGGTACGAATTTTGTTGGCGCTTCAAACGAAATTGCAAGGGACTTTTGAACCTTTTTAAAAGAATGTCAGGCAAGAATGTGTTCCACTTTTCGCCACACAGGCTTAACATGGCGTTTTATACCGGCTGGAGCTCCTCATATGGGCGGCCTTTGGGAAGCTGGGGTAAAAAGTTTTAAATTACATTTTCGAAAAGAGGTGCAATCTTGCCGTTACACATTTGAAGAATTTTCAACAATTTTGGCTAGAATAGAAGCTTGTCTCAATTCTTATCCCTTATGTCCTATGCCTGATAATCCTAGTGAACCGATTGCCTTAACACCAGGACACTTTTAGATTGGCTCGGCCATTTTGGCGCCGCCGGAACCGACGATATATGACAGTCCTCAGTATAGTAAATCGATATTGTAAAGTAAAGGCTTTGATTCATGAATTTTGTAAAAGATGGAAAGAGGAGTATCTCGTAGGTTTACACAAACGTTACAAGTGGCAACATCCCCAAAGGGAAGTTGCAGTAACTGACCTGGTAGTAATAAAAAATTAATAATTACCGGCAACATCGTGAAAGTTAGGAATAGTGGCAAAGATTTATACTGGTACTGACGGCCATGTTCGTGTTGCTGATATTCGCACACAAAACGGGATAATAAATCGTCCAATAACAAAACTTGTCGTAGTGAACGAATAATAGTTTTAGCTTCACTTTTTTTTATCAATTTTACATATACTAACCTTTCTTTTCCTAGCGTCATGGACTCTATCAAGAATGCCCTGCAAGCCGAAACGAAACCAGCGATCCGGCACCAATTTGTGATGCGGTTCCAGTTGATCCCTCCGTCAAGGTGCCGTCTACTGGCATTGAAGGCCCTTTGACAGTGCCACCTTCTGTGTCGGGTACAAATCAGGAGACTATTTCCGATCCACCCCAAAATAACCCAGCAATCGAAGAAACTGAGTTCCTCACTCTAAAGGCTGTGATGCAGGCTCATGACGCAGATTCAAGCCCAGCCATTCCACACCTTAATGTAGGTCGTGGAGGATCGAAATGTCCGATTTGTGGGAAAAACCACCTTCTGCGATTTTGCTACAAGTTTAGGGACAAGAGCCTAGAGCGCACACTTCGAATGGTGTCGGTACATAGAATTTTCTTTCGCTGCTTGTCGAGTGGGCATGTTGGCAAAAATTGCAAGAGTGTGGGAACTTGCAAGCATTGCAAACAAACCCATAATTCTTTGCTTCATGAGCATAAAACTTTATCGGCAAGAGTGAAAGCCAAACAACAGAAATCGGTAAAGCTTCAAACAATTATACCGCTACGTCAGTCCGTTTCGTTTTCGCCTTCACTTCGGCTGCATATACGAGAGGGTCGTTCGCGGCTTCCGTTGCGTGTCGTGTTAGATGTGTGCTGCCAAAGTAGCTACATTTGCAAGGACTTTGCAAAAAATTTGCGAATACCACTTTTCAATGTGGACGGTATGCGATATTGCCAAATCGAAGTCGATTCATGATACGGCGCGGGAAATTACCATCACGTCTCGCTTACATCAGATGCAGGGTATAAAAACTCCGTCCGCGTCTGTTGCTGACTCAAATTTAGAGTCCTTTCAGGGGTTTCAACTAGCTAACCCTAATTTTAATCATTCGGGAAGTGTGTGTATTAGGACCTGAAGTTATGCCACTGATCATGAAAGGTCGCATACACGCCAGTCCTGGGCTGCCATTGGCGCAATACACTATCTTCGCATGGGTTATTTCGGGGTTATCGCCGTTTTAAATTCGTAATACAGTCCACAGGAGTTCTTAATGACTCAATTCAACAAAATAAAATAAACAGGAGTTCTTAATGGCTCATTTAACATTAAATAAAAAAATTATTTCAACAGGTGTCCTTCATGACTCAATAAAAAAATGTATTATTTTAACTTAAAAAGAGTCCTTCATGACTCTATAAAAAAATGTATCGTTTCGCTTGTTTGCAACAATGCAATGTTTAAGTACAAATTGTTAGTTTCTCTCTAAGTGTCGGATTGATACATTTTTTCTCATCCTTGTTGGAAGGCCTTTTTGTTCTTTTCAACGAGTAAACCGTTTACGGTACTTAAATATTGTTTTGCCACTATTAGTTAAGTTTAGTGAGACATTTTGTTTTTAATCGATGATGGATATCTGCCAAGCATTACGTGCTTTTGTAAAACTCCATATAAAAGGTAAGTTTGAAATTTAATAAAATATTAGAAATTTCTATCAAAAGTTAGGGTGAGTTCCAAAACGTCATTTGCAATGCAACTTAACAAAGTCATGCATTTCTAAACGCAACCATTAAAACATTGACAATGTTACGCATCGCTAAATGTATAATAAAAGTTATTGATACGCAAACAAAAGCAAACTGTGCATCACTAATTTTGTTACTGCTTTCTTGATATTTAGTGCAAAATAAATTACAAGCACATCAATCATGGCGGAAGAAAAGTAAGAAAATGTTCTTTTAAATTTAATTATTATTTAAACAGAATTTATTTATATCTTCAGGGACAAAAAGTGGACTTTTGAGTGGAAGCAGCTTTTGTTAACAACACGTTTGCAAAATGAAAGCGAAAGAAAAAATTTGTTTAATGGGAAAAGCTGCTCCGGGAAACTAAAACCATTGACTCGGACTTTTTATGTATTTTTGTTCAATTTTATAATTGCTTTGAGGTGTTTTGTCCAATAATCCCTTCAATTTTTCAAAGATTATAATTTTTATTGTTGACATCGCCATCTTGAAAAAAAAAACTGATTTCAAATAAGCGTTTCTAAATGTAAAAAAATTGCAAAGTTATTTGTTACAAAGTAAACAACATAGTTGTTTTGACGTTTTGGAACTCACCCTTAATTAACCCTTGTATTTTTTATATATATATTGAAAAATCATTGCTTTTTTGTACGTCGGATATACGCCGAAACATGGCTTATGTTGGTCTATTGTTTTAAATATTTTCTCACTCTGGTACATTTACTTTAAAAATTATACTATTTAATGGTTATAACGTACAATTAAGGAAATACAAAAATTTCTTTAAAAACACTTAACCCATTAGGAGCCGGTGATATTGTATTGTTTGTTTGAAAGTTTGATAAAGAATAACAAATTTTATTTTTTCAGTAATAACATAAAATACAAAATTATATTAAAACAATATATACGAAGTATATAATAATGGTGATCACTCTTATTCTTTAACACCCCCACTAGATTGAGCACCTATAGACATAAGACCGCAACAATGGGAATGTTTAAAATTTGTTGGTGACTTTGTCAAGATGTCTGCAACCATTTTCTTCTTTGATTTCATAATTTTCTTTTCTTTAATAAGTTCTCTTATAAAATGGTGACGAATGTCAATATGTTTTGTTCTGGAGTGATATGTACTATTTTGAGTTAAATTAATGGCACTTTTGTTGTCACATTTAATTTTTACTGCTAATGTCTTCGTAAGTTCAGAGAATAATGATCTCAACCATAATCCTTCTTGACCTGCAGCTGACAACGCCATATACTCTGCTTCTGTTGTAGAAAGTGCAGTTGTTTGTTGCTTTTTGCTATTCCAGGATATACAACAATTTTGAAACTTAAAAGCGTATCCTGATGTTTTCTTTCTATCATCACTGGCTCCCGCCCAATCAGCATCTGAGTAACCTTCAATATATTCTTTGGAATTTTTTTCAAACTGCAGCTTGTAATGTGCTGTACCTCTAAGATATCTTATAACACGTTTTACTGATTGCCAATGTGCTCTACCAGGGTTGATACTGTATCTTGCTAGGACACCTACAGCATACGAAATGTCTGGAGGACTAACTTGTGCGGCATACATTAAACTTCCAATTGCCTCTTGGTATGGTATTAATTTCATCTCTTTACGTTCATATTCAGTTTTAGGACACATATCTTTAGAAATTTTTTGGTTAACATCTAATGGCGTTGCAACAGGTTTCGAATCAAGAATGTTAAATTTCTTTAATACATTGTGTATATAAAGTTCTTGATCCAACCATAATTTACCATTTTCACGATCTCGTGTAATTTTCATGCCTAGAATAAAGTTCGCCTCCCCTATATCCTTCATCTTAAAGTTTTGAAATAAACTATTTTTTATGAAAAGTTTCGTTTCAGGGTTATTTCTAAAAATTAAAATGTCATCAACATATATAGCAACGTATGTCTTTTCCTTATCCCTTATCTTAAAGTAAATGCAAGTTTCTCTTTTTGATTGGATTAGACCCATCTGCTTTAAAGTACTGTCTAATTTCTTATTCCAAACTTTTCTCGCTTGTTTTAGACCATAAAGGGACTTCTTAAGATTGCACACCTTCTTGTTATCTGCATTAAAACCTTCAGGAATATTCATGTAGATTTCCTCATCAAGTTCACTTTGTAAAAATGCAGTAACGACATCCATTTGATCTATATATATGTTATGTTGCACTGCTAGACTTAGCAATAAACGTATTGATGAGTATCTCACAACTGGAGAAAATGTTTCCTCATAATCTATTCCATAACGTTGCGAGTAACCTTTTATTACTAATCTTGCTTTGTATCTTTCAATATTACCACTTGAATCTCTTTTAATTTTAAGGCACCACTTACTTTCTATAGCTTTTTTCCTTTAGGAAGACTTGCAATATTCGAAGAGTTGTTTTCAACCAAAGCACTACGTTCTTCATTCATCGCTCTTTTCCAATTATCTTTTTGTTTACTCTGAAGTGCTTGTCTAACGGTGACAGGTTCTTGTTCTGTATATACAACATTACACTCAAAGCCATACCTTTACACTGGCTTTCGAGTCCTTAATGATCTTCTTAAGGATTGTGGTAATGTGCTTTCAGTTTCAAATCCTTCAAAAAGTGTACCAATAATAGCATCTGAAAAATGTTCTTCTGATGATCCATCTTCTGATGTTTCATCTATGAGAAGGCTTTCAGTACTTCCTAAATGATTAACTCATTTCTATTTTCAACAACTGGATTTAAATCAAGAACATCTTCTAGTTGTATATTATTAGCATCTTGCTTTTCCTCCACTGAATCACATTCCGCGTACATATAAAAATCCGCTTTATTATCATGTTATGGTTGAAGAACTTATTTTCTAAAAATCTTGCACCTCTACTTAAAAACGCTTCATTACGAGCAGGATCGTAGAACAATAATTTTTCATGTGAGCACTATATCCAATAAAAATTGCTTCTTTTGCCTTTCAGTCAAGCTTCCTTCTCTTCTCTTTAGATACGTGAGTTAAAGCTTTACATCCAAAAACTTTTAAATATTTTAAACAAGGTTTTTTACCTGACCAAATAAGTGTTTTGCATGGAGTACGATTAATTCAATACACGGCTGTATTGGCTGCTTCTGCCCAAAACTTTCTTTGTAAGCCTGAATGAATCAAAAGGTATCTTTTTTTCTCAATAATTGTTTTATTCATCCGCTCAGACATACCATTTTGTTGTGGGCTGTATGGAATTTTTATTTGATGTTCGATTCCACTTCCAATCATTATCTTCTTTATTCTGTTGTTGCAATACTCTGTGCCATTATCACTTCTTAAAGTCTTAATAGTTTTACCTGTTTGGTTTTCAACATACAGTGGCTCACAGCTTATTTTATGCACTGCATA
Organism: Gymnosoma rotundatum; assembly: GCA_916610165.2. Classification (NCBI taxonomy): domain Eukaryota; kingdom Metazoa; phylum Arthropoda; class Insecta; order Diptera; family Tachinidae; genus Gymnosoma; species Gymnosoma rotundatum. Next base: position 76,887,466 of record OU744338.1, on the reverse strand, counting down.
ATTTTATCCTTTAAGTCCTATAACAATAATACCATTAGGAATTAAAAAAAAGAAATTGGTATCAATAAATAGAGAAAAGGGTCTAGTTTAACAAGAAAACTTTATTTATTTAAAAAATTAATATTAACATAATTAAAAAACAAGAAAAGTAAAAGATACATCTTTTTTCATCTCACAGCTTATTTTTTGCATTTACTTCTTTTAGTAACGATACTTTCAGAATGCGTTGTCTAGCGGAAATTTATTTTTAATTACACCCTATTGTACTTTTCGATATGATTGGCACTCAATTTATGGTCTTATTTTGTCAATAATTTGGGTAATTTCGAGAAATTTAAAATGGGTCTACGCACGATATTAGTACAGAAAGAATTGGTAGTAAATTATTTTAAAAACAGTCACTCGCAGCGGAGTGGAGTGCTTCGTTCGTGAAAACCGTTTAATTAACAAATGTAGTTAAGCACCCAATAAAATTTTTAATAAACATGATGAGCGTTATATTGTGAAAAAATTTAAAGCAAATACAGGGCTCTCAGCTACCAAACTGACTTTCGATATTCAATATGACCTGGGCAAACAATGCTGCGTCGAAACTTTTCAGTGTGTCCTTCGTCACCATGATTTTAATGGTCGAGTTGCACGTAAGAAGCCTTCCATTAGCGCCAAAATCAAAATAAGCAGTCTTAACATCACTGTAGAGCACGATTCCAAGAACGTATCGATTTGGAATGCAGTTATCTTAACCGATAAATCCAAATTTAATAAACCTATCGGATGATAAGTCCTACGTATGGCAAAAACCTAACACCGAGCTTAATAAAGAATATTTAAAGGCAACAGGTAAGCATGGTGGTGGCAGCGTCATGATTTGGGCCTGTATGTCGATTGTTGGTACTGAGAGTTTAGAGTTTATTGAAACAACCATTGACAAAATAAGTATCTTCAAATTTTAAAGGACAATTTGTTGCAGAATGCAGAGAATCTGGGTATAAGGTCAACCTTCGATTTTATCAGTATAACGATCCGAAACATAAATCGGAAATTGTAAAGTTTTGGTCAATTTATAACTGCCCTCACTTGATGATTACGCCACCTCAGTCACCAAGCCTCAATGTCATTAAAAATCTATGGTCCATTTTGGAAGAAACATAAAGCAACACGAGTTTTCAAGCAAAAATAACCTTAAAGAATTCGAGTGGTAGAATATTTCGCCCATTTCAACGCGAAAACTAGTTGCATCTATACCAAATCGTCTCAAGTATGTTATAGACAATATAGTGCATCAGGCAAAGTATTAAAAATATAAATTAGCAAACATAACTTGAAAGTTTTCAATACTTAAGGTTACTGCAAAATAAGCTGTGAGATGAAAAAAGCTGTATTTTTTATTTTTTTACTTTTAGGATATTTAAAACTTAATTTTTAAAAAACTGAAGTTTTCTTGTTAAATTAAGCCCTTTTCTCTATTAAATGACACCAATTTGTTTTTTTTTAATTCCTACTGGTTTTATTGTTACAGGGCTTAAAAAATTAAAAAATGCAGTGCATAAATAAGCCACTGTAGTTCTTGAATTCTAAGAATTTAAGAGTGCTACATTTGACAATGCCGAATCTTATATACCCTTCACCATCTATGTAAGTCTAGTTAAGTGATGTAACTTCAATCAAAAGAGCAAATATTGGGGTGACAGAAAATTAAAAAAAAATTAGTATATATAGTATATAATTTTACATAAAAATGACATTGGGTCTTAATGGGTAATACCCTGTTCAGACATACGTTTTAATTGGGCAATAAAGGAATTTACGCAATTAAGGCCCTAATTAAACTCAATTTATAATATAAGAAATCAATCAATAAATTGATCAATTAGTATTTAATTGAGTCATTGATTGATAAAGTTTCCTTATACAACCCTTGTGAAGTGTGTTCAGCGAGAGAAAATTTTATGCAATGACAAAACTAAATGCCATAAAAATTAAAAATAAAATATTTTCAAATTAAATGAACTTCATCGGTCTGACTGGAAGAGTTCTATATTTCAAATAATAACTCTTGCGAAAAAACCGACTTCAAAACAGATTTCATCTATAACAGTTCAAGTGTATGGCCATATAAATTAGATTACTTTAACTATTGGGACACCCTTATATCTCCAAACTTTATACTAGTTCAACTGTTCAACAGTTTGGCAACAAACATTAAATAACAGCAACTATAGGGTCACCCTTTAATTTCTAAATTCAAATTATATACTTGCTGTTGTAGTAGATTTAGCAATCAGGTTCTGTGTAAATTCCAACCGTCTGTCTTTAACGGTTCAATAGTTTGTCCATATACATCAGATTATATCAACTATTTAATTTATAATATAACATTTTTATACTTCTTATTATAATAAATAATACCATTGTATCTAAAATTAAGGTATTTGTATACAACGGTTCAAAAAATACGGCCATATAGATCAAATTACATTAATTTTGGGAACACCCTTTAATTTATAAATTCAAATTATAGGCTATAGCGGACTAAGCAAAACATGTCCCTTATAAATTTTAGCTGTCTGTCTATAACGGTTAAAAAGTCCGGCCACATACACTAGATCTGCAAAACAATCGATAGTACTATCGATAGTATCGATAGTTATATTTTTGACTATCGATAGTTTTTTTTCGATAGCGATAGGTTAGGTAAGGTTGCACAGGCCGTCGGAGCAAAAAAAAAAAAGAAAAGACCGACTCACTTGGGTCCCAAAGGTCCCATTGTGTCACCTGGAAAAAGGATGTGCAGGGATCAGATTGAGGTCCCTACGACACCATCAAAGATCCACATCCAAACCACCCCGAGGACCGAGATAAGTCTGCAAGACCTTGCAGTCTCGGACTGCCGAAAATAGCCGCTCTATTCCCAGAAAGAGCTGGACAGTGGCAGAGCAGATGCTCCACCGTTTCCTCCTCTTCCTCATCTTGACAACTCCTACAGTAGTCATGATGCGGAAGATTTAGTCTCCTAGCATGGGCACCAATGACGCAGTGCCCCGTCAGCACAGCCACCAGTATGCCCAGCTGCCCCCGAGGAAACCTCAGTAGATTTTCGGATCTCCCACTATCGTACTGAGGCCACATTGTCCTCGAGACCCTGCAGGTAGCCTTTTCAGACCATCTAGACTGTGCAGCCCTAAAAGAGTTCCTGCCGAAATAAAACTTTACAGCAGCTTAATGGGACTCCCACTCTCTCGGTCTTCCAACCGGGCTCCAAATCTGGCGAGTTCGTCCGCGACCATATTTCTGGGTATGCTCGAGTGAGCTGGCACCTAAAATAGTTCCAGGTGAGAATGTCTCGCCATCTCGTTAAGAGATGTCCGGCTTTCACGAACCAATCTGGATGTCGTATAGACACCTAATAAGGAGTTAATCGCGGCCTTGCTGTCAGTACAAATCCGGATATCCTCTCCGTATATCCTGTGGTACCTCATCTAGTAAGCCGCCCTTCTAATGGCTAAGATCTTAACCTGTACCACGCTACATTGATCATGAATCCTGAACTTCATCCTGATCCGAAATCTAGCAATGAAGAACTGCGTAGAATAAGTTGTTAGAAATGATATATTAGCTACATATAAGTGGCTTCGTATTTACTTTAAAAAATTGTCGATAGTATCGCTATCGAAAATAGAGAAGGACTTATGTGGGCTCTGGGTAGTTTCGACCCGTTTAAATCAGCGGGGCCTAATGGCATCATACCGGCTGATTTGCAGCATAATGCGGATATTGTTATACCATGGTTAATTCCGATATACACAGCATGCATTGCATGGTCGTATATCCCGGAACCGTGGACTTTTTGCTCTGTGGTCTTCATTCCCAAGGGAGGGAAGACTTTGCACACTAAACCGAAGGACTTTAGACCTATAAGTCTATCCTCCTTCCTTATGTACCTAGAGCTAAACCTGTTTATTTCATTTTGAATAAATGGAACTTTCAGATCTCTATGTATTTGAATATTGGTCATAAACCAGGGTGCATTGCATGTGTTCCTTAATGTTTTGGATTGATACCGCTGCAGTATCTCAATGTTTGAGTTACTGGTCGTTCCCCACAACTCAATACCATACGTCCATACTGGTTTTAAAATTACTTTGTACAATTTAATTTTGTTCTCTCGGCTTAGTTGGGACTTTTTCCCAATTAGCCAGTTCATTCTTTTGGTTTTTATGTTAAGATGATCTCTCTTTTTTTAATATGGTCCTTCCATGTAAGGCGTTTATCTATATACATACCCAAATACTTAACGCAGTTTGAATTTGGTAATTCTAAAACATTAATATATGTATAATGGAGGGCACTCTTGCTTTCTTAAAGTAAATGTAATATGACTACATTTCTCAACATTTATCATAATTTTCCATTCATCTAACCAATGCTTTAAGGTATCAAGTGCTCTTTGCTTTGCAGATGACGCTTCAATGTGGCATTCATTAGAAGATATTAAAGCGGTATCGTCCGCATAAGTCGCAACTAAAATATTATCAGATGTTGGCATATCTGAAGTGTACATTGTGTACAGTATAGGACCCAAAACACTGCCCTGCGGTTAGGCTTGCCAGATGGCCTGGATTCGCCTGAATTTTCCAGTTTTTTATGTCTGGTCCAGTTTCCAGGAAAAATGCAATCAGTCCAGTTTTTTCATATTTTATATTCTTTTATAATGAGATTAATATTTTGTACAGAAAAATTGCGTTCTAAATACAATGAAATTACAACTATATTTGCAAATGTTTAGATTTTATCTTTTTCTAATTCCGATTATTACCATTTTACTTCTGCTGCCTGCGAGGGAAATTTAATAATTTTCCAAAAAATATTCCAATCGATAAGACATGGTACGTCTTTTTTCAAAAATGTGATTAAAATAAAGTACAAAATCTGTATAAATTGGTCTCATTCGTTCTTTCCATTCCAATAAGCGATGCTTTTTGCGAAAGGATCTTTTGTATTTTAAATAATTTATACTCTCAGGAGACACATAGAATGAAATTATACTCGTAATAAGATTAAACTTTGATGAAAGTTGCAAAAATTTTCAAACTTTTTTGCATACCAATAAAGCAAAAGAGTTAGTAAATTCTGTAAATAAAAATTCAAAATATATGTGGCAAAAGACATATACTAAGTACCTTTGTAAAAATATGTACTTAATATAACGTAAGATTGAAATAAATTGTTATGTTAACGTGTTTTGTTTTTAATTTTTAATAAAATTTCACTTTTTGGAACAACAAGTGCATTTTAAACAGGTTCAGGTTTTTTTCTAAAATCCAGGCGCAAATTTTACGTTTTTCAGTTTTCAGGCTTTTGGGATCTGGCAAGCCTACCTGCGGTACACTACTAAATATCTGGCAATGCTTGATATCTCGTCACCAACTTTGACATAAAAAGTCCGATTGTGTAGGTATGCTTTTATTACCGAAAAGAATGGAGCTGGTAAAATTTTTTTAAGTTTGAACAGCAGGCCTTCGTGCCATACTCTATCAAACGCCTGTTTAACGTCAAGAAATGCTGCTGAATAGTACATTTTTCTCTCTAGCGAGTCCGCTTTTACGCTTACAATTCTGTGGCACTGTTCCGGCGTTCCGTGTTTTTGACGAAATCCAAACTAGTGATCGGGTATAATGGATTGTTTTTCCAAAATCGGTAATAATCTTAATGCAAATAATCTTTCGAATATTTCTGAAAACGTGGTTATATGATGAAATCTGGTTTTCTGGTTTTTTTCGCTTTATGAATCATTACAATTTCTGCTCATTTCCAAATGGATGGAAAATACGAAATTCTTAATATGGAATTGTATACATATAAGTACAAAATACCTTTCTTAGAAAGTGATACGTACATAATCTTAAAGTGATTTCAAATTTGTTTTATTTATGTCTTATAACTTTGTGTTTTTAAGTTTAATTTTCAAATTGTTATTTGATTTTAATTATAAAAATCTATTTAAAACCATGAAATGCGTTGAACTAAATATGTTTTGTTAATTTTCATACGTATACATATGTATGTTTAGTTTTTAATTGTTTTTATTATTCATGGGTAAAATAAAATGCATGTTTTAACAATCAGTATTTTTTTATTTAAATAAATTACTTAAATAAAAGAATGTTTTTAATCAATAAATGTTGCGAAAATAAGTGAAAAAGATAAAAAACTAAGTATGTACGTATGTTTGCTAACGTATCCCCTTTCACTTGAATTGTTGTATTAATGCCAGAAGTAGCAAAACATAAAAAATCCGATAGTATCGATAGTTTTTTTTAAACTATCGAAACTATCGATGGCGACGACTATCGATAGTTTTGCAGCTTTAACATACACCATATTATATCAACAACTGGGACACTCGCTTATTTCCAAATCCAAATTTTATACTTGTTGTTATAGAGGACTTAGTAATACAGGTTCTTTGTAAATTTCAATCGTCTGTCTACAACTGTTTAAAAGTATGGTATTATACCAAATTAAATAAACTATTGGTGCACCCTTTAATTTATAATTTTAAATATTATTAGCTGTTAATATAACGGCCATAGCAATCGACATTGCGTCAGATTTACAAGCGTTTGTCTAGAGCGGTTCAAAAGATAGGCCTATATAAGTAAATCTACAGTAATTATGGGACACCCTTTAATTTCTAAATTCAAATTATAAACTCATTGATATAGCGGACTTAGAAATACAGATCCCTTTTAATTTTCAGCGTTCTGCCTATAACGGCTCAAAAGTACGGCCACACAGTTGAAACTACATCAACTATTGAAACACACTTTAACTTCCAAATCCATATTTTATACTTGTTGTTATAGCGGACTTACCGATGCAGGTTCGTTGTAAATTTCAAGCGTCTGTCTATAACTGTTAAAAAGTTTGGAAATATACATCAAATTAAAATTCTTAATAAATTTATAATTCTTAATATTTATATTTGTTACTATAACGGCCATAGCAATCGACTTTCTGTCCAATTTGCAAGCGTTTGTCTATAACGGTTTAATAGATAGGCCTATATAAGTAAATTTCCATCAATTATGGGGACACCCTTTATTGTTAGATTTATTTTTGTATAACTTTTTGTTATTGGGTTCTATAGTAAGACGCAGTCATTTTAAATTTTACGGAATCGCCCTTTACAGTTCATAATACACGTAAAAAATATGTATTTTGTATGGGGACACCCATTAATTTTTAAGTTTATGAACTGTTTTTAAAACGGGACCAATCTGTGAGCATAATCTATCGTATTACAAAAAATGTTCAAAATCGGAACAGAAATGACTAAATTCTTGAGGCACAAATATAAAAAAAAGCAACATTCAGCCAAATTGTATAACGTCCTTCTTTTTTGGAGTCGGTTAAAAATAAGCAAACTTTCTTTTAAAGTCGAACTTCTCTTCATTCTTCGAAATTTACAAACCCAAATTTTTAATGTTAAAATTAGGTCTGTTCAATAAATTTCCGGCAGAAACTAGCAACGATAGAGTAAAAAAAAATTTTTCGACATTTGGAAAAAAATGGCAAAGTAAAGGCGAACTGGCGATAATAACAAACAACCATAAAAATAAATATGTATCTAAAACAGCAAAAAAGCGGTGTTCGATGCTTAAAGCGTTTTGTATTGCAACAGTTACCATTTGCAAGAGCCTTGTCTTCGATTGTGAGCACCTTTTTTCGAATACTTTGCAAAATTTCCAAAATTTTTCTGCCTTTTTTGTAAAACTTTTAGTTTATTTTAACCTATTTCTTTTGTTTATTGTTTTATTATCCTGGCTTTCTTCTAACTATTATACAAACGTTAACTTCAATTTAAAATATTTTGTATTTAAAACCGAAAACTAAAAAAGTTATGTATATTTTCTACTGTGGTTGTAAAAAAATTTCAGCTGTAGATATCCGGTTATGAAATCGCCATACAAATTATGGCAAAAAAACTACATCATTTTTGTCTAGCAACGATGTGATGTAAGTATTTTCGTGGGAAGTGCTAATAAACACTTTCAATTTAAATTACTTAATATTTATTAATTTATTTAGTAAAATAGAACAAGAATCAGCTGTTCTGTTCTTGCCAGTAACAAAAGTTGTAACAAATTTATTAAAATTCACATCTTATACTTTTTTTTACTCTTTCGCTGCTTCTTTGAAAGTACTGAAGTACACACTTTCCAATAAAAATCATTTATTTATTAACAGCTAGGCAACAAACTTATAAATAGATAACAATTTATCAAAATAAGGTAATAAAAGAAATAATTATAGAAATTAATACTTATAATATAAAAGAAACATATATTAATAATTAGAATATACATATAAAAAATAAAAAGAGTAGATCAGTTCAACTGAATCAACAGAAATATTCGAGAAGCCGAACCTTGAATGAATTACGTGTTAAGTGGAATTCTCTTAGGATCGTGGTAAAGAGTTCAAAGACTTGTCAACCCGAACATGAAAGGATCTTTCATATATTAAACGATTTCTAACAGGAATTAGAAGATGCGGGTTTTTGCAAGTCTGCAAGAAATTGAAATGTTTACGAACATATTCCGGGGAGTCTGTTAGCATAACAATGTAGAAAAAATACAAGAGATCTAATCTTAACGTAGTTTTTAAAACTATAAACCAAAAAATCGTTCACGTATGTAAAAACATGATCATGAATTTTTAAATTATATACAAAACGAATGATTGTATTAAATAATAAGACACACCTATTTAGATCTTCGGCACTACAACCATAATATACCTCGACACAATACAATAACTAGATCATTAATTGTGATGGATAGGTTAATCACAGTGGAAATTGGTTTGAAAATCATCGCCTTGGTCTTTGAAGAATTAATACGAAAATTAGAGTGATACATCGGATATAGTGTGTTAATATCAAATTTGAAAACATCAATGAGCTGAAGATGACCCTTAAATAACAGTTGTATATCGCCTGCAAAAACGAAGGACTCACATTTAAAATCATTCAATAAATCAAAGAAATCATTCATTTAAAGCATTAAAAGTAAGGATCCTAGAACGGAACCCTGTGCTACACCACTGGTTACTGAAAGACATTCGGAATTACGATTACCACTGTGAACATATTGAGTACGACTTGACAAATAGGAAAAAATTAATATGCAAGCAGATAGGGAAAAGTCAAAATAGGTGCAAAGTTTACGTTTTAAAATAGCACGACCAACATTGTCAAACGCTTTGGACAAGTTTAAAGAAAGCAAGACAGCAACGTCGCCTTTATATACACTTCTTCTAATAGAATCAGAGAGACCAATTAGAAGAGAAGTAGTGCTAAATCCCTCACGAAAACCAGACTGATAGGGATTTAATAAAAGGTTGTGATTGAGACAATTTATCATTTGATCTTTTAAAACGTGCTCAAAGATTTTTGGCAAAATAGGGAAAAGTGATATTGGTCTAAAATCGGTATCTGAGTGTTTTTTCCTAACAGGTATAACTTTTGAGATCTTCCAATCATCGGGAAAAAGCGAAGTTAACATAATGTTATTAAACAGAATAAGAAGTTGTTGTTGTATAAGAGGAAAGATTAGCCTAACAAATTTTAGAGGAAGGTTATCGTGTCCAGAGGCATTAGATTTAATTTTAGAGAGAGCATTCAATAAATCTTTAAGTACAATACTCCGAAAGGAAAAGCCAATGCTAGAAAAGTTGTAATTAGAATTAAAAGGGTTGAAACTATCGGCTGTCCTGTAACATAAAAACTCTGCATTAAGTGTGTCAGGATTTAAGTTCTCAGCGGGTATATTATCATGCATGCCATTCCTTTGAAGCATTTTCCACATGCCTTTGGTATCAAGATTTTTGAAAACATTAATATGTGCTTTACGTTTTAACTCCTTATGATAGTTTTTGATTTATTACGAGCTCTACAGTAGCAGCTCCAATTTTCAGGTGTTGGGTGTCTTAAGTATTCTCTAAAAGCTAAATCTCTTAGCGAGAGATTATATTTTATCAATAGCAAGTTTAACCACTTGTCACTAGACGGAAAAATCGTTAATCTTCTAGTGGGAACTAAAGAATGCAATGCATGTACACATGACATGAGAGTCGATAGCTGAACGTTTAAATTACGATTAGTGTAAAAGTTAGAAAAGCTAAATTGGGCGAAGCGATGTTACAGTAAAGAGTAGTTATTGTTATTATAATCTTTAAATTCAATGATTTGTTTTTGGAGGTACATCGTTCTCAGTGCTCATAAAGATAAATGAGTCGTGGGAAAGAGCAGGACCTGAAAGACGAATTGAAAGTGATGGTCTTATAAAAAAATCCAACAGTGAGAATGAACCCGAAGTAACATAATGGGTTGGTAAGTTGTTATGTCTGTACGCCGACAAGGTGAAAGCACAAGAAAATAGTTTTGAATACTAAACAAGTTTATATTGTAATCTCCCTTAATAAGTATGTTCCTATATCTCACCAACAAATCACATAACCTATTTTCCATTACCTTAATATTGCAACGGGAAAGGTAAACAACGCGTAATAAAAATTTCAAAGTCTGATGTCTTGTATTTATTAGAAACGTATATACCAACCACCTCGCTGGCCAGTCGGATTTTTTTCACCTAAAATGAGAGTATCTAACCTACAGGGTCTAATGTGTGTGAAGATAAATTCGAATTTAACTAGTAGAGACACAAACTAATTTTTTTAACATAGCTAATTTTGCAGTTAACAGAGCACTGTTAATCATTTAACAGTCGTTAGAATTTTGACCTTTTTAAATTAAAACGCTTAACCCGGGAATTTGGGACCCGGTCCATCTTAAGTGCAATATGTAAAAATTGTGCTAGAGTGTACTGGGTGAGATTATAAAAGTTAAATGTTCAAAATAGTTCTTAAAGAACAACAAATACATAGTTTTTTAACATAGTCATTTTTCAACATTTCTTGAGAAGATTGGTGGTCATTATGGAAAAATGGGAAATGGCTGGTATAACACACCCTATACAAATGGAGGCCCAAGGGCTACTCTATTGATCCATATTAGTGGGATATCTGAAATAATCTTAGAAACTAAAACAAATTTAACTTTTTTAACATAGTCATTTTTCAACATTTCTTGAGAAGATTGGTGGTCATTATGGAAAAATGGGAAATGGCTGGTATAACACACCCTATACATATAGAGGCTCAAGAGCTACTCTATTGATCCATATTAGTGGGATATCTGAAATAATCTTAGAAACTAAAACAAATTTAACTTTTTTAACATAGTCATTTTTCAACATTTCTTGAGAAGATTGGTGGTCATTATGGAAAAATGGGAAATGGCTGGTATAACACACCCTATACAAATGGAGGCCCAAGGGCTACTCTATTGATCCATATTAGTGGGATATCTGAAATAATCTTAGAAACTAAAACAAATTTAACTTTTTTAACATAGTCATTTTTCAACATTTCTTGAGAAGATTGGTGGTCATTATGGAAAATGGGAAATGGCTGGTATAACACACCCTATACATATAGAGGCTCAAGAGCTACTCTATTGATCCATATTAGTGGGATATCTGAAATAATCTTAGAAACTAAAACAAATTTAACTTTTTTAACATAGTCATTTTTCAACATTTCTTGAGAAGATTGGTGGTCATTATGGAAAAATGGGAAATGGCTGGTATAACACACCCTATACATGTAGAGGCTCAAGAGCTACTCTATTGATCCATATTAGTGGGATATCTGAAATAATCTTAGAAACTAAAACAAATTTAACTTTTTTAACATAGTCATTTTTCAACATTTCTTGAGAAGATTGGTGGTCATTATGGAAAAATTCTAATTCTAAGATTATTTCAGATATCCCACTAATATGGATCAATAGAGTAGCTCTTGAGCCTTTATATGTATAGGGTGTGTTATACCAACCATTTCCCATTTTTCCATAATGACCACCAATCTTCTCAAGAAATGTTGAAAAATGACTATGTTAAAAAAGTTAAATTTGTTTTAGTTTCTAAGATTATTTCAGATATCCCACTAATATGGATCAATAGAGTAGCCCTTGGGCCTCCATTTATATAGGGTGTGTTATACCAGCCATTTCCCATTTTCCATAATGACCACCAATCTTCTCAAGAAATGTTGAAAAATGACTATGTTAAAAAAGTTAAATTTGTTTTAGTTTCTAAGATTATTTCAGATGTCCCACTAATATGGATCAATAGAGTAGCCCTTGGGCCTCCATTTGTATAGGGTGTGTTATACCAGCCATTTCCCATTTTTCCATAATGACCACCAATCTTCTCAAGAAATGTTGAAAAATGACTATGTTAAAAAAGTTAAATTTGTTTTAGTTTCTAAGACTATTTCAGATATCCCACTAATATGGATCAATAGAGTAGCCCTTGGGCCTCCATTTGTATAGGGTGTGTTATACCAGCCATTTCCCATTTTTCCATAATGACCACCAATCTTCTCAAGAAATGTTGAAAATGACTATGTTAAATAAGTTAAATTTGTTTTAGTTTCTAAGATTATTTCAGATGTCCCACTAATATGGATCAATAGAGTAGCCCTTGGGCCTCCCTTTGTATAGGGTGTGTTATACCAGCCATTTCCCATTTTTCCATAATGACCACCAATCTTCTCAAGAAATGTTGAAAAATGACTATGTTAAAAAAGTTAAATTTGTTTTAGTTTCTAAGATTATTTCAGATATCCCACTAATATGGATCAATAGAGTAGCCCTTGGGCCTCCATTTGTATAGGGTGTGTTATACCAGCCATTTCCCATTTTTCCATAATGACCACCAATCTTCTCAAGAAATGTTGAAAAATGACTATGTTAAAAAAGTTAAATTTGTTTTAGTTTCTAAGATTATTTCAGATGTCCCACTAATATGGATCAATAGAGTAGCCCTTGGGCCTCCATTTGTATAGGGTGTGTTATACCAGCCATTTCCCATTTTTCCATAATGACCACCAATTTTCTCAAGAAATGTTGAAAAATGACTATGTTAAAAAACTATGTATTTGTTGTTCTTTAAGAACTATTTTGAACATTTAACTTTTATAATCTCACCCAGTACACTCTAGCTCAATTTTTACATATCGCACTTAACATGGACCAAGTCCCAAATTCCCGGATTAAGCGTTTTAATTTAAAAAGGTCAAAATTCTAACGACTGTTAAATGATTAACAGTGCTCTGTTAACTGCAAAATTAGCCAGTTAAAAAAATTGGTTTATGTCTCTACTAGTTAAATTCGAATTTATCTTCACACACATCAATAACAATTTTGTGCGTTATATTTGTGGAGATTGTATCCAATACATAAGAAATGTTGACCTTGTTTTGGGTGAAATTCAAGATGTCGTAAGAATCAACAAGCAAAATTTAAAAGAATATAAAAGAGAGTTTGAATCATCACTTAAACAGAATGAAAATGAAATAAAACATTTATTAGAAGCGATTGAAAATAGATACTCGGAACGCCTTAAAATTCTTGATGAGACACAAAAGGCTTGTGAAAAAAATATTATGGAAATAAAAAATTTGTTTGTTAATGTAAAAGAATATGAAAACAAAAATGAAGAAATGCGAAATAACATAGAACAAAACAACGAAAAGATGTGCAACGAAATAAAAAAAGCAATTAAAGAGACAAGTGTTAAACAAAATAAAATGTCATTCGCAGATGCAATAAAAAAGAATACAGTGTTGCCAGAAGTAAAAACTCAAGTACCATTAGTAATTAAACCTAAAGAAAAACAGAAAATCGAAAAAACAAAGGAAGATTTAAATAAAAAGGTAGATCCAATAACCTTTAAGATAACAAATATTGAAAATAGAAGAAATGGAACAATGATTATACAAAGTGAAAACACTGATGAAAGAGAAAAAATAAAAAGTGCAATTGAAAACAAAATGAGTGAAACCTACGAGATAAAAGTGCCAAGTGAATTTGAAATGTCAGTAATTATAACAGACATGACTTTTCAATATGAAGAAAAAGATATTATTGTAAAATTAAAAAAACAGAACAAGATCCTAGAAAATAGTAAAATTGATTTAATAAAGGTATATGAAACGAGAAGGAACAATAGACGCATATATAATGCTAAGTTAAAAATAAATAATGAAGCATATCCAAAAGTAATGGAGGCACAGAGATTAAATATTGGATGGGAAAAATGCAGAGTATTTGATGGAACAGAGGTAACGCGATGCTTCAAATGTAATGGATTCAATCACAAGTCAGTGAACTGAGAAATGACGAGATATGTCTTAAATGTCATGGAAGTCACAATACAAGGCAATGTAAGAAGGACTAAATAAATAAATGTATCAATTGTATAAGAAGTAACAAGAAACTCAATCTGGGCTTAAATGAAAATCACGCTACTACTGATAGAGATTGTCCTGTATACAGAAACAAATTAAATTTAAAAAAGCGAATAATGGGAATAAATGAATAACAATTAAAGAACTTATTTGGACTATATACAAATGTACAAGGAATAATTAACAATTTTAATCAGGTTGAAGTGATTGCAGATATGGATAAACCACATTTTATAATACTATCGGAAACACACCTAACAGATAATATAAATGAATCTGAAATACATTTAGCAGAATATTGTCAGTACGCAACATTATCCAATTCAACGAGAACAGGTGGAGTTATGATGTATTTTAACAAATGGTGGGATGTGAAACTAATATATGAAAGAGTTAGCGATTTCAAATACTGGATAAGCGCGTATAATGTAAAGTGCAAGAATTACTCAATTATATTAGTAGGGGTATATCGTTCACCAAGAAGTCAAGAAGCTGAATTTTGTGATGTATTTGAAGAAGTAACTGAAGATCTGTGTGAAAAAAATAAAGACATAGTTATTGTTGGAGACTTTAATAATGATTGGTCAAAGGAGAGTGTGTATAAGAAAAAAATACAATGCATAATTAATGACAATGGGCTGAGACAGATAGTAAATAATTACACTAGAGTAACTCAAGATTCGAAAACAATAATAGACTATGTTATAACTAATATAGCAAACATTAGTGCAAAAGTTAGCAACACAAATAAAGTATCAGATCATGAAATTATAGAAATTAAAATTAATAATAGAAATATTTCAAACGATAGTACAAATATAACAAAAAGTTTTAAATACAGAAGGAACATATTCCAAAGAGAAATAAATCCAAGATTAAGTTATGAAGAAAGAGAGGAACTTAATTACAATGTTAATTTATTTGATGAAGTTATTGAGAATACGATAGAGAAACTTTCGGTAAATAAAACAATTTATGAAAAAAATTTAAAAAATAAATGGTTCAATAGAGACTTACAAGTTCTTAAAAGAGATAAAATTATGAAATACAATACTGCTAAACATGTAAACACATTTCGAGCATGGAACGAATATAAAAAAGCTAGGAATTCATATAAAACGCGACTTGAACATGAAAAAAATAACTATATTAATAAAAAAATATGCAACACAAGAGATCAGAAACAAATGTGGAATAATATAAAAGATTTAGTGTTAAAAAATAATAGAAATGTAATAAAAACTGTGATATTTAATAATATAGAATATAAAACTAATTCTGATATAGCAAATAATTTTAACGAATATTTTGTGAATAGTGTTAAGGAAATTAGAGATAAAATAGAGCACGTGCAATATATTAATCAAATAAATGTGATAAATTCTATATTTAAGTTCCGTACAATATCAAATTTTGAATTAAAAAGCATCTGCAAAGATATAAAAAGAAAACCGGATTTTAACAACGTAAATATTCATATGATATTAGATAATTGGAATACAGTAGGTGAAATATTACTTAAAATTGTAAATAAATCATTAGAAACGGGTAAATTCCCAGAAAATTGGAAAACATCTACCTATCGAAAAAGTATCGAAAACAAATAAGTGCGAATAATTCCGGCCGATAAATTCATTAAAATTATGTGAAAAAATCCTCGAAAAAGTGGTAAAAAATCAACTTGAACAATATCTGGAATTAAACAGTATTTTATCAAAATATCAATCAGGATTTCGAAAAAAATATCCTTATGAGACGGCTGTTAATTACGTTATCAATAGATGGAAAAATATAAACAAAAACAAAAAAATAATGGCAATATTTCTCGATTTTAAAAGGGCATTTGAAACTATAGATAGAGACATCTTGATAGAAAAATTATACAATTACGGTATACGGGATAAAGAATTAAACTGGTTTAGATCATACTTGGCAAATAGAAATCAAATAACAAGAGTTAACAGTGTAAAATCAAGAGCAATAAATAATGAATTTGGAGTTCCGCAAGGATCGATCTTAGGTGCCCTGTTGTTTATAATATATATTAATGATATGCCTAATGTGCTTCAAAAATGTGAAACAATACTGTATGCAGATGATACTCTCATATATAATATATCAGAAAATGATGAAGAATGTCAGATTGTATTAAATAGTGATATATTAAACTTAAGTAAATGGTTAAAAATGAATAAACTAAAACTTAACGAAGATAAAACTAAAATTATGGAAATAAATATGAACAACAATACAGATTTCAAAATAAATGATAAAATAATAGAAAAAGTTGAAAAAATTAAATACCTCGGATTTATAATAGATAAAAATATGAATTTTAAAGATCACGTGGATTATATTTGTAAAAAAATTGGTAAAAAAAATTGGCTTTTTTAAAAGAATAAGAAATAAAATTTCAATATTAACTGCAATAAATATATTTAACACAATTATCAAACCACATTTTGAATTCGGTTCAACAATACTTTATACATGCTGTACAAACGCTCAGATTGAAAGGTTACAGAAGCTGCAAAATAAAGCTATGAGGTCAATAATTAAATGCAACAGATATACCCCTATACAATTCATGCTTAATATCTTACAATGGCTTAATATACGACAAAGACTGCAACTGAATACGTGTATGTTTATCTACAAAATGAAGACAGGAAAGGCTCCGGAATATTTAACAGAACAACTAACTTATGTCAACGAAGTTCAACCTTATAACCTCAGAAATGCAAATGATTTTAGGATACATAGAGCTAGAACCAATGCAATGAAGAAATGTCTACTTTACATGGGTCTACAAGTATTTAATCAATTACCTAATGAAGTAAAGAATGAAGGGAACATAAATATTTTTAAAAGAAAATGTATAACATACATAAAAAATAATGGTCATTAGATTTAATTTAATTAATTTAGTCAAAAATTGTTATATGCTTATGTAAAGTATTCTTAATACTACTGTTTTAAACTAATAAAAAAAAAAAAACATCAGGGTCTATCAGATCTGAAAAAAGTGTAACCTGTCATAGTTACGACACTGGATCAAATATGAGGCATTTGCCACGTCTCGCTAAGACCAACAACATCAAGAAAACATCCACTTAAAATAATACGTATTTTATCCAATTTAGTAGACCTAGAAGACATACCGAAGCTTTGGCAGTTGAAATGAATTAATGACATGAAAGCAAAACAAGTAATGTTTATAATGAAAATAAAGTAATAATAGTAATAGTAATAAATAAAAAAATTTTAATATAAATATATATTCAAAGATATTAATATATAATAATTCTGGTAATTCAATTACTGGACGTACTATTCAGGATTTAATTACTTGATGTAAATGAGCTATAAAAGCGCTGGCAAATAGGTTATACTCCAATATCCGCAAATAATTTCTCACATTCATAAAAGTCCTTAGAAACGTCCATACAAAAGGAAAATTGTAAATTTTGACTTATCGGCATTATAAATTTTTTATTTTTATTTTATCAAAACGCCTTTTGAATCATTCGCTTTTTTCATGTTACGATTTGTTTTGTTTCGAAGTTTTCAAATGTGTGAATCAAATCACGCATTACAAAAATGAGCTACGAATCGAATCAAAACATATCATAAATCAAATGTGTAGAATCAGTTTTACACTAAAAAACAACGAATCATTTTTAACTCTATGAGTTAATTTTAATCAGCTTAAAAAGAACAGTGCAGTATTGCTATTTTTGCCTTATATACTAGTGCGTTTTGGGTAAATTATTATTGGTAATTACATTGAAATATGTTTTTAAAGCTTTTATAAAGATTTCAAGCTTTTATTTTGCATTAAAAAAAATATAGTTTATAATTTTTATTTATGTATAGATATGTACATAAATACGTACATACATACTTTTATTCATACATACATATAATCGTACATACATAAATACATACATACATAAATTTATACATACATAAAAACATAAATTCATACATACATACATACGACCATTCATACATACACAAATTTATACATAGATACATAAATTAATACATTCAACAATCATAAATTCATACATATTTAAATCCATACATTCATAAATTCATACGTTATTACATACATGAATTCATACATAAATAAATTCAGATATACATTCATACATACATATATACATACATTAATCATACATTCATACATACATTAATTTATACATACATAAATTTATACATACATTAATTCATACATACTTAATTCGTCACTATTTCGGGGGTTTTTGTCCTTGAGATCTCTTTCAACAATTGCCCATAAATTTTCGATTGAGTTGAGATCAGAACTTTGGGGAGGCAAGTCCAAAAAATCAATATTTTGACCCGAAAGCCAACATTTCACTAACCGTGAAGTGTGCTTTGGGTCATTGTCGTGCTGAAAAAATGTAATGGATCGGCATATTCTCAAACGAATACGGTTCCATTACATTTTCCGAAATGTTTTTATATTTATATTCGTCCATTATTCTCTCAATTCTTACAATTGGACCCATACCACGCCAAGAAAAGGCACTCCAGACCATAATAGACCCGCCACCGTGTTTTAGAGTTTTCACTGTGTAAAACGTTGATCTTTTTTCAGCATTTATGTTGCAAACTGTAACCGCTTTTGATATTTTTTTTTGCGACGTGAGGCTTTTTCTGTGCAATGCACCCACGAAGACCTGACTCTTGTAAACGCCTTCTTATTTTCCGTGTGGATATTTCTGACATTATAAATTCCGCCTGATTTCAGTCTTTATTTTACGAGAAGACAGGAAAGGGTTACTCTTGCAGGCCCTACAGATAATTCTGTCTTCTGCTGGAGTGGTTTTTCTAGCTCTGGGCTTCCTAGCTGAAGTTTCAAATTTGTTGTTTTACTATACAAATGAATTGCACTAAATACCATTTTTTGGAGCAGGAAAACCTTTCTGCAATAGCTGAGATTAAGAGTTTTTCCTCCTGGTAACAGCGCGAAGGTTTAGAGTACAAGACTTTTTTTGCCCATTTTAAAACTAAATCGCATCAAAATTATTATTAGGTGACTTGCTGCTATTTATATCATACTCACGCTATTACTAATAACAAAATAAATTCAGAAATTTAGAAGTAATCTGAACGTTTCTAATTACATGGCGAGCCAATATATTCCAAGTAGAATATATTGCATATATAGTTAATAATAAAACTTCAAACCCCACCTGTTTTGCATTGATAACAATGGTGGTGGTATACACGTCGAATAACGATACTTATAATTTACAGTGTAGGTTATAAAAAAAAGTTGTACTTCTATTTTATTTCTTAAAACATCGTTTCTTATTATAAGGCCACCACTGTACTTACATTCATACATACATAAATTCCCCTGATTATTTTATGCTCCCGGATGCTTTCGTCATTCTTTACAAATGAACCCGAACTATAGAATTTGTTTACATATGTATGTATGTACATATATTGCCATATCAAAAACAATCTGAGCAAGTAAAAATCGGAATTCTGAGGAATATATTGTTTAAAAATTAAAATCTTAAGAAACTAATGTAAAAAAAACACATTTTTTAAATGATGTTATTTGTAATTTATATTATTTGATATAGTATTATTTCTATAAAAATTAAAACTAAAGTTTTATGTACATATGTACGTATGTTTATGTAAGTATACGTTTTTAAACTACTTTTTGGAACTCTTGGTTTAAAAACTTTAATTTACAACAGAAAAAAATAAATAAATAACTTAAATATACAAAGAAGTATTTTAAAAACTTCATTTCATTATTTATATTTATTTCTAAACCCGCATTTCGTTATACAAAATATTAGAGTATTTAATTTCCAAAAGAAAATAATTTAAATTTAAAATTTACATACCTATTCCAAATAATTTTTATATTTCCCTCATTACAATGACGAATGAATTACAACTGTAAGTAATCGAGTCTTGTAATATTTTGCCATTAAGATATCGCGAGTACGAACGCAATTGAATTTTACCAAGACTCCCTTGCTTTTGTACATGTAGCGGACGTGCTGGATATCATTAGCATCTATGGCGATTCTATAAAAGTTACATAAGCCCAAAACAATATTTTCCAGTTTTGGTGTTGCAGAAGGTAATCCATTTATCACAATATTAGTCCTGTTAGCTCTATGACAAATAACGTTAGTAACAGCATCTTGCTTTTTTAATTTGTTTACCACTGAGGTATCTAGTTTTTAAATTTTTGTGTGACAGTTATCTATATCCTCTTCAAGCTTTTTAAATTTTGCCATAAACTATACAGCCAGAGACGACGGTTTTTACCGAAAGTTATAACAACATTATAATATTTACTGGCGGAACCGATCCAAATGAATTGGACATGTGTGAACACCAAAATTAATCACTCAATTTAAATTTTAATTGTCTAAATTAAAGCGCATGTCTGAACAAAAGTTTTTTTTTTTTACTAATTTGTTAAAGATTTCTTCAAATATTGATATTTTAAAAATTGGAAAATTTCAGAGCCTCGTAAATCGGAAAATATGGGCGAGCGCAAATTTTTTTCACTAAATGTTTTTTCTTATTTTTTAATTCTTTAATGCACCATATATTTATTTTTTGATTGATTGATTTCAACACTAACTCGGACGGACGGATGGACATCGCTCAATCGACTTCGCTATGCATAAGAACTCAGAATATTACTACTTTATGGGGTCGGAAATGGATATTGAAGAAATTACACACGGAGTGACAAACTTATATAAACTCTTTTTCCTCTTTTTGTGGTGAAGGGTGAGAAAATAAAATAAAGTGATTTAAAACAATTTTTATTATAATGGCAGCAAGAGAAAAGGAATTATCTGAGGACTTGAAGGGTTCGTACAATTAAAAACTCCTCCTCAGTCACATGATCTGAAGCCTATAGAATACCTTTGGGATAATCTTGGATGCATTCACAACTTCAAGCAGTTATAAAAAACAAAGGTTACCCAAAAAATACTGAGTTGAAAACATGTTTCCAATTATATTTTTTTTTTGTTTATATTTATTTATTTAAATCGGCAGTAAATTATAAAAAAAAATTTTCTATCTACATACATGGCACTATAATATATAATAAGCACATTTAAGCTGTTAGCAAAAAGTAACTTTAATTTGAATTAAAAATGGGTTACGGACGCAGCTTAAAAATTAGAAAAAGTTACCTACGGGGTTAAGTGAAAAATTTGGGGCTGACCCTTAGTTTCCGAGTTATGGGCCTCCAAAGTTTGTATGTACAATATGGAATATATTAAGTATTTTGTGGTGGAATGGGGCAATATGGATATCATTGAAAAGGTGATATAAATATCTTTTCAATTGAAAACGAAAATAATAAAAAAATACAATAAAAACAGGTAACGACAAAACAAAACAACTTTTTTCATATAAACATAAGTACCTATGTACATATATCAAATAAGTTAAGTTTAGTGACAATACTGCACAAAAAAATATAAAAAAACTTTTGCAAGCGAAGCCGGTATTGTTCATACTATAGGTGAGAAAAGCTATGCTACGCAAAAAATCTTTAGTAAGCGAAGCTTAAACTAAGAGCTGCCCAAGAAACTTTTATATAAAAAACTTTTATTTTTTTACTATTTTCCTTTTAAATTGAATAGATATTGAAATTACCTTTCCAATGATACCCATATTGTCTAATTCCACAAAAAAATACTCCATATATTCCATATTGTACATACAAACTTTGGAGGCCCGTAACTCGGAAACCAAGGGTCAGCCCCAAATTTGTCACTTTACATTTTTTGCTTAAAATTAAAATTTTACACCCCGTGGGCAACTTTTTTTAAATTTTTAAGCTGCATCCGTAAACTAGATTTGTTCCTTACTTTAATAAATTTTTACTTTTTTTTAACAACCACAATCCAGTTCCAATACTACTCATTCAAAATTTGCATGATCTCTAAAGTTTTATAAAAAGAATATTGGTTAATCTGGCAACTTTTAAAAATACTAAATTTATGATGGCGGCAATGCAGGCATTCGGCAGCGATATTTGTGAAATTGTTTCGTTAATGAGTCAGTTATTAGAATATTGACCATTGTGAAAAGAAATTGGCAAGGATTGGACAACACAAACAAACAAATAATAAAAATGTAGGATTTATCTTAGCTATTGCCTATTTCAAGAAACATGGACTTACAAAAGTTATTCAGTTTTACAAGTTTTTCTAAAAGGTATATTTTTGTTTTACAATGCCTCCATACAAAAAAAAATTACAGATACTTTGAAATTGTTTGTTTTCTAACATTTGTTATTATGATGTTCCTTACCTGCTTATAAATGTTTCATAAAATCGTTAGGTTCAGTAAAGGATAATCAAGTAACAGTAGAAGCAGTTGTTCTATAAGTTGCAAGTAGTGTTAAGGTGTTATTGGGTGGCAACGACAGCTGATGTTGTTTTATCTTTTGTAAGCCTACTAAGCTATCATTTTAAATTGATTTTGCGAACAGATGTATACTAGTCTTTGTAGCTGATTAAAAAATTTTAAAGTTTCACTTGATTTTCCCTTTAAATAACAAGCAATGATTTCCATGACACTTAACAAACTATACATTTTTTATCAAGATTCATACAAAAGCTAATTATTCAAACACGCCAGCACAATATTTTGCATCTTTCGTTAATATTGTCTTCCTTTATATCACTATTTTGCTGCTTCGTTTTATTTTAACAAAAAATCTTCCAGTTTTTTCTCGTATTATGTTCGATACTTTAGCTTGTTATTCGTTGATTTTTTGGTGACACCGCCACCCGAAAATTTTTTATTTTGTTTTTACCATTAATTTTATAATCTTACACAGGCAAATTTTGAAAAATTTTTTTAAATTTCATATATTTTTAAGCCATAGTTTCAATGAAAATCAAACACTTCTTATCTAATTTCTAAGTTCTTTACGCGTATGTTTGTTAAAAATTTTTGCAGTTCGTCGTTTTTAGTGGATATTAATGAAATTATGTCATTAGGTACGTCAAATTCAATTGGTAGATGTCAGATCAAGGCGAATAACTGATTCGCCTTGTGTCAGATATATAACTGCATAGTGTTGAGCAATATACGATTACTTTTGAAGGATATTTTATGTATTGTGTTATGAGTTTTGCAAATGATTAATCAAGGCGATTTGATTACTAGCTAGTCGCTCGTACGTTTACGTGTCAGTAAACAGTAAGGAAAAATATAAAAACAGAGAAAAAAAGAAATTAATCAAACGTTTTTGTTTCGCCACTAGAACGAATGTCAAACTACATACAAAAAATAATACACAAATCTTTTATATATGCAGTTTGGTCAGTGTTGCCAAAACTATCGAACCATTTGCCGCTAGGTATTAGTTTAAAAACCGCTAGAAACCGCTAAATAGTTGAAAAAAAACGCTGACATAAACCGCTAAAAAATTTCTTGAACAATTTATTTTTATACCCTTCACCGAGGCTAACTTGGTTTCACAAAAAATAAATATGTCAACCGATCAGATATAGTGTCGAAAGAGGTGCTATTGGAAATCAGCATTATCCGTCTATCTCCTTTGAGGCAGCAGGCAAAACACCACACCTACCTCGAATTTTTTTCATGTCATTTGGAACAATGAATTAACCCTAATCAAAAAAATTAATATACGGGGTGATAGAGAATTAAAGGTAAGAAAGAAACATTAAGTGATAAAATTGGCGCTCACCCATATTTTCGAGTTACGAGGCTCTGAAATTTCAAATTTTTTTAAATATCAATATGGGTATCATTTTAAAGCTTTTGAAGAGATCTTTAACTCATTAAGAGCCGATGGCATTTTTATGTAAAAAATATATATATATATATATATATATATACATTTTTTATAGTTTTTAATTCCCTGTAACCCCAATATTTTTTTTTTTTTTGTATTGGAGTTACTTCACTAAGCTAAATTTACATTGTAAAGGGGGGTATATAAGGTTCGGCATAGCCCAAAATA
This sequence comes from Gymnosoma rotundatum, assembly GCA_916610165.2. Lineage (NCBI taxonomy): Eukaryota > Metazoa > Arthropoda > Insecta > Diptera > Tachinidae > Gymnosoma > Gymnosoma rotundatum. The sequence continues at coordinate 76,863,057 of OU744338.1, read as the reverse complement.
TCACTCTTACTTGTTTAATACTGTTTTTAAATACTAACTGCCGTATTCATAAGTTAACTTATATTATTTTTTACTAATATTTCAATAATTGTTCATCTCTAGTTAAGATTTTGATTATCTATACATAAAAGTTTCGTTTTGAGTACTCCAACAAATATTAGAGGTTCCGATTAAGTTTAGAACATTGTAATCGTAGAAGTATTTTTTTTTTTTTGCCGACAGAGACATATCTAAAGCAACAAAGTAATTTTAAAGAGGCTAATAAAAAAATTGAGGAATTGACATACTTAACGGTTAAAATAGCATTAACTATATTGGTTTGCAATCGATTTCTGAGCTTTAATTTAGCTATATTAAGTTGACAAAAACTCATTGCACTTCTGCATTGGACGACGGCATGCAAAATAATCTCAAAGCTAACTCAGCTAGCTCTTTGAAAATTTTATTTCCAGCCGAATTTTGATATTCAAAAACTTCGTAACAAAAATATGTGGTATCCATTAGATTATTCCATTTTATAGCATTTATGTATATTATTGAGCAGATTTAAAATTGTTTCGATTATTTCCGAGCTATAATCCAGTTGTTCCAAATATTGAGTTATTTGCTGATAATTTATCAGTTTTTTTTAAATGTCCCGATTTTCTGGTAAACAAACTTTTGGTAGTTAGATTACCGACCAAAGCGAATCAATTACCAGGTGGCAGCGTAGGCGAATTCAATAATTTTTGCCGTGAACACTACTGTCAAACTCTATATATAAAAAAATCTGTGTATATTTTTTTATATGAAGTTTGACAGTAATTTCTACCACAAAAAATTAATGAATTCGCCTACGCTGTCACCTGGTAATTGATTCGCCTTGGTACCGATAAAAATCAACGAATTCGCCATCGCTGGCACCTAATATATTATTCGCCTTGCGTTTTTGTATTAAAAAAATAATTATTTGCACTATACACTCCATTAAATGGAAAAATATGCAAAAAAGTTGTTTAAAATCATCAGCATTGACTTTTTTTTGCTAACCGTACAATAAAATTTTAATAAAGTTTTTATTTGACCTTTTCAATTAATTATATATACATTTAATTTTTTAAGCAGTAGGTCTTTTTATTTTTATATATATTTCGATATGTTCCTTTTTGTAGATTAAATAAATATTTGTTTTCCTAATGATGCTACACAATGGAGTAGCGAAATATCGAAAATATTTATAAAAATAAAAAGACCTATTGCTTAAAAAATTAAATAAATATATAACATGCAATAAAATTTTTAAATAATTTTTTTAAATAATTTGTGTAAAAACATTAACAGGTTTAAAAAATGTTTCTGAAAGACGTTTCTTTTTAATAAATTTTGTTTTTTGTTTGTTATATTTGATATTTATCAGCGCGTCAACAAAATGTAAACAAATTTTGACATTGCTTCGGAGAATGTATAAAGCGAATTCGATCACCTACGCTATTTGTTGTATCTAGTATTCAATTTGCCTTGGGCATAATCAAAGCAAATAAATGTCAAATGGTTTAATCTCGTTCCTCAAATTTTTACTCGCCTTTTTGTTATTTTTATTTTAATGTTTTGTAGTAAAAGATAAAAAATTGGTAATACAAGTTAGTAATATAAAAAAAATTAAACATTTAATTTTCAAACTGAAAAGAACTTTATTGTATTTTACAATACAAAAAAATCAAAAATAGTTTTACGACAATCCAGATTTTCTAAAGAACCAAAATGCATATGATTGGAGTTGTGCTAACGAAACTACCTTGTATAATAATACCATGTGCGTAATCAAGGCGAATTAGTTACTTGCTGGCAGTATAAGCGAATTCATATTTTTTGTCAAACTCGATGTATGAAAAATAAATAAAATGTGTAGAGTTTGACCAAGGCGAATCAATTACAAGGTGGCAGCGTAAGCGAATTCATTAATTTTCGCCGTGAACACTACTGTCAAACTCCATATATAAAAAATCTGTGTATAATTTTAAATATATGTAGTTTGACAGTACATTTTACCAGCAAAAAATAATGAATTCGCCTACGCTGCCACCTAGTAATTAATTCGCCTTGAGTTTGACATTAAAGTTTTCGGCGAAAATAAATGAGTTCGCCTACGCTTTTACCCGGTGGCTGATTCGCCTTGGGATTAATCAAAGTATATCTATAACAAGTACATGTAGGAGTTCAGCTGATAGTTTTATTCGTGTGCGCGTTTATCATGTTTTGTGTCAAAATTTGTTTACATTTATTTTAATTTTTATTTTGCTCTTGTTTTTTACGTGTTTCTTTTCATTTTTATTATGTTCTATCAGAAATGGTAAACGAAATATTCAAATTACACTTTTCCAACTCAAGTTGCATTGAACATCCTTTTATTGAATTCTTGTTTAAATTTACATTGATATAGATGATATATAATAATTAAGAAAAATTCATATTAATTTTGTAGTTAGAAAAATGATAAAATGATACCCACTTTGCCGTCTCTGAACTGTTTTTTGACATAATACTAATGATGATTTTACGCAAACAAAATGCCTGTCAAGGCGAATCAATTATCAGGTGGCAGCGTTAGAAAATTTATTATTTTTTGCTGGTGAAACGAATGTCAAACTTCATATAAAAAAATGGTAAACAGATTTTTTATATATGGAGTATGACAGTAGTGTACACGGCGAAAATTAATGAATTCGCCTACGCTGCCACCTGGTAATTGATTCGCCTTGATGCCTGTTGTTGTTCTAATGTTGTATTTGTTGTAGACATGTGTGTACTTAATATAGATATACTTTGGGATTAATCAAACATTAAAAATTTGTGTACTTTTTGCATTTTACACACACACACACATATATATATATATATATATATATATATATATATATATATATATATATATATATAATTGTTAATAATATGTATTATATACATATATAGATATAATTGTCGTTTCAGTATTTCTAACATATTTGATGACGAACATCATGGTAAACATGGTTTCAAGGCACATTTATTTAACTAGGTAGTAGCGGCTCTACAGCAAATACAACATTGCAGTGGCTTTTATTTGTTATTTTGTGCGTTGGAAATGTCAAAAACAGAAAGAGAAATACAGGATAATTCTCTCATTACAAATGCCTGCCAGACGTAGGAAAAAAAAGGAGTATTACTGTTGTTCATAACAAAAATATAAACAAAATTAGACAAAAAATAAGACCTTTTAGATACGGTCACAATTCGTCAATTTTGAATAGATTTTAAAGCAAAAATAAGAAATAAAAAGCTCTAAGCTTGCAGAATCAGATTTTCTGGTTGTCACTTTAGCCATTTTAAAAATGAAGGAACTGCACCCAAAACATGTAGTCATTAATTGTGATGGTTTTTTAGTTATAAAAACAAAACTTAAAGCCGCGCATCATAGCGACTGACGCGATTCGATAGAGGCTTAAAATACGAATCGATTGTGGTATACATATCTCGTTTTTTGCAAGACTGTACGAAAAAAGTTATAAGCCAGCAAACTTTTAAATTGTAAAAAAAATCGCTCAAAAATATAAGTTAAGTTTCTCGCTTATATCTCGAAAACTGTTCCGCGTGCACATATACCGCTATATATGAACGATAGAGGAAAAATGTATGAATCGATCGTATATATATACATATATATGTATATATATATATATATATATATATATATATATATATATATATATATATATATATATATATATATATATATATATATATATATATATATATATATATATATATATATATATATATATATATATATATATATATATATATATATATGTATATATATAAATATATATGTATATGTATATATATATATATATATATATACATATACATATATATATGTCTATATTTATTTATATTATTTATATCTTCTATAATTTCTATTAATTTTGATTTTTAGGAAATTTCAATAAAAGATTTTAACTTTTGTGATTAATAAAAACCAGAAAAATTAAAGAAATTAACATCCATTAGAACTATTTTTAATAATATAGGTTTTAACTGATTTTATAGTCTAAAAACATTTGCTAACTACTTGAGGTGACATTTCTCTCCTATGTATATGGGCTTATATCCTGAAAACTAAGAGTTGTTCCTGGATGGGACCAATTGTGGATGAAAGCCACATACATTGCCTATAATTTGGTATATATGTGTTATTCATTGAGCATATTTTCTTGAACCAAGTTTAAAAAAAAAAGAAATTTTAAACTTTCACTCATACTACATATGGGCTTATATCCCGAAAACTAAGAGTTGTTCCTGGATAGGACCAATTGTGGATGAAAGCCAAGAATCAGTATGCGTAGCCTTCAACCACAATTGGTCCCATCCAGGAACAACTCTTAGTTTTCGAGATATAAGCCCATATGTAGTATGAGGGAAGGCCCATATATAGCAGTTGTAAGGTATTTTAAGTCTTTTTTATAAAACACTTTTTTTTGTTTATAAAATGTAGATTTTTATTTAATTTATTGCTTTAACTTTTGAATAATTTATTTACATTGTTAAATATTATAAAACTTTTTATTTCCGGTTCTTTAAGTAAGCTGATTTTGCGCCTTAAATTCATCAAAGTGCCGACTCGCCGATTTCGGCTCTAAAAATGCCGATTTTTTGATAAACACCGGAACAAGGTAACTTTGTTTTTTTTACAATAATTAATAACTTTATTTATTATTTGCGCATCACTAGAATACTTGTAACATTAGAAAGAGACAACAATAAGTCAGCACTTCTATTTGCTGTTATAAAAAAAGTCGTTGGAAAAAACAGTTCTTAGCTGTATGCGAGCTATAAAAAAATAAAAAGGTCTCGCTGTTGTGAATGATCAACAGATCTATGCAACAGCAAGTCATTGTATTTGGTTGTACGTAAATTTAAAATATAAGACTATTTCATCGGATTGCTAGAAGTAAAAAAAAGTTGAAAAAGATTAATGCTATGCCAAAGGTTTCTACAACTTATATACAAAATCACAAAAACTACAAGTCTAATTTGATAGATTAGGTGCTGCCGTTATGACAGGCTCTAATAATTAAGTTACAAAATTTAAAAAAAGGATATTCCATATTTATTTGTTAGGTAATGTGCTTGGCACTCACTTTCATTACGTTCATTATATGCTTGTCTTTAATTAACTTCCGAATTTAAAACTCTACTTAGAGATATTTACAATTACGTAGCGAATAGTCCACAAAGACTTTATCAATTTTAATAATATTCAAAACCACCTAGAAATAAAACCAAAAAATTACCGCACCAAAGTCAAACTAGATGGCTGGCGCGTGAAGCAGTAGTTGTTTGAATACTACATTTGTATGAGACGTTGAACATTTACTTTTCATTTGCTGCTTATGTTGATCAAAAGGATACAGCGAAAACAATGATAAAAATTTAAACCAACCAAATCAAATATATTTATCCTCTTACAAGATATTCTTGAGTGAGTCAAATGATTTACACAACTTAAGCAGCCAAACGGAAAGGCTTCTAAGAACTGTACTAAGTAATCTAAAATCGATGAACTTCATTTAATGGAATTTTGAAAATTTGATGAGGCGTATTTGGTCTCATTGGATAAAGAGTTAATATAAGAATCAGAAAATAACAAAAACGAAATAAGCAAAATAAATAAAAAGTGTATTAATTTTTATTTAGAACTTAATATTCATATATTAAAACATTTTGATTTTGAACATAAATCTTAATATAAATTATGTTTTTTTTTAAATAAAATTATGTTTTATTGTATCCAAAATGTTTTTTTTTTTAACTTTCTGATTATTTGCCGAATTTTTTAAAATTAAAGTGCCGATAAAGCCGATTTTTTTGTGCAAAAGTGCCGATCTTTATTTGGCACCCCTGCTGGCAGCACTTAATGATATCAAAGCTCAATTTTTTTTTATTTCGACACCTCAGAATTGTTTTGGTCCAATAGCCACTTAAAAAATTAGTTAGGTATGGAATATACTTGAATATACTATTTCTGACTTAGAGTAGAAATACAACCTCACGGTTGCGGCGACGGATTCCGCATGTCAGGGAAAAAACAAATAAAATGAGTTGCGGCGACGGATGCGGTTTTTATTGTCATTTTTATTATTTGTTTATTATTTTTTTTTTCTTTTTTATTGAAATATATTAAAAAAGAATTTAATTGTAAATAAGCAATAAATTGAAAAATTTCAAAATTATTGTTGATTTTCAATGTACAATAAGTACAAAAAACGTACTAAAACGTTCTTATTTGTAAAAAATATGCGCAGAAATTAATTTTTTTATAAAAAAGATTGATCGGTTATATTTTGAGAAATCCTAATGTTAGTGTTTTTCTCGTTACTGGCTTTTTTACACACATATGTTAAACCAATCGTGAAACTTCCTTAAACCTGTGAGCCAATCTTAAAAGGGAGACCCATCAATTGGTTCAGCGATATCTAAAATTGATAGCTTATACACATTCTTTTATAATTACGGTAGGTAAGAAACTAAAAAAGCTAAAAATAGTTTCTTATATGCAGTTTTTCTTATAAGCAGTTATTGACGATATTATTAATATAATGGCCACACTTTGGTTTTTTCTGGCAACTATAGTTATGTGAATAAAAAAGTTTGTGTCTGGCAGCCTACATTAAGAAAATTATGCTTCTCAATCAAGGCGAATTAACAACAGGTGGCCTTAACAGCCCAGGTGACTATTGTGATTTTTCCTTCTTCGAGTGTCAAAAGCTATATTCTTCTTTGCTTTTGACAGCCGAAAACTATTTGTACAAAAACAAAATGTACATGTTTCTATCGCAGTCTTGTATTCATTTTCGCCGTGAGTATACCTGTTATCAATTTGCCTTGCTTCTCAATATAAAGAGAGAGAAAGAAAGCAATTCTCTCTTCATATTGAGTCAAAATTTTAGTTTGTAAAGGCTGGTTCACCCACAAAAATTTTGGCGGGCGAGAAGATAACAAACTAAATGTAACAAACTAAAATTTTGACTCAATATGAAGAGAGAATTGCTCTCTTTCTCTCTCTTTATATTGAGAAGCAAAATGAGTGATAACTCTTTTTCTTAATGTAGGCTGCCAGACACAAACTTTTTTATTCGCATAACTATAGTTGCCAGAAAAAAATTACAAACCAAAGGTGTGGCCATTATATTAATAATATCGTCACTTCAGGAATGTTTAAAAAGCAAGAAACGACAAAAATACTAACATTAGAATTTCTCAAAATATAACCGATCAATCTTTTTTATAAAAAATAAATTTCTAGACATATTTTTTACGAATAAGAACGTTTTTATACGTTTAGATATGATAAAAATTATTGTTTTGTGCTTCTTATCAATTTTTTTTTTAATTTAGCTCTGTTCACATCCATATAAAGTTTAAATTTTTTTCCTTTCTAAATTATGACTAAAATGAAATGTTAATGTTATTTGGAGGAGAAAGTGCAGTGTCTGTAGCAACTTCCATTTATTTTTATTTATTACTTTATTAAAAAATGCATAAAGTCAAGAGACTTACTATTATACTTTATTGCTTAATACATTTTATAATTGTACATACATATGAACGAGTACATACTTCAAGAAACATAAAAATACATAATACTAAAATATAAAATTAGTAAACACGTAAAAAAAATTTTACCTTACATTTTTTTAAATCGCAAAATTTTGCAGTCCTTCTCTTATGTTTTCTTTTTTGCACTTATTGTCAAAACATATACATAAATCAAACTTTTTCTTAAAGAAACGATGTTCCACATAAAATAACCATTCCAAATAAAATAAGGGTATTTGCAGTTCTAACTTAAATTGTATGTATGTAATAAGGCAAAATAATAATTTTGTTTATTATCATGTTTTCTTGTACGATATTGCCTTATAGTCTAATCATTGCTTTTAGGGGCAAAACAATATTAAACTAACTTAAGTCAGAAATAGTATATTCAAGTATATATTCCATACCTAACTAATTTTTTAAGTGGCTATTGGACCAAAACAATTCTGAGGTGTCGATATAAAAAAATGGGAGCTTTGATATAATTAAGTGCTGCCAGCAGGGGTGCCAGGGAATTTTGATAAGAAATCGGCACTTTCGCACACAAAAATCGGCTTTATCGGCTCTTTAATTTTAAAAAATCGGCAAATAATTAAAAAGTTAAAAAACACATTTTGGATACAATAAAACATAATTTTACTTAAAATAAACATAATTTATATTAAGATTTATGTTCAAAATCAAAATCTTTTTAATATTTGAATTGTAAGTTCTATATAAAAATTAATACACTTTTTTATTTATTTAGCTTATTTCGTTTTTGTTATGTTCTGATTCTTATATTAACTCTTTATCCAATGAGACCAAATACGCCTCACCAAATTTCCAAAATTCCACCAAATTAATTTAATCGATTTTTTTAAATTACTTAGTACAGTTCTTAGAAGCCTTTCCATTTGGCTGCTTAAGTTTTGTACATCATTTGACTCACTCAAGAATATATTTAAAAAGGATATATATATTTTATTTGGTTGGTTTAAATTTTTTATCATTGTTTTCGCTGTATCGATTTGATCAACATAACCAGCAAATGAAAAGTAAATGTTCAACGCCTCATACAAATCTAGTATTCAAACAACTACTGCTTCACGCGCCAGCCATCTGGTTTGACTTTGGTGCAGTAATTGTTTGGTTTTATTTTTAGGTGTTTTTGAATATTATTAAAATTAATAAAGTCTTTCTGGACTATTTGATACGTAATTGTAAATATCTCTAAGTAGAGTTTTAAATTCGGAATTTAATTAAAGACAAGTATTTAATGCACGTAATGAAAGTGAGTGCCAAACACATTTTCTAACAGATAAATTTGGAATATCATTATTAGAGCCCGTCATAACGGCAGCGCCTAATCCTATCAAATGTGACTTGTAGTTCTTGTGATTTTGTAGAAACCATAGCATAGCATTAATCTTTTTCAACTTTTCTACTTTTAACAATCGGATGAAATAGTCTTATATTTTAAATTTACGTACAACCAAACACAATGACTTGGTGTTGCATAGATCTGTTGATCATTCACAAGAGCGAGGCCTTTTTAATTTTTAATAGCTTACATACAGTTAAGAACTGTTTTTTCCAACGACTTTTTTTATAACAGCAAATAGAAGTGCTGACTTATTGTTGTCTCTTTCTAATGTTACAAGTATTCTAGTGTTGCCCAAATAACAAATAAAGTTATAAATTATTGTAAAACAATAAAGTTACCTTGTTCCGGTGTTTATCAAAAAATCGGAATTTTTAGAGCCAAAATCGGCGAATCGGCACTTTGATAAATTTAAGGCGAAAAATCGGCAAAATACCGATAAATCGTCAAATATGGCAGGCCTGGCTGCCAGGTTTTAATTCACCAAAAGGTAGCTAATTTTATAAATTATATGGCAACTTCTATTACGAAATAAATAATGAATATCAGCTCTTCTTCTTTTTTTATTTTGAGAGAGGATTTTAAAGTTAACAAACTAACTTAACAAACCGGAAATAAAAAGTTTTATAATATTTAACAATGTTAATAAATTATTCAAAAGTTAAAGCAATAAATTAAATAAAAATCTATATTTTAGAAAAAAAAAAGGTTTTACAAAAAAGACTAAAATACTTTACAACTACTATATATGGGCTTTCCCGCGTACTACATATGGGATTATATCTCGAAAACTAAGAGTTGTTCCTGGATGGGACCAATTATGGATGAAAGCCACATATATTGCCTATAATTTGGTATATATGTGTTATTCGTTGAGCATATTTTCTTGAACCAAGTTTTAAAAAAAAAGAAATTTTCAACTTTCACTCATAATACATATGGGATTATATCTCGAAAACTAAGAGTTGTTCCTGGATGGGACCAATTGTGGATGAAAGCCACATATATTGCCTATAATTTGGCATATATGTGTTATTCGTTGAGCATATTTTCTTGAACAAAGTTTTAAAAAAAAGAAATTTTCAACTTTCACTCATACTACATATGGCCTTATATCCCGAAAACTAAGAGTTGTTCCTGGATGGGACCAATTGTGGATGAAAGCCACACATATTGCCTATAATTTGGCATATATGTGTTATTCGTTGAGCATATTTTCTTGAACTAAGTTTTAAAAAAAAAGAAGTTTTCAACTTTCACTCATACTTCATATGGCCTTATATCCCGAAAACTAAGAGTTGTTCCTCGATGGGACCAATTGTGGATGAAAGCCACATATATTGCCTATAATTTGGGATATATGTGTTATTTGTTGAGCACTCATTTTTTTTATAATGCTTGTATGACTTTTTACCTCAATTTTTTTACCTCATTTTTTTATTTAATTATGAAAGTTTTTTAATTTAGAATTTATTTATAACAAAACGGCATTCAGTGATTTTTATTTTCTGTCACAGTGCTGCCTGCTTCATTCGTTGAGATCCATGACACAAATTTTTAAACTTATTTTCTTTTATTTTGTGTTTTATTATAAATATACCAGGCAAATTAAGGCAGGCAATCTTAAGAACAAAACAAATTTTAAAAATAATTATTGAATATCAATGCAAACAAAGAACGAAAAAGTATGTAAAATATATTTTTTTGCTTGAAAGATTTTTATCACATTAATTAATGAAGTGGCAGCTCAGTTGAATTTTCTTTCGAAGTGGGTGAATCGTTTCAGAATAAACTCTCAAAAAACTAAAATTCTCTCACAACAAAAATTTTGTTCCGAAACAATGGGTGAACCAGCCTTTACTCTTTTTCTCTCTCTCTCTCAAAAAATAAAACGTCAAACTACATATAAAAAAAAATGTTTCGGAACAAATTTTTCGCCCATGGCGAAATAATACAGGTGAACGCACGGGCGAAAAAGCACATCAGCTGTGTACATTACAGTTGTCAAAAAAATTTTCAAAAATAAATAATTTGTTAAATTTTTTTTAAATCTAATTTTTTTTCATTGCTAATAGAAAACAAACAATTGAAATTCCTAGAAAAAACTACCACAACATGTAACCGTATTTGCAGTTCCTGATGTGTATAATCAAAATATGCGTAAAAAGATAGTGAAATTATTGTTGACACATTTATAATTTCTTGGTTTTTTTGTGGAAGATTATGTTAGTCTTCAAATGGTCAACGTGCAAGAATGAAACGATGCATGTGATTTGGGCAAACTGGTGGTACAAACGAATTTTGGTCACTCTTCCTATATTTTTATTTTTATGTAACTTAATTTTTATAGTTTTCTTATTCTGATAATTACAACCACTTTTTTTCATCAAATATATTTTTTTATTTTGTTTGTGTTTTTACAATATTTTTTTGACAACATACATAATTTTGTAGCAACAAATTGCCTGTTGTTTTTTGTGATGTTGGATTGTTGTAGCCGTGCGGTCACCTGTATTAATTCGCCTTGAACCAGCCTTAACATTTAGTTTCAAGGCGAATCAATTACCAGGTGGCAGCGTAGGCGAATTCATTAATTTTCGCCGTGAACACTACTTTCAAACTCCATATATAAAAAATCTGTGTACTATTTTTTATATATGAAGTTTGACATTCGTTTCTACCAGCAAAAAATAATAAATTCTCTAACGCTGCCACTTGGTAATTGATTCGCCTTGTTTAGTTTGTTACTTCTCGCCCGCGAAAAGTTGCTCAACTTTCATACTTTGCGTTGACGGAGACGTACTGATTGTGACCAAGGCACATTGATACAGGTGACTGCATTAGCTTTTGCGTGTATTTTGTTTTTGTAAAATCTTGTTGAGCTGTCAAAAACGTCTAGCAATATCTGTGTATGTGTTTGTGAAAAATAAGCAAGCAAATGAACACTTACATACAATACACATGCACACACAATACACAATATACACATACAATAAGAAAAAGAGAAACAATTTTGACAACTCGCAAAGAAAAACAGCAAACATATGTTGACCACATGAGCTTATGCAGTCACTTGTTCAATTTGCCTTGCATTGTTATGTAAAAAAAAGTATGTGTATGTACGTTTCTTTTCGCTATGTTTGTTTTCATTTATGTACGAGTTGTGGCAAGGCGAATTGAACAGGTGACTGCATCAGGCCATACGGTCAACATATGTTTTCTGTTTCCTTTTTCGAGTTGTCAAAATTGTTGCTTTTTTTCTTATTGTATGTGGTTGCGCTAAAAAAAAAACAGTCAAAAAATTTGTAGAACTGACTTGTGCTTAACAAAATTAAAGTGTGGAAAGGAAAGTATTATTAATGTACACTTTTTAAACTTTTTGCTTGTTTAAAATTCTAATTTTCAAATATCTTCTTCTTTTTTAGCAAACTTGTTTCCCTAGTGCCGATCGATGTTGGACAACACACTATATGTGGAACACGAAAAAAGGAAAGTATTAATAATGCCCACTTTTTAAACTTTTTGCTTGTTTAAAATTCTAATTTTCAAATATTTTCTTCTTTTTTTAGCAAACTTGTTTCCCTAGTGCCGATTGATGTTGGACAAGACACTCATTTGAATAGATTCTTCAAATTTCGATTTAGAAGATGGCATGAACGAATCATCCTCGGTGGATGAATGGAATGAATTTATTAAGTGACGATGATGATAAATTTATGGAAATGTAATTATGCTTTTTATTTACTTTTTTTGTTTGTTTCTAAATAATATTGATAATACGAAAATAATAAAGTAAAAATACAACAATAAAAAATTAACAATGACATATTTTTTTACGGAAATACTTATATTTTAATTTGTTTGTTTTTTGCAAATGTTGAAAAAGGATATTAAACCAGTAGTTTTCCATTAGACCAACAGAAATGCACCGGACCATTCAAGTCAGAATTTTTAAAGGTTTTTGTAGTTTTTTAGTTCCAGCATGACTTGTTGAAACTGATGAGACCATCATCATAACTTTTTATTTTATTTTTGTTGGCCAACTCTGGTTCAATAGCATTGACCAATTGTTTGCCCATTGATATCCCAAATTATGCCCTGGGTAAAGATTTTATGTTCGTACATGGCTGTAAACGATAAACACAATTTAAATATATACACTCGAAATAAAAAGAAAAACTCACCAATTAAAGCACCCAGACTGAAAGGTGTAATTTTTTTACAACAATCGAATTAGTAGGACGATTACCAGTTAACACCTCGTGCAAGATCTATTCCAGTTTTTCACCTGATAAGTCAGTCTTGACTAACTCAGCTCTTGCTTGCTCAGCAGTTTTGCCAGCCATTAAAGCTTCAGTTTGAGCCAAAAAATTGGCCAACAGAATCGTATGGTGTGTACCACATGCAATGGGATTGTGAGTTTCAGCTGGGGGATAAAATGCATGTTGGCCATTGGTGCCAGGTTCACCCCATACAATTGGTCCAGTATGCAATCAACAACTTTGGCCCAAGGTTTAGTAACAAATTTACGATTGCTCTCCATATCACCCTGCTGAAAATAGGCTGCGAAACGATGCAAATATTGGCCCAAAAAGTGCTAAAAGAAGGGGAGCCTAGAGAAAACTGAAAAAAAATATATTATAAACATTTGCAAACTTAAATTAATTTTTTCTTGCTTACTGCCATCCCTAAATTAGCGCGTAAGACGCAAAGCAATGTTATTCATAGCTTTTGCGCTGGAATGTCATCCCTAAATAACAGCGTTAACTTCGTGTCGTTAAAAGTAATGTAAACTCATTTTATTTCATAAAACCCGCTGTATAAGAATAAAAAAGAGAATAAAAGCGCTAGATTCCCTTGAAAATTACTAAATTGTCATGACTTTTCAACCATAACAAAACAAAACAAACCAACAAACAGCCAACTTCACTTCCTAACGCACTGTCAAAATTGAATTTTCCAATTGCTAAGCGTTGACGCCGTGCTATTTAGGGATGCTTCATACATTTTGTATGTACATGAGAAACTTTGACAGTTATCTTGCGCTTTACGCTCTAATTTAGGGATTGCAGTTACTTATCTGCTGCTTACATTTATTTTTTAACAAATACATACACACATTTTGAAGAAATTTTTGACAACTCAACAAGATGTTTACAAAAACAAAATACACGTAAAATCAAGGCGAATTCTAATGCAGTCAGCTGTTGTCAATTCGCCTTGAGTTGTGGGTATATGTTGTGTATTTTTCTGAACTCTGATATATAGTCTTTCTACCACCGGTGAAGCGTATATGTACGTATGTAGATAGCTATTTATTTAAGGCCGGGGCACATAGAATCCGTCATCCGTTAAACTTCAACTTATTCAATTGACAACTCAGTCAAAATACATGTTTTCTTATGAGTGTTGAATGTAATTTAAAACACTCAATTGAACGAAAACTTAAAAGCAAATTTTTAAAGTGTAAGTGTATTGGTAAAAAAAAATGAGAGAAATTTTAAAACTTGATCGTCTGACAGCCAAGTTAGACACGAAAATTTTACTTTGTAAGGTTTTAGTTTTTTTGTGAGAGAAAGGAAGAAAGAATGATGGACAGTACAGACTTTGATGTACTCGCAAAGTTGACATCTTTTTCTTTCGCTGCTTATACACGGTTGTATATATGTACATACACATATTTTTGTGTTATAAGCACCACATACAAAAGTCCAAAAATTAGAAACGATCAAAGAGAAGGAAACAAAATTTGTAAAAGAAAACGTTTTGTGTCTGAACACCAAAGTTTAAAAGAAAATTAACAAATCTTTATCAAGGTAAAACTTGCGTGCTTAAATGCAGTCATATTCTTGTTTTGATACAAAGGTGAATCCCTTGGCACATAGAAAACAATATTATCAGGTTTTCTGTAGGTTCTGAAGAGACATATATAGTGCTTTTTTAATTATGCTGAAAAAAAACTAGATATTTAACAAGAAAAAAGAAAGCACAAATAGTTTCATTTCCACAAATTACTTAAAAATATGATAGGCTGTGGCTTTACGAGATGATTCCAGCTTCTTTTTCTCTATGCTATTTCTTTAGTTTGTTTAAAATCACTTTTTTATTTTAATATTACAGATTTTCCATTAAAAAATAAACACTATATAATTTTTTTTTTTTTTAAAGACTTAATTTAAACAAAAATGAAATGTCTACCAGAGACCTGCAACTTGTATGATCGAGCCGTCTTGTTCATAGTAGTTGAATGTTAGGAACAACACGAACAAGTATTACATCAATTTAACACTTGTTGCTTTTTATACACAAACACGAAATGCAACAACAAGTGTAAGTCATTTTCAACATTAGGCTCGAACAGATTTGTATTGAAACAAAACGTCTCGTTAACGCAATAAACACTATCATGTCCACCGGCCATCGACTACAGGATGTCAAAAATAGAATACATGCGTGCTTATGAGAAAAATACTTTCAGCCGCTACACGACTACCGACTACACGGCTATTTTTGTAGCCCGTAGCCAACTTAGGCTAATTTATATTTTTCTTGGCTACAAAAAACAGATGCTGCCAATACAATAAATGCATGAAATGGTGGTTTTAAAATCGCAATACATTAAATATCGCTATTAAAAAAGCGAAAAACTTTTATAGGGGCACCATTGAAAAATAATAATCATCTGTTTACATTTTTCATTTACTTTTTATTTGGCGCATTTTTCATTTACTTTTTATTTGTCAAATTTTCCATTTAGTTTTTTTTTTTCATCAATTTCTAATTTGTTTCATTTATATTTATTTTTTGTTTTTTTTTTTTATTGAAATTGATAAGTATATAATAGTCATTTTTACTGTTTATATGTATTTATTATATTGTTTAACGTAAATGTTTAGTTCAATTTACATGCAAACTTCATACACTGAAGTCGTTGTTTCCACTATTTTAGCAATAGTACTTATAAAGTTAATTAAATTTTCTTGACACATTTGAATTTTTTTTTTCACACAAATGCACTTAAAAAAATCAAGTTTGTTTTGCTGTGTTTTTTGTATAAAACATTTTTGAGTTTTTATTGTCTTTTGTCTTATTGATTTAATGCAGTTCTCATTTAATCAATTTGGCTTTTGATATAAGACTTTATAGTTTTATATAAAAAATTTGGGTAAAATCCACTGATGAGCTATTTGAGCAGTAGTGAAATGGCCATATGGATATGCTTTCCCCGCAGTAATACATTAAAGTTTAGTTTAAATTAATAAATATTTCATGAGAATATCATCAAAAATTTATATTTCAAGGAATCAAGCACGAATAAAGTAAATTAAATTTTAAAAGATTCCGAATAATAAATTTTCATATTGATATATTTGCATGTGCATGTTGCTTATTAATAAAAATTATTTTCAATTTTATTTTTTCATTGAATCTTTCAAATACATATGAATGGTTCCCAATGAGATCCCTTATGTAGAAAAATGAAAGAAAAAATAAAAATAGTTACTGAATGTTTGCTGTTTTTTGTATAAAACATTTTTGAGTTTTTATTGTCTTTTGTCTTATTGATTCAATGGAGTTCTCATTTAATCAATTTGGCTTTTGATATAAGACTTTCTAGTTTTCTATACAAAATTTGGGCAAAATCCACCGATGAACTATTTGAGCAGTAGTGAAATGGCCATATGGATATGCTTTCCCCGCAGTAATACATTTTAGTTTAGTTTAAATTAATAAATATTTCATGAGAATATCATGAAATATTTATATTTCAAGGAATCAAACACGAATAAAGTAAATTAAATTTTAAAAGATTCCGAATAATAAATTTTCATATTTTAATACATATGCCAAAACAGATGTTTATTTTTTGTAGTTAGCGGCCGGTAGTCGTTAAAAATTTAAGTAGCTGGCGACTTGGCTATTTTTGTAGCCAGCTACTTTTGTAGTCGGTAGTCGATGGTCGGTAGCCTTTGATTGTGTTTATAGCATAAGAAGTTTTTTTTTTGCACAACGTCTTTATTGTACATGATCTGATTGGAGTTTTACCAAAAACAATCAAACCACTTGAAAGTAAAAAAGCGCCATGCAAAAAAGTATAAAAACAGTAAAAAAACCTACAGATTGCATTTTCTATCTATTTAACATATTAGAATTTTTTTACTTCTAGCTAGCTGTGAAAAATTTGTTCGTAGGTATAGAAACACTTAAAAGGTGAAAACAAAATTTAATACATAGGTATAAAATATTTTACAAGCAAACAAAATTTTTGTTGAAATCACATTTACACATGTACTATGTACATAAATGAAATAATATATATTTTGATAATTTTTTCTCCAAATATAAATAATGAAATCCAAAGTATAGATATTTTTTTAATTTTCAGAATTTTTTTCCTAAAAAAATTATTTATGTATATTATATAATAACTAAAAAAATAACATTTTATAAAAAAATACATTTTCATGAAAAAAAACAAGAGAAAAAAACATCGAGTAGAAAATTAGTTTATAACTGAATAAAACACATGTTTCGCTAACAACAAGTTGGCTTTGATGCAAAAATAGATTCAAACCTTAAATGACTCTGTCAAAACATTCATGTTCGCACAAAATGACGAGCACATAAAACGAATGTTTTAAACGAGCGGTTGTTTCAACAAGTATTTTGCTTTTGAACAAAAACGATTCGAGTCATAAAAAACTAAGTGCTTGTTCAAGTAGACCCGAAAATTACGCAACCGAAGCCGATGTCTGATGTGTACTTACAAACGTATACAGCAACTACTTTTAATACACAAAAAATCAACTGAAATAAAAGAAAATGACACAAAAAAAAAGAGGTGAAACAACTGAACGAAACTAATCCGTACACTTTTAAACGAAAGGAGCCGACTAAATATCTGGCTCATTTAGTTCAATTAAGTCATCCGTTCAATTTAACCCGTACACTATTGAACAAAAAGATCTGATTAAAATGATCGGAGCTTTTGGTCAATTTAACTCGTTCTTAGGGTTCTTAGTTTGACATATATTTGTCCAACCAGTTTGTTAATATGGTCTGCCCATGGTAAGTTACTGTTGAACACTAACCCTAGGTTTTTTGCTGTTAGGACAATATTAATCTTCTTGTTGTCAATTATGATGTCATCTTCTATTAAGGAAGAGATTGCTTTTTGTGAGTTAGAAAGTATCCCGATTTCTGTGGATTTCTTTTATTTTTTAATTCTCTGTCTCCCCACTATTTGTTTTTTTTATTGGAGTTACTTCACTAACCTCAATTTATATGGTGAAGGGTATATAAGATTCGGCATAGCCGAAAATATCCCTCTCACTGGTTTAATACTGTTTTTAAATACTAACTGCCGTATTCATAAAATAAACTTATATTATTATGAATATGGCAATAATTGTTCATCTCTAGTTAAGATTTTGATTATCTATACATATTAGTTTCGTTTTGAGAACTGAAATAAATATTAGAGGTTCCGATTAAGTTTAGAAATTTTTTCAGAACCTTGTTCTCGTAGCAAAGTAATTATAAAGAGGCAAATAAAAAAATTGAGGAATTGATATATTTAACGGTTTAAATAGCATCAGCCATATCGTTTGATCAGTTTTTGATTAATTTTCTTTTGAACCTGCGTTTGTGTTCACACACATTGTCCAGTTTATTTCATCAAGTTTCGTTTTCTTTGCTTTTAACTTCTGCAACTTTTATTCTACAGCCAACGGTCAGGTTTGTACCTCTTTCTATTCTCTTCTCCTCTTTCTCCCAAAAACTGAAGACTTGACGAGTCAAACTTGATGTGTGTGAAAGGGGACTTGGCAATTGATTTTTGTGCTTTGATTTAGCTCTATTAAGCTGACTATAAACTCGTTGGAGTTCTGCATTAGACCATTTATGAGTTTTTTATAAAATGTCCCGATTTTCTAGTAATCTATAATGACAGTATCCATTAGTTAAAAAGTTTCTTTATTGGCCCAATTAAAATTTGTTATTTACTTTTGGATTAATTGTTTTAACCAAAGCACATTAATTTTACAGTTAATAGCAGTTCTAAAACAACTACAACAATAATTAAACAAGATGTGTTTTGTTTTTATAAAATATATTTTCAGATGTCAAATCAACTGAGGAACAGTGTTTTTTTTTACAAAATTCCGTATCTTATGAACCATTCAATATATCTCAACGAAATTTAACAGATGCAGGGCAGAGATGTTCCTCAATAAATCTACGGACGGTAAAACCCCTAGGGTGAAGAGCGGCTTCTGGGTAGGGCACCAAATTTAGGTAATAAAATTTAGAATAAACAAGTTTAAAGTTTTGTTCTGATAGCGCTTTACGTTAAAAAGTTACAAGCCTTTGAATTGAGAAAATGTAAAAATACCTGATTTTAAGGATTTCCCCCAAAAAGGTGCTCTTCTTTTTTTCTTATGTAATTTAAATTTACTTCAGTACTAGAAAATTTGTTTAAATCATTTTAAAAGATAAACTATAGCAAATGCGAATAAAAGAAAAATTAGGTCAACAATTATAACGGTTCTCCTTCCAGCCCTCTCCAACATTGCCAATTTTAGAACAAATTTTAAATTTATTGTAAAATTCCTTGCAGTGCAAAGCACCAATTAAAAAAGGTAAACGGTAAGTCCCTAAATTTTGGCTACATACTAAAAAAAGGATTTCTTTTGTAAAAAAAAAAAAAAAAACATTTTTTGGGAAATTTTTTCCCTGTTCCGATAATTTGCATGTTAAAAAAAAAAAAAAAATTAAATTTTTTTTCATCATTTGATTAAAAACTCTTTTCGGTATATAACTTCAAAATTGTGTAGAAATACCTCGGTGCATTATGATTTTGTGGCAATGTCAATATTAATTTCTCAAAAAACAACCTTAACATGATTTTTTCAGTTTTTAAAAATGTAGCGCGAAAAAAATAATTACAATATTACTAATCTAGATATCATAAGCTTTCCTTTGATGCTACTTACATATATTTAAGCTAAAGGAGCTTCCTAAACCCCACCTCCTTATTGTTTTATATGTAAAAAACAAAAATGTGTATAAACACATTTTGTACAAAACTTTTTTGTTTTTACATATAAAATGAGCAAAAAAATCATGAGAAAGCAAGGCCTAATATTTTTAAATTAAATCCAGTTTCAAAAAGTGTGCGAAACTTTTTTGTTTTAGGATAATTTTAAATATATTTCCACAAAACCACCGTGAGAAAAAAATTTTGTAGGGAAAAATAATAAGTGTAAACAAAATTTGACATCTGAAAACGTAAACAAGAAAGTCTACTGATCTACTGCCACTACGTAGTATATTAATGTGCCTTGGTTTTAACAGTTTAAAAAATAAAATAAGGCAGAGACGGATAATCTATATAATTATATAAAAGGTTACAATATACATAGTTGAGCTTACTTCGCAACAAACAAAACTTTTTGTAGCTGAAAAACGCTAAAAACCCGTCAACTAAAATTTTCCCAGCTGAAAAAACGACTTAGCGGTATTTTTTTTCTAACTTTCCGCTCTTAATAGCAAAAAACCACCAGATCTAGCGGGAAAACCGCCGTTTTGGCACCACTGTTACTACTGAATACCAAATTTTGGTAGTTAGAATCATAAAAATCAATTGTGTCTTTTAAAATCGCAAAATGTTTGACATAATAAAAATGAATTTGTACGTATTATACTAAATATAATCAATATTTCAGTTTAAAAATACAAAGATACATAAACAGTTAGTGGTGAAAAGTTCTCCAATATTGTATAAAGGTAAGTCCAAAATCAATCTCACAAGGACATTTGGAAGAGATTGCTTTTTGTGAATTAAGGAAGAGATTGCTTTTTGTGAGTTAGAAAGTATCCCGATTTCTGTGGATTTCTTTTATTTTTTAATTCTCTGTCTCCCCACTATTTGTTTTTTTTATTGGAGTTACTTCACTAACCTCAATTTATATGGTGAAGGGTATATAAGATTCGGCATAGCCGAAAATATCCCTCTCACTGGTTTAATACTGTTTTTAAATACTAACTGCCGTATTCATAAAATAAACTTATATTATTATGAATATGGCAATAATTGTTCATCTCTAGTTAAGATTTTGATTATCTATACATATTAGTTTCGTTTTGAGAACTGAAATAAATATTAGAGGTTCCGATTAAGTTTAGAAATTTTTTCAGAACCTTGTTCTCGTAGCAAAGTAATTATAAAGAGGCAAATAAAAAAATTGAGGAATTGATATATTTAACGGTTTAAATAGCATCAGCCATATCGTTTGATCAGTTTTTGATTAATTTTCTTTTGAACCTGCGTTTGTGTTCACACACATTGTACAGTTTATTTCATCAAGTTTCGTTTTCTTTGCTTTTAACTTCTGCAACTTTTATTCTACAGCCAACTTCAAGTATAAAATTTTCTTGAACTTGATGGTACGGTCAGGTTTGTACCTCTTTCTATTCTCTTCTCCTCTTTCTCCCAAAAACTGAAGACTTGACGAGTCAAACTTGATGTGTGTGAAAGGGGACTTGGCAATTGATTTTTGTGCTTTGATTTAGCTCTATTAAGCTGACTATAAACTCGTTGGAGTTCTGCATTAGACCATTTATGAGTTTTTTATAAAATGTCCCGATTTTCTAGTAATCTATAATGACAGTATCCATTAGTTAAAAAGTTTCTTTATTGGCCCAATTAAAATTTGTTATTTACTTTTGGATTAATTGTTTTAACCAAAGCACATTAATTTTACAGTTAATAGCAGTTCTAAAACAACTACAACAATAATTAAACAAGATGTGTTTTGTTTTTATAAAATATATTTTCAGATGTCAAATCAACTGAGGAACAGTGTTTTTTTTTACAAAATTCCGTATCTTATGAACCATTCAATATATCTCAACGAAATTTAACAGATGCAGGGCAGAGATGTTCCTCAATAAATCTACGGACGGTAAAACCCCTAGGGTGAAGAGCGGCTTCTGGGTAGGGCACCAAATTTAGGTAATAAAATTTAGAATAAACAAGTTTAAAGTTTTGTTCTGATAGCGCTTTACGTTAAAAAGTTACAAGCCTTTGAATTGAGAAAATGTAAAAATACCTGATTTTAAGGATTTCCCCCAAAAAGGTGCTCTTCTTTTTTTCTTATGTAATTTAAATTTACTTCAGTACTAGAAAATTTGTTTAAATCATTTTAAAAGATAAACTATAGCAAATGCGAATAAAAGAAAAATTAGGTCAACAATTATAACGGTTCTCCTTCCAGCCCTCTCCAACATTGCCAATTTTAGAACAAATTTTAAATTTATTGTAAAATTCCTTGCAGTGCAAAGCACCAATTAAAAAAGGTAAACGGTAAGTCCCTAAATTTTGGCTACATACTAAAAAAAGGATTTCTTTTGTAAAAAAAAAAAAAACATTTTTTGGGAAATTTTTTCCCTGTTCCGATAATTTGCATGTAAAAAAAAAAAAAAAAATTAAATTTTTTTTCATCATTTGATTAAAAACTCTTTTCGGTATATAACTTCAAAATTGTGTAGAAATACCTCGGTGCATTATGATTTTGTGGCAATGTCAATATTAATTTCTCAAAAAACAACCTTAACATGATTTTTTCAGTTTTTAAAAATGTAGCGCGAAAAAAATAATTACAATATTACTAATCTAGATATCATAAGCTTTCCTTTGATGCTACTTACATATATTTAAGCTAAAGGAGCTTCCTAAACCCCACCTCCTTATTGTTTTATATGTAAAAAACAAAAATGTGTATAAACACATTTTGTACAAAACTTTTTTTGTTTTTACATATAAAATGAGCAAAAAAATCATGAGAAAGCAAGGCCTAATATTTTTAAATTAAATCCAGTTTCAAAAAGTGTGCGAAACTTTTTTGTTTTAGGATAATTTTAAATATATTTCCACAAAACCACCGTGAGAAAAAAATTTTGTAGGGAAAAATAATAAGTGTAAACAAAATTTGACATCTGAAAACGTAAACAAGAAAGTCTACTGATCTACTGCCACTACGTAGTATATTAATGTGCCTTGGTTTTAACAGTTTAAAAAATAAAATAAGGCAGAGACGGATAATCTATATAATTATATAAAAGGTTACAATATACATAGTTGAGCTTACTTCGCAACAAACAAAACTTATTGTAGCTGAAAAACGCTAAAAACCCGTCAACTAAAATTTTCCCAGCTGAAAAAACGACTTAGCGGTATTTTTTTTCTAACTTTCCGCTCTTAATAGCAAAAAACCACCAGATCTAGCGGGAAAACCGCCGTTTTGGCACCACTGTTACTACTGAATACCAAATTTTGGTAGTTAGAATCATAAAAATCAATTGTGTCTTTTAAAATCGCAAAATGTTTGACATAATAAAAATGAATTTGTACGTATTATACTAAATATAATCAATATTTCAGTTTAAAAATACAAAGATACATAAACAGTTAGTGGTGAAAAGTTCTCCGATATTGTATAAAGGTAAGTCCAAAATCAATCTCACAAGGACATTTGTAAATTAAAAAAAAATCTGAAATGTTAAATACACTTTGCAGCAGCTAAACTGGCGGAATGGAATGAAAATTTGAAGAAACTACATACATGTGTCGTAAAGAGGGATCGTGATGTAAACGAAGGCTGAAATTTATAAAATGTAATAGTATTCCTGTAATTTATTTTTAAAATAAAAGTAAATATCACCCAAGAATCATTTTTCAAATAGTTATTAAAACCGAATTCAGTACAATACACGCAACCGACAAAATTCGATCGACAAAATTTGATTGGCAACGAATTTGGTTCTCAGAACGAATTTCTGTTCTATTTGTGGGTAATGTATAGTAAAAGAACTGGTAAAATAACTCTAATGAATTTGGGATGAAGATTATCATATCCTACGGCATTGGTTTTTGTTTGATTAAAACTTTGAAAAACATTAAACTGGCTGACACATGAAAACACGAAAAAATTCTGATCAAGCATATTGTTGTAGTCGCTGTTACGGTTGCCACTAAATTGCAAGCAAACATTTTGTTGAGACTGTCAGAATCAATAGATGAGTCTGTCGTAGGTACAGACACACCGATGTCCCTAATAGTTTTCCAAGTCCGCTTAGATTCAAGGGCAGAGCCAAATTGCCTAGTGTAATACATAGACTTTGCAATTTTTTTTTTGTTTATTGGCTTCCTTCCTAGCGAAGCCAAATTCGACCTTTAGAGACTCTATCTTAAAGTCCTTCCGTTTAATTGCATGTTGAATAGTAGCGTTGAACCACGGATTATTTTTAGGTTTTATATATTTAGTTTTCAAGGGTACTGTTTCATCATACAATTGTAATATATTACTTTCCAGAAAGGATTGTTGCCCGTCTGCAGAAAACATATGATAGATACTACTCCAATTTATTCGTAAAATTCAAGTTTTTGAAATCTTGTAAGGAGTAGCATTGATCCTTTTGTTCCATCACAAAATCATATGCAGCAAATATTAAAGCAGAAGTTTGTTGATAGAGTAGAACTTTAGACGAAATAAGATCTAAAAGCGTGTTATTGGTTTTAGTAAAGGGTGTTGATGTAGAAGTAATAGTAAGAAGTCTATTTTTGATCATTGATAAAAGAGAACAAAGTAATGCTGTTTATGAAATTAAATGTAATGGTACTGATAACGAAGAGTGCGGTAAAGTAAACATTGGTACAACTAAGAGAAATTTAGGTGTAAGAATTGACGAGCACAAGGCAGACATAAAAAAGGAAAGCAATCAACCGCACTAGCACAACATTATGTTGATACTGGACATAAGCCTGATTTTGATAAAGTAGGAGTTTTAGATAAAGAGTTGAAAATAAACAAGAGATATACGCTTGAGAGTTTAAAATACAACAAAGATCGGAAAATGCAATAAACACCAAAGACGATAAGGACAACACTAATGCAAGTTACAATATAGTTTTAGTATAATAGATGATATTGTGATGTAAACAAAAATTGCCTGTGATATTTTGATCCATAGTTTATCTTATTCAATTTATTAAGTTTTTGTTTTATGTCTTGTCCACTGTACACTAAATTAGTTTTAAATAACAAAAAGATCATATGTAAGTTAAATTCTTTTTCCAACCTTATATTGTCGCTCTTTTTAAATTATGTTTGTAAAAAATTAAAAAAAAATTTTAATTTTTACTTTTATATGTATGTGGTTGCCAGATTTTTAATAAATTATCCCTGAGGAAGTTGGAAAATACCAACGAAACGTCGGATCAATATGAAATAAATAATATTTTATTTACTTGAAAGGAAGGAAATAAGTGACCTTAAAAGACCAAGTATAATTTATATACAATAAATTATAAAAAAAATTAGTAGTATACATAAAAAAGGTCGAAAAATTAATAAAACAACATCAACGTAATATGTTTTAGGAGGAGTTAAATAATTTTCGAAAAGAACCAATTAAATTTTACTACATAAATCTGTTTAAAATAAAAAGCATAATTAAAAATAAAAGAGTTTAACGTAGAGCGGTGGAATTAAATTATGGAGTACCGTGAACAATACCACTAGAACTGATGGACTCATCTCTACAACATCGAAAAAAGTATTTAGCGGATCTAAATTTTCTATGCAGAAAGGTTTATCCGTAATCAAACGCTTTACACGAAAAGAAAAGGCAGATTGTAGAACATTTTTCTCTTAAGAGTAACTGTTACTCTAAAAATTTTGTAGTTCCCATTTGTAAAAAAAATTTATGCACAAAAAAATATTGATTTTTATCATCAGGCTGAAAACCCAGCACAGATAACCTTAACTTTTTATTCTACTTTTTTAAAACATTTACTGCTTTTAAGAGAGTGTTTTTGTCATAATGGTGTTTTTGTCATTAGCCCCTACTGGTCCAATTAATTCCATTTTATTTTCCGCATCAGCCTCTACATTTTTATCTTCAAATTTTACATTGCCATTTTCCGCGTTTTTATATATGTCAATTTCTTTTTTGTCATCGTTGTCCTTCGAATTGGTATTATTTGCCTCCATCTTTGGGTTATTTGGTACACTTACATCGGCCTTTCTAGTGGTATTCGTTTCGTCACTAAAAGCTCCAATTTTAAGTAATTCTATTCTGGAGTACGACGTTACTTAGATCTTCCGATATACGATTTGTTAAATTTTGTTTTGTGTTGTTTGTGGCAATGCTATTTTTTCCGCACCACAATCTTAAAAACCTTAATGATGTAATATTTAAATCAGCTGCCAACATTCGTAATACGAAGTGTATCAGTCGCAATACGAAAAAAAAGTTGCATACTAATATCCCATTTATAAATTTTAGTCTGCTTTAAACTGCCATCCCTAAATTAGCGCGTAAGGCGCAAAGCAATGTGATTCATAGCTTTTGCGCTGGAATGTCATCCCTAAATAAGAGCATCAACTTTGTGTCTTTAACAGTAATGTTAACTCATTTCGTTTTATAAAACCCTCTGTATAAGAATAAAGAAGAGATAAAACCGTTAGATTGCCTTAAAATAACTAAATTGTCATTACTTTTCAACCATAACAAAACAAACCAACAAGCAGCCAACTTCACTTCCTAACGCACTGTAAAAATTGGATTTTCTAATTGCTAAGCGTTGACGCCGTGCTATTTAGTGATGCTTCATACATTTTGTATGTATATGAGAAATTTTGACAGATATCTTGCGCTTGACGTGCTAATTTAGGGATGGCGGTAAGGCTCAATCAAGACTGACTCTTCTGTTCTTCATTTTCCTCTTTTGCTTGTGTACATCAGTATACTTATTTTATTACATTGTTGTTCTTATGAAATATTATTATGCAAGGCATATTTATTTTACTAGGTAGTGTCGTCCGCCCAGCTGGTTTGTAGTTGGAAATGTCAAAAGTTGTTTGTATTTTACTTTGTTTGTTTACGAATTTCAAAAAACACTAACAACAAGCATTTGCAAAACAAAGCAAGCACTTGTATTTAGAGAAACCAAGCATTTGTATTTAAAGCAATTATCTTCTATTTCTTTTTATGGTTTTGACATTTCCAACGCACAAAACAACAATAAAAGGCCATGTTGTTTTTGCAATGTTGTATTTGTTGTAGAGCCGATATTACCTAGTAAAATAAATGTGCTTGTTATTATACTTACCGTGTTTATCAGTAAACATATGAATATGAACCAGTTTACATTAGGGGCATTGTAGCTGCCTTTTTTATTGTTTTCTCTTTTGGAGTATATCCGTAAGTAATCACGCGTTTACATTATGACTCTTTTGTTGCACTATTGCCAGAAGTGCATTTTGCAGATTTTAGACTCTCAAATTATCAAAAACAAGACTTGAAAATTTTTGGCCTAAAATCGAAGATTTTTTAAAATACGCCTGACAGCTTCTATTACGTGGCATAAGTTTTTTTCTTTGGAAAACGACCGTGTACATTTGTAAAATAATTTTTCTTTTTAAGAAAATATTTTTAGAAATTAGAAAAATGAACTTAAGCAAAAATAAATTTTAATTCATTTATAATATCCAAAGTTTAACTCCTAATTTTCGTTAAAAATTTAATTAAAAAACGACCTTTCAAATAAAGAATCCTTATGCATAACAGTTCGGGTCTGCATAGATTTTTAAATCTGTAGAAAATTAAAAATTAATTGTTAAATGTTTTATCGACAATGAAGTAAGATAGAACTCTAGTCATGACAGGCAAACAACATTCCGTTGCCCAAATATTAAAAAGGAAATATCGGATTTATTTATTATAAAATGCATAATTATGTCATTAACTGGTATTATATTCAACGTATGAATAACTCAAACTTCTATCTGTTGTGGAGACCGGACATCGGCTTCGGTTGCGTAATTTTCGGGTCTATTTGAACAAGCACTTAGTTTTTTATGACTCGAATCGTTTTTGTTCAAAAACAAAATACACTTGTTGAAACAACCGCTCGTTTAAAACATTCGTTTTATGTGCTCGTCATTTTGTGCGAACATGAATGTTTTGACAGAGTTATTTAAGGTTTGAATCTCTTTTTGCATCAATGCCAACTTGTTGTTAGCGAAACAAGTGTTTTATTCAGTTATAAATTAATTTTCTACTCGATGTTTTTTTCTCTTGTTTTTTTTTCATGAAAGTGTATTTTTTTTATAAAATGTTATTTCTTTTAGTTATTATATAATATACATAAATAATTTTTTTTAGGAAGAAAAGTCTGAAAACTAAACAAAAAATATATACTTTGGATTTCATTATTTATATTTGGAGAAAAAATTATCAAAATATATATTTTTTCATTTATGTACATAGTACATGTGTAAATATGATTTCAACAAAAATTTTGTTTGCTTGCAAAATATTTTATACCTATAGCCTGGTACTCTGTTCAGTTTTTCATGCGGAATGCTGTCAAACCACATACATAAAAAATTTGTATGTAGAAGTAAAGAAAAAATGTTGCTGAAGTAGTACTCTGTTTTTACTGTGGAAAACATATTAAATGTTTCTGGCAACATTTTATCAAAGCTGTGAAATAAAGCAAGTAGGCATTATTTCATGCGAAATTTTTCAAACAGCAGCTGATCGCATGTCTTTTGCTGACATTTTTAAAACAACAATGTAGTACACGTTAAAGCCATAAAACGGTAAATTTTTTTAAATCGCGAGATAGACACCACATTTTAAATGTCAAATTTTCCACATGAAATAATCAATGTTGCTCAACAATTTTCACAAAATAGAACAGAGTACCAGGCTTATGTATTAAATTTTGTTTTCACCTTTTAAGCAGAGTTCAGAAAAGTACACTCACTGTACAAAATTCTCGTACATAAATTAAAAACAAACAGCTAAAACCAACCCGAACATTTTTTTCATAACGATTATGTGTGTTACTTAATTTTTAAATTTTCGGTACACAACCGTACCAATAATTTGGTGTTTTACCATCAATTAAGAAGTAATAAAACAGTTAAAAATTCACAACTAAACATCCCCCTACCTAAAACATAAGCAAAGCACATCTACCGTTTAAAAACAAAAACAACACAAGCTGTAATAAAGATAAGAATAACAAATTCACAAGTAAAATTCCATACCTAAAACATAAGCAAAACGCATTTACCATTTAGCAACAAAAAATAAGGCAAGCATCAATGAAGAGAGTAATAAAACAAAAACAAATGCACTACTAAACATCCCATACCTAAATTATAAGCAAACCACATCTACTGCTTTAAAAAACCACAACAACAAATAACACATGCAAATTTAAAGCAGAAAAACAATTGGTCAATCAAAAAACCCAAATGAAAGTAATTATTTTATGCTAACAGTGAACATAAAAAATTCCTTCCTTAGGTATAATTGCAATAATGTTAGTGATAAGCAAATTATTACCCTATCCTTACTTTTTAAATCTCTATTTATTGCATATTTTTATTAACGACCCTCGCTTGAATTTACAGGGAACTTAAATGACAAAACACAAAACTCAAATAAAAATAATTATTTTATGATACCAGTAAACATAAAAAAATCCTTCCTTAGGTATAATTGCAATAATCCTTACTTTATATAATACCACTTATTGCACATTATTTTATTGAATTTGCAAGGAACTCTACTACTTACCAATATTCAAAAACAATCTGCAATGGTATACTTAAATTTTAACTAAAAAAACCTTCAATAAAAAATGTTATTATATTTGGTCTATCGTAACATGTACTATTTTGCCGTCGGTACACGCATATATTTCTGCTTCTTTTTTCCAACCACGAAGTTATTTTAATTTTACCGTGTTCTTATTTTTTCAACCACCAAGTTATTTTCATTTTCCAATGTACTCTTCTTTCAACCTCGAAGTTATTTTCAATGTACTATTTTTTCAACCACGACGTTTTTTTACTTTTTCATTGTACTCTTTTTTCAACCACGAAATTATTTTACTTTTTCATTGTACTCTTTTTTCAACCACGAAGTTATTTTACTTTTTCAATGAATTTTTTTTTTCGGAACGCGTACTAAAAGTAGAGTACGCGTACGCAAACAGTAGCTGTAGTGGAACATTCGCGTACGCGTACGCAAAAAAATATTTTAATAAAACACATTCGTGGTTGTGTACGGAAAATTTAGTAACACACATAATTGTTATGAAAAGAAAAATACGTACGGGTTGGTTTTGAACAGAACATTGTGTGTTCGATGAGTGTACTTTCTGAACTCTGCTTTTAAGTGTTTCTATACCTACAAACAAATTTTTCACAGCTAGCTAGAAGTAAAAAAATTCTAATATGTTAAATAGATAGAAAATGCAATCTGTAGGTATTTCTTACTGTTTTTATATTTTTCTGCATGGCGCTTTTTTACTTTCAAGTGGCTCGATGGTTTTTGGTAAAACTCCAATCAGATCATGTACAATAAAGACGTTGTGCAAAAAAATAACTTCTTCTTAACGAGACGTTTTGTTTCAATACAAATCTGTTCGAGTCTAATCTTGAAAATGGCTTAAACTTGTTGTTGCATTTTGTGTTTGTGTATAAAAAGCAACAAGTGTTAAATTGATGTAATACTTGTTCGTGTTGTTCATAAAATTCAACTACTGTGAATAAGACAGCTCGATAATACAAGTTGCAGGTCTCCACTGGAGACGCTAGCTAGAGATGTATACACTTATCTCTCAAACAGTCCAAAACATCATAACAAATTTGATTATTAAATTTAAATTTTATTAGATATTTTAAACAAAAAGATTTTACACCCATCCAAAACGCGTTGCCTTGCCGTACAGTCGGTTGTAGTTCGCTTATTAGAATTACATATATGAATGCCTAAAAAATATTTTTTATTTGCTGTTAATGTCAATCAAATTGACAATGCAAAATTCATATTAAATAACCTTTACGATACTAATAAAATATATGTATTTATCTTTCTAAACATTTTTTTGATATTTTTGCCGTACCCACCAATAAATTTTAGAAAACTTAATCGAGTGTGGAATTAAGCAATTTTGGCGGAAGGACCTCCCAACCAGATTACCAACCTAATCATTTTAACAAGCCATGGGACTTTAAAATCAATTTCTGAGAATCGATTACATTGCTTATTGCTAGAAAATATGACGACCATAAGTAAATATTTTAAACTATTCCCTTTTAACTTAAAGAACTAATTCAATTATTACTTCCTTTTTTGCGAACTAATGTAATGCATTTTGTAAGCGAGTAACAAAAAATGGCAATCACCAAAGTAAGGCAAGTACTTTTTAACGTAATGTCTAATTTTTTGCTGGGTAGATTACATGAATCAAATAGTGAATCAAATAATAAGATTACGCAAACAGCAGTCCCGTTATTTTTTTATTAAAACCGTGAGAGAAAAATTCTCTATTTTACTAGGTAGTGTCGTCCGACCAGCTGGTTTGTAGTTGGAAATATCAAAAGTTGTTTGTATTTTACATTGTTTGTTTACGAATTTCAAAAAAGACTAACAACAAGCTTTTGCAAGCTTTCTGTTTTTGACATTTCCAACGCACAAAACAACAGTAAAAAGCCATGTTCTTTTTGCCAATGTTGTATTTGTTTTAGAACCGCTATTAGCTAGAAAAATAAATGGCCGAAATGGCCATCGAAACGTGCTTTGACCCTAAATAATAAATATCAGTAATTAATTTAATCAGGATAATTTCAAAAATAGCACGAAGTTTTTTATGTAGAAACATTTTTAAATTTGGAACACTTCTTTTCGATTTGGCACAATGCGGCAAACAACACTTATTACCTGATAAAGACGACAATTTCTTTTTGTTGCCGGTATTTAATTCGACTCTTGTTTCACTAATTTCATTTATTATAAATTTGTTAAGGTAATAATTTTAATTTTTTTCTATATTATACAGTCATAAACCATATACATACTTTAACTAAATACAATAACAATAAAAAACACGAAAAGCCCACCAAAAAATTATTCAGCAAAATATTAAAATAAATTATAAAAATGACAACACGCAGAACAAAGAGAACTGCAAATGAAGCTGATTTTGGTCTGCCTGATCATATTAATGCAGATTTAGTTTTTTCTTCTCCAAAAGAATCCTTTTCACGGAGTCGTTTGTGGAATTGGCTTGAGGACAAATTTACCAAACAAGATGAAAACATAAGAGAACAAATGGAGGCCATAAAAAATTTAATAGCAGACAGTAAGAGAAGTTTGTTAGCTGAAATCGAAGAGAGGTTTGAAAACATAAAAACTGAAATTGTAAATGATGTAAAAAGAGAAGTAAAAGAATTAAATGATAAGTTAAATAAAATGGATATGGAAAACAGAACGGAAATTAATAAACTAAGGACGGAGGTTGAAAATCTTAAAATTAAATGCATACATCAAGAAAATTCTACGGTCGCCACAGATGTACGCATCACTGGAATTCCACTCTATAATGATGAGAATTTAAATGGCTTTTTTGGGAACATTTGTAACACCTTAAAGATCTCTCCTCCATCTTTAAAATCTATTTTTCGGATGAAAAATTATAAAAACCAACGCAACGTTGACGACCCACCCATTGTAGTAAAATTCAATACACCATATGAAAAAAATAATTTTCTAAAAATAGTTGCCACCCATCGTCGTAAACTTAGCTCGCCGTTGCGTTTATCGGATGCAAGTTTCGAAAGCAATAAACATTTCTTCATCAACGAAAATCTTACCCCTCATAATTATGGAATTTTCAAAGCAGCACTTGGACTTAAGAGGCTTAGTCTACGTAAAGAAAAATGAAAGTGATGATCCAATTAACATAATTTTTCGAGAACAACTTGATCAGTTTTTTCACTCCACTAATTAAGTATTTAATTGCTTTAAATTATTTTCTCCAATTTTCGTTTAATAATTTTTTATATACTTTTTGATGACTATATGATCTTAATATTTTTCTTGACTACAATTTTCAACTTTAAATCCTTTTTTCGTTTCTTTATTATTTATGTAACTAAATTAAATTTTGTTTTTTTCACAACTTTTGTTTCTATTAGCATTGCACACTGTATTAAACGTTTTTATGATTCTTAACAGTGTTGTAGATGGAAGAGCCAAAGACTTAACATCCAACATGGTCAGAATATTAGCCAAATATAAAGACGGGTTAAAAATAGTTCATATAAATGCCCAAAGTATAAACAACAAACTTGATGAACTTAAATTAGTGTTCGAAAACTCTGATGTCGATATTATCTGTGTTTCAGAAACTTGGTTGATGGCAACTACATCCGATAGCCTTATCTGCCCTTATGGTTATAAAGTTTTTAGATGTGACAGAGGATGGCATGGTGGTGGTGTTGCCATATTTTTGAAAAATAATATTTCTTGCAAATTTTACTTGAAATCTCCCAATGCCAATGACTTAATTGAACAGGGTATTGAGTTTATTTTTATTGAAGTTTCTTCTTATGGCAAAAAGTTAATGGTGGGTTGCGTTTACAGGCCCAACAAGAGAATACCCTTTACAACTTTATTTACTGCACTCGAAGGTATTACCGCAGAGTATAATGATATAATCATTACAGGCGACTTCAACTCAAGTTTATTAACAGAGGTCACTCTTTCGGAAAATATGTCAACTTTTGGTCTTTTTCCAGCTAACAAAATACATCCAACGCATCACACATCTACAACCAGCACGCTTATAGACCTTTTTTTCGTATCCAACATTAGTAGCATAATTTTGTATGATCAGGTATCGGCATCATGTTTTTCTAAACATGATTTAATTTTTTTTTAACCTACAACTTTCACTCTGAACAAGCCGAAAAATGTATCACCTATCGTGATTTTAAGCAAATTGATACCAATCATCTCAGTCAATACTCTTCGCTTATTGCTTGGAGTGACATTTTCTTAATGGCTTCTGTTGATGAGCAAACTATATTTTTAGAGCGTAACATTCAGTACCTTTTTGATTTAACTGTTCCATTAAAACAGAAAATGATCAAACCCAAACAAAAACCATGGTTTTCAAATATTATTAAGGATGCTATACTCCAAAGGGACTCAGCATATGCAAGGTGGAAGAGATACAAGACCCCTGAGCTCCACTTAGAATTTTCTATTGCAAGAAAGAATGTTACCAAGCTGATAAAAAATGCAAAAACTGAGTGTTATTATAGCCGTTTTAATAATGCTATTAATTCTTAACAATCATGGCATACTATACGCGAAATAGGAATTGGCAATGCGGAAAACAGTGTGGACTGCCAAGTGGATACAAACATGCTTAACAAAACATTCACTAACATTCCTGTAGTTAAAGCTAATTTAAATTACTTTGATTTTCCTTCTGATACTTTAAATCTTAATGATGAATTAATAAATGACTATTTTTCTTTTTCCTGTGTAACACAATATGACGTAATGTCAACATGTTTCTTGTTAAAATCAAATGCAGTTGGAAGTGACAACATGCACCCAAAATTCATACATCTAATTTTGCCCATAATTCTCCCTTATGTCACACATTTGTTTAATTCAATTATAACGTCAGGTAAATATCCATCTAATTGGAAACACGCTAAAATTTTACCATTACCCAAGGCGAATGGAGAATACAGACCCATTGCCATATTATGCTTTCTGTCAAAAGCTTTAGAAAAGCTTTTATGTCAGCAAATCATTACATACTTAAATACCCATAGTCTGCTTACTGACAACCAATCTGGTTTTCGTCAGAACCACAACTGCGTTACTGCTCTTATTGAAGTAAGTGAGAATATACGCCAAGGTTTAGAAAACAAGGATATCAACTTTTTAGTGCTTCTGGACCATTCCAAAGCATTCGATACAGTTGATTATGTTATACTCACAAATAAACTGAAACAATTTTTTAAATTTTCCAACATGTCAGTTAAACTCTTATCATCATATCTTTCAAATCGCACACAATCGGTAGTTGTTAACAATACTTGGTCTGACAGTTTAAATATTAATAGGGGGGTTCCTCACGGCTCAATCTTAGGTCCACTCTTATTTTCACTTTATGTCAATGATCTGCCAAAACAACTATCATATTGCAAAATCCATCTATATGCAGATGACGTCCAACTTACTTTGAGCAGCCCAGCTGAAGATATTTCAGCAGGTATAGCTCATTTAAATGATGATTTAAAACAAGTCCACATTTGGGCTTGCGCTAACGGTCTCTGCTTAAATCCAGGTAAATCTAAATGCATAAAAATATGTAAGAAAAGATTAATTACATCAATAAGCGAGTGCATTTTCCTAAATGGCGAAAAAATTGAAGTTGTTAACTCAGCGAAAAACCTTGGTATAATTTTTAACAGCAACCTGACGTGGACAGATCATATAAATTCGTTGGTTGGTCAAACTTATGCTAAGTTAAGAGCTCTTTGGTCCACTCAGCATTTCACCCCATTTTCCCAAAGGCGGTTCAACACCATGTAATTCTTTTGGAACGGCGCCGAGCAGTGCTGCGCCAACTCTTAAGAGCGCAATGGCTCAATTCGCGATGATTGACAGTGATTGTAAACGATTCTTCGGAGGAGGTCTGTTGAACTGCATTAATAAAATCGGTGGATTTGCACGTGAATATAATACAATTAAAGATGATGAGGGTAAAACTCGGGCTTTGCTTGGGATACTAATGATGCTACAGAACAATGTCTAGGACACTTAAAGTAATTTTCATTAACGTGAATTCAGTTGTCTCTAAACATAGGAGACACTATTTAAAACTATTTTTGGATAGACACAAACCCGACGTTGCTCTAATAGTTGAACATAAATTAAGTCCTCGACACAAGTTAGACATTGCTGGATATATAATATTTAGACAAAATCGTCAATCTGGACAAGGAGGAGGGACGGCCGTTCTATTGAAGGATAGTATTTCATTTGAAAGGGTAATAGTTGACACTGGAACTTTAGAAAACACGATTGTGCGCATCCACAGAATAAATGGGTCCTCTATAACTATAGTGTCGACAATATCAGCCTCTGATATTAGGCCTGTTTTTGACCTAGCCAATACTGGAGCAGTGGTAGTTGGAGCCGATTTAAATGCTAGGCATCCGTATTGGGGGGATTCCCTGGAGAACACAAGTGGTAGGTTGCTACATGATTTACTCTTAGCGAATCCGAACCTAGAAATTCATCCCACTGATGGCCCGACAAGAACTGCGGCCGTTTCCTCTTCATATATCGACATAATGATAACTTCTGTTGGCATGCCTCCTATAATCATGGGAAATGGGCTTAAAACCCTTGATTTTGAATCTGATCACAACGCTGTGGAAGCAGTTTTTGGCATTGCGGACTGTGTTGGGAGAATACGACCAACAAGGTTAGACTTTGACAAGATGGACAGGGCAAGATTTAATGCGATTCTATCCCGGGAACTTGCCGACTGTACGCTACCAGTAGATACGAACGTGTCCGAAGCGGAGATTGACGAGTGTATAGAGTCAATGACATATGCCTTTAAGAATGCTATGGAACTTACTACTCCTAAGGTTTTAGTTGGAATTAAAGGGCTTTTGAAGCTTCCCCCTAACATACTTCATTTTATTGATGAAAAAAAGAGATTGCGCCGTATAGTTCAAAGATGTGAGGACCCAGTACGTCGTCTTACTCTTAAAGCAGAAGTAAAAAACCTGGATAGAATACTACAGGGTGCTATTGCAGTTTACGAGCGCGAAAACTGGACGAGAAAATTAAGTAACATTAGGCTGAATGATAGGACATATAGATCTTTAAAGTCTGCGGCTAGTTTAAGTAAAAATGTTGTCATCCACGATCTGATCACTGCGGATGGTTCAATAATATCTGATGACTTAGAGAAGGCTAATCCACTGGCAGATCACTTCCACAGCGTGCATGAGTATGAAATAGGTTCCGATTCTTTTGCAGTAACCGTCGCAAGTAAAGTCTCCACTTACAGGATAGGACACCTATGATGGTTTTTGATATGACTACGAGCGCAGATGGTAGCGGCTCGGACAACAGCCAGCTGATTAGAGCAGAAACCATTGGCGAAACTTTAAGGAGAAGACCAAACAAAAAATCGAGTGGTTGGGATGAAATTCCTGATCTAGTACTTAAGAGAACTCGTCGGGATACCTGGGGATTTCTGGCAATTCTAATGAACCACTGCATAAACTTGGGATACTTTCCGAGAGCATGGAAAAGGGCGTTAATAGTTCCGATATTGAAACCCAAATCTGACCCAAGGCAGAGCAGCAACTATAGGCCGATTTCCTATCTCCCTTTGGAAAGTTATTAGAATTCTTTATTCATTCCAAGATCACGGACAAAATATCAGACTGCAATATTCTTCCAGATTGTCAGTTTGGATTTAAAAAAGGACACTCAACCTCGCATGCATTGATGGTTTTTTCAGACTATGTTTCCAAAGGTCTGAACAAAAGATATCCTACAATTGCGGTTAGCTTGGACTTTGCCAAGGCTTTTGATACCGCTTGGCAGGATGGCATTGTTTTTAAAATGATGGACATGGGCTTCGATAGAAGTGTGTGTAAAATCGTCTCTAATTTTCTATCTGATAGGACTTTTGGCGTTAGAATAGGCAGAACTCGATCGATTGAAAAATCTGTCAGTGCTGGAGTACCACAGGGATCTTTGCTTGGCCCTGTACTTTATAATATATTTATGGCTGATATACCTAAACCGGCTGACGGCGATCTTTTGTTAATGTATGCAGATGATATACTCATTGCAGCTTCTGGGCCCCTCGCTCGTAGTGTAAACGGAAGAGTTAACAACTACTTGACTCGACTGGAGCCCTACTTTGGTAAGTGGCGCCTTCACTTAAATATGGATAAGGCTGATGCAGTTATGATAAAGGGCAAGCGTAAATTTTTATATCCCAATAGCAGATCTTTCATACCAACTCTTAGTATAGGCAGCGAACTGATCAGGGTTTCGGACAGGATGAAATACCTTGGTGTAATTTTCTATGAAAATTTTGAGTTTTATCGCCTCATAGACTTTGTCTTGGAGCGCGGCAGGCGTGCATATGCCGCATATCGATCTATTCTCGGATATAGGGGAGGACTCGATAGGAAAATTCGATTCCTTGTTTATCGCCAGATAATTCGACCTCTCATATCCTACGCCTTCCCAGTCTGGTCCAGAATTTCTTCTGCTCAGATGGAAAGACTAAGGAAATGGGAGAGGAAGATTATGGTCACTTGCCTTGGCTTACGGTGTAAGCAGAGGCCTGATGGCATCTACCGCAAGCCATCTTGCAAATCAATATACAAAGAAATAGGCTTCGATAGAATTGACTCGTATATGGTAGGGTCGGCTATAAAATTTCTTGAGAGGGCTCAATCCCTTGAAAACAGTCTTCTTGGACAGTGATTTGAAAGCGCAAACAATCTGAGGACCATACGATTGTCTAACTACTTATCACCGATAGACCTTATGACATTGAACGGAGCTGGCCTCCTATATGAAAGTGCAAACCTCTTATATTACCATAGGAGAATAAATACCTTAGATATAGAAAATGTGGTGTATAACACCGCTCAATAGGCTATTCCTATTCTTTTGTATATAACTTTATTTTCTTTTGTATATAACGCTATTTTTTCTTCTTTCTTGCCTTACTATAAGGTTTAGTTTAATATTAGAATTAAGCACAAATGTCTCCCTATTTACCTTTTTTGGGGAAATTTTAAAACAAATTTTGCACCTACAGTAAACTTAACTTTAATATTATTATAAGCGGCCATGCTGCAAATACTTTTATAAAATATCTTGGCAAGTCCTTGAAAAATACGCTAGTATGTAAGGAATAAATAATTAATTAAAATTAGTTTTAAGAAAACATGTACATCATTAAAATTTTTGGAAATAAATATACTATACTATACGCATATACGAATGAGTTTATGTGAGATGAGAAACACAAGTTTGCTGAGAATAATAATCTTTCTTAAATTAATGAAATTTTACTTTATTTTCGGCTTTTTTTTAAATTAATTTTCTAAACATTTTTAGAAAGAAAAATTATTTACAAATGTATGCGGACGTTTTCCAAAGAAAACAAGAAAAATTAGACGCTAGCAGAATGAAATGCAGCATTTTTTGGACCGCCACATCCTTCATCAGCATTCTTTGCATCTATCTACCTTATGCTATATATGTACATCGTAAACATCATCTATTTAACCAACCCTTTTTTTTATTGTTATTTGGTGAGACGAAGTTCACACATAACTTAAAGCTTTTTTCTTTGTCGTTCTCTATGTAACTCGCCTTGTACATTTGTTGTTGCTTTTTTGTGCTAGCAATTTGATAGCCACAAATGCAACTTTTTTTATTTTTAATTATTCATACTTGTTTGCTCACAACATTATGCTATAAACATAATCATGTCCACCGACCATCGACTACAAGATGTCAAAAATAGAATACATGCGTGCTTATGAGAATAAATCTTTTAGCCGATACACGACTACCGACTACACGGCTACTTTTGTAGCCCGTAGCTATTTTTCTTGGCTACATTAAACAGATTAGTGCTGCAAATGCAATAAATGCATGAAATGGTGGTTTTAAAAACGCAATACATTAAATTAAAAGTGGCACCATTGAAAAATAGTAATGATCTGTTCATTTGTTTACATTTTTCATTTACTTTTGATTTGGCGCATTTTTCATTTATATTTATTTGTCAAATTTTTCATTTAGTTCTTTTTTTTATCGATTTCTAATTTGTTTCATTTATATTAATTTTTTTGGTTTTTTATTGAAATTGGTAAGTATATAATAGTCATTTTTACTGTTTATATGTATTTATTATATTGTTTAATGTAAATGTTTAGTTCAATTTACATGCAAATATGGACGTGGACACTTCATACTCTGAAGTCTTTGTTTCCACTATTTTAGCAATAGTACTTATAAAGTTAATTACATTTTCTTGAGATATTTAAAATTTTTTTTTACATAAATTCACTTTAAAAAAATCAAGTTTGTTTTGGTTAACTTTAATACATATGCCAAAACAGATGTTTACTTTTTGTAGTTAGTGGTCGATGGTCGTTAAAAGCATTAAGTAGCTGGCGACTTGGCTATTTTTGTAGCCAGCTACTTTTGTAGTCGGTAGTCGATGGTCGGTAGCCTTTGATTATGTTTATAGCATTATAGACACTGTGTCAGTATCATATTGACTTTTATGAGTTAAGTATGAATGTAAATACGCGGTGCCTAGCGTTTGTTTTATTTATTTTTAGTCCAGAAAATGCTGCATTTCATTCTGCTAGCGTCTAATTTTTCTTGTTTTCTTTGGAAAACGTCCGCATACATTTGTAAATAATTTTTCTTTCTAAAAATGTTTAGAAAATTAATTAAAAAGAACCAAAAAGTCGAAAATAAAGTAAAATTTCATTAATTTATAGAATTGATGGTTCGAATCCTGGTCAGAGAAAAAAAAAATTATAAATTAAAATAAGTTTTCTTTGTGATTTTACTCTTAAAGTGGCTGTAGAATGTACGGCACTGAAACATCTTAGTATATTTATAGTCTTTCTTATTACAGTGAAAAGCAACATTTTATAATAACATATTATATAATTGTAGGTTTACAATAAATAGCTTAAATTATATTTAAAACTATCTTACGTACTAGGAATACTATGTAATATTGTCTACACAGGTATATAAAAGTTTGTCATTCCGTGTGTAATTTCTACAATATCCATTTACGACCCTGTAAAGTATATATATTCTGACTTTTTATGCATAGCGAAGTCGATTGAGCGATGTCAATCGATTAGATATACTGTCGAAAGAGATGCTATTGGAAATCAGCATGATCGGTCCATGACCTTCGAGGCAGCAGGCAAAACACCACCCCTGCCTCTAATTTTTTTATGTCATTTGAAACAATAAAGTAACTCCAATCAAAAAAATAAATATATGGGGCTATAGAGAATTATTAAATAAGAAAAAATCAGGTGAAAAATTCACGCTAGCCCATATTTTCCGAGTTACGGGACCCTGGAATTTTCAAATTTTTTAAAATTAAAAATATGTTTATCATATTAAAGCTTTTTGTGTACACGTTGCGGTTTAGCTGATCCGCTGAAAATTTTCTACGTTTTTCCGTATCAGCTGTTACAGATATGTTGTCTCTTTATAAGCAGTGCTGTCAACTAAATTTAAAATGTAGAATTTATAGCGTATTTTGCTTAATTAAATTTAATTTTATTTTAACTAATAGATTTGATGTACATATGTATATTAAAACTAAAAAAGCTCGTATATTTACAATTGATAGATAGGTGCACAGAATGCTGGCTAAGGTTGTGAGGAACCATAAAGTAAATGTCATTCTGCAAGTATCTAAAGTTTACTCTTCTCTTTATTATTAATGATTAACTTAGCCCTTTCTGAACAATAATAATTCATTAGTAATTATGATATTTTTATATACATATATTTATACATTCAATATAGTATCAGTCATGGGGATTCAATTACAATTAAAATAGCAGGTAATGTGTTTTTAATTACAAATTAAAAGTAATTGTAATTAGGTAATATTCATTACTTTTAATTTATTAAAATTCAAATATATTCTTGAAAATAGTTAGTGTAACTAAAAATTCTGAAAATGAAGTTCTGAAACTTCTTAAATAGATATATCAAAAATTGTAAATGATGCACGAATGAGCAACAAAAAAGCAATTTTATTAAAATTTGTTTTGAAAACTTAGAAGAATATTAAACATAAAGAAGAATATAAACATAAAATTTCCAAAAGATTATATTTTACAATTATTTTTTACACAATGTACATATGAGTACAACGTATATTATACATACATGTGTGTTCATAAAATACTTTTATTTAAAATATCTAAAGTGCATTTGAATTTCAATTATATAATGAAGTAAAATTTTTTCTAAAACATGTAAAAATTCCATATTTTTATACTTAGCAAAAGTAAAAGCGATTCCATCTATATTAAAATTCGTGAGACTTTTTAAGTTCTAAACGCTGTAGAAACTATTTTCACTGCGTTTTTGTTTTTAAATACAATACATAGGAATTGTATTATTTTTACATATTAACTATGTATGTTTATAATTGATAATTTTTACCTATAAAAAATTAAAAAATATTCAGGCATGTCACAAATTCCGATAGGAATAGCTTTGATTCCGTATTAACAATTCCGATCGATTTTGTTTTACCTTCTTCAGATTCCGATCGATTTTGTTTATTTTTAAAAAATTATTAATCTCCATCTTTTTATTTAAACGTGGCAATATTTCGCACACCAAAGTAAATAACAAGGCTGATCTAAATAAGAACACATAATAAAAGAAAATTTGAAAGCCGCAAATAAGGAAATTTTAAAGAATCTAAATTCCACTTTGAAATTTAAAAGTAGTTTCATTCCGAAGAAGTTTTTCGTTTTTCGGTTTCCTAAGAACCAATTTGCGGAATTAAAACCACTTTCGATCGTAATTGAGTTCTGTGACATGCTTGTTTATTACATAATTTTATTTTAATTACTCTATTATCTAATTGAATTTTTTCAATTACTGTTAAAAATGACATTTATTAAAAAACTCCATGAAATTAAGTAATTGCATGTGTAAATTATTACAAACTGTAATTGACATCCCCCAAATCGGATAATAGATTAGTGTTTAAATCAAGTTTGCCAATCGATCAGGCATAGTGTCGAAGAGGTGCTATTGGAAATCATCATGAGCGGTCTATGTCATTCGAGGCAGCGGGCAAAACACCACGCTTAGCTCTAACTTTTTCATACCGTTTTGATAATAAAGTAATTCCGATCAAAGTAATAAATATAAGGGGCGATAGAGAATTAAAAAAATTAGAAAAAAAACATCAAGTGAAAAAATTGGCGCTTGGTCATATTTTTCGTGTAACGAGGCTCTGAAATATTAAAATTTTTTAAAATATCAAAATGGGTATCATTTTAAAGCTTTTGAAGAGATCTTTAAGGAAATACTCAACTTTTTTAAAATTGTTCAACCCATTAAGAGCTGATGCCTTTTTTATGAAAAATTATAAAAATGTAGTACTTAATTTCTTTCTTATTTTTGTAACTCTCTGTTACCCCAATATTCGCTTTTTTAATTGGGTTACTTCACTAAACTAGATCTACATAGAGGTGAAGGGTATATAAGATTCGGCCTAGCCGAATATAGCACTCTAACTTGTTTTAATTGGAGTTACCTCAATGTTTCAAATGATACTGAAAAATTAGAGGCAAGCATAGGGTTTTGCCTGCTGCCCCGAAGGACATAAACCGATCTTGCTGCTTTTAATAGCAACTCTTCCGACACTATGACTGATCGATTGGAGTTTGTTTTCGTTCTTTAGTTTTCTACAATCAATAACTACTCTCCATTTCTGTTTACCAGAATTATCAATTATTTTAGGGACGACCCAAACTGGAGCGTTATAAGGACTATTCGAGTTTGTTATAATTCCTGATTTTAACATTTCATTAACTTGACTATCTACTTCCTCATGAATTTCAGGAAAACGATACAGCTTTGAATAAACCGGTACCTCATTAATAGTTGCGATTTTGTGCCTATATTTACAAACAGAAGCAAGTTATCCCCTTCAATATAAAAATATGTTTGAATTTCTTGATTATTTTAATCAGTTAATCTCTTCTTCGCTAGAATTTTGCTGCTTCAGCTTTTCTATTAGATAATCTATTCTGATTCATTAAAATTTATTTTAATTATTGAATTTTCGTCTAGTTGATAACTTACGTGT
The DNA here is from genome assembly GCA_916610165.2 of Gymnosoma rotundatum. NCBI lineage: Eukaryota > Metazoa > Arthropoda > Insecta > Diptera > Tachinidae > Gymnosoma > Gymnosoma rotundatum. Next base: position 76,819,237 of record OU744338.1, on the reverse strand, counting down.
TCTTGTGAAGAGTTTTCAAATAAAATAGGTACTTTTGAATCATTAGTTATTAATGTGTTTTTCTTATAATCGATTTTAGCTTCTAGAGGTCCTAAAAAATTACAACCTATAATTCCATCAAATTCATTTAAAATTTCTGTCTTCAACATTTCTACTTTAGAGTTTGGACGGTTGAATTTTTTAAGAAGCGTTATAGTTATTTTTGAATTTGTAACAGTTTTTGAGCAAATTCTGTTTAAAACTATGGGAAGCTTAAATACAGCTGTGTAGAGTTAATCTGTATTGTTAAGTATAAAATTTTGATTTGGAAGTTAAAGGGTGTTCCAATAGTTAATGTAATTTTGTGTATGTGACCAAACTTTTGAACCATTATAGACAGAACGCTGAAATTTAAAAGGGACCTATATTGCTAAATCCGCTGTATCAACGAGTTTATAATTTGAATTTAGAAATTGAAGGGTGTCCCATAATTGATGAAGATTTACTTATATGAGCTTATCTTTTGAACCGTTATAGACAAATTGGACAGAATGCCTATTGCTATGGCCGTTATAGTAACAAGTATTAATATTAAGAATTGTAAATTAAAGGGTACGCCTATAGTTCATTTAATTTGATGCATATTGCCATACGTTTTAACAGTTAAAGACAGACGCTTGGAATTTACAACGAATCTGTATTGGTAAGTCCGCTATAACAACAAGTATAAAATATGGATTTAGGAGTTAAAGGGTGTTCCTGTAGATTTACTTATATATGCCTATCTTTTGAACCGTTATAGACAAACGCTTGTTAATTTGACGCAATGTCGATTGCTATGGCCGTTATAGTAACAGCTGATAATATTTAAAGTTATAAATTAAAGGGTCCACCAATAGTTTATTTAATTTGGTATATGGCCATACTTTTAAACAGTTGTGGACAATAGATTGAAATTTATAAAGAACCTCTATTACTAACTCCTTTATAACAGCAAGTATAAAATTTGGATTTGGAAATAAACGGGTGTCCCAATAGTTGATATAGAATGGTGTATGTGACCGGACTTTTGAACCGTTGTAGACAGACAGCTGAAATTTACAAGGAATATGTTTTGCTTAGTCCGCTATAATAAGAAGCTTATAATTTGAATTTAGAAATTAAAGGGTGTTCTCAAAATTAATGTGATTTGTTCTATATGCCCGTATTTTTTGAACCGTTGTATACAAACACCTTAATTTTAGACAGAATATCCACTTCTTTATTTGGTATATGAGCAATAAGAAGTATAAAAATGTTATATTATAAATTAAATAGTTGATATAATCCGATGTATATGGGCAAACTGTTGAACCGTTATAGACAGATGGTTGAAATTTACACAGAACCTGATTGCTAAATCTACTACAACAGCAAGTATTTAATTTGAACTTGGAAATTAAAGAGTTACCCTAAAGTTGCTGCAATTTGATGTATATTGCCAAACTTGAACAGTTGAAAAAGTATAAAGTTTGGAGATATAAGTGTGTCCCAATAGTTAATGTAACCTAATTTATGTGACCATACACTTGAGCTGTTATAGGCAGACATATGAAATCTGTTTTGAAGTCGGTTTTTTTTCGCAAGAATTATTTAATTTTTCTACATCCACATAGCACCTTTTGGCATATAAAGGAAGATAAATTGGATGTAGAACTTTGCTTGTTATGCAAGGATGTAGGACTACAAAGGATGTTGGACTTTTTGGCAGAATACAGAATGGTTTGTGAAACATTAATATACTAATAACTCTAATATTGTGAATTTTAGATGAAGCACCTTTTGGCATAGCGGCGACGATATATTAAGACTGGTTAAAACTATGATTTTGGTTACAATTTTTTGATTTTTTTTTAAATCTTTGTTCTAATGTTTGTAATTTTTGATCGGTATTTAATATATATCCCCATTTGGTTCCCCTATGTAATGTTTTTTACGAACTTTGATGTCTTTTAATTCAAATATAGGTCCAATAATAAGTGATGGGAATCAACTTATGAACATGTTTCTAAATTGTAAAAATGATTTTAAGGTTGCTCATATGAACTGTCAAAGCCTGAAACCCTGAGTTAATTGGTGTAGTTTATTTGCCATATGGAAATTTGATATGCTTTGAAGAAAGTCATTTCTATTTTTTTTTCTAAATACTCTTATACCATAATCGTTGGACAACTTGCAACTTGTTCAATAGTTCAGCAAATTTTCGCTCTCTATGTATGAGACTTAATCTTAATATTATTCATAATTGTGCTCCAACACATTTTGATGTATCTCACAACTCTACTTCATTGATTGACTTTATGTTTAATAGTGATAGTTTAGCGACTTCTTTATCTTTCCAATTTGAATGTCCCTCATCTTTTAATCTTAAGGTACTTAAATCTGATGATCTCATTGAATATCGTGATTATAGAAATATTGACTGGGATAATTTGTGCATATTCTTGTATAATTTTGACTCTTCTATTATTTGATTCCTGCGATGTTTATGAACTGTGCTCCTCTATTTCTCTACTTGTTAGCAATGCACTGTCCTTTGTACCAATTGTTAAGAAAAAAGTTAATCCAAGAAAAAACAATTGGTTTAAATCAAGTAATATTGTACTGGCCAGATCTTTAAGGGATATAGTTTTCTCAGCCTATAAACGTAATAAGCAACTGCTAATTGGAAAATTTTTTGCAAATATCGAAACAAGGCCAAAAAAATTAAACGCAAAGAAAGAATTCGTTATTATTCATCATTGTTTAATGATCTTAATAATTTAGATATGTGGAGGCTGCTTAAAAACTGTGGTAAATTGAGTGATAGATTTTCTAATGTTGATCTAGAGGTTAATGTAATCAATAATTATTTTGCTAATGTTGGAAATACGAGTTCTGTTGATGAATGTAACTTTGATAATTTTAACTTTTCTAGAAACTCTTACTCATTTCGATGTTTTAACGAGATCGAGTTACCTGAAGCTTTTAATAAAGTGAAAACAAACTCTATCGGTACTGATGGCATCTCTGTGAAGTTTTTGAGAATTATTTTCCCTCACACTTCGGCATACCTTCTTTATTTGTATAATACTATTTTAATGAGATCAGAATTTCCAGCGATGTGGAAGCTTGCTCGTGTTGTTTCCATTCCAAAAGTTTAAGTTGTTAATGGTCCAGAACATCTTAGCCCTATTTCAATTTTGCCAGTCCTTTCAAAAATATTAGAACACTTGATTAAAGATAAAATTCTTGAAGTTACACATGCTAAAATCTACGAGTCTCAGTATGCATTTCGTGATGGGTATAATACAACTTCTTTGCTTCTACACCTTACAGAAAATTTTAGAACCAGCTTTAGTGATGACAAGCTTAATGTGCTTGTACCCTTGGCCTTTGATAATTTGAATCACATTAAAACGATTGAGAAACTTGTTTTATACTTTAAGTTTTCCAAGTTTACCTGTAAACTTCTATATTCCTTCCTTACTGGACGGTCTCAATTTGTTTCCATTAACAGTTATGTGCAATCTCTTAATTCTGGTGTTCCTTAGGGATCAGTCCTTGGCCCAATCTTATTCATTATTTACATTAAAGATCAACCAAATAGAAATTATTCGAGTATGTGTAAATCTTTTCTTTTTGGTGATGATGTTGTTTTATTTTTGTACTCTCATCGTGAATTTCCAGATGTCTTAGAGAGTTTATAAATTTTAGTCTTCAGTGTGTATCAGATTGGGCTAATGAAAATTGTCTATCTATTAATATTTCCAAAACTAAGGCGATGACTTTTAACCCGTCAAATCGTTCTAATCTGAATTTAGAGATCTTTTTTCATGGAAGGACAATTGGTTTTGTTGACCATTTTAGATGCTTAGGCATAATTTTGGACGACAAATTAACTTCTTACGGTCATATTGCTTTAATACTATGTAGAGTTCTAACAACTTTACGTAGAATCTATTGGAATAATGTATATTTACCTCTTCATGTAAGGTATAGACTTGCTCATGCCCTATTAATGCCTCAGATCTTCGATTGCCTCGAAGTTACATCTGGTACACATGCTATTAATTTATATATTTATATTTATTTATATTTTTATTTATATAAACTTAATCGAATTGTTAAATCTATCGTTCGGTGTGTGTATAATTTTAATAGGCGCGAACACATTTCTAATTTTGTAACACGGTTTTTAGGATGCTCTTTTAATACCTTTGTAAAAACTAGGTGTATGTTACTTTTCTATTAAGTTATTAAAACTGGCAAGCCAACTACTTTGTTTGAAAGCTTTTCTTTCAGTCGCTCAACCAGAAACCCTTAAATTTTAATACCCACAATCTCTTACTCCTTCTATTAAAGATCTTTTGCTATTCGAATTGATCGGTGTTGGAATAAATTACCTTATGAATTACGTATGTTTTCTCATTCGGACAATGTCTTTAGACTTAAATTGTTAGAGTACTTTTCCAGGGATATTACATAAATTATTGGAAATTCACTTTGATTTGTTTCTGCCTTGCACTTTTGCACTTTTAACGTTTATTCATCACTAATTTGGATCTTTTTGCTCTATTTTATTACTATTGTATCGGGTTTACTTTTCTTTGTTAAGACAAGTTTGTTTATGACATTTAAGCTTTAAAATACTGCTTTTCCCCACATTTGTTCTATTTGTTTCCGGGTTTTCCACTTGTTTCATAACTCAACTGTTAACTAGTTGTAAGTTATTAATGCATTTTTATGCTCAGGAAACTTTTTGCTTTGTAATAAGAATTTTATAAGGTCTTTGTAGGCTTATTATTACATTAAATAATAAAAATAAAATAAATAAATAAATAAAGTGTAATTTACTTAAAACTCTTAAAGTTGTGTGTGTAATTATTTTGCAAATAAAGAACTCAATAAATAAAACATTTATAAATTTAAATAAACGTAACAATATAAACAGTGATTGTGTGCGTACATAGCAGATCCTGCAATCATTATCTATCGAAAATATCACAACATCGTTACCTTATGGCGTTGAAATGTATCGCAAATAATATTGAGTTCTGATCTAATTAGTATTCCCAGTTGGGAAGAAACGTACCAAAGAAAATGTTTTCTTTGGAAGTGTAAAACGGGTGTCTTTTAAAATGATGGATTATGTCACGAAAGGATGTAACGAATATGTGTTTGATAAAAGTATCGAAAAAGTCAGTTTTCGAAGTGTCAATAAAAGATATGCTTTATGTATCAAAAAAGTGAAATATTACGGTTGCGAACATGTGTCTGTGAAAAGATTATTATTGAATAAATAATAAATTTATATTGCAAATTTTCCCAAAGTTAAAATCTATATACTTATAAGCTTTGTCGATACATTTTTTCACCATTTCTTTTTTGTTTATATACCACAAAAATATTTTATATTATTAATTCATTCAACTTCAATGCGCCGGAGTGTAAAGTTGTAACAAATTCCTCGCGGACGATTAACTAAATAAATATAAGTTCTTTAAATCGAATTGTATTACTGTATTCAAATTCCATAGAAAAAAGACAATAAAAAAATATATATACATACATTCATATATACATATATAATAAAAAGTAAAGTGAATCTTGTTTAAGTAATCTTCTGCTTAGCAACAGAATGGTTAACTTAAGCGAAAGTGATGAGAGTGAGGGTTATGCTGATTGGCAGGTATATAAAAGCAATAAACGAAGCATTACTAGATCTCCACCAGCTCAACCAAACATAAAAAGAGTGCTAAACAACAACGACCATCTACTAGTAATAGGTTTAAAGTTCTAAGTAACGACATGAATGAAGATGTAAACCAAAATAACACTAGAACATCAAACGCAACCTCAATACCTAAACCACCTCCGCTGTTCATACCTGAAGTTCACAACATATCTAAAATGATCTCGAGCATTTGCAAAATAATTTTATCTAGCGATTTCTCTTATAAAGCACTCAGAGATAATCGAGTTAAAGTGATGACCAAAACTGTTGAATCTTATAAGAAGCTGATATAATTTTGTAGGCAAAAAGCTATTAAGTTTCACACTTACCAATTAAAAACTGAAAGAGCTTCCAGGGTAGTTATTAAACATTTACAGCGAAAATAATAAAAAAATATACGAATTAAAGTCAATAAAAAATGCCGTTGTTTCTATTGAACCACGGCGACAGGTGAAAGAATTGGCTCAATGTTACAGATGTCAACAATTTAGGCATACCAAAGCATACTGTTCCATGCCTTTCCGCTGCGTTAAATGCGGGAACGATCATCCCACAGTAGAATGTTAGAAAAACAGGGACATTCCTGCTACTTGTTCTAACTGTAATGAGAATCATCCAGCAAATTATCGTGGCTGTCGGGTATATCAACGTATATTAAGAAATAGGCAAGATACTTCCCTAATTTTACATAATCTTTTCCCAAAAATTATCATCAAATTGAGTTTCAGCAACTAAGTTCAGTCCAATATAACAACAACTACGGCAAAAATGATACTTCGTAAGCTGACGTTGTTAAAACAAGTGGTGATTCGTATGAAAAATTAGAGTCATTAATTCGTAAACAGATTGAACAAACAAATAGTCTTTTGCAGATGATAACACTTCTAGTCACCAAATTATGCACATAGACCTTAGATTATCAATATGAAATGCCAATGGACTGTTAAATCATAAACCGGAAATCGAGGCTTTTCTTAATTTTAATAAAATAAATATAATGGTGATATCGCAAACTCATTTTACTAAGAAATCTTATTTCAATATTAAAGGTTACATATTAATAAATACAAATCATCCTGACGATACTGCCCACGGTGGCACAGCAATTCTTATGAAATCAATTATTCCATTTAATATACTAGAGGAAATAAAGGAACATCCTTAACAAGCAACCATAAATTCTATAACTTTTAGCGGCTCCCCTCTAACTATTGCGGTTTATTTTCCAGCACGTTTCAATCTGAAGCATCAAGAATTTCAACAATATTTTGACAAATTTGGTCCCAAATTTCTTATCGGTGACGGTTTTAACTCTTAACATCCTTGGTGGGGCTCAAGGACAACTAATCCTAAAGGTCGGGAGCTTTATAAATGTTTACAAAATAGTAATCATTCTGTCATCTCAACCGGAAAACCCACTTATTGGCCTTCTGATTCACAAAAAATTTCAGACCTTCTGGATGTTGTTGTATACAATGGCATTCCAAGACATCACTGATTCTGATCACTCTCCATTATTATTGAATTATAGCACTACTTTATTCTATAATAGTTACAACACATTTTCTTTCAAAACTGCCATAGGGTCGTATAAATATTGGATAGAAAATAATCTTAACCTTAACTTTTCTTTAAAAACTGGTTCTGAAGTAGACGACAACGTTGAATATTTCACGCAATAAATACATGAAGCTGCTCATCTTTCAACACCAAAAAATAATTCATGGAATCCTAATAAAATTGTTATATCATCGGAAATCAAAGCTCTAATTATCAATAAAAGAAGGCTACGTAAAAAATGGCAAAGAACACATGACCGACTAGACAAAAGAAATTTAAATATTGCCACAAAACAATTGACGCAAAAGTTACAACAGTTTAAAAACAAATCAGTCGAATGCTATTTACAAAATTTAGATCCGAGTAAAAACAATGAGTATAATTTATGAAAGCTACAAAAAGTATAAAAAGGCCACAAAAGAAAAATCCTCCTATAAAAGACGAACAAAATAAATGGCATAAATCTGATGCAGATAAAGCATTCGCATTCTCTAATTATTTAAAAGCTGTTTTTATTCCTTTTAACTTTAATTCTGGATCAGCAGACGAAGAAGAAATTTTAGAGTTCCTTGACCCACCGTGCCAGATTGATTTCCCAATTAAGCCTGTATCTCCGACCGAAGTACAAATGAAAATCAACCACCTTAATACGAAAAAATCTCCCGGATATGAGCAGGTAACAAGTTTTATGGTTAAGCATCTTCCAAAAAAAGCCATTTTATTTCTAACTTATATTTTCAACGCGATATTAAGATTGAGTTATTTCCCATCACAATGGAAGTGCGCAATGGTTATAATGGAGATGTTCAACAAGCTTTCGATAGAGTATGGCATCCTGCTTTATTGTACAAGTAAAAAAGTTCTTACTAACACATTACCGCTTCTTTTATATCAAACACAACAACAGTTTTTCCGACTTTATTCAGATCAGGTCTGGGGTACCTCAGGGTAGTGTGCTCGGGCCTTTGTTATATACTATTTACACTTCAGATCTTCCTATAAACCAAAATATAATAGTGGCGACATAAGCTGATGACACGGCGATACATTCTGCAAGTGATTCCAATACAGAGGCATCAACTACAGTACAGCACTACCTTTACATTTTTCATAACTGGTCAACTAAATAAAATATAAAGATTAACTATAGCAAATCACAACATATTACGTTCACGCTAAGAAAAGGAAACTGTTCACCCGTCAAAATGAATAATGTTACAATTCCCCACACTAATTGTGTCAAATATTTCGGACTATATATGGATCGAAGGCTTACGTGGAAAAATCATATAATAAAAAAGAGGCATTAACTTAACTACAGATTTAAAAAATTATACTGGCTGTTGCGTCCTAAATCTGAGCTGAGTATTGAAAATAAGCTATTGATATATAAATCCATTTTAAAGCCCGTATGGTTATATGGAATTCACCTGTGGGGAACCGCAAGAAACTCAAACATCGAAATATTGCAGAGATTTCAATCCAAATCACTGCGTACAATACTTTAATCACCATGGTTTGTTACAAATGAAATAATTCACAACGATCGCAATATACCAAAAATAAAAGATGAAATCGAACGATTTTCGGAAAAATATTTGAAAAGATTGAGTAATCACCAGAATGTGTTAGCCATTTGTTTATTAGATAAGAGTTTCGAAAAAGATCTCATGTGTTAGACCTATCATTTTTAGCTTAATAAATTATTTTTTTTAATTTAATGTGTTTATATTGCATAATGTTGTAATATACTTAATGTTGGATATTCTTATATAAAAAAATTGTCAATAGTATTGCTGATTATCATTAGATAGATTGCAAATAAATAAATAATAAATATATATATATATATATATATATATATATATATATATATATATATATATATATATATATACGAGGGCTGCTATATATATTTCTGGCCTGGCAACACTGAGTGCTGCGAAGTGCAATCTGACATTTCCATTGGAAAGTTTGTCATTTTTAAGCATAATCGTACTCAAAACGTTTTGACGTACGACCATTATTTGTGTTGTTAACAGTGACTTGAAAAAATAATTATAGAAAAAAATGGAATTAACTCGTGAACATTTTCGTGCCATCATTTTTCACAACTTTCGACGTGGATTATCACGACAAGAGTTCATTGATGAACTTAAATCTTTGTATGGCGATGAAGCACCATCCTATAACGCTGTAAAAAATTGGTATAATGAATTTAATCGTGGCCGAAGCTCGCAAAAAGACGAATTCCGTGAAGGTCGTCCAAAAACGGCTGTTGTGCCAGAGAACATCGATGCCGTGCGTGAACTCTTATTGCAAGATCGACATGCGACATACCGAGAGATAGAGACATCCTTGGACATTTCTTCCACCTGCACACATTCGATACTGCATGAACACCTGGCCGTAAAAAGTGTTTGTTCTCGTTGGATCCCGCACAATTTGAAAGTCGCTCAAAAAAAGGCTCGTGTCGATTAATGCAAAAACACGATTGCGGTGCTTCAAAAGACGTTTATAAGATCGTCACAGGTGACGAATCATGGATCTATGCGTATGAGCCCGAAACAAAACAACAATCGACCGTGTGGGTCTTCAAAGACGAGCAAAATCCAACGAAAGTTGTTCGTGGAAGAAGCACTTCGAAGCAAATGGTCGCCTGTTTCTTCGGCAAAACTGGTCATGTGGCGACTGTTCCGCTTGAGCAACGTAGGGCGGTTACTACAATTTGTTTGCCTGAAGTCATCGGAGAAATTCGGAAAACCAACAAGAGAAGACGAATCATTGTTCACCATGACAATGCGAGCTTTCACACATCGGCTCAAACCAGAGTTTTTTTGACCGGCCAAAAAGTCGAATTAATGGGTCATCCGCCGTACAGCCCTGAATAGGCACCTAATTATTTCCGCACATCAAGAAAAAAAAATGCGTGGTCAACGATTTTCGTCGCCAGAAGAAGCTGTTGAAGTGTTCAAAAACCATGTTTTAGAGGTGTCTCAATCGGAGTGGAAAAAGTGCTTCGACAACTGGTTTGAGCGCATGCAAAAGTGTATAAATCAAGCTGGAGAATACTTTGAAAAACAATAAAACCAGTTTTGATTACAAATATTCGCATTTTCACTATTAGGCCAGAAATATATAGAGCAGCCCTCGTATATATATATTATTAATTAGTTATAGAAGATAAGCTTACAAGTTCAATGCTCATTGAAAAATAAAATTTTTTTTTTGATATATGAAAAATTAAAGATAATTAATTTCAAGTTTAAGTGCAACTAATACTTAAAACGAAATTGTAAATAGTAAATTCATGTTAAAAAATATTAAATACAAAAAATTGATGTTTGAAAAAATACGTTAAGTTTATTTCTAATATAATTTTTTTCTTTTATTTACTATATCCTGGGCGTGGGGGAAATGTTGTTGAAAGAAAAATAATTATTGTAAATGGGGGAAATGTTGTTGAAAGAAAAATAATTATTGTATCTACTACAAAATATTGTTAAAATTTACAAATAAACCTTTTACAATAGCCCAATCACAATCTCGTGCAAAGGGTCTTGCATCATAGCATCTGCAAATTTTGTAGCATATTTTTAGTCTACACCAAGAAAACATACAGTAATGATGCAAGACCATTTGCACAAGATTGTGAATTGGGCTAATGTGAAATATTTGAAATTGCTATATACTGGGTGTGTCAGATGTTCCGCGCCACGTCAAACAAATAGCTAATTCATCACCTATGACGCTTTTAATTGCCATTTTTACAAATGACGGCATGTCACTTCCTCCAATGCGAAGTATAAAAGTTTTCTGAAATAATAAAATGTCAAAAATAGTACACGTTAGAGATATGACACTACGGTCAATTCACCATTTGAGTTATAAAGTCTTGCTCTAACAAGATATTTTCATGAAAGTTTTCGAAATTAATGACAGCGATGATAAAAGACTCTCTATTTTCAGTTGGAAGAGTTATAACCGTCTCCGTCATTCAAGATTTTAGCATTTGCCAAGGATCCGTCATTTTTATTCGTGTTAGGCACTAAATACGCAAAAAATTTAGCGGCTGTAAAAGCAAATATTTATTAATTAGACATTTATATTAACTAAATCTATATACTGAATTTCTTGATTTTGGTGGACTGCAGCTTTTAAGACGACAAGCTTTTCTTTGAAAAAGCAAATGCATGTTGTTAGTTATCTTGAAATTATTTTCAAAAGTTCTGTTCCCTAACGTCCCAAGGATATTTTGAATGCTGCGTCTCAGCTGCAGTGGGATAGAGTCTCCCACTATTCCCTTGTTATTGATACACACATACACATGTTATTTTAGCTAAGTAAGAATTTTACCAATTATTGAATTAATTCCAAAAAATTTTATATTTTTCCAACAGCTAACAAAATATACCATTTAGCCAAACAATATTAATAACTTTCTTTAAAAAGCAATTTTAATAACTTTATATTTATACATATATATTGTATTTTCCAAAGAATTGATTGACCAAGTGCATTTCCAATAATGAAATTGCAACAGCTAATAATTTTAAAAACTTTACTTAGCAGTTTTAATAACTTTATTGATCATATTCATGAACTTATTTCTTAAGAATTATCATACAAACATTTACTTTATATTTCTTAAATGCAATAATAGACAAAATAATAGTATTTAAGAGAGTAGAAAAATAAAGTAACGTTGATTGTTAATTATTCAATTGAACCTTAAACTTGTTTGTTTTATTTTTTTCGTACTTTTCCGTTTCGGTGAAAAAAGTGGCGCAGTCGGTAGGATACCCCAAATCCTATCCAACGTAAAAGAATAAAAAATATTTTAATTATTGTTCGCGATAGGACCTGCATTTTTATCCTTGGTACAGTATCGAATTTTTTTTCTCTAAACGGAAATATCCTTTGAAAGATTGAAGAACATACGAATATTTGCGAAAAAATATGTATCCTTTAAATGATTAAAGGACATACAAACATTTGTGAAAAAATATCCCTTAAAAAAATTAAAGGACACACAAACTTTTTAACAAAAAATATCCTATAAAAGATTAAAGGACATACAAACATTGAAGGACATACAAATATTTGTGGAAAAAAAGCGATCAACAACAGCATCAGGAACACCTTCTAATCAACATTAGTCAACCTTAAATTCAACGTAATGCATCCTGATCAACTTTAAACTTAATACAGTGCAACTTGAAACTCAACATACATACAACACTTCCTTATCAACTTTAAACTCAACACAGCGCCTCCTAACCAAATCAAATTCAACATAACCCATCCTAACCAACTTGAAATTTAACAACTCCGAAGTCAACATAACTCATCCTAATAAGCTTTAAATTCAACAACTCCAAATTCAACTTTAAACTCAACATAGTGACAATTTTTCCATCAGAAACACATCCCAAAAGTGGAAACTACAATCCTCAACAACAGCACCAAAAGTAAGAATTTGTTTAACTGTATTATATTATAATTATATTTTAAATGTATATAACCGAAAAATAACCATAGAATCAGAAATCAAAAGAAAATTACTATATACGTCTAAAGACCAAGAAATCAAAAAACTACAAGATTTCCTACATAAAATAACTTTGGTTAAAACCAAGGCAAAGAAGAAGTACCCAAAACATAAAAATAAAGGAGAAGAACGCATTCGTGTATAAGAGAGTTTTTATTTCCCATATATATATATATATATATATATATATATATATATATATATATATATATATATATATATATATATATATATATAAATAATAATAATTATAAAAACTAGAAAAAATGTACAAGTTGAGAACCCATTGAATAGACTAACTATAAATCCCTTGATATATATAAACAACTTACCCGAATTCTGTGGTGACTCAAGAGACCTACAGACATTCACCACTCTAGTCGACCGTATACACCTACATTTACAAACATACGACGAACTGTCCCAACTACTTTTCTCGGACGTGATAAAATCTAAAGTGAAGGGAAAAGCAAGACAAAGATTAAAAACATACTGAAGAATAATTTTGGAGATAGGCGTTCCTGTGAGGAACTCTTCGACGAATTGCGAAGCGTGACCTTTAAAACAAACACGTTAGATTTTTACAATGACTTGAAAAACAGATTACACAGATTAAATATTAAACTAGTAGTAATCTTAGAAGAAACTGAAGCAACTAGAGAGAGTGCGATGAACAACAAGCGTACTGCCCTCAATCTCTTTAAAAGTAAAATCCCAGAGCCCATGAAATCTATATTGTTTTGTAGAAACCCAAGAGAACTGGAAGAGCCTATGGATATCTTATTCCAGGCTGGATACGCTTATACCGAAAACAGTAATGGAAATAAAACACAGCCCAATGTACATCCTAATAAACGTGGAAGACATCAGCTTAGAAACAACATACAATACAGAAATTCCCAACATTCATCCCCAAACCATGGAAGAAGTTTCCAACTACCACCCCAAAACCATGAGAGAAATTTCCAGAGATCACACCAAAACCATGAAAGAAATTTCCAAAGATCATTCCAAAACCATGAGAGAAATTTCCAGAGATCATCCGCAGATCAAGAGAGAAATTTCCAACCACCACGTTCGTATCAACAAATAAACACGCAAAACTATGTTCAACAAATCCCTCCGTTTCAAATAAACAGACAAAATTTTAGGAATCAACCCGAACCAATGGACATAGAGAAAATAGAAATAGCCGAAAATTTTCAGGAATCGGCCTCACAAACAAACTACTATTTATAACCATAAAAACTAATTTAGGATTCATAAAACTCATAATAGACACAGGAGCCACAAACTCAATTTTAAACCCAGGAATTTGTGACCCAAAAAAAATTCATTTAACAAATCCACTTTTAATAAAAACCCTTCAACACCAACTTTTTGTTAACGAAAAGGCAATAGTACCCATTTTCAAAGAATTTATTGAAACCGAAAGCAGCGAAATGCTTGAATTTTATAAAATTAAATTTCACAATTTTTATGATGGGTTAATAGGTAACGATATATTGAGACCACTAAACGCCTGTATAGACTATAAGAAAAAGAAATTACCATCGGTAACAAAAAGTTACCAATGCATTTTGAAATTAGAAAACTAGACAAAAAAAAAAAGATAATACCACCGAATTGTAATATACGCTATTTTAAGGAAGAATATAGTGGAAAATTTTTTAAGGGAAGATATTTCATCAATAAATCACGAAAATTCCAGCATAATTGAAAATAAGGAACACAACCCCCTAGCAGAACATCTTAACACCGAAGAACAAACCGAACTTCTTAAATTAATAAAAAAATATTCAGATATATTTGATCAGGAATACTCAAAACTTACCTTTACTTCTGCCATTAAGCATGAAATTAGGACCACAAGTAATACCCCCATACATACTAAGTTTTACCGGTACCCCTATATACATAAGAAGGAAGTCCAGTCGCAAATTCAAGAGATGCTCGACAATAATATTATTAGGCATAGTAATTAACCTTACTCTGCACTTATTTGGATCGTTGCGAAGAAGGCCGATGCAAGTGGGAAAACTACATGGAGGCTTGTCATCGACTACCGACGTTCCAAAGGTTAATGAATCACGTGCTCAAGGACTATGTAAATAAAAAATGTCTAGTATACCTAGACGATGTCATTATATTTTCCACTTCATTACAAGAGCATATAAATTCTATAAAACTCGTGTTTGACGGGTTACAGGAGTGTAACTTATAAACTCAGTTGGATAAATCGGAATTTCTAAAAAAGGAAACCGAGTTCCTTGGTCACATTGTGACACCCAAAGGCATAAAACCCAATCCCAAAAAAGTAGAATGCGTAGTCAACTTTCCCATTTCTAAAACACCAAAACAGATCAAACAAGTTTTAGGGTTAACGGGTTATTACCGTAAATTCATAAAAGACTATTCACGTATAGCAAAACCCATGGCAAGGTATCTTAAAAAAGATGGGCTACAAAATACTTCCGCCCATATTTATTCGGACGCAAATTCTTAATTGAAACGGATCATAAACTGTTAACTTTCCTTTTTTTAATTATGGAACCAAACTCGAAATTAGTGAGATGGAGGCTAAAACTGTCAGAGTTTGACTATGAAATTAAATACAAAAAGGGAACGAAGAACAGTAGTGCGGACGCATTATCCAGAATTGGAAAAGAATCTGCCAACGTTAATTCAATGGAAGCCATCCAACCAAATTTAATAGAAACAGCTTCGCCTATAAATTTGTTTAAGAACCAAGTCATCATAAAAAAATTCTTCCGGATCAGGGCGGATAAAAACTGAAACCATTTTTAAAAAAAATTAGAAAACCAATAGCAATTAAAGAATTAGATAAAGAATACGCAATTATGATCCTAAAAAGCCACTGCCACCCTACCCAGGTAAATGCAGTCTTAATAGAAAATGAGTTTTACAATATTTTCGAGAATACCTTTATAGGTATTCGAATAATAACGGATTTAAATTAGTTAGGTGTTTTAGAAAACTAGACGACGTAGAAGACGAACTTGAACTTACAAGAATAATTGAGGAAGAACACTTAAGTAAAAACCACAGAGGTATTCAATCAGTGTTCGAAGAACTAAAAACAAAAATTTACAATCCGAATCTTAAAATAAGAATAACCCAGTTTATTAACAATTGCGAAATATGTACTGTAGAAAAATACGACAGAAGACCACCCAAACTACCTTACAAAATAACGGAAACATCCACAAGACCCAGAGAAATATTACACCTAGACGTATTCTATACATTAGAAAAACAATTGTATCTAACCATGATTGATAAGTTTACAAAGCACGCCGTGGCATACAAAATTAATGGAAGATCGTGGGTGGACTTCAAAATGAAACTGATTTAATATAATAGCACATTTGGAAAAATAGAAAAAAATCGTCGTTTATAACGAGTTAGGATTTAAAGCAATTCCGATGCAAGAATACTTAAGGGAAGAGAATATTAGTATACACTACACTTCAAATAGTAACCACACATCAAATGCCGACATCGAACGTCTACATAATACACTAAATGAACATTTAAGACTACTACGACGCGACGAACGGTCTAAACATGAATCAAGAGAAGAGAAAATAACTCGTATTATAGGATTTTATAATAACACTATTTATAGTACTACGAAAATGAAACCAATAGACTTCGTCAACGGTAAAATAAATAAAGAACAATACGCGGTGATACACGATCTAATGCTAAAAAAAGAGAGTTATATAAATAAGCTTAACAAAAATAATAATGATATAGAAATAGAAATAGATGAAGGTACTAACTACATAAAAGAAATTCGAGGAGGCAAAAACCATAGGAAATATAGAATCTAGGAAAATTGATGAGGATCATGTAGAGAATACAAAGACAGGTCAAAAGTATTATAAAACACACATAAGACCGCAAAAGAAATATCAAAATAAAAATAGCCCAAAAATTAAGGCAAAAATTATGTAACTTCCTTTTTGTTTTAGATGATTAAATGGATTATAATATTAACAATTGCTGCAACTGTCAGGACTCAAACCATCGACATACAGGACCTATCGTACAATAACGGTTGCATACCAATCAAAACAGGGAAAACCAGCACTATTGAAAACTATATTAAAATATTGCTTCTTATAAACATAACAGAATACCATCATAGAATACCATCATAGAAGTACAGAATCAAAAAAATTAATGGATACAATAAACAAGAACTTTATACTATTAAAAGCAAAAATAGAAAACCTCAACCCTCATTTCCGAAAGAAACGGGCTTTACTAAACATTGTAAGTAAAGGCCTAAAATTTATCGCAGGTACAATGGACAGCGACGACGAGGAACAAATAAGTAAAACCCCTAAATTGTTACACACAAATGACGAAATTTTGACAAATAAAATGAATAACCTAACACATATTAACAATGTCATGAACTCTCAAATTCGAAATATTGCGAGTACCAATCATATAAACTACCAGCAAAACGCAATTAGAAATTACTTAACTAAACTCAAGGATATTATAGGAAATAAAATCTCAACCATAGAAGACGAGATAAGATAGACAGAATACATAAACCAGATTAACAACGATATTTCACTGTTACGCCAACATGTAGATTAAGTCGGACAAATTATTTTCTCTGGAAAACTAGGCATTATACCCACAGACATTCTAACCCAAACCGAACTTAACCAAATCGCGGACTTTGACAGTTACACCAACATTAAAGTAGCCATAGCACTTTAAGAAGGCAACATTATTATTATACTCTCTATTCCACAATTTTCACAACACCCACTATCCATGGTGACATTCGTACCAATACCTGACAAAACTAACACATGCATAAAACTTAAATATTCTGATGTTTTCATAGATTCGGAAAACAATATTTATAGTACGTATATTAAGGATAATTTAAAAAGAAATCTGATAAAAATCAATGACAATTGTTTGAATAACATATTAAATTTTCAAGGAGATAACTGCAAAATGCAAACATTTAATAAACAAGAAATACTTGAAATAGTACCAGGCATATTAGCTCTCAAACAATTCCATAGTAACATATCACACAATTGCAATTAAGCTAAACTAAAAATTTCAGGAAATTACTTAATCAAATTCGAAAATTGCGAAATAAACGAGTTAAATAAAATTTTTATAAATGTTAAAATAAAAATACAAGACAAGTTTATCCTACCTAATCTCATAACAAAAATTAAAGACAATAGTAGTACAACACTTGCAGACATAAAAATTTAATCTTTATATTTAAAACAAATAGAATACGAGGAAACACTGAAACAAGTACTATATACAGATAAAAACTCAAAAATAATTAGCTTTAGTATGGATATCTCAATTATTATATCAATATGTATCTTAATATACTTCTTTAAAAATAAAAAACCAACATATATTCCAAATTTACAATTAAAAAACGAAACTATTGTAAATAACCCGGCAAATATAATATAATTTAGTCAAAGCCTCAAACTAACGGCGGGGGTGTAATAGAGTCTCCCACTATTCCCTTGTTATTGATACACACATACACATGTTATTTTAGCTAACTAAGAATTTTACCAATTATTTTTACTAATTGCAAAGAATATTAATTCCAAAGAATTTTATATTTTTCCAAAGAATTTTTTGTCCAACAGCTAACAAAATGTACCATTAAGCCAAACAATATTAATAACTTTATTTAATAAGCAATTTTAATAACTTTATATTTATATATATATATATATATATATATATATATATATATATATATATATATATATTGTATTTTCGAAAGAATTGATTGACCAAATGCATTTCCAATAATGAAATTGCAACAGTTAACAAAATGTACCATTAATTCCAAATAATTTTAATAACTTTACTTAGCAGTTTTTTTATACAAGCATTTACTTTATATTTCTAAAATGCAATAATAGACAAAATAATAGTATTTAAGAGAGTAGAAAAATAAAGAAGCGTTTATTGTTGATTATTAAATTGAATCTTAAACTTGTTTGTTTTATTTTTTTCGAATTTTTCCGTTTCGGTGAAAAAAGTCTGCAGCTACCAGTTAAGTGGCTCAGTTGGAATATTGAAAAACGCTTTTGTTTCCTCTTTTACTACAAAATTAGTTCTTGTCTTTATTTAAATTTTTCCAGATATTTATACTAAATTTTTATGATTTACAATGCTTTTTACAATTCTATAGTTTGCTCTTTCTATTACAAAGTAAGACTCACTTACGACAATTGTCATGTCATGATTGGCCAAGACCTCACTCAATATTCTCAATTATTTTACCCATTCATTTAAAAATTAAGTAACTTAAAAATCATTATATTCTTTCTGATCATTTCAATAATTTAAAACATCCACGATCTCTTTTGAGTGTTTTGACCCATGTTAGTTAATTTTATTGGATTTACATGTGTGGTCTTGTTTGTGTGCCGCTTATGAAATGTGTCATACTTTGTTATTCTTTTCATTTTTGACGGCTTATTACTACATTGAATTTTATGTTAAGCATATGTAGAGCAAATGTAATTAGATATTCTTTTATGTTCAGTCTTATTTGTGTATAAACAATGTGTTATGTTGTTTATTGTTGTTATGACATGATAAACACACCACACCTTCCCCTTTAAGATTGAATTTATGATTGTCAAAGAAGTGAATTGAATCTTATAAATAAGTTAATAATATATAATATGTGATGTGAGTAGTGGTACTAATATTAATATTAAGAGTAATAGTAAATGTATATTTTATTTTGTTCTTATAATTATAATAATCTTATAAATAAATTATCTTATTCCATTAGTAATTTATATAATTTTAGAAGATTATTGTGGTGCATTTGTTTTTTTTTGAACTAACTCTTCATATTGAGTTTACCCCTAGTGTTTTGATTTTTTATAGGGTCCCTTGTATGTTCTCTGATTCTTTTTCCTAGATTCTAATTTTACTAATACTAAATCTCCTTCTTTAAAATTGCTATTATTTATGTTTTTATCATATATTACTTTTGATTTTTGTTTAGCTATCTCTAACAATTTTTTAGCATTTTCCAAAGATTTTCTCAATCTTCTTTTAATTTCATTGGCATAATTGTCTATATCATAAGATCTATTTGTATTTTCTATCTTGTCTGTTGGAATTTTGCTAATTTGCCATATATTAGTTCGTAGGGTGAGTAGTTAGTGTCAACATGTGGTACTGTATTGTATGCAAATGTGTAATACGTATGGAACCCATTTGTCCCATTCATAATCATCCACAAAATTTAACAAATATTCATTTAATACGCGATGATTACTTTCAATAGAACCTATTGACTAATGCTAATAGGGTGTTGAAAATATTTTGTTTATAATGAGTAAATTGCAAAGTTCTTTTAATAGTTCATCGGATAGCTCTATAGGATTTATAAGTTTTAGGGCCAGTTTCACGATGTCGCAATCGTTCGTTCGCACAATTACATTAAAAAAAAACAATTTTTAGAATTTGTGGTCAATATGAAAGGTTTTTCAAAATCTGGGTATTTTAATGCTGGTGCGGTAATTAGTTTTGTCTTCAATGTATCAAAAGCTTGTTAACATTCTTCCGTCCACTGGAACTCTTTTCCTTTTGTCGTTTGATCGTTTAGACATTTCGTGATTTCTACAAAGTCTTTTATAAAACATCTGTAGTAATTGCTAAAACTATTTGATGAAATCTTTAAACCGCCTGGTAGTCGTCTGAACTGATAATGCCCATTGTTAGTTGAAAATGCGGTTAATTGCCTCGAATCTTCGTCCATTTCTATTTGATGAAATGAGCTGGTCATGTCTAAAGCTGAAAAATACTTTGCTCTTCCGAGACGATCTAAAACATCTTCCAGTCGTGTCAATGGAAATTTATCAATCACTATCTTTTTTTAAGTTGTCAAAAATCTACATCCAATCTCCATTTCTCTCGATGATACCTTTATCCATTAATTCCCGTACCTGGTTATTGATTTCGTCTTGTTGTGTGTGAGGTAACCTATAATTCTTCATGTATACTGGTGCATTGTCTGAAACTCTAAAATTTTGGGTGTAAAAATTATTACAAGTTAATGTCTCTCCTTCCAAACGAAAAATATCCTGATAGTCCTTGAATATCTGTATCAATTCTGTCTTTGCTTTTCCGTCCTTAACGTAAATTTTCGAAGTGTCTATCAGTTTGTTGAATCTGTCTTTGCTGAAATTTGTTTCTCTTGGTCCTTGTAATACTATGTAGTTTCGTAAAGGCTCTACTTCGAGATCAATTTTTTCTAAAGTTACGTCTTTATCTGTCGTATTTTACATTTTAATGTGGTGAATCCCGTTTCCTGGTACTTTAGCATTGCTAACAAATATGCCCGGTTGAATTTCCTTACTGAGAACAATGCTATCTTCTCAAATATCTAGATTTATAGAGTAAATAGTCTCTGATCTATTTTCTACCTTTATTCAATAGTCTTTGTTTATCCGTGGTTTCATAGGTATGATTATATCTTCACCTCTCAAGGTAAGTGCTAGTGTAAATGTTTCATAATCAATCTTGCACAATTTTGAACAGAAATCTCGTCCCAAATTCCATCCGTTGGTATGGGAAATTCCCTGTTAACAATATAGAATTTATGCTTTTCTTTTATATTATTTAAATCGAAACCTAATTCTGATGTTTCCAAAGAGTTAATTTTTTCTGTAGTTATACCTGTAAAACTAAGTGATCCTTCTTTGTCAATATGTACGACCTACCGAACGTTTTTATTGTGACCACTACTGTTATTTGACCAATTGTTGCTATAGAAGTTTTTGTTATTATTTGGGTTAAATTGTTTCGTCTATTAAAATTGTTGTCTAACTGAAGTTCATTAAGTTGGTTTGAGCTCCCCTTTTAAACCATTCTTGAATACGTTTAAAGCATAGGTTTTGTTCAGTTGTTTTATGGTGTTGGCTTGTACCGTACTACAATTCTGCATTTCCTTAATTTGTAGCTCATTCAATTCTGTTATTACATCCAGAATTTTTTTATGGTAAGTGTTTATATTCATTCCTTTTTATGAGATAGTGCTAAGAGTAGCCTGAATTTGTGAAACTACTAGACAGAATATCTTTTAATTCTATAAATGTCGTGGGTACTGATATTCCTACCGAGGTTCTTACTAAAGTACTTAATTTTGCGTTGTATACAAAATATATTAAAATCTTCCCTTGTTCCGTTCCCAAGGTATTGTTGACCAGTTCAACGATAGTAAGAAAAGAATTCAATTCCTTGTAGTTTCTTGTGAATTTAGGGATAGCCTTTATGGCCGTTTCTAAATTTAAATTCGTCATGTTTCTTAAATTTTGTTTCTGACTAATTGATTTCAAGCAATTTTCAAAGAGTGTCCTTGCGTTATTAGGACATATGTCAAATCTGTCTATTTTTCTTTGTATATCTTCTGTAATTGTCTTTATTTAAATTTTTACCGATATTTATACAAAATTTTTATAATTTACAATGCTTCTTACAATTCTACAGTTTGCTGTTTCTATTACAAAGTAAGACACACTTACTACAATTGTCACGTCACGATTGGTCAAGACCTCACTTAATATTCTCAACTATTTTACCCATTACTTTAAAAATTGAGTCACTTAAAAATCATAATTTTCCTTCTGATCATTTCTGTGATCCAAAACATCCCATGACCCATGTAAGTTAATTTTGTTGCGTTTACATGTGTGGTCTTATTTGTGTGCCGCTTATTCTTTATACTTTGTTATTCTTTTCATTTTTGCTTAAAGGCAGACAAAAGAGTGGTTTTAGGTTTGCAGTTACTTTGTCTTTTAGGCTAGGCAGGCCGTTTACTTTTGTAATTTCATTAATTTTGACAAAATATTTGTCCACAAAGCAAACATTATTTGGCTCATAAATAAAGTAGTAAAAGGTTTTAGTTTTTATCTAGCAAAAGCTTTGCTTTCCATCTCTGGTTTGCTTCATCCAAAACATATATTAGATGCTTCTTTCTTTTATTTTAAAAATAAACTATGTTTTACTTGCCATATATAGTTGAGCGGCGGGATTATTACCTTTCTTGATTTTTCTCTTGAGTTTCTGCAGGTAGTTTTCAAATCTGAAAGCACTTATGCTTTCAAAGTTTCCAAAAATTCTCGCATCATGATAAATATGAAGGAGGTAATGAAAGTTGCATGTCAAAAACGATAAACCATACAGCAATTGCATATCTTTCACGAAGTCTTGCAATATATGTTGTGCATAATTAATATTAGCTAGACAATTTTTTTTGACTTAAAAGTATTGTTATTGCAACTGAGAATTTGAGAAAAGGCAAGTACCTCTCTTTAGACAAAACTGAACAGAGGATGAGTTGTAGGCACTACTTTATTAAAAATACTTTGCATTCAAAAATATGTATTTTAAATCAAAGAATCATTTTTTATATTGTTAGTTTGGTTTATAAAATATTTTCACTTTCGAATTTCATTTTGTACTTATAACAGTTTTGTGTTTAAATTAATTAAATAAACTTATTTAAATATTTTTTGGAAATATAAATGACTTCTTATTTATAATTGGTGACCCCTATAAGAACACTTAATTTTTACGAGGCGCTTAAAGAACGCATTATTAAATCATTTGCAGAGTCAGCTGAACAGTAATTAAAACGCTTGCTTAGTGGAATGGACATCGGTGATCAGAGGCCATCCCATTACC
This sequence comes from Gymnosoma rotundatum, assembly GCA_916610165.2. Classification (NCBI taxonomy): domain Eukaryota; kingdom Metazoa; phylum Arthropoda; class Insecta; order Diptera; family Tachinidae; genus Gymnosoma; species Gymnosoma rotundatum. The sequence continues at coordinate 76,795,637 of OU744338.1, read as the reverse complement.
TACAACGCATGAAATCTCTTTCAAATGGTAAGGTTAGTAATGACGTTCTTAAAACCCTGTTCCTGGAACGTTTGCCTGATAAGGTGAAGAGCATTTTGGCTGTTTGTGAGACAAGTAATGTTGATAAATTAGCGTACCAAGCCGATAAAATTGTTGAGGCTTTTTCGAACTCAACCTCCATGTTTGTTTCTGAAATAACTCCAATTTCACAGGAAAATAAAATTTCAAAGGAACTCGATAATATTATTGCTAGAATCGACGCCCTCGAAATGCGATCCAGGGCAGTTCACCAAGAAAACCCTTCAAATTTCAAAGTACGGTCTCGCACAAGGGGTGTTTCAGTAAAGAGGAAAGAGTCTGGTTTATGTTGGTATCATTGGCGTTTTGCTGAAAAAGCGCTTAAATGCATTAAACCCTGTAAATTTGCTACTTCAAAAAACTAAATTTGATTCATACAAGTTCCTCGACCGCTTGTATAGAACAGATTTATAATGGTCGTTTATTTGTAACTGAAAAATATTCAAACATACAGTTTCTTATCGATACAGGAGCTGAAATTTCAGTGTACCCATGTAAGAATCGAAAGTCACCTCAAAAACTTTCACTATTTGCTGCAAACGGTACAGAAATAAAAACTTATGGTATCATAGTGCTTAATTTAGATTTAGGTCTACGCAGGAGTTTTCGGTGGAGCTTTGTAATTGCTGATGTTTCCCGTCCAATTATTGGAGCAGATTTTCTACGTCATTTTCATCTGCTTCCAGATTTAAAGCAAAGAACATTAGTCGATGGTACAACCAACCTTAAGACAACCGGTAACATACTAACCGATTCTTTTGCTGGCATTAAAATGGTTTCTGGTAGAAGTGTCTATCATAAATTGTTAAAGGAGTATCCTGAAATTTTTACACCATCTGATACTTTTGAATCCAATCACCACAATACTTGTCACCATATTGTCACTCAAAGACATAGCGTTTCATGTAGACCAAGGCGCTTAGATCCAGCTAAATTAAAGGCAGCGAAGGATGAGTTTCAATACATGATGGATAAAGGAATTATTAGACCATCCAATAGCAATTGGGCGAATCCACTTCATATGGTGCTGAAGCCTAATGGTGAATGGCGCCCATGTGGGGATTACAGAGCCCTTAACAAAATCACAGTTGCGGACAAATACCCAACACCATACCTCACTGATTTTCAAATGAATCTTCATGGATCGGTAATTTTTTCAAAACTAGATTTAATCAAAGCAGTTTATCAAATACCAGTGCATCCAGATGATATTCCGAAGACTGCTGTTACCACACCGTTTGGGTTATTCGAGTTTTTGAGAATGCCCTTTGGGTTGTGCAACGCTGCACAAACTTTTCCACGTTTCATCGATGGAGTTTGCAGAGGAATCGATTTTGTTTTCGTCTACATTGACGACATTTGCATTTTTTAAAAATCTGAAGAGAAACATCTCATTCACCTTAAAGTTCTGTTTGAGAGATTTAAAAAATTTGGAATAAAAGTTAATCCTGCAAAATGCATTTTCGGTGTTCCAGAGATTGATTTTCTCGGACATCGCATTAGCGCAGATGGAATCAGCCCACTTCCAGAGAGGATCAAGGTAATAAATGAATATCCTCTTCCCAAAACTATTAAAGAAGTAAGAAGATTTTTGGCCATGATGAATTTTTACCGAAAATTTCTTCCTAATGGTGCTGCAGTACAAGCGGATCTCAACGCATTTTTGAAAGGAAAAACCAAAAAGGATGATAATCGTAAGATATCCTGGACTGATGACTCTATAAATTCATTTAACAACAGTAAGAAAGCTCTGGCTGATGCAGCTTTGTTATGTCACCCTGCTCCTAATGGGAAAATGTGTCTTAAAGTTGACGCGCCAAATTTTGCCGTTGGTGCAGTGCTTGAACAATTGTTAAAGAATTCTTGGCAACCACTTGGTTTCTACAGTAAAAAACTTAATTCCACTCAAGAGAAGTATAGCACGTACGACCGTGAGCTACTAGCTATATATAAAGCTATTCATCATTTTCGCTATTTATTAGAAGGCCGACAATTTACCATTTATACAGATCATCGACCTTTAACATTTGCTTTTCAGCAAAAGTTGGAGAGGGCATCACCCCGTCAGCGAAATCACCTTGACTTTATTGCTCAGTTCTCTACAGATATTAGACATATATCTGGTTCAGATAATTCAATAGCCGATGCTCTGTCACGTATTGAGGCAATTCAAATTCAAGCAATAGACTATAACAAATTAAGTCGTATTCAAGCAAACGACACTCAACTCAAAGAACTGTTAAACTCAACAGGTAAGGAGAAATTTGTCCTTTTAAACCTTCCAAATACAGACACTCAAGTTTATTGTGAGGTGTCAACTGGAGTTGCTCGTCCGTGTGTTCCGAATGAGTTTCGAGAAATAGTTTTTAAGAACATACATACACTTTCCCACCCTGGTATTCGAGCTACTCGAAAACTTATTTGTTCAAAATTTTTTTGGCCATCCATGAACAAAAATATCAACAATTGGTCTCGGGGTTGTCACGAATGCCAACGCTCTAAAATAACAAGACACACTAAGAGGAAGCTTGGAACCTTTCCAATAGTGAGCAACAGATTTTCAGTTGTCCATTTAGATATTGTCGGACCATTGCCGTCATCGGAAGGATATAGTTACATATTAACATGTGTTGATCGTTTTAGTCGTTGGCCAGAAGCATTTCCTTTAAAGGATATTAAAGCTGAAACTATTTTTCGAGTTTTCTATGATGGCTGGATTTGCCGTTTTGGTATTCCAAATACTATTGTGAGTGATAGAGGAGGTCAATTTAAATCCAGTTTATTTAATGATATGCGTAAGAGTTTAGGAATATTTCACAACTTTACTACGTCATATCATCCACAAGCAAATGGCTTAGTAGAACGTTTTCACCGAACACTAAAAGCCGGCATTGCATGTGCTAATAATGATCAATAGACTGTGTCTTTGAATTCGGTTCTATTTGGTTTAAGAGCAAGCTTTAAAGAAGATCTTGGAACTTCACCAGCAGAAATGATATATGGTGAAACAGTGCAACTTCCAGGTGAATTTTTTAAGTCCGCCGAAATAAATGATCCCATATCTCATTTGGCAACAATTCGGAAAATCATGCATAATCTTAAGCCCGCAGAAACCTCACACCATCAACGCAACTATAAAAATTTTTTTCATACATCACGATTTGAGTAAATGGTCCCATGTTTGGATACGTCGTGATGGTTATACGAAACCTCTTCAACCAAAATATTTTGGGCCGTTCCAAGTTTTACAGCGAAATCCTAAAACTTTCAAAGTTTTTGTTAATAACAAAAGAGAAACTATATCTATTGATCGTCTCAAGCCCGCATTTTTTGTTAATTGTTCCTTGAACGAAGATATTTCCACTACCAATGAAGATGACAAGAGACACATTATAATTTCAAAGACTGGTAGAACTGTCAAGTTTCCTGAACGCTTTCGGGTCCATTGAGAGGGGAGTATTTGTAGGCACTACTTTATTAAAAATACTTTGCATTCAAAAATATGTATTTTAAATCAAAGTATCATTTTTTATATTGTTAGTTTGGTTTATAAAATATTTTCACTTTCGAATTTCATTTTGTACTTATAACAGTTTTGTGTTTAAATTAATTAAATAAACTTATTTAAATATTTTTTGGAAATATAAATGACTTCTCATTTATAGAGTGATCCGTAATACAAGAGGAATTACCGAAATTCTGTTTCCTTCCACCGGTCCAAATCATCTAAAGAACGCGGAACGGATTTTTTAACCCAGTAATAGATTAAATATGTTGCTAATTTGTCACGAAGTCAGGAAAGTTTCTTCTCCTTTTATACGAGTCCATGCTTTTAAAAGCGTCCTTGTCACACCAAGGCAACAACATGCATGTAGGCAATTCCAATTTGATTTATTATATCGATTGGTATCTTTCTATTGTATTTTCACCAAGCTGGTTGTGACAAAGATTTATCATCTCTTAAAGAAAACAATTCACCTTGGGCGAATAGTACGCGATTTTTAAACATTTACCCTTTCTGCATACAGCGTGTGCAAGAGAAGTAGCCAGTATGACCTTTTATCCCTAATACGAAAGCTTTAGCAAAAGCGTCCATTGCAAAGCAGCGAAGTTTTGTTTTAAAAAAATTACTTTCAAATTTAATTCCATTTTTTATTACATAAATAAAAAAATTGTTCTAAAAATATTTTAACGTCCTTGAGTTTGGTGTATCCCGAATATACCCCGATTAGAAAAACATCCCTATAACCAATTACGTTACATTAAATTGGCCAAACTTGTTTTGTTGGAGTCTTGCATAATGGTAGGCCATCAAGTGTAATTATACATGAGAAGGTAAAAACATAATAAAACTGTGTTTATCAATTGTTATATTTTAAGTGTAGATGCTTGTAAAACCGTTATTTTTTATGCTGTTGCATTAAACTTTTGTGACGGGAAGTATCTATGTGAAATACATTAGAATCACGAAAACATTCAATTTTGTAAAATTTCGAGTTAGGGCCTTTCTACATGATAATAATTCTTGTTATAGTGTTACGTTTTTCCCTTTAAGAACAAAAGTACGGATTCTTTTGATTGCAAATACCACTGTGGCTCATTATAAGTTCCGTATTATTACTTTATGGCTTTCTCTGGCTATACTTTTTGATCCTACCGGTCTTGTGAACCCTTGGTCTCATATTTACTAAACGCAGCCATCCACGCTGCACTACTGTGTTACTTCGGCGAGACATGAACTACTCGATGCCTTATTTAGTAACCTTAACCATCCACAGACATCTCCACTACTCCTTTTATCCAAGCCAGTATCCCCTTTAATCCAATAGCCACAACTCACGTCTGCCATACACTGTTGTTATGCTGTTACACTTCCCTGCGCTAACCACTACCGTTCTTACTTTTTATTATAGAGGGCTTCTTGACAATTATCTGTTACTCTTATATTAAATTGGACGCCTCCACTTAATTATATGCCATGACTTCACACAATAACTGTCTTTTGCCTCTCGGGAGGTTTGAACTGCTGCTTCTTAATTTTTAATTTCTTATAACAATTATTGTTTTTCGTGGTACGCATGTCCGACGGCGGTATCGAACCCACGATCTTCTGTTTTACAGCAAGCACCTCTACCAACGCAACCATTGGGGTTGTTCAGCTTTTGTTGGCTAATTGTTGTACTATTCTATAGACACACCATTAGTTGTTGAATTAACTTATTCACCAGGCTCATACGGATAACAACAATAGAGGTTAACAGCAATGAGTTAATTTGTTTTTAAAATTATAATTACGAGTGCTTTTTATTTTTTAACTGTTATATTTTATGAGAATATTTATTTTTTATTAGTACTTAATAATTAAATTTATTATTTCATTTTTTTATAACGATGCTAACAAATTATTCAAATAAAAACTAAAAAAACATATTTTTTAAAAAACGGTGAATAACAGTTTATATTTTTAATTCTATATTTAATTTTTTAGGTTTTTCATACATTTCATTTATTAATTAGGTTAGATTTAATTCGACCACCAAAAACTACCGCCCAGCAAGACTTCGCGTGTCAGTTCCATTCATCAACGTTAGACGAGGAGTGCCTCCCACCGCCATCACCATTAGATACCTGGACAAAAAGAAAATGAGCGAAAACAGATCGCCACCGTCGGATATATACACTAACAGTAGACGAAGAGTATACAGCGCCACCTCCAAAAATTGAGCAGCATTCGTACTAATAGAAGATGAAGATGAAAAGGACCGCAGGGCAACGTCTTCTCGAAATCGAGGATTCAGATTTGGACGAGGATGAGCTTAGGGTAATTAGTTGTTCATTTGTTTAGTACTGCTACACAACACTGCCACCTCGTTCTCCGTCATCACTCGACTAGGAGAATGACAACTACCGTCCAACAACACCGCCACCATGTCGCGTTCTGGGCTCATTTGAGGTGAAAGACTCTCAGTTTCGCCATTTTGGGTGGCGTTGTATATTAGTTTCGAAAAATCATCCCACTCACGCGATTCAAGGCCAGAGGCAGATGACCACTTCGCATAATATAGGTATGGGTGACTCCCCTCTTCTAACGATACCATAACACTGAGTCGAGGTTGGCTTCATGATGCATTAGGTCCTGATAATGCCATCTCCACACGTGGCGAAGTCATCAAAGGACGGGAAGCCGATCTACTTCCAGAACTGTCATCGGCCTGCCTAAGTTCCCTTGGGCCACCAGTAGCTTCCTCAGCAAAAGCCGCCGTGGTTACACTATTATTAAAACCGTCGCCATCAAGATCGTCATCCAAAGCGTCCCCATCCAAAGCGTCTACCTTGAGCATGCCGTCGACATCAAGTGCATCATACGAGCCAGAAGCTCTTACCGTCATAGGAACTAAATCTATGGATATTCCAGCAGGACGCATCATAGTTCACCCTAGCCCTTTATTAAGCGTTGCAGTGTCGACCCCATCCATCAGAATTCGCTTTGCCAGGCTCCCGAACAGTTAAGAGAAGAAGTACAGGAGCGAACGGCCTGAACACAGGCTAAACCATGGTCCAGATTAGTCAAAATCATAGCGGGTCAGCGATACAGGGTTGTAATGTATCGGTCCGGAGTAGTAGAGTAATGTGGTTTGAGCAATAATCACCAGAAAAGAGAAGAGGCAGTATGACGGTCTAAAGAAGCTCACTTTGTTTAGGCGCACGCCCGTGCTTTATTTTGGACTTGCTATATATTTTTTATTTTATTTTGTCTTTATTTTCTTAGTTTATTTGAAAACCTTACCTATTATTAGTTTACATGTGTATATTTAAATTATTACATTAAATTATTTTTGCTAATATAATAATACACAAAACAAAAACGTTAATTTTAAAATTCAAAATTAACAGAAGAAATGTAATAGTGCACTGCTCTTCAATGCATCTCTTTTGTTTTACAACCATTCCTTCTGTTGTGCTCGTGCTGTGGTAAGAACAATATTGGTCGTTGGACACATTTACTAATATTATATTCTTAACATAGCGAGATTTGCCACTGGCCTTGGACACATCACTCGTAGAATAGCTTAGAGCAAATCGTTGTTGGATTGGGAGGAGCTCTCTTGTCATTGGACACATCGTCTAGGGAATTTCCTACCATATAGTCGTCGTAAACCTTCGACTTAGAAGACAAATCAGCAAATTTAACCTCCAAAATTTATTAAAATAAGTAAAAAATATGCAAAAATTATCGATCACATATAAGGTTTTATTAGTTTACAAACTAAATCATAGTTTTCATGGAAAAAACTCTGTTACCAGTTAGAGAATTTAAATTAAATCTCTTTGCACTGGTAATAGCTTTTCAGCAGTTGCACTCGTTGACGGTGTACATAATATGTAGGAAGCAACCTTTGCAATATTCTTACAAATTATTATTATGTGGAACAATGAAGTAACTTCAATCAAAAACACAAATATAAAAAAATGGGAGCTCGCCCTTATTTTCCGAGTTATTGGCCTCTGAACTTTTCATAAAAAAGTACAAATGTACACCATATTTTTAAGGAATTTTTAAATACTAAAACTTTTTTTAAATGCTTTACTCATTAAGAGCCGATGACATTTGTAAAATTATTCGTATATATAGTGCTATAGTGCTTAATTTTTTATTATTTTTAATACTCTGTCTTCACTGAACTAGAATATACACATTTGGTAAAGGGTGTATAAGATTCGTTATAGCCGAATATCACACTCTTACTTGTTATAGATATAAATTACATTTTTTTTATCTCATTTGCTTCGTGTGGACACTAAGTCAAATATGAAAAAATCTCGTTTAACAAAATAAACTAGTCCATATTTATCTATGCAATTTGATGAGGCATTTTTTCTGAATTTTCTATTTAAGTTACAGCGTTATCTAAAAGTAATCATTACCAACAGTAACATCCCCTCAAAACTCATGCAATACCATATTGCTTACTCCTCCTGCATAGTGTAAATGCCGTACTACTTGTAAGAAGTTAAGACTCGGAAATGATTTGGATATTGAATTTTAACTATAATCATTTCATGTATTCGTTCTATTATGAAAGCCTTGCTAAAGAGCCAATAAATCAGATGCAACATAAATAGAAAAAAAAATATTTTTGAAAGAACGATTTTGAAGCAGACAAGCATTAAATATAAATTAAGAATGTAAAAGGGGGTAGTAAATTAGCATTAGTTTTAATATTATTTACTATAATCACTGACAAACAGATAAATTGATACACGCGTAACATCTTATTGCGCATATTTAAGATTCTTATTGTATGTGTTTACTTTTAATTATAGCGGTGTAGTGTGACTGATCGGTAAATGTTACTATCACATGAGTACTGTAATAAACAGTCTAAATTGCCGACACACTGGCATTCACAACAATAAGCTCATGTTACACTGTACACATGCAGTTGAGTAAACCAACAGACAAGTGGTTTGCAAAATAATGCAACGATCAGCATTTTCTCATTGCACACAAAATATTTGTTCTATTTAAGTAAATTTGTAAAAATAGAAATAATAAGAATTTAATAATTCCACTCAAACCTGAATTTTGTAACCCAGTAAAAAATAATGTATGTCATTCTTAGCAAACAGCATCTTATTCACATCCAAAAAAGCTAATACACCTTTTCTAGATTTTGTAAGTTATTTTTAAAATATTTTTTCAAATAACATGTTGAACTACTTCCTAGATTTACATTTTTCCTTGCATGACTATAAGAACTTTAAATAAAATTTAATTTCATATCTTTCATAGCAAAACAAAATTAACAAAAGTTCAACATAAAGTTGGCGTTCTCGCTTTAAAGTGACAAAACGTTATTATTATTAATGAATCGAAAGTGATTTTGGCTTAAGTTCATTTATTTTAATTTCTAAAATCCTTTTTTTTTAAAAGAAAAATTATTTTACAAATGTATGCGGACGTTTTCCAAAGAAAATAAGAAAAATTAGACGCCAGCAGAATGTAATGATGCAAATTTCTTTACCGCAGCGTCCTGCATCGGCATTCTTTGCATCTATCTCCCTTAGGTTGTACACACTGTAAACATCATCTATTTAACCAACTACTTTATCAAACAAGAAATAAGAATCAAAAATTGTTTTGAAAGGCAAAAAACCGAAGCACAAAAAAAAAGTTCTCTATTAAATCAATAAACGAATTAAAGGACGAATTTTAGGACGTGTTTTGTTTTACAATTTTATTTAGAGTTCTATAAGAACTTTTGTAGGAAGTCGCGGATGAAAATAAGGCCTTTGTGAGAGTATGTCTTAAAGTTTTGGTGGACCATAATACAATTTTAAAGTTAGTCATAACAAACAGCTTAAGTCTAATATAAGAGATGCTCTAAAGTTAGCAAAGAAATATATATTTTTAAAACTACATATAATGTAACGAAATTTAATTACTTAAAAATTAATTCTCATCACAGAAACTTTTTAGCATTTAGAAACCTATTTAAAAGTAGTACAATTTTGTTAAAAACGAACAACTTGCCTTCAATGACATGTCAATGTAAAATTCATAGGTTTTTCACCCGAATTGGCACCACTTCGTTCATATAGATGTGGAGTTTTCATTACATCTTTTTCCTCACTTTTTTTACTGGGAAATTACTCAAAATTCATGATTGCCTGGTATTTTACTACAGTTAAGATGTGGATAAATTAGGTTAAGTATAGAAGAAATAAGAGGTTGAGAGTAATTTGTAAAAATACTCAACCAAATAGTATATAAGAAGAACAATTTGTTAGAATCGACAAGAATTAAATAAACATCGCTAAGTAGCTCTAATCGCGGAGCACTAAGCTAAGAATAAAATAAACATTTTGTTTTACTACGTTTAAACACTACATGGCGATCCTGCCACTTTGGAAGTGCTCATTTTAACAAAGCACCCAACAAAAGAAATTATATCAGTCCTGCCGGACAAGCCAATAGCCGCCAGCGAATAGTCCTGCCTGGCCAAAAGGCATAGGAAGAAAAAGGATAAGCCAAAAGCCGCCAGAGAAGAGTCCTGCCTAGCCAAAAGGTGTAACAACAACAAAAGGATATATATATATATATATATAAATGTGTAATATTTTAATTTTAACTTTAACGAAGTGCACTAATCACGGTGCACTCCAAGGGCCGGTAAGCGTTAACCGCTCGAGGCAAAACAATTTTTTTTGAGGAGTTTTTGTAATCTAATTAAAAATATTATTATAAAGAATGTCTAAAATGGTCCACAGCCAACATAGAACAATATAAAATAAGACAACAAAAAAGGGAATCGGCTAATAAAACGGCAATCTCAAAAGTGTCAAACGACGAGGGGGTTACACTAATAAGTTAAAAAGGGAAAAAGCGCTACTTCTGAAAGAAGTAAAATTAAACCCACCACCAAGTTGGGAACGCGCTACCAAAATTTGGAAGCGCATTAATGAAATACATGCTTTACTAAAAGCATTATTAAATAAAAAACACTAATTTTTTTAACAACAATATGCATAGATAATTTAAGAATATTTAAGTTATATACATATTATGTTCCAATTAGTAAAATATTATAGTACATAAAATAGTCAAGAGCAAAAATCCAATTAATTTTAAAGAAGAAAAACTAAAAGAATCTTCATTAGAAAATAAAATTGAAATGTTAACAGAGCTATGGACGATAATTGGTATTAAAGAAACACCTACGGTGGCCAACGTAATAAAAATCCAAATTTACTAACTATTGAAATTTGTTTAATAATAATAACTATATTATTAGGCCTCAACTTTTCTTTGAGAATTTACGCAGTACATAGTAGAAGATTGAAAAAACGATATTTGAGTAGAGCAAGCGGTCTGGACAAAATCTAAAGAAAAAAAAAATAGTATATTACAAAAGGCCAATGGAATGGCAAGATATAATTAACAAGGCAAGGATAAAAAAAAAATTTTGACCGAGCGTACAAATGTCTAAACATAGAATGACCAATTAAGGAAGAAACTACAAAGACTTACTTTGAAAATTTGTGTCAATGTCTAGAAGAGATAAGAGTATTATTCAACGTACATTTTCATAGGCTCACAAAAGCTCATAAAACAGCAGCTGAATCATTTTTCTAAGACTTAGCAAATAGAGCACTAAAGCTAGCCACGAGAAAAGGAATAGAAATAGAATTACCAACTTCTATACATGAAGCAATATAATACAAATTCACATTACCCAGTCCAAACGTACAAACAAATAATATGGCACAAACAATAGTCGACTTTCTAGGCACAGCCTCAAAACTTATCTCTGATTTTGACGGGAAATCCGAAAATCTACGTTCTTTTATAGACTCGTTAACACTGGTTGACTCTATAAAGGCAGTAAAGGCTCTTACCAAAAACTGTACCATAGATAAGGTAAAACTTATAATGGAAGCAGGACAATTCAATAGCATGAATGAAGCTGTTAGTAAATTTGTTAATAGTTGCACTGAAGCAACTGGTCAGCAAAATGCAATACTACACTTAGGAAAGAGACCCAACTTTAATAATTTCCATAAAAACACAAGATTTGGAAACAGAAGTAATTTCCAAAGATTTATTAGAGGCAATGCAAATTATAATAATAATAGAAAGAATCGTTACAACAACCGTAATAGACAAAGCTATTATAACCAAAGAAATAGGAACTACGTTCACGCAACAGACACAAAAGCTCAATTCAATAGTTAACAAAATATACAATCTAAACCTTAACTTATGTTTCTTCATTAACATTCAAATCGACACCAAACATACAAGCGTAAAATTACTAATAGACACAGGAGCAGACATATCACTTATAAAAACAAATTATGTTATTGCTAGTAATATTAACACTAATAACACAACAACACTAAGCGGAATAGGACGGAAAAATAAAGTCAATAGGAAAAATTTTTCTCGAATTAAAATTTAAAAATTTCTGTATACCGCATAATTTTCAAGTAGTGCAAAATAACTTTCCCATACCTTGTGATGGAATCATCGGTATGGATTTTATCAAAAGGTATAACTGTGTATTAAATTTTAATAAATACTGCGATTACCTTGTCCTACGCCTTTTTAATATTCCGAAACCTATAGAAATTCCGATTACGAATACATGCAATGAAATAATATTACCAGCTAGATCAGAAGTTGTACGCCAAATTAAATTAAATTCTCCAGAAAGCGAACTTCTAATACCAAATCAAGAGCCTTCGCCAGGCATTTTTATTGCAAATACTCTGGTAAAAACAAAATACACATTTATTCGTATCATGAATACTACTAATAATGTAATCACAGTTTAACAAAACAATATCAAAACTGAAAATATCACTGATTATATAATAATTAAAAATCAAAGAAACAAAAATAAAAATAGAAAAACAGAAGTCTTAAATATTCTAAAGAAAAATTTTTCATACCAATTTAAGGAAACGTTAATTAATCTTTGCTCGAAATACAGTGATATCTTTGGTCTAGAAACAGAAATAGTTACAACTAACAATTTTTATGAACAAAAGTTAAGAGTAAAAGATAGACAACCTACTTACATTAAAAATTTTCGTATTCCGCATTCACACAAAGAAGAAGTTGACAGACAGTTGACAGTTAAAAAACTTATAGATGATAAAATAGTAGAACCGTCAGAGTCCGACTATAATAGTCCGATTTTACTAGTCGCAAAGAAATCCATTTCGGGTTCTGAACAAAAAATATGGAGACAGACAGACAAATAAACAAAAAACTGATAGCAGACAAATTCCCGTTACCACGGATAGATGATATTCTCGACCAATTAGATAGAGCTAAATACTTTTCATGTTTAGACTTAATGTCAGGATTCCACCAGATTAGCTTAGAGAAAAACTCAAGAGACTACACGTCCTTTTCAACAAACAATGGATCTTTCCGCTTTACTAGACTTCCTTACGGTCTAAAAATAGCATCTAATTCTTTTTAAAGAATGATGACTCTTGCATTCAGCGGTCTTAAGCCAGACCAAGCCTTCCTTTACATGGATGATTTAGTCGTTCTTGGATGTTCAGAGAAGCACATGCTTTCCAATTTAGCTGATGTCTTTGAATTATGCCAAAAACATAATCTAAAATTACATCTAGAAAAATGTTCATTTTTCAGGAAAGAAGTAACTTACCTTGGTCATAAATGCTCGGACAGCAGAATTCTTCCAGACGATAGTAAATATGCGATAATCGAAAACTATCCAACTCCAAAAGATGCGGATAGCGCGAAGAGATTTGTAGCTTTCTGCAATTACTATCGCAGATTCATTAAAAACTTCTCAGAATATTCCAGACATCTAACAAAACTATCAAAGAAGGGTATGTCATTTAACTGGACTAAAGAGTGCGATTATGCATTTAAATATTATTAAATTCTTATTATTTCTATTTTTACAAATTTACTTAAATAGAACAAATATTTTGTGTGCAATGAGAAAATGCTGATCGTTGCATTATTTTGCAAACCACTTGTCTGTTGATTTACTCAACTGCATGTGTACAGTGTAACATGAGCTTATTGTTGTGAATGCCCGTGTGTCGGCAATTTAGACTGTTTATAACAGTACTTATGTGATAGTAACATTAACCGATCACACTACACCTCCGCTTTTCATAAGAATGTTCATACAACGGTAGTTTTATGGACATTCTTTTACAAAATATGAAAAAATAATTATTTGTATTTATTTTATTTATTGACTTTCTAAAGCTGTTCTTATATTAGTATTATTAATTTATCTTAAACTATCCGGATAGTTTTCTTACATATACTATTATTTATTGTTTTTGTGATATAGCTTAAGTCTATTTTTATGAACAGTTTGTTCTTTATTGGTTGTCTTATCAACTATGGTTACATTATCTCTTAAATCTATTTTCTTAATTTTAAATGGTCCTTTATATTGATTATCCAATTTATGACCTACTTTATTTCTAAGTAAAATTAAATCTCCTATTTTAAAGTTATATGCTGACGTTTCCTTATCATAATTATCTTTTTGTAATATCTTATTCCTATCTAATAATATTCTAGCTCTTTTAAAGGCTATTTCTAATTTAAATTTTGCCTGCTTGCATAGTTATATGGACTTATTCTATCTACCTCATTGAATTGTTGAAACATATTGGGTAGTTTTGCAAAAACTAATTCATAAGGACAGTAATTGTGTACTGTCGATGATGTTGTATTGAAACAATATGTAAAATATTTGAGCCACTCATCCCAGTCGGTTTTATCTACAGATATGTAAGACCGTACCTATTCGTTAAAAGTTCTGTGACCTCTTTCTATCGTACCTAAGGTTGTTTGGTGATGATGTGCTGTTGAGGTTAGTTTTTCAATTTTAAGTAGATTACATAGTTCCATCAATATAGCATTTTTGTATTTAGTACCCATGTCCGATATGAACGTCTTCATTGGACCGTAGGTAAGAATGAAATTTTCAAATATTGCCTTAGCAACTGTTTTGGCGTTTTTGTCTTGTATAGGTATGGTTACTAGATATTTTGTTAAATCGCATATTATTGTAATAGCGTATTCGTTTCCATGGATTGAACGTGGAAATGGTCATAATGTGTCTACAAACACTGTATCAAATGCTTGTACAGGTGTTGGTGTAAGAATCATTGGACTCTTGACATGTTTGGTAGTTTTAAATGTTTGACATTTTTGACATGATTTTACATATTTTATTATGTCTTTTTACATAGTTTTTCAATAGTAATACCTCTTTATCTTTTCTATTGTTCTGAACACTCCACAATGTCCTGCTTCTACGGGATCATCGTGATATTTCCGCATAATATCTAGAATTGCCTTGGCATTCTTGTTATTTATTTGGGTCACCTTATTTAATAGCGCTATTTTTAATTTATTTAACATTTTATTGCCCATGTCTTTAAAATTATTTATTGAGATAAATTCGAAAATTTTCTCGGTAGGTGCCACTTGTAACTTTTCAATTTTCAGTTTACCGGCCACTTTTTCTAGCATAGGGAAAAATTGTCCTAAGTCAAATTTCCCATTAGTAAATATATCATCAATATTTATATATGTATGTGATTACAGTTTTTCTAATTTTAATGTAACTTCTTGTAGGCGTAATCTTTAATTTATAATATTTTCTGACGTCAGAATTTTTAATAGGTACGTACATACGACGGCTGCTATATATATTTCTGGCCTGGCAACACTGAATGCTGCCAAGTGCAATCTGACATTTCCATTGGAAAGTTTGTCATTTTTAAGCATAATCGTACTCAAAACGTTTTGACGTACGACCATTATTTGTGTTGTTTACAGTGACTTAAAAAATTAATATAGAAAAAAATGGAATTAACTCGTGAACATTTTCGTGCCATCATTTTTCAAAACTTTCAACGTGGATTATCACGATAAAAGTTCATTGATGAACTTAAATCTTTGTATAGCGATGAAGCACTATCCTATAGCACTGTGAAAAATTGGTATAATGAATTTAATCTTGGCCGAAGCTCGCTCAAAGACGAATTCCGCGAAGGTCGTCGAAAAACGGCTGTTGTGCCAGAGAACATTGATGCCGTGCGTGAACTCATAATGCAAGATCGACATGCGACATACCGAGAGATAGAGACATCCTTGGACATTTCTTCCACCAGCATACATTCGATACTGCATGAACACCTGACCGTAAAAAAGGTTTGTTCTCGTTGGATCCCGCACAATTTGAAAGTCGCTCAAAAAAAGGCTCTTGTCGATTGGTGCAAAGAAATGTTGCAAAAATACGATTGCGGTGCTTCAAAAGACGTTTTCACAGGTGACGAATCATGGATCTATGCGTATGAGCCCGAAACGAAACAACAATCGACCCTGTGGGTCTTCAAAGACGAGCAAAATCCAACGAAAGTTCTTCGTGGTAGAAGCACTTCGAAGCAAATGGTCGCCTGTTTCTTCGGCAAAACTGGTCATGTGGAGACTGTTCCGCTTGAGCAACATAGGACGGTCACTTCTGAATGGTACACTACAATTTGTTTGCCTGAAGTCATCGGAGAAATTCGAAAAACCAACAAGAGAAGACGAATCATTGTTCACCATGACAATGCGAGCTCTCACACATCGGCTCAAACCAGAGCGTTTTTGACCGGCCAAAACGTCGAATTAATAGGTCATCCGCCGTACAGCACTGACTTGGCACCTAATGATTTCTTCTTGTTTCCGTACATCAAGAAAAAAATACGTGGTCAACGATTTTCGTCGCCAGAAGAAGCTGTTGAAGTGTTCAAAAACCATGTTTTAGAGGTTTCTCAATCGGAGTGGAAAAAGTGCTTCGACAACTGGTTTGAGCGCATGCAAAAGTGTATAAATCATGCTGGAGAATACTTTGAAAAACAATAAAACCATTTTTGATTATAAATATTCGCATTTTCACTATTAGGCCAGAAATATAAAGAGCAGCCCTCGTATTGGGCTTTTAATTATTATCATTAATATTGTTCTGCGGTTTATTGGAGGTATTATTTGCCATGGATCTTGTTGTGATCCTTAAAATTGAATTGTCTTTTTCTGTCATGTCTTTGAAATCGTTCATGGTTATGCGCGACAGTGCGTCCGCTACGTAATTGTATTTTCCTCTAAGATATTCTACAGTAAAGTCATATTCTTCAAGATCAAGGCGCATTCTTGTTATTTTAGAACTTGGGTTTTTCACTGAAAACAAGTATGACAGTGGTCTATGGTCTGTACGGACAGTGAAATGTTTGCCATAGATGTATGGTCTGAAATAAGTAATAGCCCAGTGTATAGCAGTTAACTCTTGTTCGATGGTTGACTTATTGCTTTCGCCTTGAGTGAATGTTTTTGAAGCCTAAGCAATTGGTAAATGTTTTCAAATTCTTGTGTAAGGACTGCTCCACAAGCATATTTGCTTGCGTCTGTTGTTATAAAAAATTCTTTTGTGAAGTCTGGATATTGTAGCAGTGTTGGACTCATTAATGCCTTTTTAAGATATTTAAATGCATAATCGCACTCTTTAGTCCAGTTAAATGATATACCCTTCTTTGATAGTTTTGTTAGATGTCTGGAATATTCTGAGAAGTTTTTAATGAATCTGCGATAGTAATTGCAGAAAGCTACAAATCTCTTCGCGCTATCCGCATCTTTTGGAGTTGGATAGTTTTCGATTATTGCATATTTACTATCGTCTAGAAGAATTCTGCTGTCCGAGCATTTATGACCAAGGTAAGTTACTTCTTTCCTGAAAAATGAACATTTTTCTTGATGTAATTTTAGATTATGTTTTCGGCATAATTCAAAGACATCAGCTAAATTGGAAAGCATGTTCTTCTCTGAACATCCAAGAACTACTAAATTATCCATGTAAAGGAAGGCTTGGTCTGGCTTAAGACCGCTTAATGCAAGAGTCATCATTCTTTGATAATAATTAGGTGCTATTTTTAGACCGTAAGGAAGTCTAGTAAATCGGAAAGATCCATTGTTTGTTGAAAAGGACGTGTAGTCTCTTGCGTTTTTCTCTAAGGTAATCTGGTGGAATCCTGGCATTAAGTCTAAACATGAAAAGTATTTAGCTCTACCTAATTGGTCGAGAATATCATCTATCCGTGGTAACAGAAATTTGTCTGCTATCAGTTTTTTGTATATTTGTCTGTAATCTAAAACTAGTTTCCATTTTTTTTGTTTAGAACCCGGAATGGATTTCTTTGCGACTAGTAAAATCGGACTATTATATTCGGACTGTGACGGTTCTACTATTTTATCATCTATAAGTTTTTTAACCTGTCTGTCAACTTCTTCTTTGTGTGAATGCGGAATACGATAATTTTTAATGTAAGTAGGTTGTCTATCTTTTACTCTTAACTTTTGTTCATAAAAATTGTTAGTTGTAACTGTTTCTGTTTCTAGAACAAAAATATCACTGTATTTCGAGCAAAGATTAATTAACGTTTCTTTAAATTGGCATGGAAAATTTTTCTTTAGAATATTAAAGACTTCTGTTTTTCTATTTTTATTTTTGTTTCTTTGTTTTTTAATTATTTCATAATCAGTGATATTTTCAGTTTTAATATTGTTTTGTGAAACTGTGATTAAATTATTAGTAGTATTCATGATACGAATAAATGCGTATTTTGTTTTTACCAGAGTATTTGCAATAAAAATGCCTGGCGAAGGCTCTTGATTTGGTATTAGAAGTTCGCTTTCTGGAGAATTTAATTTGGCGTACAACTTCTGATCTAGCTGGTAATATTATTTCATTACATGTATTCGTAATCGGAATTTCTATAGGTTTCGGAATATTAAAAAGGCGTAGGACAAGGTAATCGCAGTATTTATTAAAATTTAATACACAGTTATACCTTTTGATAAAATCCATACCGATCACAAGGTATGGGAAAGTTATTTTGCACTACTTGAAAATTATGCGGTATACAGAAATTTATAAATTTTAATTCGAGAGAAATTTTTCCTGTTGACTTAATTTTTCCCTGTCCTATTCCGGTTAGTGTTGTTGTG
The DNA here is from genome assembly GCA_916610165.2 of Gymnosoma rotundatum. NCBI lineage: Eukaryota > Metazoa > Arthropoda > Insecta > Diptera > Tachinidae > Gymnosoma > Gymnosoma rotundatum. The sequence goes on along the minus strand of OU744338.1, from coordinate 76,776,997 downwards.
TTATTGGTGTTAATATAACTAGCAAAAACATAATTTGTTTTTATAAGTGATATGTCTGCTCCTGTGTGTATTAGTAATTTTACGCTTGTGTGTTTGGTATCGATTTGAATGTTAATGAAGAAGTTAACTATTGAATTGACCTTAGGGGAGGATTCGAGTTTTCCGAATCATTGTCATTTGTGTCTGTTGCGTAAACGTAGTTCCTATTTCTTTGGTTATAATAGCTTTGTCTATTACGGTTGTTGTAACGAGTCTTTCTGTTATTATTTGCATTGCCTCTATTAAATCTTTGGAAATTACTTCTGTTTCCCAATCTTGTGTTCTTATGGAAATTATTAAAGTTGTGTCTTTGCCCCAAGTGTCCTTCATAAAAGTATACACTTCCGTTTATTATCTGGCATATAGTTTTCCCTTATAAATCAGTTATAAACCTGTTTAAAAAATTAATCAGTTTATAAAAAAATATTGTAGAAATTTGTTTGTGCAAACCTACTTTATTACATTATTCTGGCAATCCTAGTAAACTAATAAGCGAATTTGATCGTTGTATGTACTATTTTCACAAAAGTTTATGAAAAATAGTTATCACTCGGTTATTTACTTTCACTATATTTAAATTTGTCAAACATAAGGCGCATACATTCCAAAATTTAAATTGTAAACGGTAAGGTTTTTGAAATTTGTTTTAAATATTAACTTAGTTCTGTAGTTTCCTTGTTATAGTTTAATATGGTCCACATTTATACAATGCCATTTTTTGGGCAATGTTTTTGCAATTCTCTTTATAAGTTGCAGCGATATTCGTTGTTTTAAATAAAACATAACCAACAAATACATCCCCTCTAAACTGAAGCCATGCTATATTGCTTACCCCTCTTGCTTCACAATCAGACAAAAATTTCGTGCTAGTTTCATGAAAAATTGCATAGTGTAAATGCCGTAATGATCTCTTTCTATATAAATACTTTGCGATGTATTGGGGCAGTATTTAGCTTTTAAATTTTTTACTTTTTTAATGGAATTTTTGAAATAAAAAAATGATGTTTCAGACATAAAAAACACTAAGTCCAAATTTACACATGCCTATATCTGTGGTTTTCATGAATAACAGCCTATGTTCAAAATTTCACATTTCGAGTTAATGATACCGAATTGTTACATTTTAAATGATCTTTTAAATGTAAAAAAAAATTAGAAATATGGACCTATATCCCCCTTTTTTCTTTACACAGAATACAACTTCTACCTTTTCTCAAATTAATTTCAACAATAACGTACTTTGTTGACAAACACTAGATTTTTTTTCAAATTTCTTTCTTAAAAAAACACAGCGTTAGATACGCTGTTTTATCTGAACACATTTCAAAATTATGTTTTAATGTTTGTTTAGTTAAAAACAAATTATAGTCACGTGAGTGTTTGTTTTTGGTCTTTTATGGTCATAACTGTGCTTTATATGGTGTTTTTTCTTTTTCCATGTAATCTTAGCTGTGCTGTTAAAAAAAATGTAAAAGTTTCGCATTTTATAACATTTCTATTCTAACTTTTTTTTAATTGTATTAAAAGTTTTAGTTATATATGTATGTATGTTATTTTATCATATGAGGTCCCACACTTTAAGTTCGTTACTAACTTGTGTAGTCGCATTCTTTTTGTTCAGGGAAAATCATTTACATAGCCATACTCTGTTTTGTCAGAATACAGTTTCGATGTTTAAAATTGTTTGTTATTTTCAAATTGCTCCTGGATCTAATCTACAAGGAAATGTATCTTAAAAATTAATTGGAATATTGCTTAAACATACACTTACACTACTGTATAAAAACAATTTTAAAAAGTTTTTGCTCTAATAAAAAGTTTGATTTTAAGACATGCGCTGTTATTCATGAAAACCACAGATATTTCATATGCAGCGAACGTACACAAATCAAGTGTAACAAAATCCCCTCAAAATTCAAGCGTGTCCATACATCGTTCCAACAAATGAAATTATTTTTAAGAAAAATTCCATCGTGTACATCATAAAAAATTTATAAATACCTTTCTTCATTTTTTGAAGTCGGGTAAAAAAAGTAACTTAACGTCGGCAGCCAAATTTTAGCCAAGTTTTAGCTACAAATATCTCGCCGGCGGCGGCTGTAAGCCGGCTATTAGCCGTTCGGCGCAGGTCTCTGGCAACCACATGAGCGCACAACTCAAGCGTGTGAGCAGATGACCAATAAATATTAAAACGTTTTCAATCTTGTTTTATTTGTATGTATGACCCCGGACTCAGCTGAGACTACTCCAGCAACCAGCGACAATGTGTCGTTACAATACTTCATAAATAAAATTTGCGCTCGCCCACATATTCGCAGTTATGGGCCTCTGAACTTTTCATAGAAAAGTGCGATTGTGCACCATATTTTCTAAAATATAAATTTATTTATATTTTTATTTAAGAATATTTAAAACAAAAAACTTTACCCATTGAAAGCCGGAGACATTTTTATGTAAAATTATATATTTACACGTGGGACTTAATTTTTTTTTCTTATTTTTTAATTCTCTGTCACCCCAACATTTACTTGTTTTAATTGGAGTTGTTTTAATTGAAGTTACTTCAATGTTCCAAATGGATTCATTCAAGCTCTCGTGCAATAAAAAATTGTAGTATTTATTTTTTTTTATTTATGAAGGGTTTTCCCAAACCTTCTCATTAAAAATATATTTTAGTTTTTAATTTTTATGACAGCTGGTTAAGAGGCACCTAAAATTGCTTTTTCATAAAAGGATTGTTGCTGATTGTAATTGCAATAACCATTTTAATCATTTTATTTTAATTCTTTATTTAGCTCTAATTGCTAATGAATCATTGTGATTTTTATATTCTGACTTCTGACGCATAGCGAATTCCATTGAGCGATGTCCGTCTGTCCATCCTTGTTAGTGATCTAAATATGTCAATCGATAAGATATAGTGTCAAAAGCGGTGCTATTGGAAATCAGCATGATCGGTCCATGTCCGTCGAGGCAGCAAAACACACCACGTCTACCTCTAATTTTTTCATGTCATTTGAATCAATTAAGTAACTCCAAAATATATGAGGCGATAGAGTATTTTAAAATAAGAAAAAAACATCCAGCGAAAAAATTGGCGCACGCCCATATTTTCCGAGTTACGGAGCTATGATATTGAAAAAATTTTTAAAATAGCAATATGTGTATCATTTTTTTAACGTTTATTTAACAAACAATTTTATATTAGTATTTATAATTAAAAAATTCACATAGATAGTTTTCCATTAAGACCAATTTTTTCATGTGTAAATTCCCAATCTTAAAGAAAAATGGAATATTATAGAGCGACATGCTTATATAAAAAGGGTTTTGTATAATATCTGAAAATGCTTAAAACTTTCAATGAATTTAATCCCTGTATTAAGTTTAATTTTTACTTCATTTAATTATTTTAATAAAACATCTTTGTAACAATATTATATTATAACATTTAAAATTAACGTTCTTCTTTTACTGAAATATTTTGAAACTATGTATAAAAGTATTATTATATGAATCTACTGACAATATTTGAATTTAACGTTTTTTTTAATACGACTCTAGTTTGTAAACTGATGTTATAATACCAATATTTGCAACTGTGCACACACAAACGTTTAGAACTGCTATAAAATCAGCAGGATATGTGAACCCAATTAAATAGCATTCTGTCTCTCAACAAGTAAACAACTTTGTCCAGGCTTATTTTTAAGCAGAGTTCAGAGTTCACTTTTTTTTAAGGTATGCGCAAAAGAGCGGAGCAGAAAAAAAGACCCAATCGTTTATGCGCTTGCTCCTTCTTTTTAAGCGCTGCTCTTTGAGCCATGCGCATTCAATTTTATTTTTGGCTCTTTTGCTCTACACATTGAAAAAAAAGTGCATGGAAAAATGAAAATAATTGCGTGTACGGACGGCAAAGTGGTAAATGTTACGATAGACCAAATATAATAACATTTTTTACTGTTATTACGAGTATTATGGGTTTTTTAGTTAAATTTAAGTTTACTATTCAGTTTGTTTTGGATTATTGGTAAGTAGTGTAGTTCCTTGTAAATTCAAGCGAGAGTCATATGAATGACTCATTAATAAAAATGTGCAATAAGTGGTGTTATAAAAAGTTAGCATTCAGGGTAATAATTAGCTTTAATATTAATATTACTGCAATTATACATACAGAAGGAATTTTTGATGTTTACTTGTAGGTATCATGAAATAATTATTTTCATTTGGGTTTTTGTTTGTCTAATTGTTTTCTTGCTTTAAATTTGCAAGTGTTATTTGTTGCTGTGGTTTTTCAATACTGTAGAGCTGCTTTGCTTTTAATTTAGGTATGGGTTGTTTAGTAGTGCATTTGTTATTGTTTTATTTCTATCTTCATTATACCTGGCTGTTTTTTTTGTTGTTAAACGGTAAATTTGTTTTGCTTATGTTTAAGGTAGGGGATGTTTACTGGTGCAATTGTTATTGTTTTATTACTTCTTAATTGATGGTACAGCACGAAATTATTGGTATTAAATAAAGCAAATTTTCATTACCTATTAAATGTAAATGAATTGTATTGTATTGTATTTAGTTCAAAAAATTCATTTATGTTTATACCATTTTATATTGCTGTTCTGGTATATTAAACATTTGCATTGATTTTACATACATATGTATGTATGAGGAATAAGTAGAAACGATCGATTTTTTTTTTTGCATTAATGTTAACAAGAAAATTTAATTTTACCCACAATATCACGAATTGTATAGTTTTGTTATTAGTACCAAAAATTTGGTGTTTTACCATCAATTCAATTAAGAAGTAAATAAACAATAACAAATGCGCTAGTAAACATCCCCTACACACAGAAAAATGATTTGTAAATAATCGGTTGATATATTCAAAATTTAACTACTACTATCACAATTTATTTCTTGTTATTAATAAAATATAATAATGACATACTTTTTATATTAAAATCAAAAAAATTATATTTATTAAGGTAAGCTGCAACAACTGTTTGAAAAGTTCACTTTACTGATTTATGGCTTTACTGAAATTAATTCTATTAATTGAGAGAGGCAACCAAACTAATTCAGCACATTACTACTGAAAAACAGAATTTTGGTAGTCAGAATTATACAAATCGTTTGCTTTACTTCTTCAAAAGTAGGTGGATAGAAAAAAATCGGGAGAACATAGAGTGGCGTTGTTGATTTGTATGGTTCGAGTCATGAAATTTTACGTTATTTTATTTCTCTAACTTATTTTATTAAATAAAAGTACATATGAAAGTTGTCTAAGTTGTTTTATTCACCACACAATAATATTTAATATCGACTGTCGAATGAATTTTCGAGAAATTTGTGAGTACCATATTTATTCAGTTATCATAACCGAATTCCAAATAATACTCACAATCGCCCAAATTCGACTGGAAACAAATTCGGTTGTCGTAACGATTTTTTTTCTCTGTGTACCTTAAACATAAGCAAAACAAATGTACCGTTTAAAGACAAAAAATAAGGCAAGCTATAATGAAGATAGTAATAAAACAACAACATATGCACTACTAAACATCCCATACCTAAATTAAGAGCAAAGCACATCTACTGTTTTGAAAAACTAAAACAACAAATAACATATGGAAATTTAAAGCAGGAAAACAAAAAACATATGTATGTACATAAATCAAATAATTTATTTATTGAATTGATTTTTACATTATAATCAAGGCACATTAATATACAGGTAGCGGCAGTAGATCAGTTGACTTTCTTGTTAACGTTTTCAGATGTCAAATTTTGTGTACACTTATTATATTTTTTCCTACAAAATTTTTTTTCTTACAGTGGTGTTGTGGAAATATATTTACAATTCTCATAAAATAAAAAGTTTCAAACACTTTTTGAAACTGGATTTTTTAAAATTGTAGGCCTTGCCTCCTCATGATTTTTTTGTTGCTTATTTTATATGTAAAAAACAAAAAGTTTGGTACAAAATGTGTTTATACACATTTTTGGTGTTTACATATAAAAAAATAAGAAAAATAAATCACGACGAGTCGAGGTTTAGGAAGCTCCTCTAGCTTAGACGTCTAGATTAATAATTTGTTATTATTTTTTTCGCGCTACATTTTCAAAAACTAAAAAAATCATGTAAAGGTGGTTTTTTGAGAAATTAAATATGGATTTAAAATTGCCACACAATTATAACGCATCGAGCTATTTTTACATAATTTTGAAGTTATATAGCGAAAAGAGTTTTTTTTTTATCAAATAATGAAATAAAATCTAAATTTTTTTGTTTTAACATATAAATTCCCGGAAAATGTTTTTTTGCAAAAGAGGCTACCATGCCTTTATTAATCACGGGGCTGTCAAATCCTTTTTAGAGTATGTAGCCTAAATTTAGAGGCTTACCATTGACCTTTTTTTAATCGGTGCTTTGCACTCGGAGGAATTTTACAATAATTTTTAACTTTTGTTTTAAAGTTGGCACTGTTGGAGAGGGCTTGAGGGGGAACCGTTATAATTGTTGACCTAATTTTCCTTTTAATCGCATTTGCTATAGTTTGTCTTTAAAATGGTTTAAACAAATTTGCTAGTACTGAAGTAAATTTAAATTACATAAGCAAAAAAAGAATACCACCTTTTTGGGGAAACCCCTAGAAATAGGTATTTTTTACATTTTCTCAATTCAGAGGCTTGTAACTTTTTAAGGAAAAGTGCTATCAGAACTAAACTTTAAACTTTTTTATTCTTAATTTTAATTAGAATATAGCTAATGTCTAAAAGTAATACCGATAATTAATAAGCGTACTACGCCAAAATTAACAAAAAAAAATTGTGAGTACATTTTTATTGATATTTTCAAGGTCTGATTAAATTACCAAACCTTAACATTTGAGTTAAAAATAAACTTTTTATGACATTTTCTAAAAATTATATGTCCGAGGTACCTAAATTTGGTGCCCTACCTAGAAGCCCATCTTCACCCTAGGTGTCTGACCGTCCGTAGATTTACTGAAAAAGATCTCTGCCTTGCCTAAATTAAAAAAAATTTCTTTAAGATATATTGAGTGGTTCATAACATACCGAATTTTGTAAAAAAAAAACGCTTTTAAACCACTGTGCCTCAGTTGATTTGACATCTGAAAATATATTTTACAAAAACAAAACACATGTTGTTTATTTATTGTTGTAGTTGTTTTAGAATTGCTATTACCTAGTAAAATAAATCTGCCTTGATTATAATCTTGATGTTAAAAATAATATGTTTTGTACCACAGTAAAATGCTCTTTTGCGCATTGCGCACAAAAAAGAAGCATTGCACTTTTTAATGCGCTGCTCTTTCATTGCGCAGAGCAAACATATTGGCGCAGATCAATGCGGAATAATAAGTTGGCTCTGCTCTTTGCGCAAAAGAGCAGAAAAGAGCTGCCCTGCGTTGCGAGTTAATTCCCAATTATAGGAAATGAGTAAAAAAATATATTTTCTTTTTTCTGCACCAAAAAAATGTGCGTTTCTTTATTAAATATATTCTTAAGACTATCTATCCTATTTTTCTTAGCATCTATTTATATTAATAATTATGTTTAATGTTTCTTTGTCCTAACTCAAAATATGTTTTTCTTTGTTTAGGTTACTAGTACCTTTTTTTTTATCAGTAAAACATGTTTTGAGTTATTTGTATTAAGTTAGAAAAGAAAGAATGCGTTTCTTATCGTTACAATAGTTGTATTTATGATGTTTGTTTTATCGTTACAATAGTTGTATTTATGATGTTTGTCTTATCGTTACAATAGTTGTATTTATGATGTTTGTCTTATCTCTAGCTTAGAATAGTTATATTTGAATTTATGGATTTGTTATTACTATCTTAAAATAAGAGATGTTAACTCTGCTCCTTCTTAAAAAAAACGTCCTCGTTTTAAACTATATATTGTCTCTGTCAGAGCTTTTGAAGTTCTATTTCATATAATTCGTCGATTTTTTTCCTTTGTGTTTCTATTTTCTTTATCCTGTAGCATTCGCAGAATTTAATCATACCATAAGTTAGTAATGCTAATGTACATAGTCCCAATACGAAATAAAATGTGTATTTGACTGGATGTTCTTCGACGGGTATCAGGAAGGTTGATATTTTTTGGATATTGTTAAATTTGTAATTACCATTAGATTCTAAGATGCGCATTATTTGTAATTGTTCGCCGTGTAGGTTATGTATGGCATCTTTGAGTGCTTGTTGGTGGTTGTAGTATTGTTTTCCATCTAGATTTGTTGAGTAATTGAATTGTATTAGTTTAGGTCCATTTATTTTTACGTTATTCCAGGTGTGTTCGTAATCTGTAATGATGTTTCCACTTTCGAGTACTTGTAGCGGTGCGTTATTTTCATGTATTACTTCGCATTTGCCTGGCCTGTTTTCTAATACATTAATAGTACAGTTGTCCGGTTTCTTAATTTTGCATATAAAGTTTCCTAGATTATTTTTACATTTTTCGATACTTGTAAATTTATTATTGCATTTTGCTATTCTAGAGTCTAGTAATAGTTTTCCGTGCTTAAATGCTAGTGGATACAAATTAAATAGCTTACATTTCGTTTTTAATAATGGGTATTTATAGGTGTTTACAATTGTGTGATGAAAATAAAAAACATTAATATCGGCATATTCTAATATATTTATTATAGGTAGATCTAACGCTTCATTAGACACTATTTGTTGAATATCTTTTAAATTTAAAGTTCCGGAATAAAAGTTTCCGTCTTTTGCGAAATTAATCATTGTAGCGATAGAATGTAGTTCGTTGTATACTTCGGTAAGTATTAACTGCCAGTCCCACGATGTCGCAATCGATCGTTCGTTCGCATAGTTACATGTAAAACAAAAACAATTTTTTAGAATTTGTTTTTGTTTTGAATGTAATTGTGCGAACGAACGAACACTTGCGATATCGTGGGACTGGCAGTAAATGTTCTGAAATAGATTCGGGGCTAATTCTTTCTAATATTTTTTCAAATTCAGAGTTTATTTTCTTTTGTTTATTATTATTTTCTATTAGCATATTCAATCCTGTCTTGATTTCGATTAGGTCATCGTGGTCAGGTGTTCCTGTAATAAGTTTGAGGGCTGATCCTAGAAAATTAAGTGAACGTTTAGTTCTGGAGATTGTAGGAAGTAGTTGTGACTTCAGATTTTCTATTTTAGTTATCAACAAATATTCTGCAGAGTTTTGTTCTAAATTATATGCAAATCGTACTATATTTTCGTAGGGTGTCAAGATTCTAGAAAGGTTTGTCATATGGTATAAGAACGCTGTGTCCTGAAAAACGTATACAGGGTCAGTCTCTATCATTATATTTTTTTTGTCTTTTAAGTCTATTAGTCTGTTACCGAATGCGACGGATATATATAATAATATTATTATTCTTTGCATGTTTGTATAACAATATTTTTGTTTGTAATTATTGTGTTACCTTTATCTTCCTTTACAATGTGTTTTGAGTATTTCTTTACGTTTTTATTGCGTCGGTGCGTTTTGGAGTATATAACGTCCCCTGCTTGGTATGTGATGTTCTTACGATTTTTGTTGTGATATAGAAGTATTTTCTGTTGGTTTATTTCGATTTTTTCTTTAATATCAGGATGTGCTCCCCGGTTAAAAAACACGTCCTCGGGTTTCTCTCCAATGACTGAGTGTATTGTTTTGTTGTATTGTCGAACGGCATTAAAGATTTCGTCTCCTGGTGAAGAATTGTGTTCTTGAGCTAGGACTCTAGTATGTTCGATCAGCGTGCTATGAGTGCGTTCCACTTGACCGTTTATTGTTGAATAGTATGTTGGCGTTAGCGTGTGCTCAATATGTAGTTTTTCATAAGCCTGTTTTACGCATATACTTGATAATGCTGCTTCGTTGTCAGTCATTATGAATATAGCATTTGGATAGATTTGCGATAGTATTTCTTCGATGTATTTGTGTATGTTTTTCTTATTTGGAATTTCTCGTATATAGCAATATTTTGAGTACTTATCAGTTGTGGTGATGTATGTGTTTCCGTTCATATAAAATAAATCTAAGTGTATGTGTTCTCCCACGTGATTTGGAATCGGTGTTGCTCCAATTGGTTGTTTATTTGGTCTTCTTTCGTATTTGTTTGTAAGACAGATTTCACAGTCTTGTGCTTCTTTTTTACACATGGTGCGTATGGTTGGCCAAAAATACGTTGTCTGTATTTCTTGAGCGTTATTTTTGTAATTCCTGTGTGCTCGTCTATGTGCTAGTACTACGATTTCTTTTTGTCTGTCTATGTTTTCTATATCTTCTGTCATTTTCTGAGCTACTACAATTTTTACATTTGGAAAAGAAGAAATGATATTATCTTCGACGTGGAATAGAGTTTCTTCCTCTATTTTTATAGCATTTGTTACTTTTGGGTTTATTATTTGTTCTAATCTGTCTAATAATTCGTCCTTGGTTGAATAGAAAAGTGTGTGTAGTGCTTATGAGAAAATATTTTGCGAAGATATTTGCACTAAGTTATCTGTGTTATAGTGAATAATTATTTGATTCTTAAATGCATTTAATGGTTGTTTCACGCGTTTCAATTTTTCGATTGGCGAACTTTGTGCTGAATGTTGTGAACAACTCGAAGTATTATTAATCTGTTGACGTGAGAATGCGTCAGCGACGACGTTTTGATTTCCTGGTTTATATACTAATTTAGCGCCATATTCTTCGATGAAATTTTTCCATCGTTTCAATTTTGTGTTGGGATTTCTATCAGATATAGAAAAAATGAGTGACTGGTGGTCCGTGTAAATGGTTAAGTCTGCTATACCGTAAAGGTAATTTCTTAATTTTTGAAGTGACCAAACGATCGCAAGAAGCTCTTTTTCGTATGTGCTATAGTTTTGTTCGGTTTGGTTAAGGGTTCTAGATATAAATGAAATAGATTTCTTATTCTGAGAAAGTACAGCTCCTATTGCAAAGTTGCTTGCATCAGTTGTTAGTTCGAAGGGCTTGTTAAAATCTGGTTGAAATAATTCGACTTGTGCTTGTAACATATCTTTAATTTTCTCTATCGCTTCGAGTGCTGGTTTATCTAGATTAATTAATACTTTTGTGCTTTGCTTTTTGTTTACACCGCCGTTGTCTCCGCGTAAGAATGTAGTAAGGGGTTTTACTATTGAAGCCAAATTTTTGTACAAATTTCCTATAATAACTAGCTAGTCCTAAAAATGACCTTAATTCTTTTAAATTTTCAGGTATTGGGTAATCCTTTATTGTTTGGATCTTACTAGGATCTACAGTTATTTTATTGTGTTTGATTACGTGACCAAGATATTCTACTGAGTCTTGGAAAAAATGTGATTTCTCGTCAGAAATTTTCATATTTGCATTATGTAATGCGTTTATTATTATTCGAATGTGCTCCATGTGTTCTTCAGGCGAAGAAGAATATATAAGCACGTCGTCGATATAAACGTAAGCGAACTTACCAATATATGGGCGCAGAATATCATCTATATATCGCTGAAATATAGAGGGTGCGTTCTTTAAGCCGAATGGCATTCTAAGAAATTCGTATTTTGCTCCATTCACACTGAATGCAGTCTTTTCTCTGTCTGATTTTTTTTATCAAGATTTGGTGAAATCCTGACTCTAAGTCTAGTGTTGTAAAGACTTTTGCTTTTCCTAAATTTTGAATAGTCATTGCTACATCTGAGCATTAAGCTTTTGAAAATCTATTACCATGCGTTTTTTTTGGTTTCCCTTCCTCATTTGTGCCTTTTTTCGCAACGGTCCATACTGGAGAGTTGTATGAGCTTTTGCTAGGTTGTATTATTTGGTTGTCTAATAATGTTTGAATTTCTTTATTTATAAATTCATTGTCTGCTATTGGATACGGGTACTGTTTCACCCAAATAGGATCTTCTGATTTTGTCGTAATTGTAGCTTGTACAGTTGTTGTGAAGGGCAGAATTTCGTTGGTTTCGTCATTTATTCTCATTATATTTTCAATTTTATTTTTATATTTGTCATTATTGACTGTGTAATTCACTTTTTGTTCGCTAAGTTCTTCTTTTCTTTTAAATTTATACGTGATTTTATACTCAAAAAAGTTAATTTCTGCTTTTATGGCTCTAAGACCATGTTCCCCGGGCTGAATCCAGGCGTAGATTGTACACGGCTGGAATCTACTAGTCCTAGGCTACTCCCACAATGCCGGTGACCCGATTCATGTCTTCTCTAAATATCGAATTTTTCCACTTCAAAATATGCCCTTTTTTCATATTGATTTTCCCTAAAAGCAAAATTTTCAAAAATTTATATCTCCGATATCGGGCTGAATCCAGACGTAGATTGTACACCGCTGGAATCTACTAGTCCTATGCTACTCCCACTATGCCGGTGACCCGATTCATGTCTTCTCTAAATATCGAATTTTTTCACTTCAAAATATGCCCTTTTTTCATATTGATTTTCCCTAAAAGCAAAATTTTCAAAAATTTATATCTCCGATATCGGGCTGAATCCAGACGTAGATTGTACACGGCTGGAATCTACTAGTCCCAGGCTACTCCCGCAATGCCGGTGACCCGATTCATGTCTTCTCTAAATATCGAATTTTTCCACTTCAAAATATGCCCTTTTTTCATATTGATTTTCCCTAAAAGCAAAATTTTCAAAAATTTATATCTCCGATATCGGGCTGAATCCAGACGTAGATTGTACACCGCTGGAATCTACTAGTCCTACGCTACTCCCACTATGCCGGTGACCCGATTCATGTCTTCTCTAAATATCGAATTTTTCCACTTCAAAATATGCCCTTTTTTCATATTGATTTTCGCTAAAAGCAAAATTTTCAAAAATTCATATCTCCGATATCGGGCTGAATCCAGACGTAGATTGTACACCGCTGGAATCTACTAGTCCTAGGCTACTCCCACTATGCCGGTGACCCGATTCATGTCTTCTCTAAATATCGAATTTTTCCACTTCAAAATATGCCCTTTTTTCATATTGATTTTCCCTAAAAGCAAAATTTTCAAAAATTCATATCTCCGATATCGGGCTGAATCCAGACGTAGATTGTACACGGCTGGAATCTACTAGTCCTAGGCTACTCCCATTATGCCGGTGACCCGATTCATGTCTTCTCTAAATATCGACTTTTTTCACTTCAAAATATGCCCTTTTTTCATATTGATTTTCCCTAAAAGCAAAATTTTCAAAAATTTATATCTCCGATATCGGGCTGAATCCAGACGTAGATTGTACACCGCTGGAATCTACTAGTCCTAGGCTACTCCCAATATGCCCTTTTTTCATATTGATTTTCCCTAAAAGCAAAATTTTCAAAAATTTATATCTCCGATATCGGGCTGAATCCAGACGTAGATTGTACACCGCTGGAATCTACTAGTCCTAGGCTACTCCCACTATGCCGGTGACCCGATTCATGTCTTCTCTAAATATCGACTTTTTCCACTCATTTTTCCTATTATTTTACTCCAATAACATTTTTCTATGTAATTATGTTTTAAAATTTTTAATGGGGACGAAGACGGTTTTTGTAAAATTTTTAAATATTTTTATTAAATTGTTGTAATTTATAGCTATATGATCTTTTTTAATGTACATGTAACTTTAACAGCGCAGTTTGCAGTATGTGGAACGTATTTGACATTTTTGTAGGACGTTTTTATCTGACGTATTTATCTTCCACCCTTATTAAGTAATGTGTGTGTAGATAAAAACGTATTTAAATAGTGGAGTTAACAACCAATTTTTTAACATTGCCGTTTTTACAGTTAACAGTGTAATGTTAGCCTGTTAACAGTCATTGTGTTTTTGGTTTCCCTTACTCTGAAGGATAATTTAAGTAAAAATGCTGCTTTAAGAAATATATAACGAAACTATAATAGTTTCATATCAGAAAAATGTTTAGAAAAGCATTAAATGGGTTATAATAAAACACTCATTTTGAACAATTTTTTGAGAAGAAAAAATGACAATTTTGGACAAATATGGAATGGCACATATACTCCACCCTATACACATGGTAGCCTGAAGGGTCCATAATAAGGCACTATTAGTCCAATATCTAAAAAGGATTTTTAGAAATTAAAAATAAATGAACTTATGCCAAAATAATTTCTACTCATTTATAATATTCACAGTTCAAATAATAATTTAATAAAAATTAAGTTATAAGCACGCAAGGCGAGCATTCTTGCTTACTTCATAACAATCAAAATGATACTGGAACAGCATCTATAATGTTATGAGTAAACACGTAAGAATTACTAAAAACAAATTTGCATTCGTGTTCAATCGATGGTTGAAACAAAGCAAAAACAAATGTACAAGACGTAATACAGAGAGAACAGTAAAAGAAATACGTTGGTTTGTGTGTAAATTTCGTCCAAGGCATATCAATTAATATGCCTTGATTTCTTCTAACGAAATTAATGTTGATATGAATATATTCTCGTATTCTTATTTACAAAGTTAGTTGGTTAAATAGATGATGTTTATAAAATACACAACTAAGGTAGATGCGAAGAATGCTAATGGAGGTCGTAGCGGTCTAGAAAGTGCAGCATTTCACTCTTCCAGCATCTAATTGTTCTTGTTTTCTTTGGAAAACGTCTGCATACATTTGTAAAAATAAATTTTCTTTTTAAAAAAGATTTTTAAAAATTAAAAATAAATGAACTTAAGCCAAAATAATTTCTATTCAATAAATTTTCTAAAAAGGATTTTTAGAAATTAAAAATAAATGAACTTAAGCCAAAATTATTATTTTACTTTATAAATTATTTAGTAATTGGTCAAAGTGTGAGAATCAATTGTTTGTTTAAAAAGTTAAAATATGGAAAAAAGAATACGTTTAAATAAAATAAAATAGCACAACAAAAAAGTAAACCTAGAAAAAAGGGATATTTTTTGACATAAAGTGTTTAAACAAACAAAATAAAAATTTAAGAAAAAAAAGTCATTTCATTTACCAGTTAAACAATTCGAAACAACAACAAAAATATTTATGCCTACAAAATTTTTGTCGAAAGAATTTGGAAAAATTAAAAACCGGTTATTTGAAGAAAGAAAGTAAGAACAAAATCATTATATGCAAATATAACAGAAAAAAATTCGCAGAAGTACATTGGTGGACAAAACTAAACAAAAATTCTAGTGTCTCGAAATTATTAATAACAAAACATCTAAACGATTAATATTTTTACAAATAAAAACAATCTAAAACTTTATACTGTTTTATGCTGTGGCAATGTGTGATGAAAATATTTTTTTTAAGTAACAAGAAAAGAAAAAAAGTTAAAAATTGAAAAAGTACAAAAAATAATCAGAAAAAAAAAAAGAATTTTAAAACAACAATTAATAAAATAACCGATAGAAAAGTGCAAAAATATAATCACTCTTTTATAAACAAATGAAGAACAAAACGAAGGAAAAACGAATTTTAAAACTAAAACCAGGAAGTTACATAAAAACATAGCAAAAAAGATCGAAAGAACAACAACAAATTTTAAAAAATACCAAAGTTTTTAACGGTCCTTTTGAATGGTTGTACCAACATACAAAACAAAAAAAAAAAAAACAAATTCTAAATTGAAAGACAATAAGAAAAAACAACTTTACAAATTAAAGAGATTAAAAACATCAACACCATTAAACATGCCATCAACAAAATCAACGAAACAGAGACTAACAATAAAAATCTTAAAAGCCAGTGAGAAGAAAGGGGAACAAATACAAAAAAATTATTTAGATACTATTTTATTTTGGCTTTATATTATTTACTTTATAGTTGTTATGTAATATTTATTTAATAGCTATACCTATGTTATATACTTAAAAATAATACTTTGTATTTATATAAAACTTATGTATAAAATAATTTAAGTTTCTTTTTAGATTTTATTTAATTTATTTCTTGTTAGACCTTTACATTCTGTTTTCTTTGAGTCTTCTTAAAAAACTAAGCTTAAATATTTTACTTATAAATAAAGTATCCAACAGCTACTGCATTAAATGCTGATATCACAACTCGTGTACTGATCAACTTACTAAAAAACATTCTGCCTTCAGTATAACATCCGCTGTAACAAACGCACAGTCAGCATGATGTCCTTGAATATTTGTGGGAAACAAACTAAAAGGGAATTAACCCATCATGGTTCAAGTGCCAGTTTATAAAGCAACGTCGATTACGTTAACTTATATACTTAAAATTTATTTAAAATTAATTATCTAAATTTTTATTTACTTATACATACAGTACTGTTCGAAACCTAAGCAACTTTTCCCCAGTAAATACTCATGGTCGTATATGTTCTCTTTAAATAGATTATTGAAAATTTTCCTTTTTATTTATTATTATACATATAGTCTACATACTAATAATAACAACAAAAAATACAAAAACAAAATTAACTTAAAAATTCGCTGTTTGAAACTTAAGCAACTTTTACATTGTTGCATTTGTTGCGAAATATTAACTAAAACAACAACAAAAATTTTAAATAAAAATTTTAGTCACGTTATGATTGATATTGAAAAAAGTAATTTTGGTTGATTTTATGCCTTTAAGTAGTACCAATTCTTTAGAAGTGCAACTATGACGCGAACACGTTATGGATCAGCTTTAAAGCTAAAGATTATTGAACTTTTTAATAACGGTAAACCCCAAATTGCTATAGCAAACCAATTAAATATTAATAAATCAATAGTTTCCCGAAAATTTTCCGTCTAGTTAAAAAAAATCCACATATTTCGTCGAAAGACATAGTGAATGAGCTTGAACTTCAGATTAGTTATTCCACAGTAAGAAAACGTTTATTGGAACAAAACTTAAGGAGCTTCATGCTATCTAAGAAGCCTAAGCTGACTAAGAAGCATTTAAAAAGGAGGTTTGTTTGGTTGATTGCAACCTTGTCTCTGATTTTCTCAGCTTTTCGGTAGTTTTAGGTTGGATATTGCTAGATTACATATGGATTGGACTATATCCAAATGGAGAACTGTTTTGTTTAGTGATGAATCTAAATTTAACTTACTAAATTCAGATGGAGTTTGCCATGTGAGAATACCAAAAGGATAGCGGCTACATCCTCGGTACTCAAAAGCCACAATAAAGCATGGGGGGGAAATGTGATGGCTTGGACTTGTTTTTCGGCAAGTGGTGTTAGTCCCTTTGTAGAAATTCAAACAAAAATGGACCCTTGTGTTTACAGAGACATTTTGCTAAAATGTGAGTTGCTAACTCACATGCTTAACTATGCTAAGTGGGAAATGCCACTTCGATGGGTGTTTCAACATGACAATGACCCAAAACACTCATCGAAGTTAGTCAAGGATTGCTTATTAGTTAATGGGGTTCAAGTTTTGGATTGGTCACCTCAATCGCCAGACTTGAATCCCATAGAGAACCTCTTTGAAATTTTAAAACGGAGAGTTGGAACTCGACGCTTTAAAAATAAACAGGAGCTAATGAACTGTCTAAAATCGGAGTGGGAAGCTATAACAACATCTATTCTATCGAATCTTATTGAATCTATGCCCAAAAGATGCACTGAGGTCGTAAGAAATAAAGGATATCATAGCAAATATTAAAAGTTGCTTAGGTTTTGAACAGCCAATTTTTAACTTAATTTTGTTTTTATTTTATTATAACTTCAAAGAAGTGGATTTTAATTTTTGTTGTTATTTTTAGATTAAGGACACATTGTGTAGTAGTAAATAAAAAAATATTTTCTATAAATTTGTTTAAAGAAAAGATATGAGTCTATTATTCACCCTTATTCTGCGTTTCGATTATGTTCCCGCATTCAGTTACGCTCGAATCGAAAATAGGTATTCTGTTAAGAATGATACTACTTCAATGCTTTTATATAGTTTATTTTATTTATAATTGCGAACAGCCTCTTTTTGCGACTGTTCTGTTTCGATGTTTTCTTATTATTGAATTAATACAAATTAATCTTACATTCTACAAACTTAAAGTACACTAATACTAATACAAAGTATCATACATATGATACTTTGTTTATTCTTATAAAATAGCTATTGGGATGGGAATGAGCTAGTCAGCATATCCCCACGATGTGTGTGGACTTTTGTTTCAACAAAGTATGAAGCTCGTGTTACATACAGAAGGTATGGTAACTACGACTTGTCAAACACACTACACCTCCCTTTTCCGGAAAAGAATAATCAATACTATTTGATTATTCTTTTATATATTACAAGCATAAATAGAATAAAATAAGACTGTGTAATAAAGGTCTTTTACAAAAAAAACGAAATTAAACAAAATTAAAAAAAGTAAAAGAATATATATTTAAATGATTAAATAAAAGGATTTATCCTTCCCTTTTTAAAATGAGAAGAGAGAAAGGAATAAGAGAATCTTAAATTGCTGAAATAGCATTATTCAATAAAAACCTTTAAAATAGTTAACGCTATTTTAATAACATAAATCTACTATATTATTTCTATAAGTTTTAAGTAAAAACTAACGTTATTAAAAGAATATGAAAAGTGGGGGAAAAAAAAATTATATAAAGCGTTATTCGACAGTTTACTGTGAATTTATTTATTTAGGTAATTTTTTAATTCTGTTCTTATGGACAGTAAAAAGTTTACCATTAGTGTCCATTAATGTGACATTGTTTGAATTATCAATGTCAGTGACTGTGAAGGGACCTTTGTAGACCGCATCCAGTTTGTGTCCTGATTCATTGCGGACAAGAACAGAGTCATTAATATAGAGTGTAATAGGATTAGAATTTTCATTGGATATATTTTGTCTTAAAAGTTTTGCATTTTCAATGAGGCTAGCAGCTCTACGTTGAGCTACTTGGAGTCTGAATTTAACTTCCTTTTCGTAAGCTTCAGCGTTGTAAAGAGGTTCTATGCTATTGGTATTGGTAAAATCTAGTTCCGTTGGAATTTTTCCGAAGATCAATTCAAATGGACAGTATCCATGAGCTGTAGATGGAGTTGTATTGTAACCATATACAAAGAATTTTAACCAATTATCCCAATCTGATTTGTCAGATGAAACATAAGATCTTAAATACTCGTTGAAAGTTCTGTGAGATCTTTCAACTGTACCGAGTGTTTCATGATGGTAAGCAGTAGAGTGTAATTTCTCTATTTTCATTAGCTTGCATAGTTCTGTGAGTACCTGATTTATATATTCTGTCCCTAGGTCCGTAATTACTGTGTTCATTGGACCATATATTAAAACAAAATCTTCCATAATGGCTTTCGCAACATTTCTGGCTGATTTATTCAATATTGGGATAGCTACTAGGTATTTAGTTAAATCGCACATTATAGTCACAGCGTATTCATTCTGTGAATCAGACCGTGGAAGGGGGCCTATTGTGTCGATTATCACTCTTTGAAATGCTTTTAGGGGAGTTGGTGTTATAACCAAGGGCTCCTTGCCTTTAACCGTGGTTTTGTTGGTTTGGCATTGAAGGCATTGTTTGACGTATCTAGCTATATCTCTAGTCATGCCTTTCCAATGATATTGAAGTTGGATTTTTTTTATCATACGAGTTATGCCTGGATGTCCACCTGTAATGGGATCATCATGATATTTTTGCATAATTCTCAGTTTTTCAGAATCAGTAGAAACTTTAGTCAGTTTCGGTACGAGCATAATTGTTAAATTAGAATCTTGCAAGATTTTATTACCTTTACATTTGAAGGTTTCCATATTTGTTCCTAGGTAAATAAGCATACTGTCATCTAGTGAGAGTAGCAATGTTGTGAGACCAATATTATTAGCTATTTTTGCAAGCTTTAGAAAGAGTTGACATAGGTCGACATTTCTATTAATAATGAGATCTTTCAACTTAAATTCGGAAAGAACTTGCTTTCCCTTATGGATAATTACTTTATCCTTAGTAAAATACAATCTAGGTATTTTACGATGCTCTTGGGCATTTATAGCCTCATATATTTTAAATTTGACTGATTCTGTTCGAGGAGTTTTATTCATACTTTCTCCTCCTGTTTTAGTCTGAAGTCTTGTTGTTACCTTCAGGACTTTATTTACTTCAATATTTTTAATATCCTTGAACTCTATGCGTGACAGAGCGTCTGCCACGGTATTTTCCTGACCCCTAATATATTCGACTACAAAGTCGTACTCCTCGAGGTCAAGCCTCATACGAGTGAGCTTAGATGATGGATTCTTCAGGGAAAATAAGTAAGTTAATGGCTTGTGATCACTTTGGATTACAAACTTTTTGCCGTAAATGTATGGTCTGAAATATTTTACAGCCCAATGTATTGCAGTTAATTCCTGCTCTATGGTAGATTTGTTACTTTCACCCTTAGTGAAAGATCTAGAAGCGTATGAAATTGGCATTAGTATACCTTGTTTTTCTTGACTAAGGACAGCACCACAAGCGTGTTTGCTTGCGTCTGTTGTAATAAAAAATTCTTTAGAAAAATCAGGGTATTGTAAAATTTTAGGACTTAATAATTGGTTTTTAAGGTATTGGAACGATCTTTCGCAATCTTGGTTCCATTCAAAAGACACATTTTTTCTTGACAATCTAGTAATATGTCGAGATGATTCAGCAAAGTTTGGTATGAACCTTCGGTAATAATTACAAAATGCTATGAAGCGTTTAGCTTCATCACCGTTCTTTGGTGTTGGATAGTTTTGTACTATAGAAAATTTGCTATCATCAGGAGATATACCTTGATCAGTACATTTGTGTCCTAAAAATGTTACTTCAGTGCGGAAAAATGAACATTTGTCTGGATGTAATTTCAGATTGTGTTTCCTGCATAATGCAAATACGTTCTTTAAATTTCGTAACATATGTTCCTTTGAACAACCAATAATTACAAGGTCATCCATACACACGAATGCTTGTGCTGGAGATAGACCTGAAAAAGCCAACGACATCATGCGTTGGAAGGAATTTGGGGCTATTTTTAGACCATACGGCAATCTTTTAAATCTGTAGGATCCTTTATCTGTGGAAAAGGAAGTGATATCTCTGGATTCCTCTTCCAGCTCTATTTGATGAAAACCTGACATAAGATCAAGGCAAGAGAAGAATTTAGCTCTGCCCAATTGATCAAGAATGTCATCTATACGAGGTAACGGGAATTTATCAGCTATTAAATTTTTATTAACTGCTCTGTAGTCTACTACCAGTCTCCATCTCTTTTGGGTATTACCAGGTAAAGGTTTCTTTGGTACCAAGAGTATGGGACTATTGTGATCTGAAGTGGATGGTTCAACAATATCGTCTTTAATTAGCTTATCAACCTGGTTATTTATTTCCTCTTTTTGGGAATGTGGAATGCGATAGTTTTTTATATAAACAGGTTGTGTATTATTTACTTTGAGTCTTTGTTTGTAAAAGTTATTGACAGATATGTTTTCAGATTCTAGAGCGAAAATGTCTATAAATTCATGGCATAAGGATTTTAAATCTTTTTCAACAAAAGTTGGGAAGTTTCTGGAAAGTCTTTCCATTTTTTCTTTGGATTTGGCAGGTGTACAATTTGGTTTGGCAATTTTATAATCTTTAAGTGTTTCAGTAATAAGTTTAATATCAGAAATTACCAAATCTTGTTCAGTGGTATTAATAATTTTTACTAAAGGGTTTGATTTGGAAGTTATTGTATTTGCGACATAAACGCCGTTTTGAATTGTTTGATAAGGTACTAAAACATTTTGTTCGGATGATTCAAATTGTATGGGTCTTATAACCTCAGATCTGGCAGGAAGTGATATTGAGTTTATGGTTGGGCCGTTTCTAAGGGGTATTCCAATGTCATGATCGATTTCATGTGATCGGATAATCATTAGATCTTTATTATTGGAATATTGTAATATACAATTATATTTTCGTATAAAATCCATTCCAATTATTCCGTCTGCCTGTATTTTGAAGTCATCCCTGACTACGTGAAAAGTATGTTTTATTAGATATATATCTATTTTTAATTCGGATTGTACACTGCCTAAAGTTGAAATTATACCTTGGCCAATACCATTTAGGTTTTTTTTATTGTAGACATTAATTGACTCATTTAGGACCTGGTTGTGCTTGATAATTGAAATATCAGCTCCAGTGTCTATTAAAAAAATTGAAATATTGTCATTTAGGGTAGTTCTAGATCGTAAATAGCTACACAAATTCAAGTTAATATTGTAGGTTTTTGTATTTATCGAGTATTTAGGGGTCGCTGCTCGTTTCCCGAGGCTTCGGCAGCTAGATTTATGTTTCCGTTTTGTGCGTTAATATAACGGTTTCTGTTCTGTGGATAGTTATGACGATTTCTATTATCGTTATTGTTACGATAAGAACCTGAGTTATTGTTATTGTAATTGTGGTTGTTTGACCCGTTATTACGATATAACCTGCTATTATTGTTTCTATAATTTCGGTTTTGATTGAAGTTTCGGTTAGGGTTGACATTGTTATTTCCTCCATGATTACTGTTATTATTGTTATTTTGGCGTTTAAAGCCATAGCTTAGGATAGAGTTTTCCTGACCGTAGGCTTCAGTACAACTACTTATGAATTTAGTTAATACTTCATTCATGTTGTTAAAGTTGCCTGATTGCATTATCATTTTAACTCTATCATTGGAACTATTTTTGGTTATAGCCGTAACAGCTGAACGAGTAGCATATTTGTTGGCTGTTTCATGGGGTAACCCATCAGTAATATAGGCGGATTCCAATTTTTTCGTCAATTCCTCCAATTCCTGGGCGTAGGCATTAACGTTTTTTCCGGACTGTCTTGTGCTCATTAATTTGGCATTAATTACGTCAACGGATTCACCTTTAACCGTTGATTTTAGTTTTGAGATTATTTCTTGTAAAGTAGTTTCAGATGAAATTAGATTTCTTGCTGTTCCTCTCAATTTTGTTTTGATAAGGTTTACAGCTACTGATTCGTGTGTTTCTTTAATCGAATCTACCAAATTAATGGCGTCGATAAAGCTTTGCAGGTTTTCAGAATTTCCATTGAAATCTGGAAGTAACCTTGAGGCTGTATTTAGAAATTCAATTAACGTTTGCGGCATTTTGGATTTTTGTTCTGTTTCGGGTAAAAGATCGAACACTATTGGTTCATGGATTGAGTGTGGAACAAGGATTTTAAAATTTTTTCGATAACTTACGAAAATTAATTTTTCACGTAGGTCAGAATAAAAGTTATCAGCTGAGGTTTGATGAGCTTTTGTTAATCTATTATAATTTGTATTAAGGAGTACTCTGAGCTTTTCTAATTGATTTTGAAGGATATTCACATGCTTATTGACGGTTTCGAGTTTAGTGTCTCTGTCAGTATTTAAGCATTTATAGGATTTAAGGAATTCCTTTTTTATTGCCTTAGCTCTTGATACTATTAGCTCCCATTCCATCAGTTAATAAACTGGTAAATAAAAGAAGAAATTGGTAAATAAGACTGGAGAATTCTCATTATGAGTACTTCCGTAACAAAAGGTAAAAGATATAATTATAATCAAAAGGTTTTCAGAAAAGGTCTCTCAAACAGTGTTCTTTCTAGTAGAGTGGAAAACAATAATCCTGATATTAGACTTTGTCTAGATTGTTAGCCAAAGATGCAGCTCTAGTGTAATTTTTTCTCAAGGATCTTTTGTGTAATTGGTAGAGCGTTACTAGAAGTTGTGTGGCTAAAATACCGATGATTATTATGAAGTACACGGTGGGAAAGTCAATTTTAACCACTACGTCATTGACGACGTTAGCGTTAGGTTTTTCAATTTTTGATTCTGTACCACCCATTGCAATGACAGTTAATAAGTTTTTAATTGAGTGGTCTTGAAGGATCTGAGAATCAAAACGTTAATACTATTAAAAATTGTACTGCACAATGCTATTCTTTTTTTCTTTTTTTTTTTTTTTTTTTTTAAATTACAAAAATTAACTTCTCTTTCTGTATTCCCTTCTATCGTTATCATTAAAAAGGACTAAAAAAAAATTTAACTTCTTTATCATTATACTTCTCCCTTATGGAAAAGAGAAAAAAAAAATTTAAAGGATTGGACTGATTTTAAATAGAACCGTCTCGTTCGTTAGTAGCTGGACCGTTTACATTTGAAAATTTCTGGTTTAAAAAAAAGTTTACTTAACATAAATTTACACGGCCAACTACTTGTTAGTCTGTCTTTTCTTGTCCTGGGGCGTGTTAGTAGTTAGAAACTAAAGGTATGTATGGCACCGCGTGGCATACGATACACTTCAATGAATCGTCCTACTATGGCGCTGTCATACATCGGTCAATGCCAATTTTGACCGAACCGGGCTTTACTTAGATTAAGTAGTACTGGAGGGACTCGTGAGTGTCGCAGTAATACTTTGTTAGTTTTTAGGAATAATAAAAAAATTAATTCAACATATTAATGCTTTGCCTATTTAGACACTTTTATAAAACACGCAAAATTATTTCACTTTTTAATTAATAATTAATTAATAATTATATTTGTAACTTTTTGTTTTTTTTGAATTCAGTTTTATAAAATTTTAACTTTTCTATTATATTTGACCATTTATTCTCAGCCATTAATAGAACTAAAAAGTTTATGTATGTATATTTTCTTAATTTCTGTCCCTATGAAATATGTTATACAATGTTTTCTTTGTTTTAATATATTTTAGGTTACATATTTATTTGTAAAGTTAAAAATAATAATATTTAAATTAATGATAACTTATCGTTTTTCTGGTTGCTCCCTCAATTGTTGTTGACCATGACTCTTGTTTTCTTGGGGTTGGTTGTTTGTTTCATCTTGTTGTTGACCATTTATTGTTGTTTGCTTTTTAAATTAATGATAACATATCGTTTTTCTGCGCATTTTGACCATTCTGTCGGAGTTCGAGAGGTGAAGATATTACGCAACGTATTCATAAAAATCATAACTATTTAAGTTTCTTTTTGTTATATAGATATTTATTATACTTTATTATTTCAATGCTTTGTTAGGCATTAAACAATTTAACTTATTTTTGTCTCTTGTTTTTAACCACTTCTTTCTAACACCAATCGAGTATAACACTGCTTTTTATTTTATTATTAGGCAGGATCGCCATGTTAAGAATGATACTACTTCAATGCTTTTATATAGTTTATTTTATTTATAATTGCGAACAGCCTCTTTTTGCGACTGTTCTGTTTCGATGTTTTCTTATTATTGAATTAATACAAATTAATCTTACATTCTACAAACTTAAAGTACACTAATACTAATACAAAGTATCATACATATGATACTTTGTTTATTCTTATAAAATAGCTATTGGGATGGGAATGAGCTAGTCAGCATATCCCCACGATGTGTGTGGACTTTTGTTTCAACAAAGTATGAAGCTCGTGTTACATACAGAAGGTATGGTAACTACGACTTGTCAAACACACTACAATTCTACAAAAAAACCTAATCGAAAGAAAAAGAAGAAGAGAAGAGTATGTTCAAACCAGCTGCTTTGTTATGAAACGTATGAAATAGAAACATAAAAAATAAAAAAAATTTGTAAACGTTGTAATTGTTAAACTATAAATACAATTTTATAAATAAACAGTGATAAATACATGTATTAGAACTAAATATTGTGGAAGCTATAATTAAATAAACTCATCAGTTAAGTGCGGAAAAAAAGAAAATAGCCAACAGACTAAAAGCAAACGGTATTTGTGGCCAAACTATTCCAGCGTGAGGAATCCTGAAGCGCCGGAGCGAAATTTTGATTTTCTACACACCATTTAAATTATTATTATTAAAATGTCATACTTTCTTTCCAGTTTTTTTTTGTGGCCCTATTGTGTTAAGTGCATTTGGAACTTCTTCCCAGAATGCCTATACTTCTTCCTTGGGACGCTTATAATATCCAGACGCAATACATATCAGCCTTCGTTGCCATTATACTAACCTGCAATAAATTAAATAAAGCTTTAAAATTACAAAAAAATATTACAAAATAAAGTTATAGCATTTTATACTCACATTTTATTAAATTTTAGACTTTTTTTAACTACAAAAACAAAAAATCGAACAACTTTCCGCTTGTAAGAAAACAACTTGAAAAACCGTAGCTACGATCGAAACGCAGAATACATACAATCGAAAAAGAAATCGAACTAATACGGGGAACGGAACGCAGAATACCAAAGTTGACAAACTGAGTAATTTTCGATCCGAATCGAAACGCAGAATAAGGGTGATTACTTAGTGGAAAAAAGTTGCTTAGGTTTCGAACAGTACTGTAATCTTTAAATTGTTCTTCTTATTTACATAAAGGTATACATATGTATGTACAATTGCTAACATAGACATACAATTATTTTTACTCTTATAAAAATTATTATAATATAAAAAAAATTTTTTGTAAATAAAATAATATTAAATCTTTAACTTTTATATACACATCTATATATTAATTGAATTTAAATATTTCAGTACATATTTAAAAATATAATCTCAATACTAAATATAAAAAAATAAATAACTATATTATTTACATGAATACATAATAATAATAAATATAAAACATTTTTCTTTACAAAAAATTTTTTTATATATTCTTATAGTGTATATGTATATATTTATATGTGTATATTTTTAATATTCAATTACTTTAAAAAACATCCAATAATAAAAAAAATTTGATGTAAATAAATAAAAACAAATGCAAAAAAATGTTATTTTCTTTTGTGTACTTTTTTATGTATGGTATTTTGAAGAAAAGAAAAAATAGCGGTTATTAAAATTGTTAAATATTATTTAAGTAAGAGAAAAAATATATATAAAATAAATATAATAAAGAGTACACTCATTGATAATTTGCTCTAAAAACGCAATAATCTCATTCTGTTTACTACATTTTTAAGTAACATTTTTAAATTCACCTCTGTAATAAATGTCAACTTTTAATAAATATAAATTTAAAGAAATTATTGAGAAATGTTATAACATTAAGAAAAGAATTTTACAAAATCGCCCATTGTAAACAAAAGAATTAATAATTCTTGCAAAAAAAAAAACGACTTCAAACCAGATTTCATCTGTCTGCCTATAACATTAACTATACTACAAATTAACTATTGGGACACACTTATGTATATCTCCAAACTTTATACTTTTTCAACTGTTCAATAGTTTCGCAAAATACATCAAATTGCAGCAACTATAGGGTCACTCTTTAATTTCCAAATTCAAGTTATATAGTTACTGTTGTAGTAGATTTAGCAATCAGGTTCCAAATAAAATAGTGGACATTCTGTCTAAAATTAAGATGTTTGTATACAACGGTTAGAAAATACGGCCATATAGAACAAATTACATTAATTTTGGGAACACCCTTTACTTTCTAAATTCAAATTATAAGCTTTTTGTTATAGCGGACTTAGCAAAACATGTCTCTTGTAGATTTCAACTGTCTGCCTATAATGGTTCAAAAGTGCTGTCACATACACCATATTATATCAACTATTGGGACACCCGTTTATTTCCAATTCCAAATTTTATACTTGTTATAGAGGAGTTAGTAATATAGGTTCTTTGTGAATTTCAATCGTCTGTCTACAACTGATTAAAAGCATAGCTATATACCAAATCAAATGAACTATTAGTGCACCCTTTAATTTATAATTTTAAATATTATCAGCTGTTACTATAGCGGCCATAGCAATCGACATTGCGTCAAATTTACAGTAAAGTAATCTACAGCAATGATGGGACACCCTTTAATTCAAATTATAAACTCGTTGATATAGCGGACTTAGAAATACCGGTCCCTTTTAAGTTTCAGCTTTCTGTCTATAAGCGTTCAAAAATACGCCCACACACTTGAAATTACATCTACTATTGGAACACCCTTTAACTTCCGAATCCATATTTTATACTTGTTGTTATACCGGAGTTACCAATACAGGTTCGTTGTAAATTCCAAGCGTCTGTCTTTTACTGTTAAAAAGTATAGCCATATACATCTAATTTAATGAACTATTGGCGCACCCTTTAATTTACAATTCTTTATATTAATACTTGTTATTATAACGGCCATAGCAATCGACATTCTGTCCAATTTGCAAGCGTTTGCCTATAACGGTTCAAAAGATAGGCTCATATAAGTAAATCTTCATCAATTATGGGACACCCTTTAATTTCTAAAATCAAATTATAAACTCGTTCATATAGCGGATTTAGCAATACTTATTCTGAATTGCGATGCGAAAATCAATGCAATGCGAAAATGAAATGCGATGCGAAAGAAAATTGGTATTCTGTTAGACTTTCACAATCGCATTTCATTTCAAAACGTGGCAACGCTGCTCAAATAAACGTCAGTGTCAACAAACGTCAAATTAAAAATAAATACATAAATTGTTTGAGCTTGGCTAAAAAAATTTATTAAGAAAATTCTATAAGAAAAAAAATAATAAGAATGGATTCTGTGGCACTGTGGTTCGACGACGAAGAAGGCCATGAGCAAAATGAAAGGATACAGAGAAGATTGCTTAGAAGCAAAAGCTTAAACAAAAAAAGGTAATTTATGTTGGTGCTTGCGAAAAATATGTAAACTTATGCAGATAAATAATTTTAGATTAAAAAAAGAAGCATTTGCAAATGTATTAAATAATTTTGGTTCGGAATGCAATACTACGAAATCAAGTGCAATTCCGCCAATTATCAAATTCAATTTGAAATGTCCGAAGACGAAAAAAAAGAAGCAAAAGTTTTTTTTCTTTAGAAAAAGTAATATTCCTGGTGTGATTGGAGTAGTAGATGGTACACACATTCAGATTATTCTACCCAGTGTTAATGAACATTTATATTTTAATAGGAAGCTTAAGCATAGCATGAACGCTATGGTTGTAAGTAATCTTTTGTTTTTTTTTAAATAACAGTTTTAATAATAGTTTATTTCAGATATGTGATCATAAAATGATAATTAGAGCTGTAGATTGTAGGTATGAAGGGGCAAGTCACAACTCCATGTGTGGAATCTCTCCAATGAAAGACAAATACTGAAAACAAAGTTCGACAGCGGAATGAACGGAACTTGGATCTTTGGTAAGTATTTTTTTTTTCTTTTTATTGTAATACTTTTACAATTCGACAACTTTTTAGGCGACTCAGGCTATCCATTAAAACCATGGATCTTAACGCCATATCGAAATGCTGCAGAGGCTTCTGCTGAAGCAATTTTCAATGAAAAGTTCAACAAAGCAACATCATTAATTGAAAGAGTGTTTGGTGTAATGAAAGGAAGATTTCGGTGTTTGCTAGCGGCCCAAAAGCTACATTACAATCCACCAAAGGTGGTACGTATTATGAATGTTTGTTGCGCGTTGCACAATATTTGCTGCAAGTTTAACGTTGAACTACCAACGGAAGAAATTGTGGACTCTGAAAATCTGCCGCATTCGAATAATAATACACCAAACGCAAGCAATTATAATAGTAGTAGCAATAATTATACAAACATCGTTAGAAATGTAAGAAATGAAATAAAAAACAATATGATTTAAATTTATGTAAATGTTTTATTTAAAAAATCCTTTTCATTATTCTTAAGTTCTAGATAAAACAGTCTTTAATATATCAAATCACAAAATCACTTCATTGATAAAAAAATAAAACTTACAGGCTAATATAAAAAACAACAAATAAAAACGCTTTTCATTGCGTAATCACTTGGCAGTTCGTCGCATATTAATATTAACTAATTATATAACTAAAAAACAAAAAAGAACTACAATACTACATACAGGTACATACATATATCACATTAGTTTAATTTTTTGCTCTTCAATATCTAGCATAATTTTCTTTAACTCAAGTTTTTGTTTTAGCAAATTTTTGGTATACAATTTGATTTTCAACTTGTTTTTTAAGCAGGCTATCTCTATCACAGAAGCTTACTGAGCGCACACGTTTTCTAGGATTACGTTCACAGCTTTGGAAACGAACATTTTTTGCCACCTGCGAATCAACTATTACTTCCCTAGCTAATTCTTCCAAAGGCACTTCGTCCAACTGTTCCATCACAGCCATGTCTTCACCACTCTTTTCAATATTGGAAGCAGTGGTTGCCTCGAAGGAAAGTGCGCCCGGTAATCCATTTACGGAATCCGTCATGTTTAACATTTTTACTACTTCTAAGGGAGACAGTGGATTATATCTTGATGGGCCACCGCCAGTGCCGCCTACGAGTATATCGGTTTTATTCTTTCTCAGCTTCTGTTTGGTGTGTACTTTAAAATCGGCCCAAACCCATCAAAATTGAAATCAAATATTTTGAACTGGTTTATATATTTCATACTTTTTTCCATCCTGCAGCTTCTCTAATAGGTGGTCCATTAATATTTAGTTCTTCAGATAACGTTTGTCACAAAGTATTTGGCGACTAACGTGCATTTGGAGTTTTCAAATGACCTCTTGCCAATTGGCTGTGTTTATTCATAAATTCTATCATTATTTCAAATTGATGCAGTTTGGTGGTCTTATTGCTCCCTAAATTAAATAATAAATATATGATTAACAAATAAATAAAATATTTTCTTTTACTTACATGTTTGTACTTTGCGAATGCTATTTTGTTGTCGAATAAATTTTGCGAATTTGACATGTGTTTGACATTTGCTTTCGCAATGTAGAATACCGACTTGCCACATTTTCGCATTTGAAATGCGATTAAAAAGAACTTTGCGACTATCGCAATACGGAATTGCAATTGTTCGCATTTGTGTATTTTCGCACCGCAATTCAGAATAAGCCCCCAGGTCCCTTTTAAGTTTCAACGTTCTGTCTATAACGGTTCAAAAGTTTGGTCACATACACAAAATTACAGTAACTATTGGAACACCCTTTAACTTAAAATTAAATTTTATACTTGTTGTTATAGCGGACTTAGCAATACAGGTTCGTTGTTAATTT
Source organism: Gymnosoma rotundatum (assembly GCA_916610165.2). Taxonomy (NCBI): domain Eukaryota; kingdom Metazoa; phylum Arthropoda; class Insecta; order Diptera; family Tachinidae; genus Gymnosoma; species Gymnosoma rotundatum. The sequence goes on along the minus strand of OU744338.1, from coordinate 76,745,992 downwards.
CAAGCATCTGTATACAACTGTTCAAAAGTTTGGCCATATACATCAAATTTAATGAACTATTGGCGCACCCTTTAATTTATGAATTGTAATATTAATACTTGTTACTATAACGGCCATAGCAATCGACATTCTGTCCAATTTATCAATAACGGTTCAAAAGATAGGCCCATATACACTATACCACTAAAGTCTACAAAGATAAATTTTTTTATTATTTTGTTAAAAAAAATTAAACGAATTGTATTGTTTATATCTTTTTTTATTAAGATTATGCATTAGAAAATTAAAAAAATAAAAAGATTAATTCATTTTTTAATATTTGACAAATAAAAATTAAATTTTCATTATTTTTTTCTCACAACAAAAGTCTACAAACGGTTGTAAAAAGTAATTCCTCCTTAATGATTTAATAGCTGGTTGGTCCTTCTTTGCATTAAATAACCTCCTTTAGTCTCTTTGGCAATGAGTAAGCTAGTTTTTTGTAAAATGTGGTGATACCTTTCCCCATTCCTGCTTTAAAATTGTCTTCAGTTGAGCGACAGATGAAGGATTAGCTTTTTGGACCTGTTGCTTCAAATAAGCCCATAAATGTTTAATAACATTCTGGTCCGGAGATTGAGGAGGATGCTCTAACTTCGTTAACGTTATATAATCGCTATTCTTTGACTATCAATGAAGAATGCTTACGATCATTGTCATGGATGAACGTGTAGCCGTCATCTAGGTGTACTATTTCGATGCTAGGAACAAACTCCTCCTTTAGAATGTTTAAATACATGTGTGCATTCATTATTCCTTTGATAAACTTCAGTTTTCCAACACCACTTGCGGATATACACCCCCACACCATGACTGATCCGCCTCCATGTTTAACGGTTGCTCGTAAGTTCTTTGGTGCTAAAGAAGAACCTGGTTTTCTCCAAACTTTACATATACCGTCACTTCCAAAAACGTTAAATTTGCATTCCTCTGTGAAGATAACGCGTTCCCAGAACGTTGGGTCAATAACATGTATATTTTCGTACTTTGTATACTCCAGCCTTTTCTTCATATTAACCTGGCTTACAAATGGCTTTTTCCTTGCAACGTGCGACATCAAACTGTTTTTCTTTAGGCAGCGGCGGATAGGTTCCAGATGAAAATTGATTCCATTATATTTTAGCACTTCATTTGCCAGCGTAAGTGCACTCAATCTTGGATTTTCGCTGATATTTCGTATTATTACCCTCTCGATACGCTTATCCAGCTTTTTTGGACGGCCGGAACGTGGAGCACTGGCATATGTACCAGTAGCATTTTAATTTTTAATTATTGTGTGCACTGTGTATTTGGACAAATTCAACACTCTTCCAATTTCTGATAAGGAATTTCCTTCTTTCCTTAGCTTAACTACAACTTTTCGAATATCTTCACTAGTCTCATACATTTTTTAATAATTTACTGAAATTTTTTATTAAAGATGTTTTATATTGCGCTTAAAGTTAGCTACTAAGTATAAGAACATAATATTTTTTGAAATAATGCATTCCATTATAACGGTAAACTGCAAAAAGAAAGTCGTGTCTGAACTTTGGTGAAATTCAAAAAACAAAAAATAAGGCTTCTCATTAAATAACTAAAACAATATTACCGTATGTATAATATTATATTCTAAGCTAATAAGGCCTAAATTGGTCCATGTAAATAAAAAACAATTTTTTATTACATATTTCCCCAAAGTTTCGTGAATTTTTTTTCACTTTCTCAAGGGGTCGTCTATTTAATTAAAACAGTAGAACAGTTGCCGACATCGTATTAGACAATTTACTGGACGTAGCACTAGCCGAATTGAAGGACAAAAATATTCAATTTAAGTACGTAGCAAAATACGTAGATGATATTTTAGCTATAATCAATATTGATGACAAAGAAGAAATACTTGACACATTAAATAAATACCACCCAAAATTCAGTTTACTATGGAAGTAGAGATGGATGATGCTGATTAAAAATGAAAACAAAATAACATTTAACTGGTATCAAAAAGAAATTTCTTCAGGCAGGATTATCAATTTTAATGCTACACAACCAAAATCTCAAATAAGAAACACGGGCAAAAACCTTATACAACGAGTACTGGACATCAGCGACAATGTATACCATTCACAAAATATTCAAAAAATTACAGACATATTGATTGATAAAGTTAATAAAGTCTCTAATAACAGAATACAAACCAATACAAAACAGCAACCATGGTAGCACCAATATAGAAAAACAATTTTACAGCGTAAAATACATACCTGGCCTAACCGACAACAGCAGTATAAAAACAACAATAAATAAAATTGACATAAGCTTTGCATACAAGCCAAACAAAACATTAAATGCAATTTTTACAAAAACAAAAACACCAATAACAAAACTACAGCAAAACAATGTAGTTTACGAAATTCAATGTAAAGGGGATGAAAATAATAACTGCAATCTTATTTACATTGGTGTTGAGGGGGTTGCGTGGGTAAATTTAAATAAAATATTTTAATTTCGTACAGAAAAAAATAAGGATTAGACTACTATAATTTCTTACAAAATTGGGGTTTTAATAAAAAAACGTACCTTCGGGTTTGTGGGCTGTTTTTATAATAACAAACTTCGTTTTATTTCTCCATATTTCTTAAACTTAGTTGTATAAAAACAGTAGCAACCATAAGGGTTGTATTATTTTAAAAATAAAAATAAGGGTGACCAGCGTAGACATCCCGCCCCCTTGCAATAATGCAACAAAGAGAAGCGGGAGCTAGGTGATCAGAGATCATAGAAAAAATAAAAATATATATAATAAAAAAAAATAAAAAAAATATGTTTTAATGAACAGCTTTACTGTTTGGCCAGGACATTAATTATAATGGTGGCGCCATTAGATGCCGCACCAGTGTCAACCACATTACCCTTCTGGCATCGACAGTTATGAGCCTGGTTGTGGGTTGCGCTCGTATTCCCCTTCCTCTTTTTCTGCGACTTTCTTCTAATGTTTTGACTGCTGGGCTTGTCGTCGGTTCTCTGTTTGTTGGTTTTGTTGTGTTTGTGTGCCTCACGGCTGCCAGCTGTTGTCCGGAAATGCAGCGTGGTGTGATGCTCCTGCAGACATTCCATGCATCGTTCCCGACTTCGGCAATTTTTCACAAAATGCGAATGAGCCAGACAATTAATACAATATCTGTATTTTCTGACCGCATTGAGTCGCCTATACGGGTTCATCTTCCGGAACACGGGGCATTTTCGGAGAGGATGGTCTTCTCTGCACAGGCGGCAGGACGAGGTAGACTCCGTACTGCTATCGAGCGATTTAACCTCAGTACGCTCAATTGCCAAACGACGTGGGGCTTCAGACATCTAAAAGGAACGACAAACAAAAAAAAGAAGAAAGAAAAAACGAATTAGTTCTGCTTGGGATTAGGAAGCAGTACGAGCTTAACAATAGGCCTCGTTAGAACGCCATCGGCAGTTCGAACATCGGCCACCCGTACTTTCGAATCAGAGCCAAAGTAAACTCGATTGATTCGGCCGAGCTTCCACTCGTTTGGGGGTAAAGCATCATTACGAATTACTACAAAGTCGTCAACTTTAAAATCTCTTTCGGGGTATTTCCATTTGTTACGCTTGTGGAGTTCAACTAAGTACTCGTTCTTCCAACGACAAGCAAATAAATGATGCAAAACTTTCAACTTTCACCAACGATTAGCATAAGTCAAAGATTCGTTTGACAAATCTGGTTCGGGTGGTGAAAGTAATGCGCTACCTATCAGAAAATGACCGGGGGTGAGTGGGTTTATGTCTGACGGGTTATCTGTCATTGGACACAACGGTCGCGAATTCAGACAGGACTCTATTCTGGCCAGCATAGTCGTGAATTCTTCAAACGTAAAACGTTGAGAGTTCGAAATCTTCTTTAAATGAGCCTTGAAGCTCTTTACACCAGCTTCCCAGAGGCCACCCATATGTGGAGCTCCAGGTGGTATAAAATGCCAATCAACTAACTGAAAAGCATTTTTAGCTATGAGTTGGTTCTTCAAGTCAGAAAGAAACTGCTTTTTATCCTTCTTTAACACGTTAGCTGCACCAATAAAAGCGGTTCCATTGTCCGAATAAATATGGGTCGGGCAACCTCTACGGGAGAAAAAACGGGAAAATGCAGCTAGAAAACCATCAGTTGAAACGTCATTAGTAGCCTCGAGATGAATAGCCTTCGTGGCAAAACAAACAAAGACCAAAACGTATCCCTTTGTTATTCGACAACCACGACCGATATATGATTTTATCTCAAAAGGACCTGCAAAATCAAGTCCTGTATGAGTAAAAGGCCGAGAAAGTGTCGTTCTCTCGGGCGGTAAACCAGCCATCATCTGCTGACCTAGTTTTTTTCTATAAATTGAGCAAACTTTACAATTGTGAATAACTGTACGTACAAGGTTTTTTAATTTGGGAACCCAAAACTCTTGCCTAATCAGTCTCAGCATTAACGAATTTTCGCCATGTATTGACAACCTATGAATGTATTCTAAATACAAACGGGTAAAACGACCATTGTATGGCAACAATTTTGGAAAACGTTCCTCGTAAGTTAGGGTTGGCGATTTTGAAAGACGCCCATTAACTCTCATAAATCCATTTGAGTCGATAAACGGGGAAAATACCAGAAGTGAACTTTTACGAGACAGGCTGGATCCTGTTTTTAAAACAGAGTATTCGGGAAAATGGATGTTTTGACACAAACTAATTAGTCGATTTTTTACAATATTCAATTCACTCTGACTAAGGAGCTCAGAAAAATACTTAAAGAACTGTTTATGTTTCGGATGAATCATGTAATAAAAGCGAAAAACATAAGACAGTACTCGCAACGCTCGGGGTAGATCTGAAAAACGGCATAAAATTTCCTCAGATACAATTGTTTGAGCAACATGTACGTGAACTGCCCTAGTCTCAAGTTGGGTAGATAATTTAACTAACGTATTAGGCCATTCTGATTGGCGGCGATTTAACCAAGAGGGCCCTTTCCACCAAATATCACAATTGGCCAATTCCTTAGCGCTAATACCTCGACTAGCTATATCAGCAGGGTTATCATGAGAATCAACATGACTCCAGTTGTCATTACCAATTTTGTCCAAAATAAACGAAACTCGATTTGTTACAAAAGTTGGCCAATGGCACGGGGGTTTTTTAAGCCAGGACAGAACAATGGTCGACTCTGTCCAGTAAAAGGCTTCCGACATGGTAAGATTCAGCTCCTTGCGAAGTGAATGTACCATCTTTGCCAGTAGAGTTGCACCACAGAGCTCCAAACGGGGTAAAGTTTGCACTTTAATCGGCGCAACCTTTGTTTTAGCAGCGAGCAAATTGGTGAACAGCTCACCTGACGGAGTTCGGACTCGAATATATAGAGTGGCGGCATATGCTTTCTCAGAAGCATCACAAAAGGCATGAAGTTGCACTTCATGCTGAGGGTTATAATTAACCCAACGGGGGATATTGATGCTTTCAATAGACGGGTAATCATCGACAAATGCGCGCCATCTTTGTAACGTCATGGGTTTCAAACATTCGTCCCAATCCGTCCTGTCTTTCCAAATTTGTTGCATGATAATTTTTGCAACGACTACCTTAGGGGCAAGCCATCCAACGGGGTCAAATAGCTTAGCTATTTGAGACAAGACAGCACGTTTTGTGACGACAGAGCAATCGGGCGTCAGAGCTGGCTTGAAGAAAAATGCATCAATGCTCGCATTCCAACGTAAACCCAACGTTTTAGTGTTACTGGCATCTGACGACTTCTAAAATTCGGAATCTGATAGATGTTCGGGGGGTAAGTTTGCAAGAAGACTCTCATGGTTGGCGGTCCACTTTCGAAGTGAAAAGCCGGCAGATCTCAAGACATGCGTCAATTCATTGCGATCACGAACTGCTTCTTCTATCGTATGTGAACCAGCAAGAACATCGTCAACATACATTTGAGTACGCAAAAGCAAAGTTCGTATTGCTAAATATGGGGCACAGTTAACTCCAAAAGTAACTGTTCTTAATTCGAAGTCCTCCACTTTGTTATTGGGGTCAGCGCGGTATACAATCCTCTGAAATGACGCTTGATCTGGCCTGATCAATATTTGCCTATACATTTTTTCAATGTCAGCATTGAACACGAATTGAAATAGCCGCCATTGAAGAATTAAAATAGTCAAATCAGACTGCAAGGTAGGTCCAGTATGCAACAGGTGGTTCAAACTAAGTCCATTGGATGATGGGTTTGACGCGTTAAAAACTACACGAAGTTTTGTAGTTACACTATCAGGTTTCAAGACGGCATGATGCGGCAAATAATAGTTACTATTCGCACTATAACCCAAGTCTGGGGTAACCTTGACCATATGACCTAGAGTAAGATACTGACACACAACCTGATCATAAAGGGTTTTAACCTCTTTAGTTCCTAATAATCTCGACTCATTTTTTAGAAATTGTGACAAAGCTGACTTTCGGGAGAGACCAAGCTTCAATTTATCAGGAAAATCAGACTTAAAGGGTAACGAAACGACATAACGTCCGTCTTCATTCCTGTAGGTGGTTTTACGATACAAATTCTGACAAAAAACGTCATCAGAAGACAACGTTTTGATTTTTGGAACTTCTTCTACTTCCCAGAATCGAGCAATTTTTTCATTTAAATCCAAATGATTATAAAATGAAACTATAGAATTCATGGGTTGCGTGTGCGGGACCTTTCCTGTCAGAATCCAACCAAAAACTGTATTCTGGGCTATTAAGTTCCCACTAGGATGTTTCTGAACCTCTGTGAGCATAATCTCAGAATATATGTCTGCACCGATAAGCAAATCCATGTGAGAACACTTAAAATCCGTAAGGGGTATTTCGGGTATATTAAAATCAACAAAATTCGCCAACGCACATGTAGGCAAACGTCCAGTAAGCTTCTCAACAACATAAGCTTCTGTTTTCAATTCAAATTTGGGATCTATTGAAGATCCAAGTGAAATAAAGCAGATTTTAGACGATTTTCCTGCCATAGCACCATTGAGGCCTACAATTGTGGCAGAGGGGGCAGAGAATGTGGGAAGTGCTAACTTTCTCTGAAGCTTGCGTGAAATAAACGTGGCTTGCGAAGCAGGGTCAATCAAAGCTCTGGCTGAACACCTTACGTTATTAAACAAAATGTCAACTACTGTGGTTCCTAACAAAACTGTAGAGTATGGGGTGGACTGTAATCGGGTGGCAAGGGTTTGAAGAGAACGTGCAGCGGCAGATGTTGATGGTCTCTCATCATTATCAGCTCTATTTACCGAGGTGTTAGGAGTTTTGTTCGAACGTAGATGCGAGGTTTCAGGGTTAGATACATTGGTGTCGGATCTTTGCTGTATTTGACCGGAAGATTCCGAACGATGAAGCAACGAATGGTGTTTTTGCTTGCATATATAACACACATTAGAACTTTGACATCTTCTAAACTCATGTGAGGTTGCCAGACAATTTGTACAACACTTATGCTTCCTAATGATGGCTAAACGTTCACTAGCAGACATCCTAAGGAAAATAGAGCATAATCGTACAGGGTGGTTTTCTGTACAAAGCAAACATTTTCTAGGGGTTATATTCGGGGTAATAGTGGTACCAAAGTTCTTATATTTCCGTACCTCCTGAGGCTTTTTTGGGTTGTGACTAACTATTTTAGTCGGGTTATGGGCGCCAAATATGTCAGACACGGATTCTAAAGTCCTGTATCTAGCCGTCAGAAAATCATCCATACTACTCCACTTCGGCAAATCGGAGCTTGGTCCCTGGGACTGTTCCCAAAGTCCGAGTGTGACTTCAGGCAATCGAGTGGAACAAATAAATACAAATATTATGTCCCAGTTTTTAGTTTCAATGCCCAATAAAGACAAATTCGTTATACAATCGTTAATGGTCCTTTGTAAACGTTTAATTGAGGGGCCAGATTCCTTTTCTATTGTCTGAAGGTTAAAAAGGGTTTTCAGTTGAGCGTTGACCAAAACTCGTTTATTCTCGTAACGATCCACAAGGTTCTGCCAAGCCATATCGAAGCCCTCATTTGTTATAGGACACGTACGAATTATGTCGCGAGCTTCACCTTCAGTCTTATGCAATAGATAATACATTTTCTGAATGTTGCTCACGTGCGAGTTTTTCCTGTAAAGGGCCGAAAACATATCCCTGAAAGTTGGCCAAGACGAATAATCGCCAGAAAATATTTCGGTGTCACAAGGGGGAAGATGTATCGGAGGGGTGTTAGATAAAGCAGAGGCCTTATCTTTAAAAGCATCCACAAGAGTATCTATTGTCGAAACACACTGATAATAGGTGGTGTAGGCAGTCGTATATTTTAACTTAACCTCCTTCAAAGAGACTTTTGACTCGTCAGTATCAGTATCACGAAACATTTCCCACAAGCGCGATAATTCTTGTCGGTGGGTATTCAAGGAATGAACCGTGTGCTGATTTTCCGGGATAGATTTAAAAAAGCTTTCGAAATCAGTCAAGCGACTGTAATTCAGCTTTAATGTTGTCATATTTACTGAACGGGGTTTTAGAAAAGCAATAAATATACTCTAAACTGCAAAGGACCGCAAAAAATCGACAAGATTCAAAATTATTTGAAAATTCAAAATTCGAGGCGAAAAAACGATCAACAAACTAAATTTGCAACAATTTTATCAATTACAATATAATAATAAGTAATAAAATTTCCGAAGCAAACTCGTTATTAATTATTATTATAAACAGTGGTTTAAGCACCAAAAAAAAACGTCTCAAAGGTAATGATTTTGAGTAAAAATAAGAATTTAATATTATTTTAATTCCAAGAAATCAAATTAAAACTTTATTTACTAATATTGAATACTTTAGTACCAAAATGTACAACTGTGGTGAATTCGCCGTAAACTAAGTTTCGGGTTTGTTCACTTCACCGAATAAGTATAAAACGAAATGAAATAAACAAACTATCAAAAAACAACAACAACACGTTTGTTTAATCTAATTTCAACCACTTTTTTATTAAATTTACAAGAACTACAAATTTATTTTTACGTACCTTGTACTCAAAGGGTATAAATTTAATTAATCAAAGGGTCCAATATGGAGGGTGCGGGCTTTCTGAAACGAAAGACTCAATTAAAATATTTTATTTAATACGTCGGATCCGGTTCGAATGGACCAAATGTTGAGGGGGTTGCGTGGGTAAATTTAAATAAAATATTTTAATTTCGTACAGAAAAAAATAAGGGGATTAGACTACTATAATTTCTTACAAAATTGGGGTTTCAAAAAAAACGTACCTTCGGGTTTGTGGGCTGTTTTTATAATAACAAACTTCGTTTTATTTCTCCATATTTCTTAAACTTAGTTGTATAAAAACAGTAGCAACCATAAGGGTTGTATTATTTTAAAAATAAAAATAAGGGTGACTAGCGTAGACAATTGGAACAACTAAGAAAAGTTTAAAGACAAAAAATATGAATGGTTTCCAATGGGATCCCTTATGTAGAAAAATGAAAGAAAAAATAGTTACTGAATGTTTGCTGTGTTTTTGTATGAAACATTTTTGAGTTGTTATTGTCTTTTGTCTTATTGATTCAATGGAGTTCTCATTTAATCAATTTGGCTTTTGATACAAGACTTTCTAGTTTTCTATACAAAATTTGGGTAAAATCCACTGATGAGCTATTTGAGCAGTAGTGAAATGGCCATATGAATATGCTTTCCCCGCAGTAATACATTTCATTTTTTAGTTTAGTTTAAAATAATAAATATTTCATAAGAATGAAATATTTATATTTCAAGGAATCAAGCACGAATAAAGTAAATTAAATTGTTTTTTTTTTTTTTATTGTTATTTTTATCAAAAAACTTTAATTTATTAATGTAAACTGTACTGTCATACTGTAAGTTAACATATTTTTGTACATTTTCGCGGTAATTGTTTTTAATTGTAACTGTGTTAAATTTTCTTCTTTTTAATTAAATAGACGACCCCTTGAGAAAGTGAACAAAAAAAAAATTCACGAAACGTTTGGGGAAATATGTAATAAACAATTGTTTTTTATTTACATGGACCAATTTAGGCCTTATTAGCTTAGAATATAATATTATACATACGGAAATCAAAATTTGGTGGCCAAAAATAACAACAACAATAAAACAATTTTACCTTCTAATTTTTTGTGAGAGATTTGTTATTGTTATTTCATTCTGATCTCATGTTCCAAATTTCAGAGAAATATAACAGCAATTACCTAAAATAATGTAAAGTTTGTAGACTTTAGTGGTATAGTGTAAGTAAATTTACCTCAATTATGGGGGCACCCTTTAATTTTTAGATTTATTTTAGCATAACTGTTTGTTATTGGGAGCCATAGTAATACGCAGTCATTTTAAGTCTTACAGTATCAGTCTTTAGCATAATCTATCATATAGCCGAATTGTATAACCTCCTTCTTTTTTTGAAGTCGGTTAAAAAGAAAAGATTACATACATTTGTTAATCAATGGTTATAATGAAATTTTATCATATACAACTGTACATATATGTACATGACATATCACCTACTGTTAAAGAATATGTTTTAAAGAAAATTTAGCACTGTAGAGAACTCCTGGTTAGATGTTTTGGTAAATTAGACTGCAAAATTAAGGTACCTCATGACATTGATATATTTGAACCTGTTAACGAGGAAATATCAGATTCTGATTCGGATTTAGGGGCTGCAAAAATTGGACAAGACTTTGGTTTAGAAGAAATTGAAAAAGAAAACATAACAGAAAAAGAAAGCAACGATAGGTCAGCGCAAGTCATCTCATTGTTGAAAACAATCCAGAAGCAAACATGGCATCAGGTGAACAAAAAAGGTCCTATAATGGCATGTGCGCCAATATCATTAGGGATAATTATGACGGAAATCCACTAGCTTTAGAATCATTTCTAGATAAAATTGCCTTAATAGAGGATCTTACGGACGAAAATCTTAAAAACACTTTTGTTACATTTTTAAAGTCGAAATTGGAGGGCAAAGCTCTACCGGAAAACAATAATGTAGAAGATATAAAAAATGCACTAAAAGAAAAACTTTAACAGGATAACTCTAACAAACACATATCAGTCTTGTACATATCTTGTTGACACATAAGCTGATATATCTCTGATAAAAATCTTTTGCTTAAACTCTGATTCTGTTTTCAATGACAACCAATTACCATTACTGGCATAACTAAGAACCCTATCTTTACTCTAGGCACAATTTCTTTAAATTTGATCATGTCAGACCAATTAATACCACAAGTTTTTCATGTAGTCAATGACGATTTTAATATTCCAGTAAATGAAATCCTAGGGAAAGATTTTCTAAAAAACAATAGCTGCGAAATTGATTATGACGATTTTACGATAACTATTAATTTTAAAAATACAGTATCAAAAATACCAATTTTACATGGATCAAGTGGACATACGTGTATAATACCTCTAGTAGTGAAGTATTTCGTATTTTTAAGTTGCAAAACATCACTGAACCGATGTTTATCAACTCTCAAAAAATTTCCAAAGGATTTTTTATAACCAAAGGGATCATAGACTCTTGCAACCCTGTTTTAAGAATACTTAACACTACTAATGAATTAAAGTGTATCAGAATTGATTAAATCGTAGCAAAAAAACTTAGTAACTTTCATGTATACTCATTAAATGAGAATCAAATAGACAATGATCCTAAAAATAAATTAATAAATATATTAAATAGCCAAATACCTGATGACATTAAAACTATTTTGATCCCAATTTGCAAACAATATGCGGATATTTTCCTTTTTAGATAGGGATAAAATGACTATCAATACTTTTTATGAACAAAAACTTAGATTTACCGATTCGTCCCCAGTTTATGTCAAGAATTACAGGCTCCCTTACAGTGAGAGGGAAGAAATTAACAGACAAGTCAAAAATTTGCTAGAAAATAATCTAATTGAACCAAGCAGCTCATATTTTAATAGCCCTTTAATTTTGGTTTCCAAAAAGAGTACTGGAGGTAAAAAATCGTATCGCATGTAAGTGGATTATCGTGCAGTAAACAAAAAACTAATCGCCGATAAATCTCTCTTGCCACGTATCGATGATATTTTAGATAATTTAGGTCGTGCAAAGTATTTTTCAATCATGTATTTATTTTCTGGTTTTCACCAAATTCCATTGCATACAGATTCTCGTGATATAACTGTTTTTAGCAGTGAAAACGGTTCATTTCGTTGGAAAGTTCTACCCTTTGAGTTAAATGTGGCGCCTAACTCTTTCTCACGAATGATGACAATAGCGTTCTCTGATCTCACACCTAATAAAGCCGTTTTATATGTCGACGACATAATTATTACCGGATATAGAAAAGAACATCATTTAAATAATCTGAAAGAAGTTTTGTGACATTTTGAGAAAATACAATTTGAAAATAAACCCGTATAAATGCAACTTTTTTATCCTGAAGTTACATTTTTAGGTCATAAATGTACTGCAAATGGCCTGTTACTAGACGATAATGAAATTAAAGCAATTAAAGACTATCCGATTCCGACAGATGGCAAATAACAAGAAAGAGTATCCAGTTCGATTGGAATGAAACATGTCATAACTCTCTTCAAAGTCTAAAATCTGCTCTTTTATCACCAAAAATTTTACAATATCCAAATTTTTCTAAATCATTTTTAATCACGGTACACGCATATTAACTTGGTTGTGGAGCGATTCTAAGCCAAAATTTCAATGGTAATGGCTTGCCAATATATTTCGCATCAAAAAGCTTCTCAAAATAAGAACAGAAAAAACAATAATACAATTTGAACTTTTAGCTGTTCATTTTACGATAAAACAATTTCGACCATACGTCTATGGCACTAAGTTTACGATAAGGTCAGACCACAGACCTCTAGTCTATCTTTTTAATATTAACCCTTAAATGCTCACAGTATCTTAAAAGATACAACCATAAAAACAGTACGCAAGAGCTTCTTTAAAAACGATATTTAACAAAAGAAGTATGATTGCATTAAGAAAATAGGAGAAAAGTGTTTAAAATTTAGTTTTAGAAAATATATGTCAGATTTATTGACTTATAGGCTATTATATTTAAAAAATGTATTTTTTTCAAAAATTAATTAACTGGTTTATTAACAATATAATAAAATACACTTGAATAGAAATAGTAAATTAAAAAAAGAATATGAGGATAAGTCAAAATATGTCTAGAACCTTCTAGGAGTAAATTTAGAAACATTGCCTTCGGCATCCCACCAAAAACCTTCTTTAGTTGGTTGTATCTTAAAAGATACACTGAGCACTCTCCTACAAATGTGAAATTCGTTTTGTTTGATTTGAATTGCTTGGTTATAAAACTTCATTCGGATTTTATTTTTTTAAGTAACAGGTTGTTTTAAATTTACTGAGCGTTGGTTCCTCCATTTTACATCATTTTTATAATTTTTCGTCAAGGAATATTTTTTTAAATAATTATGTCAACTATAAGAAGGGTTAGTAGAGTAAAGATGACGGATGAAGAAGTGTGTGAAATATTGTGCAGTAGCGAAGATTTCCCCTACGACAGCATGGATGAAACCGATTCTGATACCGATGATTTGAAGGCAATAAATACCTTAGAAACAGAAAGTAGAGAAAAAAGTGATAACCAGCGAAATACTAAAATGCAACTAATAGATGACTCTGAAACTGAGAAAGAAATTGAGCTTGATAACTCCTTACATGATTCCTTCGTCAAAATGATAAACGATGACAATGATCAGGAGTTTTTGGCCACTATAGATAATGCCCAGTTAGATCAGCTTAATTTAGAGACGTTGAACTCACAAACTTGGCCTATGAATGTTTGGAGTTCTTTTTCTTCTCAGTTTAGTGGAGTAACTATAAATCCCCAATCTTCAGAGTTTGAAAGAGTTAGGTGGAAAAAAGGGAATCTCCAATTTAATGAAAATCAAGTTCAATTTGGAGGAGATAGTAGTCTGCCGGATAACATCAAATCTTTAGGGACTGCCTATCAAGTTTGGTGTTATTTGTTTCCAAAGACTTTGGAGGAAGATATAGTTAAAGAGTCCATAAAATATTCTGGAATATATCAAATTAATTTTACCATAATGGACTTGCGTAAATTTATTGGAATTCTCTTCTATATGACTTATTATAAGCTTCCAAACTCACGAGACTATAGGTCTGAAAAAAATCACCGTTGCGTTGATGTAATAAAAAGCCAAATGAGTAGAAGACGTTTCAAAAAATTTCGTGAAATAATTCATTTTAATGATAACACTAAAAGACCTGCTCAGGATGACCCTAAATGTGACAGGCTTTATCTAATAAGGCCAGTAATTGAGACTCTCAACAGAACTCTTGGCACCGTTCCAAAATTAAGAAGGTTATGTGTGGACGAGCAAATGTGCTCCACCAAAATTGGGAGCTATATGAAGCAATACTTGCCTAATAAACCTAAAAATGTGGTTTTAAGCTTTATGTAATGTGTGATACAATGGGATATGCATACAAATTTGAAATATATAGTGGATCAGCTGAACCTCGTGCTGAAGGAGAACCGGACCTTCAACACTCTGCAAACATAGTTGTTCGCCTTCTTCGTGAAGTACCTCGATTCAAAAACCATATAGTGTACTTTGACAAATTTGTATACAACTATACCTTTGTTAGTATATTTACACACACAAGGTATACTTGCTGTAGGAACTATTCGACGAAATAGAATCAAAAACTGTAAACTCCCTGACGAGAAACTAATTATGAAATATGAACGTGGAACGAGTCAGGATTTATTTGTAATATACATGGTGTCGAAGTGACATCATTGTCATGGAAAGACAATCGGATTGTTAACCTTGTTTCGACATACGTTGGTACCAAACCTATACTGAATAATAGAAATATAGAGGAGCAAACACTAACAATAAATCGATTTGACAAGAAAGAAAAGACAATCAAAAATATACCATGTCCACAAATCATAAAGGAATATAACCGTCATATGGGCAGAGTTGATCTGATGGATAGTTCAATGAGCCGCCACAAAATATCCATGAAAAGTAGAAAGTGGACCAACCGAATATTTTATCATCTTCTTGATATGACATGTGTAAATGCCTGGATACTATATAAGAGAATAAACAAAGATCATCAAGTGCAGCCAGACTAGATATGTTAGGTCACTGAACTACGATTGATAAAAAAGGAAGATGCAAGTTACCAAACTGTTCTGGACAAATAAGGATGTTTTGTACAAAATTTAAGGTACAAAATTAAAGGTAAAGAAAATGTAGGGGCTGATGCTCTGTCGAGAGTCTCAATCAGCGACTTAAAGGACTCAAGTCATCAAATTTTTGCTATAACTCGTTCCATGTCTAAGAAAGAAACGAATAATTTAAAACAATCTTTTGAAGAACCAAAGGATCCCCAACTGAAAATTTACGACAAATTTTTCATGTTTTTGACAAAAACATTCAAAAAATAAGAACAAAAGTACTTAGTACTAATGACAACGGCTAAATATTGTGCATTAATCTTTTTAGAAAATTTAAAAAACTGCTAACTGTCGAATTTGTGTTTGTTAGCGAAACAATTAATTTAGATTATTTGCTTTCGAGAATGCAGAGTACAGTCAACAATCATAAAATCTACAAAGCAGAATGGCCAAAAAATAATTTATATTTTACAATTTATACAATACAAGAATTAAAAGAACACTGTACCAAAATTTTAAAAACTTTAGAGATCATTTTAACAGAACCAATTGAGAAAATTTTTGAGGAAGAAAAGAAGCAAAAGCTAATGCAAATATACCATAATGATCCTATTTTAGGCGGACACTGGAAGAAAATGACAAAAGGCATTGCGAAATTTATTAAAAATTGTCCTAAATGCATTCTAAATAAAGTCAAACCTAAAAATTCAGAACAACTTGTTTTTACACCAACTCCAACAAAAGCATATGATATAATAGTAGTAGACGCAATAGGCCCATTACCTCAATCTGCATACGGTAATAAATATGCATTAACATTAATGTGCGATTTAACTAAATACTTAATTGCAGTAGCCATACCGGATCAGTCTGCACAAATAGTTGCCCGTGCAATTTTTGAAAACTTTATTTTAGTCTATAGAAAAGTTGACACCATAAAACAAACTTTTTTGTGAACTTGGTAAATTCTCTAAAATAGATTAAAAATTTTCGACTGCGTATCACCATCAGCCAATAGGAACGGTGGAACGTAATCATCGTGTTTTTAAGAATATATCCGAGCTTTCATAAATGGAAATATGACTGACTGGGATATATATTTGCGATATTTTACATTTTACCACATTACAACAACTAATACAGTCTTTGATAACAAATTTAGTCCTTTTGAGCTAGTTTTCGAAAAAAAAGCAGTCATGCCAAATGAAATAAGAACAAATCTAGATCCAGTTTACATCGTTGACAACTACAGTAAGGAAGTTAGGTATAGATTACAAAAAACAAGTATACTAGCAAAACAACTGATTAACAAACACAAAACAAGAAACAAAAACTATTACGATAAACTTTCTAAACATATAACCTTAAAAATTAATGATAGAGTTTTAGTACAGAAAGAGCCGTATAACAAACATGAAAGTATTTACGAGGGTCCATACTATGTAAAAAATATTGATAACACAAATGTAAATGTATACGATAAAATAACAAAGAAATACAAAAAAGTACACTTAAATAATAGAATCAGAACATGTTAAAATATATTTTTTAAATAACTTTTTTTTCATTATGCAACTATTTTAAATAAAGTAGCAAAATTAGAAATTACTTAAAAACAAAGCAAAAATAAAACTTTTTTTTTTAAATTTTCCTACTTTAAAAATTTTTCGTATTAATAAGACTTATTCATTAATATATTATCAATAAATTTTGGAAAATATTCATATTTTGGAATATATTCAGAAAATGATCACCTTGCTTCATTTAATATTTTTCTATAAAAAAGGTAGGTATATAGGTACGGCCAATATCTATACTACTAAACTTTGATGAAATTTAAACATTTAATTTAATTTACCTAAATATATATATAAAAATATTATATAGTTACATTTTTGAACATTTTCCTATTACATTTTAATTTTTTTATAAAAAAGGGAGGTGTAGTGAACGTTTACTTACCTTTTAATTATTATTAGGATTATAATAAAAATAGTACTTTAACATACAAACCTGTAAATATTACTCTAATTTACTTCTATTAATTATATTCGTTAAGTGAAAAATATTCGCTAAGTAATTGACATAAAGAGAATAAATAAATGACAAAAGCAGTCAGTCTTCTTTGATCTTGAACCAGGTGTTGTTTTATTTAAAAGCTCACCCATTACATTCTTTTAGCAGCATTTCCATAATTTATATTTATTAGAACTTGTGTTTTTTTGCTTAAATTATCCTTCAAACCCAAAAACACAACGGCTTACAGTACTGTAAAAACGGCAATTAAAAAAATGTTTTTTGGCTCCACTAAGTAGTATATAAATTGACATAAAAAAGTAATCGGCTCTTAATGATTTAAGCGTTTTAAAAATAATTTAGTATTTCTTGAAAGATCTCCTTTAAATGATACCCACATTGATATCTTAAAAAATATGTTGCACAATTGTTCTTTTCGATAAAAAAAAGGCACTTTTTGTGATGAAGGGAATAAAAAAAGAAACTAATGTGATAAAGAACGAGTTAAACGGAAAACAGATTTAGGTGGATTTTAAATATCGTTCTTATGCTTAGCTTAATAGTGGTTAATAATGAGAATTTTGTAGTTTTTTTTCTTCGGGTAGAGTGATAGGATAGAAAGACTGCGATCCAGAAAATTGATTACTACCTTCTAGTGAAAAAATTTTTACTATTTACTTTAAAATTATCCCACCACTTAAAAAAAATTGTCTTTCTCCAAAAATTTATAAATAATAATTCTGGCAAAACAGAAAAAACCGACTTTAAACCAGATTTCATCTATCTGTCTAGAATGGTTCAAAAGTATGGCCTCATATATCAAATTACAATAAATATTGGGACACCTATATATTCCATCTCTAAACTTTTTACTTACTATAGCAGACTTAGCACTACAGCTCCTTGTTAATTTCAACCGTCTGTCTACAACTATTCAACAGTTTGGTAATATACATTAAATTACAACAACTATACGGGCACCCTTTAATTTCCAAATTAGAATTTCATACTTGCTGTTGTAGTAGACTTAGCAATTAGGCTCTTTGTAAATTTCAACCGTATGTCTATAACGGTTTAACAGTTTAGCCATATACATGGAATTACATCAACTATTGTAACACTCTTTAATTTATAATCTAAAATATTTATACTTCTTATTATACCAAGTAACGTAGTTAACATTCTGTCTAATTTTCAAGTGTTTACATATACTGTTCCAAAAGATACGGCCATATATATCAAATTACGTTAATTTTGGGAACATTCTTTATTTTCTAAATTCTTATCTTAAAATAATTGTTAGGAATACAGATTCTTTGAATATTTCAAGCGTCAAATAAGTCAATTATTATCAGTTATGGGAACACCATTTAATTCCAAAATTGAAATTATAAACTTGTTGATATAGCAAACTTAGCAGTACAGGTCCCTTGTAGCTTCAGCTGTCTATTTATAACGGTTCAAAAGCTTAAACACATATAACAAATTACATCAACTTATAGGACACCCTATCATTTGCAAATCCAAATTTCATTCTTGTCATAGCGCAGTTATAAATTTCAAGAATCTTTATTTATAATTTGGAATATTAACCCTTATCGGTCGTAAGTCACCTCTGACGTGACAACAGTACTTTTCTGCAACGGTCGTATGGCACGTGTGAAGTGACAAGGCGAATTATGTCGAAACATACTGTCTATTGATGAGATTTGTTTTTAAAATGCATTCATTTCTTCAATTTACCGTTACCATTTGAAAATACGTATTTACCGTTACCGTTTGAGCATAAGAATCTTTTCAGTTTGTCGTTATCAGCAGAGCATTTAACTTGTGCAATAAACTTTCAATTCTTTTTTTTAATGTCTGAATTTATTTTTTGCCCATAAAATGAATAAAGAAAATATTATAAATATTAAAGAAATTTCTGAAAGTGATTTTAGCTCTAGTGATGAGTTTAGCAATAACGCTTCGTTATTTTCTAAGAAAAGAAGAGTTATAGTTCCTATACAATACTCAAGTGAAGAAGAAAATGATAAAAATAAAAAATTTAAAAAAAAAAAAATATAAAAATAAAAATTTAAAAAAATAAAATGTAGTAGTTGTACAAAAAATAAATAATTTGTAACAAAACTGAAAAGAAATGAATATAAATGTATAATAACATACTATTGTTTTTTTTCATATTTGTTAAAAATAACTACAACCTGATGAGAATCAAACGTGTGAAAAGTCGCGTCCGGTAAGGGTTAATACTTGTTACGTTCATAGCGATCGACATACTGTCCAATTTGCAAGCGTTTATCTATAACGGTTTAAAAGATAGGCCCATATAGGTAAATTTAAGTCACCTATTTTTACTTATCGTTTTGGGAGCTATAGTAATACGCAGTCATTTACTTAAAATATGTATGTTGTAAATTTAAGAAATTTACTTAAATCGTGCTTGTTTCCTTTAAATATAAGTATTTCATGATATTCTCTTGCAATAATTTTTACTTAAAGCTACAAATTGAATTGTATTACTGCTGGGAAAGCATATCCATATGCCTATTTCCAAGGCAGATTAACATACTAGGTAGTGGCAGTAGATCAGTTGACTT
The DNA here is from genome assembly GCA_916610165.2 of Gymnosoma rotundatum. Taxonomy (NCBI): domain Eukaryota; kingdom Metazoa; phylum Arthropoda; class Insecta; order Diptera; family Tachinidae; genus Gymnosoma; species Gymnosoma rotundatum. Next base: position 76,726,069 of record OU744338.1, on the reverse strand, counting down.
TCTTGTTTATGTTTAAAGATGTCATATATTGTTTAAACTTACTATTTTTTTTTCCTTACAGTGGTGTTGTGGAAATATTTTTAAAATTGTTTCAGACACTTTTTGAAACTGTAGGCTTCGCCTCTTCATGATTTATTATCATTTTATATGTTATTTATCATTTTATATGTTAAAAGTTTGGTACAAAATGTGTTTATACACATTTTTGGTTTTTACATATAAAAAATAAGCTGACATAATCCCGAGGTTTAGGAAGCTCCTTAAATATATATGCATGTTAGTAGCAGCAAAGGAAAGCTTATGACGTCTAGATTAATAATATTCTAATTATTTCTTTCGAGCTACATTTTCAAAAACTGAAAAAATCATGTTAAGATGGGTTTTTGAGAAATTAAATATCACAACGCATCTGGCTATTCCTACAAAATTTTTAAGTAATACAGCTAAAAGAGTTTTTAATCAAATGGTAAAATAAAATTTAACTTTTTTTGTTTTACCATATAAATTCCCGGAAAGGGGAAAATGTCCCAAAAAATTGTTTTTTTTTAAAGAGGCCTTAGATAATCACGGGGCTGTCAAATGGTTTTTGGAGTATGTACCCAAAATTTGGAGACTTACCGTTTACCTTTTTTAATCGGTGTTTTGCACTCCGAGAAATTTTACAATAATTTTAAAATTTTGTTCCGAAATTGGCAATGTTGGAAAGGGCTGGAGGGGAACCGTTATAATTGTTGACCTAATTTTGCTTTAGTTTGTCTTTAAAATTGTTCAAACAAATTTGCTACTACTGAAGTAAATTTAAATTACATAAGCAAAGAAAACAATATCACCTTTTTGCGGAAAGTCCTTAAAAAACGATATTTTTTACATTTTCTTAATCATAACTTTAAACTTGTTTATTTTAAATTTTATTAATAATATAGCAAATGTCCAAAAGTAATAATCCGATAATTAATAAGCGCACTGCGCCAAAAACACTAATTTAAGATTAGCTACATTTAAACATATTTTATAGACATTTTCAAGGTTTGATTAAATTTAACAAATCTTAACATTTGAGTTAAAAATAAACTTCTTATCAAATTTGGGTACGTTAGATATTTTAAAAATACTGCTCTGCTCTCATTTAATCAATTTGGCTTTTGATATAAGACTTTCAAGTTTTCTATACAAAAATTGTGTAAAATCCACTGGTGAGCTGTATGAGCAGTAGTGAAATGGCAATATAGATATGCTTTACCCGCAGTAATTTCAATTTGTAGTTTTAAATAAAAACTATTTCTTGAGAATATCATGAAATATTTATATTTGAAGGAAACAAGCGCGATAAAAGTAAACTAAAATCAAAAAGATTCCGAATAAAAAATTTTCATATTATGAATTGTTTTTAAAACAGGACCAATCTGTTAGCATAGTCTATCAAATTTCAAAAAATTTTTAAAATCGGCTTAGAAATGACTGAGTTCCGGATTCACAATCATTAAAAAAAGCAAACTTAGACAAATTGACGAACCTCCTTCTTTTATACCCTTCACCATAAAAAGTGGAAAAACGTTATATATAAGAGTTAATTAATTCTCTTTTGGTAATGGAAATATCCTTACAAACCGATTTATTTACAGGAGTTTAATTAATTAATTTATTTCTGACAAGCACTTTAACCTGCAAAAAATAAAGATCAAGGGTAAGATAAAATAAAAACACAAAACACAAGTGGAACGTTAATTTTTAAGTATATTTACTCTTTCACTTTTTATTTACTTTCTTTTATACTTAAATTATGCTTACATACGAGGGCTGCTCTATATATTTCTGGCCTAATAGTGAAAATGCGAATATTTATTGTTTTTCAAAGTATTCTCCAGCATGATTTATACACTTTTACATGCGCTCAAACCAGTTGTCGAAGCACTTTTTCCACTCCGATTGAGACACCTCTAAAACATGGTTTTTGAACACTTCAACAGCTTCTTCTGGCGATGAAAATCGTTGACCACGCATTTTTTTCTTGATGTGCGGAAACAAGAAGAAGTCATTAGGTGCCAAGTCAGAGCTGTACGGCGGATGACCCATTAATTCGACATTTTGGCCGGTCAAAAACTCTCTGGTTTGAGCCGATGAGTGAGAGCTCGCATTGTCATGGTGAACAATGATTCGTCTTCTCTTGTTGGTTTTTCGAATTTCTCCGATGACTTCAGGCAAACAAATTGTAGTGTACCACTCAGAAGTGACCGTCCTACGTTGCTCAAGCGGAACAGTCGCCACATGACCAGTTTTGCCGAAGACACAGGCGACCATTTGCTTCGAAGTGCTTCTTCCACGAACAACTTTCGTTGGATTTTGCTCGTCTTTGAAGACCCACACGGTCGATTGTCGTTTCGGGCTCATACGCATAGTTCCATGATTCGCCACCTGTGATGCTCTTATAAACGTCTTTTGAAGCACCTCAATCGTATTTTTGCAACATTTCTTTGCACCAATCGACACGAGCCTTTTTTTGAGCGACTTTCAAATTGTGCGGGATCTAACGAGAACAAACCTTTTTAACGGCCAGTATCGAATGTATGCTGGTGGAAGAAATGTCCAAGGATGTCTCTATCTCTCGGTATATCGCATGTCGATCTTGCATTATGAGTTCACGCACGGCATCAATGTTCTCTGGCACAACAGCCGTTTTTGGACGACCTTCACGGAATTCGTCTTTGAGCGAGCTTCGGCCACGATTAAATTCATTATACCAATTTTTCACAGTGCTATAGGATAGTGCTTCATCGCCATACAAAGATTTAAGTTCATCAATGCACTCTTGTCGTGATAATCCACATCGAAAGTTGTGAAAAATGATGGCACGAAAATGTTCACGAGTTAATTCCATTTTTTTCTATATTAATTTTTTCAAGTCACTGTAAACAACACAAATAATGGTCGTACGTCAAAACGTTTTGAGTACGATTATGCTTAAAAATGACAAACTTTCCAATGGAAATGTCAGATTGCACTTGGCAGCACTCAGTGTTGCCAGGCCAGAAATATATATAGCAGCCCTCATATAACAATTAAAATTTACTCCTAAATGATGCAATACAAATAAATATAACAAATTGCATAGTTATGAATAAAATAAAAATTGCTGGCTTAACTACAAAAGTCATTGGCTTTTAAAAAAAGCAAATTCAACGAAAATCGAAAAGTGTCATCTGCTTTGCCGAATCTTATATACCCTTTACTTCTATGTAAATCTAATTTAGTAAAACCAATATTGGGGTGACAGAGAAAAAATAAGAAAAAAATAAGTGCATGTATAATTTTACATAAAAATTACATCGGCTCTTAATGGGTTAGGCACTTTTAAAAAATTTTTGTATTTCCTTAAATATCTCTTCAAAAGCTTAAGAATAATACCCATATTGATATTTAAAAAAGTTAAAAATTTTAGAGCCCTGTAAATCGGAAAATATAGGCAAACGCCAATTTTTCCATTTGATGTTGTTTTCTTATTAATGAACTCTCCAACTCGCCCCATATTTTTATTTTTTTGATTGGAGTAACTTTATTGTTCCAAATGACATGAAAATTAGAGGTAGCTGTGTGTTGCCTGCTCCCTTGAAGGACGTGGACCGATCATGCTGATTTCCAATAGCACCTCTTTCGACATCTGATCGATTAACATATTTTTTTTTTTTTTGGTTGCAATCATCCCTTTTTCCACTTAAATGCTTAAGGTGAAAATGTTTATGCCAAAATAAATGGTTGAGTAAAGTTTTTTTTTCTGTTCACCCTTCACCACTAAAAGTGGAAAAAGGGTATATATAACAGAGAACGACAATGGGTGATTGCAACAACGACCATACACAATTTTCATCCTAAAAATAAACCTTTATGTTCGAACGCACATAATTGCTGTTGATTTTAATTAAACCAAATAACTTAAATTAATTTTTGGTGGTTTTTCATTTTATTCAACAATGACTTCTTTGATGAAAAATTAAATACAAACAGAAGACTGTTCATTCGGATTATTTATTAGTGATTATATTGATGTAGAATAAATTTCAAAAAGCAAAAACGAACGCTTATGAGTTTATTCATAAGTTTTCATTTACTTACATATGTTTGTAAATTCAACACAAAATAATAATTTTTATTTTATTAAATCTTAATACAACACTAAAACTAAAAGCACAGTAAAACGTTACAAACTAAAAATCACAGTAAGTCTATGTAAAAAAATTTAAGAGACATTTACGAACTTTGATCGCTTTTATAACGGTAAATTTACACTTGTTTATTTCACTTCATGTTTCTGCACGTTTTAAATTATCAGTAGGCAAGTTTTTCTTCGAATTTAATTCGTGGCGAAAACAGCAAAATGAGCATCGTTCAGAAATTTCCCCAGATGTCCGTAAAGTTACTAATCTTCATTCGCAGGGAAAATCCTATCGCGAAATTGGTGTTATTGTGTCAGAGGCCCTATACTAGTGTAAGAAACGTCATAAAACATTATGATAAAACTAACAATTTAGAGCATGAGAGAAGAAGTAGACGCTGTAAAATTGTGCCAGGAAATGAAGCAAAGTTTCAATGAAACCTTTAATCCGCAATAAATAATAAACACGCTGCACAGAGCTGTCTATCATGGAAGAGTTTCCCGTCGTAAACCGTGTCTTTCGGATATCAACAAGAAAAAAAGATTAGAGTTCGCAAAACTCCACATTATTCAGCCTCAAGCTTTCTGCAACAGCGGGATATTTAGCGATGAATCAAAGTTTAACATTTTTGGTTCAGATGGTCCACAAAAACATGGCTAAAAGCAAACAAAGAGCTTCAAAAAAATAATCTTATTAAGACTTTGGCGGCAATGGGTTGGTTTGGGGTTGCATGGCGGCATCTAGATTGTCTTTATAGATGATAAAATGGACAAGAGCTTTTATTTAAATATTTTAAAAGAATATTTAATTCCAAGTGTTTCGAAGCTGTGCTTAGATGGGAAATTCTTGTTTCAACAAAATAATGACCCACAACATTCTCCATATCTTATGCAAGATTTGCTTATATACCACTTCAAGCAGTTTAACACCCACCGCATTCGCTCGAAACAAATCCTATAGAGCATGTTTGGCACCTACTGCCGACTAAAAACGGAACCATAACATAACATCAAAAGAATCACTTAAAGCAGCACTTCGCTTAGAGTGGGAAAACACTCTAAGCGAAGTAAAAAGTATGAGTCGACGATTACAAGCAATTATCCAAGCTAAAGGAGGTTCAAATACTAGTCATGCAAAAAACCACGAATAAACCGAACATTTTCACTTGTGTGTCTAAACTTTTTTTTAAAATAGACTTACATTGTTTTTTAATTTTATAGTGTTGTATAGTAGAAGTAAAAAGATATGATTTATTTTTTATGTTAAATGCTAAATAAAACCATCTATCTTTAAAACGCCATCATTATTATTTTATCAAGTTAAGCAGATCCAAAATTATCTTGATAATCATGGTGTGCTTAAACTTTATTGATTCACTCTATGTACAACTTATAATAAAATAAGAATATAAAAAAATATGTTATTTCATTTAATTTTAAAATTCTTAAAATATAAATGCAGAGATAGTAAGCTGTCTACAGATTTTGGTCTAAGCCGATTTCTCTTTTCGCTTATTAACTTGCAGTGCAAGTTTCAATAATTTTGGATAAAACTTTTAATTTAACTTTCACCAATTATTTCAATATTTTCCTTATAATAACTGTCTATTTCTTCTGAGAAGTTCTCAATGTTGCTTTCTTAAATAAGGTAGGGAAAAAAGAAATGCACATCATTTTTTAACGAAACGAATATTGTTCTCCAACGATTTTACAACATTTAAACCTCTATCTGTTACGAACTTAATATCTATTGGATCATTTTTTTCAAGTTCGCTAAATAAACTATTTAATTTGTTTAATGTGTTAGCAGCAGTTGAATGCCAAAACTCCATGAATTTCAATCCCAAAACAATGTCAACATAATTATCCGTCCATAAATCAATTGTAGCAGACGCCCTTCCACTGTGTACTATGTTGACTATATCCTCTTTTATTTCTTTTTTATCGTCTGCTAACTTCTGCACAATACACGAAATCGTCACCAGAACCATCGATTGCTGAAAGTGGTGGGCTCCTCGTTAAGCCATGCTACGCAGTTGTTGATTGTGGCCTTTTTGTCTTCTGCAGTAACACTTGTTAAACTTTTAGGCTATTTACGTGATTGACAGCATTTATGACGGCTTAAATTCGACGAATATTTAAGAAGCTTGGAACATGTTCGGCAGGATACAAAACCCTCCAAAATGTCTCCATCATTCTTAATTAAGATAAATGCTCCTTACTATACTTCTACCCTTGCGCCGTGGTGACGGAGTGTAAACACCTTTAGAAATTGGTTCTTGTACAAAACATTGTTCCTCTGACATTTTTTAAGAAATATGTTTTTTAATGAGCTTTAAAACAAGAAATGGACCAGTCAATAGTAAAAGTCTGCGCAAAACCACTTGGTTGTTTGTCAACACTGAAGACTATGCTGCAGTGTATATGATAATGCTGTATAAAATCTGATTATTGCACACTGCACCATATAATTATCAAAAAGGTCAGGAAATACATCCGTGATGCGTAAAACGCTAGCATGTCCCTATGATCTATTGTTCCATGCACCTGTGACATTCAATCTGACTGCCGCCCTCAGCCCCAGAAGACCCACGGGCAGCCAGCTGAGCATGGCAAAAAGCGCCTTAGTGGGCGTTGATCTATTGGCCCCAGTCATTAAGACCTCCATATCGCTAGAAAACTTGTTTATCTGGGAAAAATAAATTAGAGAAAAGCAAGTAAGAGATTATTCGGCTATGCCGAATGATATATACCCTTCACTATATATGTATAACCACATGTACCATACTGCAGACTTTCCACAGAATTTTCCTCTGAAAATCGGCATAAGAAATTCCTGCCATAAAGTTCTACTGGGCAAAAAAGATGTTTTCTGAAAATTATGGATTTTGCTTAGGGATGGTGTCCTAACTTAGTAAATGAAAAGCTTGCTGTATCAGTCGAGCGCTAACCAATTTTTCTTACCTTAATACCATTCACCACAAAAAGTGTAATTTATACAATATATATAGGGTCGGACCCCGTGAGTTCTTGTACATAGCGAAGTCGATTGAGCGATGTTCGTCTGTCCGTCCGTGTTAGTGTTACAATCAAATTTTCCGAGGCAAACTAGACTTACATAGATGGTAATATAGCACTCTTACTTGCTTTTTAATTCTCTGTAACCTAATAGTTGCTCATTATTTATTAATTTTTATCATAAACAACAATCACCTGCAGAAATACAAACGAAAGTTGAAAAAATTATGATGAATAATTAGGGGTAGGCCTCTCTTAAGATTGTATTGCTGGCAGCGCTATGTATTGACGCTTATTTCTCTCAAATAATTTTTTTGGGATAACCTCTTTTCTTCAAAAATTTCAACCATTACTAACTGATAAAATTTTACCTTTCTTGGTGTTTGTAAGATAGATATGTATGTGCATACTATGTAAGCATTTGTAGCACGTGGAAACTCATTTAAATTTAAAGAAAATTTTAAAATCTCAAGTCAGCTAAATATGGGAATTGGAAATATTAATTATTATTATTGATTAATTTAATCATAATAAAAAATATCATGCTATTAAAAAAAACATTTTAATTTTCCCGTCGTTAAATGTTAGAAAATATTTTGTTTGGTCGATGTAAACTCAACGCTCTTGGTTGAAATTCCTTAATTAAAAATTCTTTCATTTATTTTATTTTTATTTAGTGATGATTTGGATGCGCTTACTGATCGTCGTTTCGTATTTACTAAACAGATGTGGAAAACAATTAAAGAGAAGGACAACAAATTTTTTAAAATTTGGTTGCAATCTTACTTGGCTAATGTAAAAGACATTTATATTGGATACAAAAGTTCAAGTGGAATAATACATGAACCTATAGAGCATGTATTAGCAAAAGATTTGCATAAAGTAAGTTTTCATAAAATATACAACTTTGAAGAAACTATTATATATTTTTTTTACTTGCAGAACTGTTGTTGGAAGCCAGCAATTTGTGTGGGAATTTTACACGAGTTTTTACAAAACGTAGAAAAACGAATGTCTTCTGTCAATTGTTTTAATACCGTTTATGTGTTTCAGTTTAACAAAAGGACAAATTCCTTTACATATGAAGTTTTCAATGGAAAAACCGATAAAACTTTTATTACAGAAGAGTACATAAAGTACTGCAGGGAAAATTTTTAATCCTTAATAATTTTATTAATTAATAACTTTCTAGTAGCGCAATAGTAAATACTTTATGAGTTACAAGTTATGGGCAAAGAAAGCAAAGCAAAGCAAAAATATGCATTTATATATAAATTTATATACGTATATATTAATATTTGCCTAATTAAACTTTTAATCCCATGTATTCTTGAAGTCTTCCGCAGCCAACGGACTATACTGGCTTGTGCATTTTATATAATACTGTTTTGTTAAAGAAAAATAAATATATTTTTTCCATCACATACCTGCATTATTTTTTTTCTTAAAAACTTGTTATTAAAAGGTGAGAGAAAAACGAGCATATTTAAAGGGCTGTAATGATCTAAACTAATAAATTTGATACTTAAAAGGTGTAGTATACTATTCCTTATTAAGAAACTCAAATCTATAGAGGAGAATACTAACAATTTGTGTATTTATAAAAATCATATGCTACGGTACACTGACATGTTATTCTCCACAAGTGCCCAACAGATTTCAATGAATTGTTCTGTCTTTGCGACTTCAGCCACAGACTTTATAGATTAGAGCCACTAGAAAGCACTTGAACACCCTACATTTTTTATCTCTGAAGAACTCTAGCGATTTTTAAATTTGATTTTGCTGTCTTCGGAGTGGCGGCGCTGGGTTCACAAAGACCATATGGCTACTCAAAAATGTCTTCACATTGAAATAGCTTTGCACAAATAGCTATTACTTGCGGTTATACGTTTTCGTTTTAATACCCTTCACCACAAAAAGTAGAAAAAGGGTATATATGTATAGGTTTTTCATTACATATGTAATTTCTAAAACATCCCTTTTCGACCCCATATTCTGACTTGCATAGCGAAGTCGATTGAGCGATGTGCGTCTATCCGTCCGTGTTAGAATTAAAACCAAGATTGCCGAGGCACTAGATCAGCTAGAGAAAATTTAAATACGCCAATAGATTTTTTAATTTAAATACGCCTTCGAGGCAGCGGCCAAAATATCACGCCCACCTCTAATTTTTTCATATCATTTAAAACAATAAAGTAACTCTAATAAAAAACAAATAAAGAATTATTTATTTACTTACAGTACAATAAAAAAAATAAATTATAAAATACTTTAGATGAATAGTGTGGGCTGCTTGGCGATTACACTATATATGACGACATCAGATTTCATTTGAAACATTTGCTGTGTTGGTTAGGTTGCACAGGCTGTCGACGTAATGAGACCGACTCACTTGGGTCCTAAAGGTTGTGTCACTTGGAATAGGATGTGAAGGGATCAGATTCAGGTCCCTACGGTACCATCAAAGATCCATATCCAAGCCACCCCGAGGACCGGATAAACGAGTTTATCCTAGCAACATTACAGACCGATAAGTCTTCAAGACCATGCAGTCTTGGACTGCCGAAAATGGCCGCTCTATTCCCAGAAAGAGCTGGACAATGACGGAGCTGATGCTCCACCGTTTCCTCCTCATCCTGACAACTTTACAGTAGTCATGATGCGGAAGATTGTCTCGTAGCATTGGTACAAATGACACAGTGCCCCGTCAGCACAGCCACCAGTGTACCCAGCTGCCCTCGAGGAAATATCAGTAGATTTGTGGATCTGCCACTATCATACTGAGGCCACAATGTCCTCGAGACCGTGCAGGTGACCTCTTCAGACCATCTAGACTGCGCGAGTTAATTTCCAATTATAGGAAATGAGTAAAAAAAATATATTTTCTTTTTTCTGCACCAAAAAATGTGCGTTTCTTTATTAAATATATTCTTAAGACTATCTATCCTATTTTTCTTAGCATCTATTTATATTAATAATTATGTTTAACGTTTCTTTGTCCTTACTCTAAATATGTTTTTCTTTGTTTAGGTTACTAGTACCTTTTTTTTTATCAGTAAAACATGTTTTGAGTTATTTGTATTAAGTTAGAAAAGAAAGAATGTGTTTCTTATCGTTACAATAGTTGTATTTATGATGTTTGTCTTATCGTTACAATAGTTGTATTTATGATGTTTGTCTTATCGTTACAATAGTTGTATTTACGATGTTTGTCTTATCTCTAGCTTAGAATAGTTATATTTGAGTTTATGGATTTATCATCTTTTATTACTATCTTAGTTATATTTGAATTTATGGATTTGTTATTACTATCTTAAAATAAGAGATGTTAACTCTCCTCCTTCTTAAAAAAAAACGTCCTCGTTTTAAACTGTATATTGTCTCTGTCGGAGCTTGAGAAGTTCTATTTCATATAATTCGTCGATTTTTTTCCTTTGTGTTTCTATTTTCTTTATCCTGTAGCATTCGCAGAATTTAATCATACCATAAGTTAGTAATGCTAATGTACATAGTCCCAATACGAAATAAAATGTGTATTTGACTGGATGTTCTTCGATGGGTATCGGGAAGGTTGATATTTTTTGGATATTGTTAAATTTGTAATTACCATTAGATTCTAAGATGCGCATTATTTGTAATTGTTCGTCGTGTAGGTTATGTATGGCATCTTTGAGTGCTTGTTGGTGGTTGTAGTATTGTTTTCCATCTAGATTTGTTGAGTAATTGAATTGTATTAGTTTAGGTCCATCTGTAATGATGTTTCCACTTTCGAGTACTTGTAGCGGTGTGTTATTTTCATGTATTACTTCGCATTTGCCTGGCCTGTTTTCTAATACATTAATAGTACAGTTGTCCGGTTTCTTAATTTTGCATATAAAGTTTCCTAGATAATTTTTACATTTTTCGATACTTGTAAATTTATTATTGCATTTTGCTATTCTAGAGTTTAGTAATAGTTTTCCGTGCTTAAATGCTAGTGGATACAAATTAAATAGCTTACATTTCGTTTTTAATAATGGGTATTTATAGGTGTTTACAATTGTGTGATGAAAATAAAAAACATTAATATCGGCATATTCTAATATATTTATTATAGGTAGATCTAACGCTTCATTAGACACTATTTGTTGAATATCTTTTAAATTTAAAGTTCCGGAATAAAAGTTTCCGTCTTTTGCGAAATTAATCATTGTAGCGATAGAATGTAGTTCGTTGTATACTTCGGTAAGTATTAACTGCCAGTCCCACGATGTCGCAATCGATCGTTCGTTCGCATAGTTACATGTAAAACAAAAACAATTTTTTAGAATTTGTTTTTGTTTTGAATGTAATTGTGCGAACGAACGAACACTTGCGATATCGTGGGACTGGCAGTAAATGTTCTGAAATAGATTCGGGGCTAATTCTTTCTAATATTTTTTCAAATTCAGAGTTTATTTTCTTTTGTTTATTATTATTTTCTATTAGCATATTCAATCCTGTCTTGATTTCGATTAGGTCATCGTGGTCAGGTGTTCCTGTAATAAGTTTGAGGGCTGATCCTAGAAAATTAAGTGAACGTTTAGTTCTGGAGATTGTAGGAAGTAGTTGTGACTTCAGATTTTCTATTTTAGTTATCAACAAATATTCTGCAGAGTTTTGTTCTAAATTATATGCAAATCGTACTATATTTTCGTAGGGTGTCAAGATTCTAGAAAGGTTTGTCATATGGTATAAGAACGCTGTGTCCTGAAAAACGTATACAGGGTCAGTCTCTATCATTATATTTTTTTTGTCTTTTAAGTCTATTAGTCTGTTACCGAATGCGACGGATATATATAATAATATTATTATTCTTTGCATGTTTGTACTCGTATATTATCCTTATGTATAACAATATTTTTGTTTGTAATTATTGTGTTAACTTTATCTTCCTTTACAATGTGTTTTGAGTATTTCCTTACGTTTTTATTGCGTCGGTGCGTTTTGGAGTATATAACGTCCCCTGCTTGGTATGTGATGTTCTTACGATTTTTGTTGTGATATAGAAGTATTTTCTGTTGGTTTATTTCGATTTTTTCTTTAATATCAGGATGTGCTCCCCGGTTAAAAAACACGTCCTCGGGTTTCTCTCCAATGACTGAGTGTATTGTTTTGTTGTATTGTCGAACGGCATTAAAGATTTCGTCTCCTGGTGAAGAATTGTGTTCTTGAGCTAGGACTCTAGTAAGTTCGATCAGCGTGCTATGAGTGCGTTCCACTTGACCGTTTATTGTTGAATAGTATGTTGGCGTTAGCGTGTGCTCAATATGTAGTTTTTCATAAGCCTGTTTTACGCATATACTTGATAATGCTGCTTCGTTGTCAGTCATTATGAATATAGCATTTGGATAGATTTGCGATAGTATTTCTTCGATGTATTTGTGTATGTTTTTCTTATTTGGAATTTCTCGTATATAGCAATATTTTGAGTACTTATCAGTTGTGGTGATGTGTGTGTTTCCGTTCATATAAAATAAATCTAAGTGTATGTGTTCTCCCACGTGATTTGGAATCGGTGTTGCTCCAATTGGTTCTTTATTTGGTCTTCTTTCGTATTTGTTTGTAAGACAGATTTCACAGTCTTGTGCTTCTTTTTTACACATGGTGCGTATGGTTGGCCAAAAATACGTTGTCTGTATTTCTTGAGCGTTATTTTTGTAATTCCTGTGTGCTCGTCTATGTGCTAGTACTACGATTTCTTTTTGTCTGTCTATGTTTTCTATATCTTCTGTCATTTTCTGAGCTACTACAATTTTTACATTTGGAAAAGAAGAAATGATATTATCTTCGACGTGGAATAGAGTTTCTTCCTCTATTTTTATAGCATTTGTTACTTTTGGGTTTATTATTTGTTCTAATCTGTCTAATAATTCGTCCTTGGTTGAATAGAAAAGTGTGTGTAGTGCTTATGAGAAAATATTTTGCGAAGATATTTGCACTAAGTTATCTGTGTTATAGTGAATAATTATTTGATTCTTAAATGCATTTAATGGTTGTTTCACGCGTTTCAATTTTTCGATTGGCGAACTTTGTGCTGAATGTTGTGAACAACTCGAAGTATTATTAATCTGTTGACGTGAGAATGCGTCAGCGACGACGTTTTGATTTCCTGGTTTATATACTAATTTAGCGCCATATTCTTCGATGAAATTTTTCCATCGTTTCAATTTTGTGTTGGGATTTCTATCAGATATAGAAAAAATGAGTGACTGGTGGTCCGTGTAAATGGTTAAGTCTGCTATACCGTAAAGGTAATTTCTTAATTTTTGAAGTGACCAAACGATCGCAAGAAGCTCTTTTTCGTATGTGCTATAGTTTTGTTCGGTTTGGTTAAGGGTTCTAGTTATAAATGAAATAGATTTCTTATTCTGAGAAAGTACAGCTCCTATTGCAAAGTTGCTTGCATCAGTTGTTAGTTCGAAGGGCTTGTTAAAATCTGGTTGAAATAATTCGACTTGTGCTTGTAACATATCTTTAATTTTCTCTATCGCTTCGAGTGCTGGTTTATCTAGATTAATTAATACTTTTGTGCTTTGCTTTTTGTTTACACCGCCGTTGTCTCCGCGTAAGAATGTAGTAAGGGGTTTTACTATTGAAGCGAAGTTTTGTACAAATTTCCTATAATAACTAGCTAGTCCTAAAAATGACCTTAATTCTTTTAAATTTTCAGGTATTGGGTAATCCTTTATTGTTTGGATCTTACTAGGATCTACAGTTATTTTATTGTGTTTGATTACGTGACCAAGATATTCTACTGAGTCTTGGAAAAAATGTGATTTCTCGTCAGAAATTTTCATATTTGCATTATGTAATGCGTTTATTATTATTCGAATGTGCTCCATGTGTTCTTCAGGCGAAGAAGAATATATAAGCACGTCGTCGATATAAACGTAAGCGAACTTACCAATATATGGGCGCAGAATATCATCTATATATCGCTGAAATATAGAGGGTGCGTTCTTTAAGCCGAATGGCATTCTAAGAAATTCGTATTTTGCTCCATTCACACTGAATGCAGTCTTTTCTCTGTCTGATTTTTTTTATCAAGATTTGGTGAAATCCTGACTCTAAGTCTAGTGTTGTAAAGACTTTTGCTTTTCCTAAATTTTGAATAGTCATTGCTACATCTGAGCATTAAGCTTTTGAAAATCTATTACCATGCGTTTTTTTTGGTTTCCCTTCCTCATTTGTGCCTTTTTTCGCAACGGTCCATACTGGAGAGTTGTATGAGCTTTTGCTAGGTTGTATTATTTGGTTGTCTAATAATGTTTGAATTTCTTTATTTATAAATTCATTGTCTGCTATTGGATACGGGTACTGTTTCACCCAAATAGGATCTTCTGATTTTGTCGTAATTGTAGCTTGTACAGTTGTTGTGAAGGGCAGAATTTCGTTGGTTTCGTCATTTATTCTCATTATATTTTCAATTTTATTTTTATATTTGTCATTATTGACTGTGTAATTCACTTTTTGTTCGCTAATTTCTTCGTTTCTTTTAAATTTATACGTGATTTTATACTCAAAAAAGTTAATTTTTGCTTTTATGGCTCTGAGACCATGTTCCCCGAGAAGCATATCGAACTCTTCTAAGGCTTCAGTTTCGAAAAATACTAAATTGTGGCCTAATAGTAAAATAATTTTTTTTGTTTTCGTTAAAGAGTATCCGTGAAGCGTTTTTACCTTATCTGGTTTTATTGGAATAGATTTTCCTTTGTTGCACTTAGAACTAATATAATTGCTTGTCGCACCTGTGTCGATTAATATGTTAACGGATTTACGTGTTGTTTGGCAGTGCCTCTGTAGACATGGCAATCCGTTTATTCGCCTAAAAAAGCGCTGCCGGTTTCGTAAGTATCTTCGGTGTGTGGTACAAGTGATTGTATATCTTCATCTCTCGTCTGGTTTACTCGTTGAACTTTATTCGGATTATAATTTTTTGATGAAGGCATTCTATCCCTTTTTGTTGGTTGTTGCTCCCTTCTGAGTGGGTTGTATTGCTGCTGTGGAGAATATTGTGTTGAATGTCTAAATTGTTGCGAACTATCCACTTCCATGGGTTCCTGCCGTGGTTGATGATTAAATTGAGCTTGTACATTGGGATTGTACCTCCTTCTATCTTCGTATCGTTGTGGTCCGAAGTGTGGTTTTTGGTTGTATAATTGTGTTGTAGCCAGTGTGTCGAACTGCATATTTGCGTTGTCATGGTATATGGTGCTTGCGATTGCAAATGCAGTTTCTAGGTCCTTTGGATGATGGCTATATAATGTACCGCTTGTGTATTTACTGTTGAGTCCTGTGAAGAATGTACGGACTGCTTCCTGATTTGCATATTCCGCCATGGATGCAGATCCCTTATCACCTAAAATCTCTATTTTCGAAAGTGCGAGGTTCAGTGCTTTGCTGATTTTGCTGTGGAATTCTGAGAGTGTTTGTCTTCCCTGTTTATATTTCTTCATTTCCTCGAGAAGTACGTATAATGGTCGTTGATTTGCGTAAGTGTAGTCAAGCCTGTTAATTATAGAATAAAAGTTCATCTTGGTGTTGTGGTTGATGAGGATGTCTGCAGCTTCTCCAACAATTTTTGAATTCACTATCGTGAATGCTGTGTAGTAATTTGGGTGGTTGGAAAATTGTTTGATATTTTCCATGAATGTCCATGCCCTTTTCCGCCAGGATCTATATTGGTTTTTATCCCCACTGAAGCACGGTATAGCTTCGAATGTTTTTAAATTTATCTGAGTTGCATCCTTTATGTTTGGTGTGAAGTCACTATGTTGTTCCTGCGTAGTGATTGTATGGGGAGATCGTTCCGCCTTCAGTGTATTTACCTTCAATTGAGTATTCTGCAGAGTTTGTGTGAGTACCTCTATTTGTGCTCGTAAAGCTGCGATATCTTGATTCATTATGTCGTTGTCTTTTCCTATAGATCGTAGGGAATTGAATATTTCTGCCGTTTCTGACGTTGGTCCAGCGTGGTGATTTCTCACTTTTTCAGAGATTGGTTTGCTTTTCTTCAAAGCCGTGTAATTTTTATTTAAATATCTTGAATGTCAAGAATATTTGGCTGTGGTCAAGAGTTTAGACCGGCTGGAGCCCCCAGTTAATTTCCAATTATAGGAAATGAGTAAAAAAATATATTTTCTCTTTTCTGCACCAAAAAAAATGTGCGTTTCTTTATTAAATATATTCTTAAGACTATCTATCCTATTTTTCTTAGCATCTATTTATATTAATAATTATGTTTAATGTTTCTTTGTCCTAACTCAAAATATGTTTTTCTTTGTTTAGGTTACTAGTACCTTTTTTTTTATCAGTAAAACATGTTTTGAGTTATTTGTATTAAGTTAGAAAAGAAAGAATGTGTTTCTTATCGTTACAATAGTTGTATTTATGATGTTTGTTTTATCGTTACAATAGTTGTATTTATGATGTTTGTCTTATAGTTACAATAGTTGTATTTATGATGTTTGTCTTATCTCTAGCTTAGAATAGTTATATTTGAGTTTATGGATTTATCATCTTTTATTACTATCTTAGTTATATTTGAATTTATGGATTTGTTATTACTATCTTAAAATAAGAGATGTTAACTTGCGCATTTACTTACTCTGTTTTTAAGTACCGGACATGCTCTTACATATTGAACAATAAGTAAAAAGTGTATAGTTTAATGAATAAATACAATCTTCGTAATAAGAGGCGCCAAACTTATTGTCTAAAAAAATTGTAAGGAATCCACGTCATCTACATCAGGTGAAACTGACAAAGAAACTTTTGCTGAAGAGAAGGAAGTCAAACCTCACATAATGGCAACACTTACGGACGAACAGTTTCAACAAATTTTAGCGGCTATGGGAAATAATTGCAAAGATGGAGCGTTTACTCAATGTACAGCTCGATACAAAGAGCAAAGGGATCCCGCCGCTGTATGGGAATTTTAAGCCGCCATCTGCATATACAAGGATATTGAAAAAAATTTCTGCCGAAGATGCATTACGCGGAATATGCAGCAAATTGGAGGATCGGTGACAAAGGCACGGTGAATAGTTTTGAAGAAGAAAAATACTTATTCGTACCACATTTTTACCGCCAATACCTGACTGGCGAATTTTTGCCAATATCTTTGAGACAAAATAATAAAAAAGAGAGCCAAAGGATAGTTTTACATGCAAAAAGAGGCTTCTATTTGCTCAGTTGAAAGGTTTGCATCGTGATAAACTTAGTACATAGATAGATCTCAAATAACGTAAACATCAAACAAGAAAATGCAACTAGCAACCGCTGTTGTTTTTGCCGTATGAAGGGCCCAAGTATTGAAAACTGTTATAAGAAGAAAAATCGAGATGATCAAGCTATGGAACAAATAGTAGAGCAACAACTAAATCTGCAGTAACAAGTAAACCAACAAGTTTTACTAAAAAAACCAAAGTTTTCTGGCAGCGGAGAGTGTACCATGCAAATTGTCCCACATGTTGTAAGCACTCTATAGAAAGCGCTCAATATTTAGCTTTTAATGCAATCACATCTACTACTACTGGTCACTCACTACCTACAATACACATCGAAATGTTTGGTCTGTGAGAAGAAGCAGTCTTTAATTCCGGCGCAAAGACAAGTGTAGCCAGTCTAAACTTGAAGAAAATTCTTACAGATAATGGTTGTGTATTTCAAGATGTTCGTGCAGAGATAACTTTAGCCAACGGCTACACTACCATTGGCATAGTAGTGCATACAATATGTGATGTCGTAATTGCTGATAGAATTCGGAAAATTAGACTTGTTTATCTGCTGAATTACCAAAAAAATAGAACGTTGCTAGGAGCAGACGTTTTAGAACAAGCAGGAATTGTACTAAACATGACACATGTTTACCAATCCTCTTGAAGTAAGAGTTTTGAGTATGGACCTTAAAAGCGATAAACATTCGCCAGGCACAAAGGCTATAAAAGAAATTTCTAATTTTATCAGCTTTGTTGAAAGCAAAAATACCATTTCACCATTACCCAGTACACCAAAGCATACAAACGAATATTCGCCACACTCGATACAGAACACTGCTAGAGATGCGATCCCAGTTGGAGAAAAGACACCTGAAAACACATCAACCTTATTTGGACCCCTTTTAAAAATCCATAAATCCGATCGAGAAGCTTACTTGGATAAAATTTTCATCGCCCTATATTCATTGGATGTCTACATTTTAAAAGAATCCGATGGTATTGGGCTATCCGATGAAGATCGTGTGTCATTGGACAAACTTCTTGTCTCTTATAAAGATATTTTCAGGGATTCTACACTGAGCAGCACGACCCAATAGCGATTCCCCCATACCGCTTATCAACGATCAGAAAAAATGCTTTAAGAGAAGAAATTTGCAGGATGCTTAAACTAGATATTATATTCGAGTGCCAGTCACCATGGGCCGCTCCTGTTGTCATCATACCAAAGAAAACGGGTGGAATGTACAAATTCACCAGAATGCCATTTGAACTTCGCAATGCTCCTTCCACGTTCCAGCGTCTAATTGATCGTATAAAAACCTTTTTCGGTGATACAATTCTACTGGCGTATTTGTATGACATTATTTTTTGTTCGCCTACCTTTGCACAACATCTGAAGGACTTAAAATACATTTTTCAACGACTTCAACAATTTGGGCTAAAAGTCAACTTAAAAAAGTGCCGATTCACCTGAAACGAAGTCAAGTATTTAGGCCACGTTCTCACTCTTTAAGGGATTATGACTGATCTAGAGAAGGTATCAGCACTACGAAAACGCAAAGAACCAAAAAATGTAAAAGAACTTCTTTTATTTCTGCAAGCCTGCTCTTGGTATCGCCGGTTTGTATCCTATTTTGCTGATGTGTCCAAGCCCTTTTTACATTATCTAAAAAAAAAATGCTGTATGGTGTTTGACCTCAGAATAATAAAATGCTTTCGATCATCTAAAAATGCTGTTTACATCCGCACCCATCTTGAAAAAAGCAGTTGACGACCAACCCTTTATATTAAAAACAGATGATAGTGGTTATGCACTTGGGGCGGTTCTGTTCCAGGGGGAGGGCGCAGATGAACACCTAATAGAATTTGCCAGCAGACTCCTGGAAAAACCAACGTCATTGCAGACACTCTATCCAGAGCGCCATTTGAAGTTGATCACAATAAAGTAACGCGTTGTGAAATTTTTAGTTTCTGCATAGATCTGGTAGAAAGAGTGGCAGCCAAATAAGAGAAAGTCAACAAAAAAATCCATTCATTAAAAAAATTATTGAATGTTTTGAAACCAATTCTGAAGATATTTCATACTGGTCAAATAAGGGATTTGTGATGAACGATGGTATATTGTGTTGCTACAACGATGAAGAGTCCGATGATGATCAACTGGTTGTGCCAAGTGATCAGAAGACAGAAATTTTAAGGTACTATCATAACGACGATACAGCTAGTCATTATGGCATAAGTAAAACCATTACACCTAGATACTATTGGCCTGGAATACGCAAAGACATCAAATAATACTTAATAGAATGTATTGAGTGCCAGAGATATAAGGCAACAAATTTAAAGCCAGTAGGTTTGTACCAAACTGTTTCAAGTAACAAACGATTTGAAGTTATTGCTTTAGATTTATTTGGCCTAATGCCCGTATCAGTGGATTTTTTACGTGGAAGATATTGCCAGTAGGTGGGTTGAACTCTTTCCTCTACAAGCTGCTACTGCAGAAGCGTGCGCCATGGATGAAGTTTTTTTGCGTTATGGAGTACCCCGAAAGGAGCTTAATTTGTCTCCGCCGTTATGTAGAAAGTATTGTTCTGCTTAAATATACAACACATACTAACACCGGTCTATCATCCTGATTCAAATCCAGTTGAACGTAAAAATCGTGACATGCATCAATCATCAATTATGGGATGAAAAACTGCCCGGCATCCGTTTTGCAATGAATTCTTCAGCCTGCCAAAGTATAAAACACTCGGCCGTATGTTTAACTTTCGGACGAGAACTGTAAACACGCTGAAATCACACCCTATCTTCACACACTGGCAGATGTTTTTAAAGACGTTAAGGAAAATATATATCAACAGCAAGAAGGAAACAAACAACACAGTAAAAAAAGCGACGTAAAAAACCATTGCTGGAAGTTGATTCCAGAGTATTGGTAACCATAAACGTATTGAGCAACAGCAAAAAAGGCTTTAAATCCAAATTTGCACCAAAACGAGATGGTCCGTCATAATTATAGACAGGAAGGGTAAAACATCATATGTAATCGCCAATGAAGATGACCTTACCCTCCCATTGGAAACTTAATCATGCATCGGTTCTGACACTAGTTGTGGGCCATTCAGATGGAAACCATCAGCTTCAGCGGAATGTCATCGGCATCAGAGGGGAAGTGTGTAGCATATACATATGTAATTTAATTCGAGAATAGTCGTAGTCATTGTCGTTAATTAGTTTTTTTGGTATTATGTAATATTTTCGACAATGAAATATTTTGTAATAGATCGAAATATAAAGTTTTATTAAAAATTTTTTGCAGTAGCATTTTAGGCGATAAATTAATACTTAAAAATAACAATAAAAACAAATCGACTAGCTCTTAATTCAATTTGTGGACTTTTGTATTTCATTTGCAATTTTGTTAAAATTCAAATTTAGAAAGATGTGTTTTTAAATAAAAAAAATTTTCCATTTACAAAAATAAAATGTGCAGACAACTGTTTAGTACCGTTATACCGGTAAAATTGGGTGCTTTTACTCTCTTTTTTTTACTCTTTTTTCTCTACGAAATGACTTATTTTTACAAAAAAATGTATTCTATATTGAAATCAAGGTTCTAAGAGACCTCCTTACAAAATTTTGTGCAAATCCATCCAGTAGTTTTTTCATGATGCGAACACATACACAAAAAATTCAAAAAATAGGTGTTGTGTATTTGATATATCGATTACTATCTACTCCAATATCAAAATGTTTTAAAAAATATTTCATGTACAGAAATGACTCCGTTACAGTTTCATCGTATGTATAGTTAAAAAAACTTGAAATTTGTAAAGTTAAGAAAAAACTAAAAATTAGTGTAAAATAAAACGCACCATGCCTTTCAGTTCTTCTAATTTAATTTTACGTTTTTTAATTCGATTTAATCGGACGTAAGTTTCAGATGATGTTTTCTATGCTCTTCTTTTTTTAAGTTTCTTCCCTTGATATGCATCTTTTTCTATTAAATCTTCCAATTTCTTTTAACGACTTCATAACTTTAGTATACAGTTCTGTTTGAATGTTTAATTTTGTTGCTAATTTTTTCACTCTTCTTTAGCTTTAATTTTATTGGCATTAGAACTAAGGCCTCTAGCTAAGTGTGATGTTGCTCTATAAGTTTAACCCGCAGATTGAACTGCTTACGACTGTTATTTTTATACGTAAAATGAACAAGAAAGAGTTCGGCTTTGCCGAATTTTATATACCCTTCACCATCTATGTAAATCTAGTGTAGTGAAGTTACTCCAATCAAAAAAGCAAATATTTGGGTGATAGAGAACTAAAAAAAAATTTGATACTGCATATATATAATTTTACATAAAATCGGCTCTTAGTGGGTTAAGCATTTTCTTAAAATTTTAGTATTTCATAAATTAATGAAATTTTACTTTATTTTCGGCTTTTTGGTTCTTTTTAATTAATTTTCTAAACATTTTTAGAAAGAAAAATTATTTACAAATGTATGCGGACGTTTTCCAAAGTATTTCCTTAAAGATCTCTTCAAAAGCTTTTAAATGATACCTATATTGATATTTTAAAAAAAATTTTAAAATTTCAGAGGCCCGTAACTCGAAAAATCTGGGCGAGCACAAATTATTTTAAATGATGGTTTTTTCTTATTTTTTAATTCTCCATCTCCCTATATATATATTTTTTTTTTGTTTTGGTTGGAGTGATTTCGAAATGACATATATAAATTAGAGGTAGGCGTGGTGTTTTGCCTCGAAGGACATGGACCCATTATGCTTATTTCCAATAGCAGCTCTTTCGACTCTATATCTGATCGATTGACATATTTATTTATTTATTTTTTTTTGCAAAGGCAAACTTGGTTTCAACACTAACACGGATGGACAGACGGACATCGCTCAATCGAAATCGCTATGCATAAGAAGTCAGAATATATACGAGTATGTATACTTTATGGGGTCGGAAATGGATATTATAGAAATTAACCCGAAATGATAAGCTTAGATATACCCTTTATTCCCTTTTTGTGGTGGTATAAAAACAGCATGCAAAAAATAAAATAAAATAAGCATAAGGTAAAAACCAAAAGTAAATTTATCTTTTGCTAGCGTTCGTTTTAAAAATTTACGGAAAACAATTGTTTGTCGTGCACACAAATTTCAACGACAATATTTAGCAAATTATCATTCGAATGCGACAAACGTAGTACCGATTTTTGTAATAGATTTGTTTTTTGAGTAGCATATTTAACGATAACGACAAGCGTAATACCATTAAAAAAAAAACGTAGGATTTCCGACACGACAACGACAACAGTAATAAGCCTGATTGTCTTTTGGTTTTGAATTTGTTTGAGTTTGATTGCCAAAAAATTTTTCCAATTTTATTTTTGTGTTTGTAAAAACTTATTTTTAATAATTTTATTTCCTGTTTCCTAAGGATGCCACCTAAAGGTGTGCCAAAGTATCGAAAAAAATAAAAGAATAAACAATATATTTTTAATTTAAAAATAACCGACCTAGTGCTGAAACAATAAGAAAATAAAATTAAATAATAAGGGTTTTCACGATGGGTAGTGCAAACGGTACAAATTGGAGCAAATATGCATCGTTTTTATCAGTATAACAATAAAATATACGTATTTGAAATTTACTTCGTTTGCACTAAAAAAACCTTGAGCAACACTTGAGCTCACTTCCGAAATAAAGTACGAGGGCTTCTATATATATTTCTGTCCTGGCAACACTGAGTGCTGCCAAGTGCAATCTGACATTTCCATTGGAAAGTTTGTCATTTTTAAGCATAATCGTACTCAAAACGTTTTGACGTACGACCATTATTTGTGTTGTTTACAGTGACTTGAAAAAATTAATATAGAAAAAAATGGAATTAACTCGTGAACATTTTCGTGCCATCATTTTTCACAGCTTTCGAAGTGGATTATCACGACAAGAGTGTATTGACGAACTTAAATCTTTGTATGGCGATGAAGAATTATCCTATAGCACTGTGAAAAATTGGTATAATGAATTTAATCGTGGCCGAAGCTCGCTCAAAGACGAATTCCGTGAAGGTCGTCCAAAAACGGCTGTTGTGCCGGAAAACATTGATGCCGTGCGTGAACTCATAATGCAAGATCGACATGCGACATACCGAGAGATAGAGACATCCTTGGACATTTCTTCCACCAGCATACATTCGATACTGCATGAACACCTGGCCGTAAAAAAGGTTTGTTCTCGTTGGATCCCGCACAATTTGAAAGTCGCTCAAAAAAAAGGCTCGTGTCGATTGGTACAAAGAAATGTTGCAAAAATACGATTGCGGTGCTTCAAAAGACGTTTATAAGATCGTCACGGGTGACGAATCATGGATCTATGCGTATGAGCCCGAAACGAAACAACAATCGACCGTGTGGGTCTTCAAAGACGAGCAAAGTCCAACGAAAGTTGTTCGTGGAAGAAGCACTTCGAAGCAAATGGTCGCCTGTTTCTTCGGCAAAACTGGTCATGTGGCGACTGTTCTGCTTGAGCAACGTAGGACGGTCACTTCTGAGTGGTACACTACAATTTGTTTGCCTGAAGTCATCGGAGAAATTCGAAAAACCAACAAGAGAAGACGAATCATTGTTTACCATGACAATGCGAGCTCTCACACATCGGCTTAAACCAGAGCGTTTTTGACCGGCCAAAACGTCGAATTAATGGGTCATCCGCCGTACAGCCCTGACTTGGCACCTAATGACTTCTTCTTGTTTCCGCACATCAAGAAAAAAATGCGTGGTCAACGATTTTCGTCGCCAGAAGAAGTGTTCAAAAACCATGTTTTAGAGGTGTCTCAATCGGAGTAGAAAAAGTGCTTCGACAACTGGTTTGAGTGCATGCAGAAGTGTATAAATCATGCTGGAGAATACTTTGAAAAACAATAAAACTATTTTTGATTATAAATCTTCGCACTTTCACTATTAGGCCAGAAATATATAGAGCAGTCCTCGTAAATAAAATTTTTTGACATATTTGTGAAAAGAAAAAAATATAAAAAAAATTATTTATGAGCATTATACATATATATATATATATATATATATATATATATATATATATATATATATATATATATATATAATTAAAAATTTATTAATAAACCTTACACGGCTAAAAAAAAAGACCAAGAGATAAACCAAATAAAAGATTGACCAGAGAACTCAGCGCATTGTTTTTAAAAAAATTTAAAATTTTTTTTTCACGCCGCTTCTAGGCATGTTAAAAAGCAAATAAATGTTTTTAATTTTATGTTTTGAATTCTTTTGTATATTTATTTTTGCTTTTTGATTAGGTGTCAAATTTTTTAAACAAGTAAAATGTTTTTTTTTACAAAAATGTACGCTCACGAAATACTTTATATGCACAGCAAATTTACAGTATGCAAATTTGCACAATAACCATCGTGAATAACCTTAATATAATAACAAAATACTCTTCAATTTTTATTTTGTATAAATTACAGTGTTATTTGGTGTAGTCTGTATAATAATACTGTTATGTTTTTATTGTTATAGCGCCAAAAGTTTCTATTTTTTATACAATCAATAGTGTATATCATAGAACAATCATCTGTTCGATACACCAACATGAATTTTAAATATCTTGTACATGTACGGTTTTTTAGTACACGACCAGCGTTACCGCACAAGAAATTTACTTTCTACCAATAATTTTCAAAAATCCTACCAAAATCGTTCACTGCCTACCAAAAATTTAAAAACGCATTTCTTGCACATAAACTCTGTTATACTCATTAGGTTTTTTCCCCCTTAGTTGTTGAGATGGTAGTTTGTCTTTTGGCGATTTTTGAGATGGCTGTTATGATTTAAAATAGTTTTAGAGCATACTATGCAGAATAAACACCCATCTCTTTCCTGGAGCCAATCAAATTCACTCAACCATTCGGTTCTAAATTTTCTTTTGACTGTTTCTTTACATGCATTATTAGTAAATATTTATGTAATAAATAGGTATATATTTACAATTAAAAAAGTTTACTTTCTTTTCCATTATGTCTGTTAATTTTTTTAATACGTACACTTGAAAATAAAACTTCACTCAAAAATATTGTGTAATTTCAATTTCATAATATTGTTCGCTTTTCTTAAACCAGAGATGGTTATAGCTTTAATCATCTCTATGCAAAAAGTAGATATGTTTTTTATTACACCTAAAACAGTTTTTGAAAACAGTGATAACACTATTCAAAGTTATTGTTTACTTAATTCAAAGTTACATTTCTTTTTATTTTATGTTCTGAAATTTTAAGGTGAAAAATTTACTATTCTAAAAAATTGCTAGAGGAGGGAAACCTACCAAAAATTAAAAAAAATGCAACAAACCAACCAAACTACCAAACTGTTTTTAAAAAACGAAAAACTACCAAGTTTGGTCCGATTGGACCAAAGCGGCAACGCTGTACACGACACATGTTCTTTCTTGCCGAACACGTGTTCGTATAACAATCAAATATTAAAAACTAACACTAATGTACAGAGTTGCCGCTTTGGTCCAATCGGACCAAACTTGGTAGTTTTTCGTTTTTAAAAAACAGTTTGGTAGTTTGGTTGGTTTGTTGCATTTTTTTTTAATTTTTGGTAGGTTTTCCTCCTCTAGCAATTTTTTAGCACTAGTAAATTTTTCACCTTAAAATTTCAGAACATAAAATAAAAAGAAATGTAACTTTGAATTAAATAAACAATAACTTTGAATAGTCTTACCACTGTTTTCAAAAATTGTTTTAGGTGCAATAAAAAACATCTCTGCTTTTTTGCATAGAGATGATTAAAGCTATAACCATATCTGGTTTAAGAAACGCGAACAATATTATGAAATTGAAAAAAAGAACCAAGTGAGTATAACAGAGTTTATATGCAAGAAATGCATTTTTAATTTTTTGGTAGGCTGTGAACGATTTTGGTAGGATTTTTGAAAATTATTGGTAGGAAGTAAATTTCTTGTGTGGCAACGCTGCTAATGTATATGATATATATATATGTAAAGAAAAGAGAGTGTTCGTGGCCTCACACCACCATTAACAGAAGAGGTGCAGGCAGTTGCAGTTAAGACGCGAGCGCGACGACGTGAAGAATTTGAAGAAGTTTCTTATTCCTTTATTAATCAAACTACTTTAATAATTTAATTACAAAACCTAACTTTTTTATTTAAATAAATGAATTCAAAGTCTGCATTTATATTAAATCTAAATAAAAGTGTTTTCATTATTACATTTGGGGGCTCAACCTATTGAACTTCATTTAAAAGCACAAAAAAAAAAAATATTTCTATGAAAAAAGATCTCAAATTAATGTGCGTGAAAAACAAAGAAAAAACAAAACAAACAACAAATAGTGGCAGATGAGTTTGCGTGTTAAGATCAACGAAAAGAAAAAACTGCGTATTTTGTTTTAAACAAATAGAGAAAAAAAAGTCTTGTAAGAATTAAGAGAAATTTAAAGAGCTATAATACAGAGAAAAACAAATAAAAAAATGATGGAATTAATGTGAGTGGAAAACAAAAACACGGTTATAACTTGAGATCAAAAGTAAAAGACAGTGAAGAAAAAAATTTGTGTAAAGACAATATTTTGCAAACGACTCAATCGTGTGTAGAAAAAATAACAGACGAGACAATGACAACTTCAGATGATTGTGTAGCTGTAGAAAAGTGTGATTTGAATGAGCTCATAAGAGCATTAACACTAAAAATAAACAGTGAAGGGCAAAATAATAATAGCAATGTATCAATGGAAGGCTTTGGAAAAATAATTTCGGAATTTGATGGTATTTCAGTGCCGGTAAAAAAATGGTTTGACAAATTTGAATTTAATGCGGACGCTTATGAACTTAATACGAAACAAAGTTTGTTCAGGCTCGCAGCAAAATGGTTGGAACGGCCCAACTATTTTTAGAATCGGTTAATATTAGTGACTATTTTTCGTTAAAAACGGCTTGGATTAAAGAATTTCATAGAAGTTTTAATAGTGCAGAGTTACATAAACGGTTATCAGAGCGTGTAAAACTCAAGTCGGAATCATTTCACGAATATGTCTTACAAATGAAAAAGAATGCGTCGTTAGGCGAAATTGATGACAATTCAATTATACGGTATATAGTCGATGGATTGAGTATTAAAGATGAGTATAAATATTTAATGTATTCAGCATCAAATTACAGTGAATTGCGCGAGAAATATGAAATTTTTGAACGGCTAAACAAAGACTCTACCGAAAGAAAAATAAAAACTGAGATTACAGAAAAAGAAAGTAAGGTAAAAATGAATATTAAAAAAGAACGTTGTTTTAAATGCGGTGCTGTAGCAAAAAACTGTGAATTTAAAGTAAAAACGGAAGAAACACATAATGACAATATCGTAGTTGAAGATAACCGGTTAAAAACAATTTATTTGAATAATATTGAACTCAAGTGCCTTATCGATACGGGTTCGGACGTGACTATTATAAAAGAAACTATATATAAGAAAAATTTTTATTATATGATTTTGCAAAGGAACAATTCGGTACTTTTCGGTTTGGGTAATGTATCGTGGAATGTCCTGTCACGATGAAAATTACACCTGATACTAATATGGGGCCTTTTCGTAATTCTCCAGTACGTTTGCCTATCAATGAACAACAAATGGTAAAAGAGCAAATTAGTAAATGGCTAGAACAAGGAATTATACGAAAGTCGAGTTCTGAGTTTGCGAGTAGAATAGTAGTTACAAAGAAAAAGAATGGATCCTATAGAATATGTATAGATTACAGAAAGCTTAATAGCATGGTGCTCAAAGAAAATTTTCCCGTTCCCTTAAATGAAGAAGTTTTGGAAAAATTACAGAATGCAAAATTTTTTACAGTTATGGACTTGGAGAATGGTTTCCTTCATGTCCCAATCGATGAATCAAGCAGAAAGTATACAGCGTTTATTACCAAAGAAGGCCTTTATGAATTTAATGTCGCACCTTTCGGATTCTGTAATTCTCCTGCTAATTTTGTTAGATTTATTAACTTCATTTTTCAGGATTTAGTTAACGAGAACATTATGGAACTATACATTGATGATATTGTGATTTTTGGTGCAACGGAAACTGAATGCTTAGATAATTTAAAGAAGGTTTTGGATACTGCGGCTAGTTATAATCTGAAAATAAAGTGGCCAAAGTGTAACTTTCTGCAGTCCAAAATAGAGTTTTTAGGTCACGAGATTAGTGGAGGAAAAATTTGTCCTGGGAAGGAGAAGACCAAGGCAGTACGTAATTTTCCTATACCGAAGGACGTGAAAGGAATTTAGTCTTTTTTAGGATAAACAAATTATTTCAGAAAGTTTATTCCGAATTACGCACACATTGCTAGACCGCTTACCGAACTGTTGAAGAAAGGGAGCGAATTTAAAATTACGCAACTGGAGATTGACGCTATAAATGAGTTAAAAGATGCACTAACTAAAGAGTCAGTATTGCTAATTTACAACCAAACGGCTGATACAGAGCTTCATACAGATGCTTCGAAAGAGGGATTTGGGGCCACACTGATGCAGGTTTATGACGGTAAGCTTCATCCCGTATATTACTGGAGTAAAAAGACGTCAGCGCAAGAAAGAAAATGTCATAGCTATATTCTGGAAGTGAAGGCCGCGTATTTGGCAATTAAAAAATTCAGACATTATCTTTAAGCAAACTACAACAAAGAATGATGTTCCGCGAGAAGTATCGGGTTGGATTATGCATCTTCAGGACTTTTCATTTATAACAGAGGACCGCGACGGAACCAGAATGCGTCATGTCGATAGTCTAAGTCGGAATCCCTGTACGGTGTTATTAGTATCTTCTGAAATCATAGCCAGATTTAGGACGGCACAACAGAAGGATGAACACATAAGAACTCTGAAAGAACTGTTAATGAAAGGCGCGTACGACAATTATAAGTTGAAGGGAGATATCGTATACAAATTTGTCGATGGAAATGACTTACTTGTAGTACCGAAGTGTATGCAGTACGAAGTTATTAGAAGTGCTCATGAATCGGGTCATACAGCAGTGCAGAAAACAATGCATATTCTAAAACAAAACTATTACATACCGCACATGGAGAGAAAAGTTAGCCAGTTTATTTCAAACTGTATACAGTGCATAGTTTACAATAGAAAACTTGGTAAAAAAGAAGGTTTTTTGAATTGCATTAACAAGGGTGAGAGTCCGCTTCATACGGTACATATTGACCATTTGGGGCCAATGGATTCCACTTCAAAACAATATAAGTATATCTTCGCCATGGTCGACGGGTTCTCTAAATTTGTATGGTTGTTTCCAACAAAAACTACAGGAAGCGAGGAAGTTTTGACTCGATTGAATATATGGTCGGACACGTTTGGCAATCCCGTAAGAATCATAATTGATAAGAGGCGCCGCGTTTACCTCTCATGGATTTGAGGACTTTTGCAAAAAACGAAACATAGAACACGTATTAACAAGAACAGGAGTTCCCCGCGGAAATGGCCAAATTGAAAGGGTAAACCGAACGATTATTTCTATAATATCTAAATTGTCTTATGATGATCCTCCAAAATGGTATAAATTCGTCGGCAGTGTACAAAAAGCAATTAATACATCTGTCCATAGTTCTATGAAGTTTTCACCGTTCGAATCAGAATCAGAATGAAGACCAATGATCTGAATAATATACTAGAGATACTTCGGGAAGAATTAGTTGCTGATTTTGACAATGAACGACAGAAGATCAGAAAGGAAGTAAAATTGCAAATTGAGAATGCACAAAAAATTTACAAGCAAAATTTTGACAAGAAACGTAAAAGTGAGACAAACTACAAGTTGCATGACCTGGTAGCAATAAAAAGAACGCAGTTTGTAGCAGGAAAGAAGCTGTCGTCAGAGTTCTTAGGTCCATACAAAATTACTAAAATTAAACGCAATGGTAGATATGAGGTAGAGAAAGCGGCGGCATTTGAAGGACCAATTCATACATCCACTAGTGGAGACTCGTAGGCAGTGGTGAGGAGCTATCATCTGAGGCAGATGATGATCAGAATGGCCGAATGTAAAGAAAAGAGAGTGTTCGTGGCCTCACACCACCATTAACAGAAGAGGTGCAGGCAGTTGCAGTTAAGACGCGAGCGCGACGACGTGAAGAATTTGAAGAAGTTTCTTATTCCTTTATTAATCAAACTACTTTAATAATTTAATTATAAAACCTAACTTTTTTATTTAAATAAATGAATTCAAAGTCTGCATTTATATTAAATCTAAATAAAAGTGTTTTCATTATTATATATATATATATATATATATATATATATATATATATATATATGTAGGCTCCATAACGGAACACCAATAAAAACACAACACTATATTTTAATAAATAATATTTAAACTTATACATTTATTATTTAAGTATTATTAGATATCTTAAAATTTATAGTTGTTAAGACACTTGCAAAATAAACTACTTGTCATAAATAATCACAATATCATTGAAATATTGTCAATGACAATGCATAAAAATTTTGTAGTATTCTTGTTTTTTTACTTCAAATCAATAGAACCTTAGTTTTAATATTTTATATAAAAAAAATATTTTGTTTTAATTGTCAAAAACCTCAACAAATTGGCCAAGAGGATATGGCTCAAGATATCAAAATCATAGAACTCTTTGAGATGCAAAGCAAACTGCTAGCAAGTCTTACGCAAGGAGATAAATCAAACAAGAATCAAGAATCTATAATGGAAAAATTATCAAACAGCATAACAGAATTTTGCTACGATCAAGAAAATTCTGACTTTTCACAACTGGTATGCGCGTTATGAAGATATTTTTCTCATAGAGGGAAAAAATTTGCACGACGCTGCTCGGGTGAGACTTCTTATGCGAAAACTCAACACGATCGCATATGGGCAATATTCAGCTTTTATTCTTCCAAAAAATCTAAGGGAGATATCATTTAATGAGACAGTCAAAATCCTAAACGATATGTTTGGATTACAGGAATCAATTTTTAGCATTCGCTACAAATGTCTGCAAACAGTTAAGATGCCACAGGAAGATTTATTTTCCTATGGAGCTCGTGTGAAAAGAATTTGTGAAAATTTTAAATTAGCTGAAATGAGCGCTGACCAGTTTAAATGTTTAATATTTGTTTGTGGTCTGCAATCACATACAGATTCGGAAATCAGAATGAGATGCTTGTCAACCTTAGAAGACGGTTCTGATCAAACCATCAATAAACTTATATCTAATGCTCAAAGGTTACTTAATTTGAAAAGCGATACAACTATGGTTGAAGGCCATTTCGTGATCAAAAGGGTAAGTCAAAACCCAAAACACCGTGTTGGAACTGCGGTGCTATGCACTATTCCAAATATTGCAATTATGCAAAGCACATGTGCACACAATGTCAAAATATAGGACATAAAGAAGGTTACTGTGGAAATCCAAGGTCTACGGAAAAGGTAAATCAAGGACAGAAGAAAAAGTACAAGAATGGAAAATATTCGAAGCCAAAATCAAATGTTGTTCGAGTCAACCAGATTTCTTATGCATCAAGAAGAAAATTTGTTACTGTTAGAATACAAATTCCTTCATCATCAACAAATTTGGTTGTCAGAATGCAAATCGATACCACATCAGATGTGTCAATTATTGGAAAAGAATTATGGTATAAAATGGGTAAGCCAGGCAGAAAACTAACAAATTGTTTCCTTACAAGCGCCTCAAAAGTTAAAATTAAGGTCATCATCATTATCATCTCATGTGAAGCTACAAGGTTATGAGAAATTCTGTAATTTAGTAGTTGTTAACATTGATACTCTATCCATTTTTGGTTCAAACTGGATTGAAATTTTTAGATTGTGGGACAAACCATTAAGTAGTGTCTGTTCTCAAATAAAGCAAAACGAAGTTAATACGTCAGAAGTAAATATGATCAAAACGGAGTACGCGGACATTTTTCACTGCTTCCCATTAAAGTGTACTAAAACTCAAGTATAACTTTATCTTAAACCTAATGTTAAACCAGTTTTTTGTGCAAAGAAACCTGTTGCTCATGCTATGCTTCCTTTGATAGAAGAAGAGTCGCAACGACTAGAAATGTTAGGAATCATCACTCCAGTTGATTACTCAGAGTCGGCGGCACCCATTGTTGCAGTAAAAAAACGTAATGGTCAAATTCGCATTTGTGGCGACTATTCTTCAGGTCTTGAACCACATACATATGTACCCACTGCATCGCCCTGAAGATTTGTATGCCAAAGTAGGGAAAAGCTGCTTATTTACGCATATTGACCTGTCAGATGCTTATTTACAAACTGAAGTTACACCAGAGTCAGCAAAACTTCTCACCATCAACTCGCACAAAGGCAACAATTAATGGACACTATGTTGATGGGCATTGATGATACATCAAGCTACATTGACGATATTATCATTGGAGGTAAGACAAAAGAAAAACACATAGAAAACGTAAAAAAGGTTCTTCAAAGACTTCGTGAGTATAATTTTCATATTAAAATTGAGAAGTGCAAATTTTTCGTTAAAGAGGTGAAATACCTTTGAAATATTATGTCTTCATCAGGTTTACGTCCTGATAAAACCAAAATTAAGGCAATTTTAAATCTGCCACAACCAATCAATGTATCCGAACTTAGGTCGTTCCTGGGATCCATTAATTATTATTGTAAATATATTCATAATATGACCAATTTAAGAACGCCTTTTGATCGTCTTTTGCAAAACAACACCAAATATGAGTTGTCAAAAGAATGTCAACAATCTTTTGAAAAATTTAAAAACATTTTAAATTCGGATCTTCTCCTAACTCACTACAATCCAGATCTGCCAATAAAAGTTGCTGCAGATGCCTCTGGAAAAGGCATTGGAGCATTTATATGTCATATTTTTCCTGACAAATCGGAAAAAGTAATCGAGCATGCTTCTCGTCCCCTCACTCCTGCGGAGAAGAACTACACACAGAAAAAAGATTGGTAATAATTCGCTTGAAACGTTAAAAATTCAATTACTAAAATAATAATTTGATTTGTATTATTAATTATTTATAGTCTTGATTTATTTTTTATATTAAAAGCTAACAAATGATATTTGCTTATAAATGTTAGTTGTAATACCTCTTAGAAAAGTTAACATGACCGATTTGTGTCTTTACTAAAATCTATTCTATTAAATGGAAGATGCAACTAAATTTATTCAGTACATTACTACTAAAAACCAAATTTTGGAAGTAAGAATCATAAAACTCGATTGTATATTCTGAAATCGAAAATATCTGACACAATATAAATAAAATTTTTAGGCATTACAAAAATCAAAAATATTTTAGTTCAAAAATAAAAAGATTTATTTAAAGTAGTGGTGAGTTCGCCAATATTGGTAAATGGTAAGTTCAAAGTTATCTCAGAAAAACATTTATATATAAAAATAATTTTATAATATTTAATTCATTTCGTAGCGCAAAACGTGCGGATGGGATAGCAAGTTGAAGAAACTATGTGGAAAAGAAGAAATCATGATATTAAGGAAGAAGAAAGCTGCATTCAATGGTTCGAATCATGAAATTTATAATGTATAATCTTCTTCCTATAATTTGTTATTAAAATAAAAGTAAATATTAAAAAATTATTTTGTTTTGTTAATTCACAATAATATTTTATAATCACCCAAGATTCATTTTTTAAAATAGTTGTGACTGCTATATTTATTCAGTTACTGCAATCGAATTCAAGATAATACACACAACCGACAAAATTCGATTGGCAACAAATTCGGTTCCTATAACGAATTTCTTTTCTCTGTGTACTCTCAAATTGAAGAAGAAGCGTTAGGCTTGGTATACGCAGTAAAAAAACTCCACAGGTACATTTACGGGCGGGAATTTATCTTGTGTACAGACCATAAACCACTTTTGGCAATTTTTGGTAACAAAAAAGGTATTCCTGTATACGCAGCAAACAGACTGCAAAGGTGGGCTCTTATGTTAATGATGTACAATTTTCAAATTCAGTACATAAATTCCAAAGATTTCGGGTGTGTCGATAAGACTAATCGATACCGAGCTCAAACCAGACGAAGAAATTGTAATTGCTTGCACAACTTTTAAAGAAAATTGTACAGCAGCTTTTATGGATCATTTTAATCAAATGCCTGTTACTTACAATATGGTAAAACAAGCAACACAAAAATGTCCAGTACTTCAAACAGTCATAAATTCGCTTAAGCATGGTTGGAAGTCAAATCAAAATACAGAACTTGCTCTATTTTATTCTAGAAGAGAAAGTTTATGTGTTGTTAAAGATTGTTTAATGTATAATGACAGAATTGTTATACCCAAATGTTTAAGGAAACTAATAACGAAACAGCTACATCGCGGTCATCATGGTAAGGAACGTATGAAGGCATTGGCAAAAAGTCATGTTTATTGGCCAGGAATAGATGATGATCTTGCAGTTTATGTCAGAAGCTGTCACAAATATGAAGTTGCAGCAACAGCTCCAACAAAACATACATTACAATCTTGGCCGTTGGCAACAAAACCAATGGAGCGTTTGCATATAGATATCGCGGGACCATGCAATTCTAATTATTATTTTGTGATAATAGATGCTTACTCAAAGTGGCCAGAAACATTTCAAATTCCGAATATCACATCAGCAATAATTATTGCAAAACTTTCAGTGTTTGCTAGATATGGAGATTGTGAAACAATTGTTTCAGACAACGGTACACAATTTGTTAGTGAGCAATTTAAGAAATTCATTAAATCTCGTGGAATTAATCATATTAAAACTCCCCCGTATCACCCACAATCAAACGGTCAAGCGGAAAGATTTGTTAGAACACTCAAACAAGCTTTGAAAAAACTTAAGGATGAGGGAAATAATCACGAGATACTTCAAATATTCCTTCAAACCTATCGTTCAACTCCGAGAAACAATTTAAAATCTCCATCAGAGTTATTTTTACAACGTAAAATAAAAACGACATTAGATTTGTTAAAGCCTCAAGATCCAGTTTCACATTTGCAACGTGATATTAAAATGGAGACACAATTCAATATAAAACATGGAGCTACAAACAGAGATTTTAAACCAAAAGACCTGATTTACGCACAGGTGCACAAAAATAATAAAATGGTGTGGATTGCTGGTTCGATTGTAGAAAAAGTTGGAAATGTTAACTACAATGTCTATATCTACGACAATACAACAAGATTAATTAGGTCCCATATAAATCAACTAAAAAGACGATATGTTGATAACAAAATCGACCAGTCACGTTCAATTCAACTGATGCTAGAGTTATTTGGAATCAAACATATTGTTAAAAATCAACCGAAACAACAAGAGTCAGCACAAGACAGTTTAGCAGCATCAAGTCCTGAAAGACGATTTGTAGTAAATACGCCTCCCTGTACTCCTGGAAAACAAGTTAGTCCCATGCTTACATTTAGCTCCCCCATGTGTGAAACAACTCCAATCGTAAGCGCAAGACCAAAGCGTGACCGCAACCACCAAACAGATTCGGTTTTTCCTAATTAAAGAGGGAAGATGTTAAGACACTTGCAAAATAAACTACTTGTCATAAATAATCAAAATATCATTGAAGTATTGTCAATGGCAATGCATAAAAATTTTGTAGTATTCTTGTTTTTTTACTTCAAATAAATAAAACCATAGTTTTAATATTTTATATAAAAAAATATTTTGTTTTAATTGTCAAAAACCTCAACAATAGTTATGTACATTAAATTCACTTTTACTTTTTAAGCGCGCACCTTTTAAGCGCGTGAGATACACACCAAATTTTAAATATAAAATTTTCTACATGAAATGATCAATGGTGCTGAACAATTTTCACAAAATCGAACAGAGTTCCAGGCTTAAAAGCAAATAAGTCCTACAACTTTTTTAATTAAAAGTAATTTTTTAGTTGAATTACGTATAACTTTGTATGTTTGAAGGTTTTTGAATTTTACATACATATATGTATATGTAAATGACAAGAAAAATCGCGCCAGTTTTGCTTTAAAATATTGCTTCACACAGTAAGTTGTAACGAAAATAATTAAGGAAAGAAAATACTTAATATCGTTGTGTAGTTTTTCGGCACCTTAACGGGTTATATTTATATACTTAAATACAAATACTTTTTATGAGAAATTTTAAAGCTTTCCCCTAGCAACAATGGCCCATATTCATAGTTATAGAATAAAGTAGACTCTTGCTAAAGTATACGATAAAATAAAAAGCTCTTATTATCTTTTTTGCTTTCATAGTCAAGAATAAAGTATACTTTAAGTTTAGCCGCCTTCCACTGGGTGTCAACTGTAATTTGATAAATGTTTTCATACAATTCCTAAACAAACATTTGAAAAAAGTAACCTTGTTTTTATTTTGTTCACTTTGGTATAAAAATCAGATAAAGAGTATTGTGTTCTTAAACCAAATAAAATCATTTTGGAAAAATGATTTAAAAACAGCTTTGGGTAGTTTTAAATTTAGAGTTGAGTTTCTCACCAAAAATATATTTTAAATTGTCTAGAATGAATTAGAGTCGACTTTAAAATAAAACCGATTTTAGTTCCCTTAAAGTATACTTTATTTTAACTATGAATTTGAGAATTGTTTTATAGTTGTTTTTTTCCATCGACATAAAAAAGGAGGTTTTCAATTCGACTAAATGTGCTTTTTATGATTGTACCTGCATAACTCGGTCATTTCTGAACCGATTTTGAAATTTTTTTCTTTATTTGAGAGGTTATATAAATTGGCCTTGTTTTAAAAACATTTTATAATTTTAAAATTAAATACATGTTTTTTTTTAGTGAAAAAGGCAGCGCTGTACAACTTAAAAAAATTAACTACCACTATAGCTTCCAATAGCAAAAAGTAATAGAAAAATAATGTCCCCATAGGTGACGCAAATTGACTTATATGCGGCTGAAACCTTGTAAACAAACGCTGGAAAATTTGACAAAATGCCGATTTCTATGGCCGTTATTATAACAAGTATAAAGTTTAAAAGTTAATAATTTAAGGGTGTTCCAATTGTCCATTTAATTTGATGTATAATTTGATGTATTAATTTGATGTATACTTTTGAACAGTTGTAGAAAGACGGTTAAAATTTTCAAAGAACCTGTCCATTGCTTTGTCTGATATAATAAGAACTTCGAACTTCGCCTATCCCCACAACACAATTCATTTGGAAAGCCCTTAAAGAATAATTTCACACAAAATTCCGTACAAAAATATCAATTTTAGATTTTTCCAATTTTCCAACTTTTCCGGATGGATTTTCCAAAATTTTCTTCCGGATAAAACCTTCTCCTCCAAAGTACGAACAACTGACAAAAAAATTAACAGAAATCGGCCCAGCTTTTCTCATTATAAAAATTTATTATTTGGAATCTTTTGTGTTTTTTTATTTTAAACCTGCTTGATTCCTTCAAATATAAATATTTCATGATATTCTCATCAGCTAAATGAACAGTAGTGAGATGGCTATATGGATATGCTTTCCCCGCAGTAATACATTTCAATTTGTAGTTTTAAATAGAAAAATATTTCATAAGAACATTGGCCCAAATTCATAGTTAAAATAAAGTATACTTTAAGGGCACTAAAGTCGGTTTTACTTTAGAGTCGACTCTAACTCATTCATAGACAATTAAAAATATACTTTTGGCGAGAAAGTCAACTCTAAATTTTAAAACTACCTAAAGCTGTTTTTAATTCATTTTTCCAAATTATTTTATTTGGTTTAAGAACACAATACTCTTTATCTGATTTTTATACCAAAGTGAACAAAATAAACACAAGGTTACTTTTTTCTAATGTTTGTTTTAGAAATTGTATGAAAACATTTATCAAATTACAGTTGACACCCAGTGGAAGGCGGCAAAACTTAAAGTATACTTTATTCTTGACTATGAAAGCAAAAAAGATAATAACAACTTTTTATTTTAGAGTATACTTTAAGGTACGGTCACATATGACAAACATTTGCCTAAAATTTGTTTGCTCTTGTTTGGCCTAAATTTTTTCAAAACAATACAAAATTTGTTTTGTGGTCACACTACGCACATTTATTTGCCTTTTTTTATTTGTTGAAACAGCTATGAAGCAATGTCAAATAAAATACAGGCAAAAATGGTCACATTTAAAATAATATTTGCCTTAAAAATATATTCGATCAAACCGAAAAAAAACATAAATTTATTTGCTCACAAACTGCTGTGCATGGGATGTCTTCACTGCAATTCAATTTCTTCGGCATTATTTCAAAGTTATTGCAAAGAAAACGTGTAAAATATTATTAAATGCTAATTACAAATGATGAAAAATAGTTGATACTGTTAAATATTTAATTGCAGTACAATATACATAAGTTCAAAGCAAACAAACAATAGCCATTTGTAGTCGGAGCAAAAATATAAAACTGTCGAAAAATTTTTTCCATCTAGGCAGACTCTGGGCGCATCTTTTTAAAAGTCCCAAATGAAGTTTTTATTCTCTTCCTATAATATACTTTTCCTATACCTTGTACGAGAAATGAAATCCCAGTTTTTAATATAAAAATAAAATATCCACCGCTGATAGCCATAAACTATAAAAGTTGGTCAAATAATGGTGGCTAATATTATATTTATGCACCCGCATGTATTATTTATAGAGATTCCATTAAAATAACTATTACTCATAATGGCAATGTGAGAAGAAAGTTTATAATGAATAACTCCCATGTATGAAAGTTCCAAATAAACAAAACCAAGCAACAATATCAAATTTTTCATATTCTATGCTATAAAGAAGCTCCAAAAGGTGTTTTAAAGAAGGAGCACAATAAGAGGACGAAGCTAAATAGGAATTAGATTCCACTTCTTAACAATAAATTTTAAATCATTCATTACATTTTTTTGATTAAAATTTCTAAAAACTTTTAATTTTTTTCATATATTTTTCAAACTACAGCTGTTTATTTGTTTACTTGATATAAGTGTAGACAAATAATATTGTTACGTTTATTTAAATTTATAAACGTTTTATTAATGAGTTCTTTATTTGCAAAATAATTAAACACACAACTTTTAGAGTTTTAATTAAATTACACTTTATTTAATCAATTATTTGACGATTTAACTATTCCCGATTAATAACACACGCTGGCAACTTTAATTGTTGTACCACAAGATCTTAACTAGATGACGCTCACAATACGAATGAATCAGCACGTATTGGCGTTGCTTTTATATACCCTATTTTTAGGCGTTCTTGAATGTTCGAGAATTTCTACCGCCATCTATTGCGCAGTTGAAAATGCTGCGTTGCAACTTTTATCTCAGACACATTAGTGAGCATTATTATTTACTTCTAGAACCTTCAATCATTATTTAAAAATACATGTTGTGTATTTTTATTTAGTTGTTATACAATGCAGGTGTGTGTATGTTTGTGTATTGCGTTTGTTTAGTCATCGCTTTGTGTTAGTTGTTTTTGTTTTGCAATAAAGATGTTTTATAGAAACTTCTAGCTTTAAAAACAAACACAAAAGGTTATTTCGTTTCACTTTCTTGGCGTCCATTATTTCAACATCTTTTTATGATTTTAATAAAGCATCTTTGTAACAATATGTTGAAATAAAAAGTCGCTTTAATTAAAAAGCCAATTTCACAAAGAATGAAACAACAAATATGCAAAATTTTTATTGGGATACAAAGTTCTAAAATTTTTAAGAAATTTTAATGTTTCAGATTTCGGGAAATAGGGGAAAAACTCTTGTACATGTAGTTTTTAAAAATTTTTACATTATAACATACCGTCAAACAAATATATTTATATTAAAAAAATCTGTTTACATTAATTGCAAAAATAATCTTTCAGCTTAGTACTTATAGAACATATATCTTTTGATTGCAAATCGAAACTTATGCAGGAACAGTTTAAGTGCTTGAAATGGATATTCACTAATGACTCTTAGCTTTATTCCTACGCTTCGAGTAGGGCGGAAGAATTATTTTGGTTTTGTTCTGCACATAGCCGAATTTGTTCGTCTCTTTAAGCAGTTAAAATGCGTGGGCACTGTGCAAATCTTAATTAAAGTTTAATTTATGTTGGTTAAATTTAAGCGTGTTTAATTCTTGTTTAATATAAATTAATCGATATTGATTCTTAAAGTGAAAGCATGTTGCTTGTTGTCATATAAAACTTCATTTAAAAGTTATCTATAAGCTTTTTAAAACAAAATGCATCTCAATCTTATCATAGGTTTATGTGGAGATATATAACAGTATATAATACAACTTTAACTTAACTTTAATTTAACGGCAACGCAAATTTTCAAGTATATAATTTTTTACTTTAAACTAATACTTAACTAAAAATTTATAAAAGAATATTTAATAATCCCCAATGCCACATCTTTTTTACATACAACTTTGAAACTTTTCACCATTCTGAGGCGAAAATGTCGAAATATACCAAATTATATATAAAATACTTCGATGATATTTAACTCGAAAAATATTTCTTCCGAAAACTGCACTTTATTATTTTTTATCTATAATTTTATTTTTAATTGCTTACAGTATTTTGCTTTTATTTAATACACATAAGTTTAAAATTATCAGCGAGTTTTTCCGAAACCTAATAATTTAATTTAAATACTGGGCAACATTGTTGATACAGCTGTTATTTGCCTCTGTTTGTTCTTACAAAAACTTTGTAAGAACAAATATTTATTTGCCTAAAAATGAGTCAAATATTTGCCGTCGAGTGGTCACACTATGTATACATTAGAAACATTTTTGTTTACTGACAAATAATTTCATTTGCCCAAAATCAGCTGTGATGTTATTTGCTTCTAATTAATATTTTGTGGTCAGACTACGGCAAATAAATATTTGCCGATTTCAGTCAAATGTTTGACTAATGTGACCGTACCTTTAGCAAGAGTCGACTTTATTCTATAACTATGAATATGGGCCATTATGTTTAAAGTAAATTAAAGGGTTTTATATTAGTTTATGTGATTTGATGAATATTGCCAAACTGTTGAACTATTGTAGACAGACTTTTGAAATTTGCAAAGAAACTGTAATACTGTGTTGCCAAAACGGCGGTTTTCCAGCTAGATCTAGTGGTTTTTTGCTAATAAAAGCGGGAAGTTAGAAAAAAAACCGCTAAGTGGTTTTTCAGCTGTGAAAACTTTAGTTGGCGGGTTTTTAGCGTTTTTTAAGCTACAATAAGTTGCGTTAGTTACAAAGTAAGCTACACTATTTATTAGTAACCTGTTATAAAAATATAAAGATTATCCGTCTCTGCCTTGTTTTTTTTTAACTGTTAAAACAATTAATCCAAAGGTAAATAACGAAATATATTTTAATTGGGCCATGAAAACTTTTTTTAACTAATGGAATCTGTCATTTCAGATTACCAGAAAATTGAGACATTTTAGAAAAAACTGATAAATTATCAGTAAATATCGTATTTATAACAAAAAAAAGAGGATGCCTCTTAATATTTGGAACAACTGGGTTATAGCCCGGAAATAATCGAAACAATTTAAAATCAGCTTAATAATATAAATGCTATAAAATGGAATAATCTAATGGATACTACATATTTTTGGTACGAGGTTGCGATTATTACGCATGCCATGGTCTAATGCAGAAGTGCAACGAGTTGTTAGTCAACATAATAGAGCTAAATCAAAGCTCAGAAATCGTTTGAAAGCCAATATGGTTGATGTTATTTTAACCGTTAAGCCCTAAACACTTAGACGACAGCAGGCAGCAGACAGCAAACTGTCAAAAATAATATACATGTGTTTAAATGAAAACGATTATTTTGACGACATCACAACAGCACGACTACACGACAGCATTTGCTGCTGCTGCCAACTTAGGCTATTTTCTATTTTGACGGGCAGCAATAAACAAATATAATGTTGCCATTATACATATAAATTGGAGAAATAAAAACAAAAACATTTTTTTTAATATTAAACATAAAAGAACATTACAAAAATAAAATAAGGAAATAAATTTATGTGTTTTTATAGCTTTTGTCATATTATTACATTTTTTATCAATAACTTTAATTTTATTCATTATAAAATATATGTATGCGGTATCCCTTAAATTTGTATTGCTAAAGTACACAGCTGTTGTTGCTGTCTTTAAAATAATTATGAAGCTGACTTCAGAGCAGCATTTGAAGTTAGCAGCATTTGAAGCCGTGAAGTTGTGAAGTCTGCTGTCGTCTAAGTGTTTAGAGCTTTAAGAATGTCAATTTCTCAATTTTTTATTCGCCTCTTTCTAATTACTTTGTTGCTTTAGATATGTTCTCCGTCTGCATAACAAATACTGCTACGATTACAAGATCCGACAAAATTTATAAACTTAATCGGAACCTCAATCAAAATCTTAACTAGAGATGAATAATTTTTGCCATATTCATAAAAAATAATTAAAGTTTATTTTATGAATACGGCAGTTACCATTTAAAAACAGTATTAAACAAGTAAGAGTGCTATTTTCGGTTATGCCGAATCTTATGAACCCTTCACCATGTAAATTTAGTTTAGTGAAGTAACTCCAATCAGAAAAACAAATATTGGGGTGGCAGAAATTAAAAA
Organism: Gymnosoma rotundatum; assembly: GCA_916610165.2. Classification (NCBI taxonomy): domain Eukaryota; kingdom Metazoa; phylum Arthropoda; class Insecta; order Diptera; family Tachinidae; genus Gymnosoma; species Gymnosoma rotundatum. The sequence continues at coordinate 76,682,937 of OU744338.1, read as the reverse complement.
ATAAAAAAATGGTACTGCATATATATTATTTTACATAAAAATGCCATCGGCTCTTACTAGGTTTAAGATCTCTTCAAAAGCTTTAAAATTATACCCTCATTGATATTTAAAAAAATTTGAATATTTCAGAGCACCGTAACTCAGAAAATATTGGTGAGCGCCAATTTTTTCAGGTAATATTCTTTTTTCTCTTTCTTACTTTTTAATTTTCTATCACCCTATCATGCTGATTTCCAATAGCAGCTCTTTCGACACTGTATTTGATTTACTGATTTATTTTTTGTGAAACCAAGTTTGTCTCGGTGAAGGGTGTAAAAATAAATTGTTCAAGAAACTTTTTAGCGGTTTATATCAGCGTTCTTTTCGACTAGTTAGCGGTTTCTAGCGTTTTCTAAAGTAATATCTAGCGGGAATTGGTTCAATAGTTTTGGCAACAGTTACTGTATTGCCAAGTCCGCTATAACAAAAAGTATAATATTTGGATTTAGAAATTAAAGGGCACCATTTAGTTTATTTAATTTATGTACATGCCCCAACTGTTGAACAGTTGTAGAGAGAGGTTTAAATTTAAAGGGTGTCCCAATAGTAAATGTATTATGATAAATGTTACCAACTTTTAAGCCGTCATAGATAGACATCTAAAATTCGTTTTGAAATCGGTTTATTTTGGAAGAATTATTCTAAATCTTTTTTTTAATTCCTGGCTCACAATCAGGTTCACTATCACAACAAATGAGAAAACTTTGTAATTTTATTGCCTTCCATTTAAACTTGTGTACATCTCAAGATTTTTCTTTAAGCCGTATAAAAACATTTGTCAGTATTACCAAAGGAAAATATACCGTATAATAAAAATAAATTGTAATAGCGTACAATTTTTAAAGGTTTTATTTAAAAGTAAATACAAATGCTGTATGGTAAAATAACAAAGTTTTTCCAAGTAAGTTTGTCATTTGTGGTTTCTACAATATCCATTTCCGACCCCATAAACTTAAAAGCAGTTCTTATGCTTAGCGAAGTCGATTGAGCGATGTCCGTCTGTCCGTCCGTGTTAGTTTTGAAATCAACTTTGCCAAGGTGCTAGATGAGCTAAAGAAAATTTAAATACGCCAAACGATCATAAATATTATCGAATATTTTGCTATTAAAAAATCAGCCAGATCGAGCTACGTCCTTCAAGGCAGCGGGCAAAACACCTGCCTCTAATTCTTCCATATCATTTGCAATAGTAAAGTAACTTTAATCAAAAAACAAATGTATGGGACGATAGAGAACTGAAAAACAAGAAAAAAACATCAAGTGAAAAATTGGGGCTCGCCCATATTTTTCGAGTTATGGGTATTGAACTTGTCATAGAAAAGTATGATTGTACACCATATTTTTTAAATTACAAAATGGGTATCATTTTAAAGCTTTTGAAGAGATCTTTGAGCAAATTCTAAAATGTTTTAAAAATTATTAACCCATTAAGACCCGCTGACAGTTTTATGTAAAATTATATATACTACTTAATTTTTTTTAATTCTCTCCCACCCCAATATTTGTCTTTATGATATGAGTTATTTCGCTAGATTTACATTAATGGTGAAGGGTATATAAGATTCTGCATTGCCGAATATAGAGCTCTTACTTGTTATATTTAAGTTTACTTTTAAGAATATCCGTTAACCGTTTGCTGATGAACACAGGGGTAATTTCAAATTAATTCAAACTTTGCAAAACTGGAACCACTAACTCACTATCCGCTCTAGCAATTTTAGAGATTTTGTGCCAAAAGTTTTCCTGTGTAACATTTTCTTCGTTTCATTCAGTAGCATTAAGCTTTGAAATAGAGATTTTAGTTTTACAAATATACTTAGGTAAACATTATCAATTTTACAAATTTATCTATTGTTTTAATGTAAAAGTTTCCAATAAAATTTTATCACATACTAAGGTAAATATGTTTACTAAACAGTCACCGACTAGAATTCAAAGCGTTCTTATATACGGTTGATTCTTCTGTCAAATTGAAAAAAAAATTTCAAAAAAATATAAAAATATAATTTCTCAAAAAAAAAAATTTTTTTGTTTGAAATATTTCCTGAATTCGTTTACATTTTTTGTTAACCACATTGTTTTTTAAATCCACTAAAAAGTCGCGAATAGTAATATGACTGATCCTGGGGGATAGCCGCTGGGCAATACTAGCGGATCCCCCTCGTACCAAAAAAAAAGAACAAACTTGGATATTATAGATTCATTCCCAGAATTGCCAATAATTCAAAAACCTGATCCGAAATACATAGTAATTTCCGCAACTTCTGGTAATAAGAAATTACAAGAATACTCGTGCTTCGCCGTGAACCGATCATTAAAACTAATTTGTTCCGACATAATACGCGTATCCGCATTAAGAGACGAAAATTTACTCCTTCTCATAGGCAGCAAAACAAACGCAGAAAAATTAATATCAACAAAAAACTTACCAGAAATATGTAACATAAAATGTGAATACCACTCAAATTTGAACCACTCGAAAGGGACCATATATGCTCTATATTTAAACAATGTACCTGAAGCCGAAATTGTAAGAGAACTTAAATCACAAGGAGTCGTCGAAGTTTACAAATACCAAAAACAAAACTCTGATGGTAATTTCTCCCCATGTGGAGTTATTCTCTTAACGTTTAACAAGTACTCCATTCCTGACAAATTAGATATATCGTGGCATAAAGTTAAAGTAAGACAATAATTTCCCAACCCTATGCGTTGCAAAAATTGCCAACTACTAAGACATACCAAAAAATGGTGTAAAAACAACCCGCTTTGCGATAACTGTAGTCTACCTCCCACTCTCCAGCCGAGTGTACACGTACTTTATGCATTAACTGTAACGAACAACACCGATCTAGCTCCAAAGAATGCAAAATATTTAAACAACAAAAAGAAATTCTTAAAATAAAAACAAAAGAAAAATGCACTTTGCGAGCAGCAAAAGAAAAATACTGAAAGCAAGCACTAACAACTTCACCATTATCTCAGTTATTTTCTGATGTTCTAATAATAATTTAGTAAACAAAACAACCAATATAAATCACAAATCAAATAAAAAAACAGAAACCCCAATAAAAAATATTAACTTTCCAACAACTTCTACTCAAGCAATAAAAAAATCTGAACCAACAAAAAACAGTGCAGAACTAAACATTCCTACAACAAACGTGCATGAGAAAAAAATACAAAAGTCTTTGATAAGCAATCAAAAATCACAAACAAATACCGTTTTAACCAGATCAATGGAAAAAAATTCAACAACTACAGCAAACACCAATATACCAAAAGAATCGCTTAACTTACTTCATAATAAAATTAAATTATTCCTGCAAAATCTGTTAAAAACTTATGTGAAGACGAAATAATATATAAATTAATAGAAATTATTTTGGCTTAAGTTCATTTTTTTTTTTTAGTTTCTAAAAACCTTTTTTTAGAAAGAAAATTTATTTTTACAAATGTAAGCGGACGTTTTCCAAAGAAAACAAGAAAAATTAGACGCTAGCAGAATGCTGCATTTTCTGGACCGCTACTACCTTCATCAGCATTCTTCGCATCTATCTACCTTAGTTGTGTAAATTATAAACATCATCTATTTAACCAACTAACTTTGTAAATAAGAATACGAGAACACTCATATTCATATCAACATTAATTTGGTTAAACGAAATCTACACACAAAAAAAAAAAAAAAAAAAAAAAAGACGAAATAATGTTTGAAGACGAATAGTTTACTTATTTTTTATCCAAAATGAATCTCAGAATCTTACAGTGGAACAGTAACGGCCTCATAAATAATTATCACGACCTACAACTCCTAATAAGAGACAATAATCCCGACATTATTTCATTACAAGAAACTCATATCCCACAGAGAAAAAACGACATTATTTACCCAAAACAATATATTGCTTTCTTCCATAAGAAACCTGAAAATACTACGGGTAAACAGGGTATAGCTTTACTAATTAGAAAAACAATTCCCCACCGTTTAATTCAAGTTCATAATACCCCGACAAGTATAATTGTGGAAATAGATATTGGTTTGAAATTTTCAATAATAAATACTTATATTCCACCTCATGAAGCAATAACAGAGAGCAGTCTCAAACGCTCTTCTTTTAACAGGTGATCTTAATTCTTGGAGTGTACTTTGGGGTTCAGCTCAATTAAACTCTAGAGGTAAAATTATTGAAAATCTTATACTAAATGAAGACCTTGTTATATTAAACGATGGCCGTCCTACTCATTTTACTACTCACAACAGTTTTACAAATATAGATATATCGCTTTGTTTGTCACATCTTGCGCCAATTTGTTCATGGAAAATCTCAAATTTTTTACACGGTAGCGATCATTTCCCAATTTTTATAGAAACAATTAGTACAGCAGATTTTATAAAAGTTAAACACATTCCAAAATACAAAACTAACATGGCAAACTGGGCCTTCTATCAAAAACAGGCTGAGGAAAAGTTTACAAATTTTCAAATTACTAATAACGTTAACCAACAAGCAGTATTACTAGTGAAATCTATAAAATTTGCAGCTTATAAAAGCATTCCTCAATCCCAAAGCATTAACTTCAAATCTAGAGTTGCATGGTGGTGCTCCTACCTATAATCTTTAAGAGATAAAAAGCAACAACTTTGGCATAATTTCAAAAGGACTAGAACCGACGATAACCTAAATATGTACAAAAAATATAAAGCAATGCTAAAGAAAGCAGTGAAAGAAAGGAAGGCTGCGTGCCTACAAGCCTTTACAGAAAAAATTAACCCAATGTACCCTCTTTAACGTATTTGGAATGACATTAAAGGATTGACAAATGAAAATTGCTCAAATTCAGTAAAGTATCTAAGAACCGATAACATGTTAACGTCTCCAATAGATATCGCGGACTATTTTGCAGAACACTGGTCATATCTATCAGAAGATAGGAATTTCTTCCACGATTTTCAATCAGAAAAAAAATAAATTTTTAAATTTAAATTACTGCCCGATTTTACTTAATAAAAATGGGGAAAATATAGAAAAGCCTATTAACATGACCGAGCTAGAAGATGCTCAGCCTCAGGTAAAACACCTGGCGAAGATCGAATATCTTACCCAATGTTAAAGAATTTACCCATATCTGCGAAAATACGCATCTTAAATTTTTACAATAATATATTTTCATTAAAAACCTTTCCTCAATCTTGGAAAATAGCAACAGTTATACCAATACCTAAACCTAATAATGATAATACAGCTATTTCAGGATTTAGACCAATATTCTTACTTCCTTGCATTAGTAAAATATTGGAGAAAATCGTTTCCTGAAGATTAATGTGGTTCATGAAAGTGAATAATTTTATTACTCCCAATCAACGTCCACAATCGTAAACAGAACTCGCTCTATAATCCTTTCCAAAATTGATTACGCACTCCCGATTTATGGATTATGCGCCTCATCAACATTATAGTTAATTACAACCCCGTACCATGCCGCTGTACGCCGCAGCGTTGGCGCCTTCAGAACTAGCCCAATTAGAGCTATTTTAACAGAGTCCGGCATGCCTACAATTAAAGACAGATTCAAACAGCTTACGCTAAAACTTATTCCAAAGCTATATATTTGCACGAACAAAATATTGTTCGAGGAAGTATCTAAAGCGATTAAATAGCAGCGAACCTATAGACTCCAGTCCACTATTTTTAAATGCATTAATTTCTTTCATAAACTTAATTATCCGATTCAACCACTAAAACAAAAAGAAATGCCAGTTCCGCCTTGGTTTTTAGATAAAACATCTTTTATCTTAAACTTAGTTTCGCTACCAAAAAATTGTACAACACTAGTTATCTATCAACAAATTTTTAAAAATTTATCAGATCAATTTATGAAAGAAAATTGGAATTTGTTAAACACAGATGGCTCTAAGACGTGCGCGTACACAACATTTGCAGTCGTTAATCACAACGGTAATAGCGTAAAACTGGGTCACTTAGATAATCATTGTACAAACTCCACAGCTGAAGCCTTCGCAGTCTTTAGTGCCTTAGAATATGCCTGTAAGACTAAGTTAAAATGTATAATTTGTACTGACAGTCTTTCCACAATTGCTGTTATCCAAAACACCTTGTATGACTCTCCATTAGTTAACCGTATAAGAAGCATGCTGATCAAACAGAGCGACGTCAGAGAGTAGCTGCTGAAGCAAATCGTAGACCGACTACAAAATTCCACACTTTTGAACGTAATGATATTTTAAATAGCATAGCAACTCATTTAGAGGCTGAACGTCTTCAAAAATGGGGTCAATATTAACACAAATATAAATCCTACAACCCGGAGGTTAAAAAGCAAATTTACCCTAACACGTGTTCCAGAGCTGAAATAACAATTTTCGCAAGATTAAGATTTGGACATTGCAAATTTTCACACCAACACCTACTGGATAAAACACCGCTTGTAATACACAATTAACAGTTCCACACCTCCTAAATGAATGCATTATCTACAACACGTCAAGAAGAAATATCTTCAACGGTAACCTTCCGTCCGATCTTTTGAAGAACATATCTGTAAATAACATTAAGTTAATCTGTAAATTTATAAAAGAAAATAACATTCAAAACCAAATATAATTCTAACTTTCTGGTCGAAGGCCTCTTTGTGCTAGTACCTTAACTTTAAGTCTTTTAGTTACACTAATTGTATTAGGTAATTAAATTATAATAAATAATAAATAAAAATGTTTACTAAATTTTAACAAGAAATTTAAATATTAGGTGTCAAGCAACTAAATAAAAAAATCTTAAATCTTAAAAAAAGATTTTCAAATCTTTTAAATTAATTCAAAATCTTCATTCTGGCATCGCTGTATATCACTCTTATTTGGTTTTTTAGCTGTTAAGCTGGATTCACCCACTGTTTCCTAACAAAATTTTTGTTCCGAAACAATTTTAGTTTTTTTGAGAGTTTGTTCTGAAACGATTCATCCACTTCGAACAATTTTTCTGGAAAAACAAAGCTACCATATGAAACATATGTGTAAGCAAGATGTGTTACTTTACAAGCAGGCAGCACTGTGACAGAAGATTGAATTCAGAGAATGCCGTTTTTTTGCGTTTTTTGTGTTACAGACATAGTTTTAGTTTTGTTATAAATAAATTCCAAATTAAAAAAACTTTCATAATTAAATAAAAAATGAATAAAAGTAAAGTGCTTCTTCTAATAGCTATTGAAATCAAAAAAGCTTTTTTACTGGCAATGTATATATATAAAAAGAAACTTTTTTTCGCTTTTTAAGAAATTGTTTACTACAAATTTGTTAAAATTTTTAAAGAAAAAATTATTCAGGAAAAAAGTCAGTCAGGTTGCTTGGCAGCTTTACTTTTTAAATTTGCAAGCAGTTTTACCTTTTAAATTTATATGCACATATACATATATTTAATATGTACATATATTATGATGTGGCAGCTCTTTGAAAAAATAAAGTAGTTGGCAGCACAGTTTCATTGTCTCGGAACAAAAATTAAAAATAAATTGGTTAAGCTGAAATTGTTCTGAATTGAGTTTCTCTTTCTCTCTCAAAAAAAAAAAAAAAAAAAAAATATCTGTCTACAACGGTTTTAAAGGTGACGCAATGTACATAAGTACTTGTTATTGTGGGCAGATTTTTTAAAAGCATTGAAATTTTTAATTTAACAATTTTTAATTTTATATAACACAATTAATAAAAAAAATCGTAACAAAAAATCGATAACCATTCAAAAAAAATCAGGAAAATCTGAGAACTAATAAAAATCTGTTTTCTTTAAATTTGACGTGGTACAGACATTTCCAGGAGTCTGCCTGCAAAAATTCAGCTCGATTGGATCACGGAAAAAGGATTAAAAATCGATCCAAAGTCTTTTACGTAGGCGAAAAGAAGGATACTACGAGCTTTACACTTTATACATAAAAAAAATTCTGACGTGTACATGAAAATCGCCGATACATGAGCATTTTTATTTTTACTCCCCCTTCGGAAAATATTTATTTGGTTCATAGAACAGAACAAAAGCACATTTTTGCGACACGGTGTTATTAAAGCAATATTCATAAGTATTTCGAACGTAATATTTAAAAAAAAAATAAATCTGGAATTTTTAGTGGCGGATACATAAATATTTACATAAATTAAACCATTTCTCATACAGTAAATGGTTAATTTGAAAAAAAATTAATATAACGATTTAGTAATCGAAATCCCAGGAAAGTTTTAAAAATTCTTAAACTTGGGTTTTTTCACTATTTACAATAAAACAAGTGTGGCAGACCTTAATGACGTTTAGTGGAGATGGCAAGCTGGTCGAGGCACGGCAATAGCTCGCCGGAAATGGGTAAGTTCTTTCCAGTAGGCTCTGTCCACATTTAATCTTTCCTGCCAGATTTTTATACTAAAAGTATTTCACATTTTAACTCTGACCAGTAATTTAAATTAGAAACGGACAGACTTACGATAGCAAAACATCAATCTATCAATGCTAATGCTCTACGCGTTTTATATGAGACCTATCAACAACCGGTCTCATATAAACGCATCCCTTCAGGTTGCCCACCCCTAGTATAGCATACTTCAGCTATCCCTGGCTCCTGGTCACCTGTATTGCAATTTCTAGAAACCCCTGATTAAAACTTACCAATTTATCTCGATTTACATAATTCTATTCTATCTTTATAATGGAAATAATAAAAGGATTAATATATTTAATTTACAAAACAATTTAATTTGTTCTTATTTATTATATACATATTTAATAATGTTGCATACCAATAAACATAGTGAATATACACGTAAAGAAAAATTAACATAATAAGTAAATTACCATTCATAATAAAAAAAGTCAATAAAAACTGTTATTGAGTTTTAATGTGGATTTATTGAAACATAAGAATGTAATAAAGAATAGAATAAAACATAAGAATAATGAAAAAGCATTTAACAATTCATGGAAGATTTACAGAGTAGTAAGTAACAGTGTTGTAGTTGATCTGCTTCGTTGCTCTAAGACCTCCCCTCGAAGTGTAGAAACTACAAGCTGCTCTATTCTTTAATCAGTAAACCCAGGTTTCTTGAACACCAGTTAGGTTTGATTTTGCTGAGACCTTTTGTAAGCATGTCCGCGGTCATTTTCTCAGTTGACAAATATTTAAGAGTTATGATGCGGTTTCGAATGCAATCGCGCACAAAACGGTGACGAATTCCGATATGTTTCGTGCGAGAGTTGTACGCGAAGCCTTTTATTAGTTTTCCTGCACTTTGGCTATCGTTGAATTAAGTAACATCTTCGTTAATTATGCTAATGTCGTTGAGCATGTCTCTAATATAAATAGCCTCTTTCGCAGATTCGGCTTTTGCTAAATATTCGGCCTCGGTGCTTGATAGCGCAACTGTTCGCTGCTTACGTGCCTCCCAACTTATGGCACAGCCCCTAATGCGATTGCGTAGCCTGTATACGTCTGCGTCAACGACCCCGTATAGTTGCAGGTTAGTTTTATTATAACAAAGTCCATAATAGATTGTTACTCGTATATATCGTAAAATCCGTTTGTCATGTAGTTGACAGCAAAAGCAATATCCGGGCGTGTTGTAACTGCCAAATACATCAACGCTCCTAAAAGCCGCTGATAAGGATATTTCGACATCACTTTCTCATCTTTAACTGGTGGACAAATCAATTAACAACATATCTCAATTGGAGTTGACGTGACGTTGACTTCTACGTAATAACGTTGTGACAAGAAAACTGTATTTGTTTCTAAGTTTTGGTGAAAATCAATTCCCAAACAACGTTTAACTATACCAATATCTTTCATATCAAAAATTTGTGATAATTCCAATTTGGTTTTGTTTAACCATTCAGGTTTATTCGATGCCTGCAATATATCATCTACATAAGTAAAATTTTATCGTCTTCCTTTTTTGAAAATAAGCAGGGATCCTTTTTAGTTGCTTTCAGACATAACTTTTTAAGTTGCTTTGTTAGTTTATGATACCACATTAGTCTTGATTGACGTAAGCCATAAAATGCTTTCTTTATAAGACATACAGGGTTTTTAAGGCAAGAAATATTATTAAACCATTTACCTGCTGTAACTGCTGTTTGTTTTGTGCCGCTTAATTTTTTCTGAGCCAGTAGGCTTACCAGACTTTAATTTATTTAAAATTAGTTCCAACTGACTCGGAATTTCGATATATACACTTTCTTCAAGGCTGTAATAACATCCATTTGATGAATCTTTAGCTTCAGTTCCGCAGATAGTGCTGCTAAGAGTCTTATTGATAAAGATCGAGCAACAGGGGAATACATTTCGTGAAAATCTTCTCCTGGACGTTGGGCATAGCCTTTTGCTACGAGGCGCGCCTTCTTTCTGCCGTCTTCTTTCGTACAAAACACTAATCTGCTGCCAATTACTTAACTTTGGTACGGCCTCTCAACTATTTCCCATGTGTTGTTACGTATGTGCGCTAAATACTCGTCTTCAATTGCTGCTGTCCAACTGTCGGCATCTTCTGCTTCCATGGCTTGACTGTATGTTTTTGGATCAGATGGTGTTGTCAAAAATGCGAGCTCACACTCTTCAAAGTTCTCATCTTCAGATTGAGCTTGTGGTTCAACATCAGATTCACTTTCTTCATCCTTAGTTGAATGAAATAACTTCTTTGGTCCACCACGGGTACCTAGCCTTTGCAATTTCGCACGACCTCTTCTGCGTTTTAATAGTTTTTTTCAACACATAACCTTTGCAACCGAATATTTTGATGTGCATTACTGACGGTTTTTTATTTGTCCACAGTTTGTAAGGAATTTCTCCATTTGCTTTTGTAATACATCTATTTCGGATATAACACGCTGTGTTAATTGCCTCAGCCCGAAAGGAGGGTGTTGAACTTGAGTATTTCTTCATGCATCGTGTCATTTCAAAGAGGGTCCTATTTTTGCGTTCGGCCATTCCGTTTTGTTGAGGTGTGTTGCTAAACGACGTTTGATACCGTGTTTTTCCAAATATAAATCAATTTCACGGTTACAATATTCTCGACCGTTGTCCGACTGAAGAGCTTTTATTTTTCGGCCAGTAAATGTCTCTGCTGTGTCTTTATATTTTTGAAAAGCTTTTATTACTTCAGATTTTTGTTTTAAAAAATAAATTTCATAATATAATTTACTTTATTCGTGCTTGATTCCTTGAAATATAAATATTTCATGATATTCTCATGAAATATTTATTAATTTAAACTAAACTAAAAATGAAATGTATTACTGCGGGGAAAGCATATCCATATGGCCATTTCACTACTGCTCAAATAGCTCAGTGGATTTTACCCAAATTTTGTATAGAAAACTAGAAAGTCTTATATCAAAAGCCAAATTGATTAAATGAGAACTCCATTGAATCAATAAGACAAAAGACAATAAAAACTCAAAAATGGTTTATACAAAAAACACAGCAAACATTCAGTAACTATTTTTATTTTTTTCTTTCATTTTTCTACATAAGGGATCCCATTGGGAACCATTCATATGTATTTGAAAGATTCAAAGAAAAAATAAAAATTGAAAACAATTTTAATTAATAAGCAACGTGCACATGCAAATATATCAATATGAAAATTTATTATTCGGAATCTTTTAAAATTTAATTTACTTTATTCGTGCTTGATTCCTTGAAATATAAATATTTCATGATATTCTCATGAAATATTTATTAATTTAAACTAAACTAAAAATGAAATGTATTACTGCGGGGAAAGCATATGCATATGGCCATTTCACTACTGCTCAAATAGCTCATCAGTGGATTTTACCCAAATTTTGTATAGAAAACTAGAAAGTCTTATATTTGTTTTTGGTATCTGTAGCAATAAACTCGCCAGGTAGTCGTAAGGTCTGACCGTAAAGCAATGGTGCTGGTGACACGTTAATATTTTCAATTAGGGCTGATCTTAATCCTAACAAAATCCAGGGCAAGTTTTCATACCATTTCTTAGGATCCTCTGAAGCTCTTATTGCAGTTTTAAGCTGTCTATGAAACCTTTCAACTAAGCCGTTCGATTGGGGGTGGTACGTTGTAGTTCGAGTGCTGTGGTTGCCAAGGATGTGCGAAAGTTCTTTGAATAAACATGATTCGAATTGTGTACCTTGATCAGTGGTAACTGTGAGTGGTATTCCATATCTAGAAATCCATTGCTGTACGAAGTGTTTTGCAGTATTTTGTGCAGTTATGCTTTTAAGAGGTATGGCCTCTGGCCAAGAAGAAAATCGATCTTTGATTGTTAAAAGATATGTGTATCCATTGGACTGTGGTAAAGGTCCTACTAAGTCCATATGGATGTGTTCGAATCTACCTCTTGGGGTGTTAAATATTCCATATTTTGAGTTAGTATGACGGGTAATTTTTGCTTTTTGGCAATTGATGCATGTTTTTGCCCAGAGAGCAACTTCTTTGGTCATATTTGGCCAAAAATATTTCGAAGTTAGTAATTTTCTCGTGGTTCTTATACTGGGATGAGAGAGGTTGTGAATTTTGTTAAAAATAGCTCTTCTTAGGGCCACTGGTACATAGGGTCTTTTGTGTCCAGTAGAAGTTTCAAAATAATTTCTTGCTTTTCAACCGGCAGATATATTTTTTCTAAAATGTATGATTGTTTGTTCTTTTTTTGTGGGTATTTTTCTAATATGTCTTTAAGTTCTTCATCTTTTTTCTGTTCTCGTATTAATGTTTCGGTATTAAGTTTTGCTTCGTCAATGATGTCAATTGATGCTCGTGAGAGTGTATCTGCTACGATATTTTTGCTCCCTTTTATATATCTAATATCATTGGTAAATTGAGCTATATAATCTAAGTGTCGCGTCTGTCTTGGAGATTTTTCTGTCTTAGAATTTATTGCAGTTGTAAGTGGTTTGTGGTCTGTAAATATTATAAGCTCTTTTGCTTCAACGAAATGTCTGAAGTGTTTAATGGACAGGTATATGGCTAAAAGCTCTCTATCGAAAGTAGAGTATTTCTTTTCGGCATGTTTAAGTTTTTTTAGAGAAAAAGGCTAAAGGTACCCATTTCCCGGTTGGTTGTAATTGTTGTAGTACTGCGCCTACTGCAACGCTTGATGCATCAATAAATAAACTTGTTTTCGCGCAAGGACTCGGATGTGCTAGCAAGACACTTTTTGTGAAAGTGGATTTGATATCTTGAAAAGCTGTTTCATGGACTTCGGACCATAGAAAAATTGTTTTTTTATTTCTGTTTTCTTTACTGGTTACTTTTAATAGATCGTATAAAGGTATTGAAATTTTTGCTATATTCGGTATAAAACGGTGATAAAAATTGATGATTCCGAGGAAGCGTTGCAGTTTCTTAATAGAAGTAGGTGAAGGAAAATCTTCAATAACTTTTGTGCGTTGTCTCGAAGGAGATATGCCTTCTGGGCTAATTTCATGGCCCAGGAAATCTAATTTTTCAACACCGAAAACTGACTTGTGTGGGTTAATTGTTACACCGTACGTTTCCAGACGGGTGAAAACTGAACGCAGATGCTTCTTATGTACTTCTTGTGATCTGCTTGCTACCAAAATGTCATCGACATAGCAAAAAATGAAATTAAAATCTGCAAAGACTTCATTTATAAACCTTTGGAAAGTTTGCGCTCCGTTTTTAACGCCAAAAGGCATACGTAAAAACTCAAATAACCCAAAAGGTGTAGTAACCGCAGTTTTATAAATATCCTCTTCAGCCACGGGTATTTGATTGTAAGCCCTGACCAGATCAATTTTTAAAAAGATTTTAACTCCATGTAAGTTTAAGTTAAAATCTTGTAAATTTGGCAATGGGTATTTGTCGAAAATTGTTGCAGCATTTAATTGTCTGTAATCACCGCAGGGTCGCCAATCATATGCATCCTTTTTGGGAACCATATGTAGTGGGGAGGCTACTGAAGATGATGATGGACGACAGATACCTAATTTTAACATTAAGTCGAATTCTTTCTACGCTATTTTATATCTGGTTGCGTCAAGACGTCTGGGCTTGGCGGAAGGGAGTGGTCCCTTGGTAAAAATACGGTGTACGGTGTTATGTGAAGTCTTGATATTGAAATCCGGTGGTGATATAAGTGAAGAGAATTCTTGAACAATGGATCCATATTCCCCTTAAACAGGGGATAGCTTGGGTGAGCAGGATGACGCAAATCTTGTAAAACATTCTACTGAAAGAAAAGTGGTTTTGTCGAGTAGTTTTCTTTCACGAATGTCAACCATTATATTGTATTTATAAAGAAAATCTGCCCCTAAGATAGGGTGATCTACTGAGGCTATAATAAATGTGTGATTAAAAACTTTTCTTAAGTTGAAAATTAACGAAAGTACTCTAATTCCGTACGTAGCTATTGGTGCACCATTAGCTGCAATTAATTTGAAATTTGAGTCTTAAACACTGTTTGGAAAAAGTTTTTTGGGCACTACTGAAATTTCAGCTCCCGCATCTACCAAGAATGAAAATTTTGAGTTTCTGTCGAAAATGAATAACCGGCAAAAGTTTGTACATAACTTCACTGCCGTGGTTGAAGTTATGTATCTTCGTTTTTTTTGCTCGCTATTGTGCTTATGAGAAATGGCATTTTTACAAGGTGGAATGCAGTTTTTTGCTCTATTTCCAAATTTACTATGGTACCAACATATGTTTCTTTTGTTAGGTGTAGATATTCTGCGCGCATTGAACCCATTTCTTGATTTGCTTCTGTACCTTTTTCTAGAGTTTTGTATTTCTAATCTTTCAAGCCGTTTTAATAATTTAGATAATTCGTTTGAAATATAACTATCGGGTTTTCGTGCCTCTGTATTTTGTTGAATGGCAGAAATTTTAATCGTAGAGGTAGCGGTCGAATCAAAAATTCTGTCAGCTATAGAAGTCAATTCGTCATCGTTATGTGAGTCTTCTATGGCTACTAAACATGCTTGAATGTGTGGAGGTAATTTGTTAATCCATAGGTTTTTAAGAAGTGAAGTTGTCACCAGGCCATTGTCTGTGGCTAAAGATTTCATTTGCCTAAATAAGTCTGAAGGTTTTGAATCTCCTAACTCTATTTTGTGTAAAAGTGAGTCCAACCTGCGCGCTTCTGAGTCCCTACTTCTAGAAAGCAACTGATTTTTAAGCGCTTCGTATTTGTTTTGTGTAGGTGGATTAAGCAAAATATCTGCTACTATTTCCATAGATTCATTGCTTAGCGATGACACTAAGTAATCATACTTCGTATTTGATGAAGTTATACCTTTTAAACGGAATTGGGTTTCAACTTGAATAAACCAAAGTTCCGGTCTTGTATTCCAAAAAGGAGGTATTTTAAGAGAAGCGGCTTGCTGCGCTATGTTGATTGTCTGTGGTGCTTCAGGTAATATCGCGTTGGAATCTAAAGGCAAGGATTTTCTTTCTGAATTCGCATCAGCCTGCATGATTTGTTTTTTTTTTTTTTAATTTTTTTTTACGAATTTATAGAAATAATTTAATTTAACATATTAACGATGTCTGTTTAGAGTATTCAGCATGCTACGTCTATATAATAATGTTTATAACATATTAACAATAAATTACATACGTACATGTGCGTGAAACAAAAAAAAATTTTGTTTTTATTATTTAATGTAATTTATTAACGGGCATATCGAAATATAAAACTGAATACATATTATGTACTTACAGCAAAAAAATGTTTTTTTTTTGTTCTTGTTGGAATTGCTTCTCTTATGTGTGTATGCTTGTTAATAAACAGTACATGTGCATGCGTCATCTAAAAATGTAATAACATGTGATTGTATAAATTATAGTAATCAATTTATTTAATAATAAATTTAAAAAAAAATAATAATAATAGAAAGAGATTATCTAAGCAGACTGCAGGATGACGATCGTGGAAAATTTAGTGATGATGATCCTCCAAATTTAAAATGCTGAAGATGCCCGTGTAATTTTGTCGTGATTTATTCTGATATTTGGTGGAATTAAAATTATGACGTTCTGCCAAGTCACACTCAATTGCCATGCCAGTTATTTCTTAATTTAATTATTATCTTATAATATAATAATGTAGGATGGCTTTGATTTTTTGAGGGTTATTATTTGTGTGATGAATTGTCTTATCTATTGCGAAATCCTTATGTATGCAAGCATAATGCAGTATTTTATATAATCGTCCAATTGGTTACCACTCTGAACTTGAAAAAAAATATTGTTAACGTTATTTAATCGGTAGGTTCGCAAAACCCTTAAATTTATTTATTCTTTTTGCATTTTATTTAATTTGTTAGACGTCGGGGTCACCATTGTGATACCCATGTGGTTTCACTTTTTGTTAAAAAAATAAGAAGCGTGATATTTTTATATAAGCTCTTTATTGTGCAACTTCTATAACAGAACTGAACTAAACTTAACTTATATATTAACTCTTAACAAGTAGTTGTAATCTTAAAGCTAATTAATATTTCTCGGAGATGTGGTGTTTCATTGCATTCATTTGCGTATTCTTTTCTCTTAACTTTATCTCTTATAAGATGGGATATTTGTAATATATTTTAAGTGATATACATATTTACTGAATAATCCTTAAGCTGATGATACCGCCACAATTGTCTTTTGTCTTATTGATTCAATGGAGTTCTCATTTAATCAATTTGGCTTTTGATATAAGACTTTCTAGTTTTCTATACAAAATTTGGGTAAAATCCACTGATGATCTATTTGAGCAGTAGTGAAATGGCCATATGGATATGCTTTCCCCGCAGTAATACATTTCATATTTAGTTTAGTTTAGATTAATAAATATTTCATGAGAATATCATGAAATATTTATATTTCAAGGAATCAAGCACGAATAAAGTAAATTAAATTTTAAAAGATTCCGAATAATAAATTTTCATATTGTGAAATTTCATAATAACGAGATTTGTCATCGATAAATGTGACAAAATATTTTGCACCCGAGTTAGATACACACCTTATCGGACCACACACATCACTATAGACGATTTCAAGTAAGTCAGAGGTTCCAACGTTTTTGTTTTTTGGGAAACTTGAGCATGTTTGTTTTTGACATACACACTTCACATGTTGATAATTTCAGTTCTGGATTAAACTTCAGTCCATAAATGCCATAAGTCGAGTTCGTTTTTGGCTTCAACAAATTTCGCGGCGTTTTCACTGTTTTTCACAAAGTATAAATTGTCTATTTTTTCAGCATGAAGACAAACATTTTTGTTTTGATCAATTATTACTGCTTAGTTTTTACGAAAAATAACCTCAAAATGACCATTTAAATCGTTTTTAAATTGTAAATTTGTATCATATTCGCGGTCACTAAACGAAAGCTCAACGTTTCCAATACATTAATTGTTGTATATTTATCGTTTGCTTGATTTAGAGTTTTGTAGGTTTCAGACATATTATTAAAATTTTGAATATCTGCACTCATATGTGATGTGCACCCACTATCTACACATCATTTCATATTTTCACTCGGACACAAAAATACCGATTCTTTGGCTGTAAGGCATACGTTTTGTTTTTTGTTATTATCTTAAACGTTTTGAACACTTTGAAAATGTCTGTTTTTAATTTTACAATTTCTTGCAAAATGACCGATTTTGCCACACATAAAACACGCGCCATTATGTTTTGATTTTACTTGTTTTAGTTTTTGTTGTTCACGTTTTGCATATAATGTATTGTTTTCATTTTTTATCTTCTTTCGATTTTCTCGACTCGAATTCTTCTAGAATTTTCCCACGAAGCATTTTTGGCCTTGGAAGTTCCTCACGTGTTTCAAGCGCAAACCGAAAAGTCCCATATGAATCGGGAAGGCTGTACAGAAGCAAAATGGCAAGAAGTTCGTCGCCTGTTTCTACACCAATTTCTTTTAAATTTCAACAGCGTTAAAAAATCAATATAAATGTTCATGCACTTTATCTGTTTCCCGCATACGCGACAGCGCCATTCGTTTTAATAATGTTGCTTTTCGGGCAGGCCCTTTTGATTGATATGTCGATTGTAACCTGAACCATATCTCTCTTGCTGTATTACACTCTTTTATTAAACTTAATTCAGATGGGATCATTGCAAGCATAATGTCTGCAGCAGCCTTTTAATCTTGCTTTTTCCAAGAGTTTGCTGCTGTAATTTCAGTAGAGCACTTAATACTTTCATCAATGTACGACCACAAATCATTTTTAATTAGAATGGCACGCATTTGCATTTTCCAAGTATCATAGTTTTCCGCGTTCAGCGTTTCTATACGCACGACACCGGCCATACTTTATCTTTATTATTTTTTAATCACTTAAATTACTGTTTAAAAACTTATTTATTCTTTACTTTATTCTTTCCAGTACTTTTATTTTAATAACACACGAGCTTTTCACTCTTTGCCTTTTTACTGGGCCCATAACCTATTGAGTTTTAATGTGGATTTATTGAAACATAAGAATGTAATAAAGAATAGAATAAAACATAAGAATAATGAATAAGCATTTAACAATTCATGGATGATTTACAGAGTAGTTGATCTGCTTCGTTGCTCTAACAAATCCTTATATTTATCATTCACCTGATTAGATGTTATTTATTTATTAATTATGATTGATTTTCTAATACAACAAGACATATATCTTATAAATTAAAGTATTAGAATCAGATTAGTCAAATTTAATTTAGACAGAGATAAATCTTGATAATGTTGCTTAAAAAAATTAAATTAAAATAAAATAATCGTTAAGTAATTTTCTAAATTTTATTGCGTTATTGGTGCTTTGAATATAATTAGGAAGTTGATTCCAGAGACCTATGCTCAGGATGAAAAATTGACATTCGGACGCATGGTTCCGATGGCGCATCTGTATAATATATTTGCCTCTTTGGGATCTAGCAAATTTTAAGCGATCATATAGGTATTCTGGCTTCGTTGTTACAATGATTTTGTGGAGGAAAATCAAGCATTTAAATTTTAAAAAGTTGTTAAAGGATAATTGCATAAAATGACTTGAAAATGGTGAGATGTTATGTATCTGTTTAGAAAACAATAATTTATGTATTAGTTTTATTATAAGAAAATTGTTTTTTTTTATATTTTATTTTATTGTTAAACATATTTTTATTTTTATTTATATATTTATTATTATTATTATACATTATTTATTTATATATTTATTTACTATTTTATTATTTTTACTTATTTGGTTTTTAAAATCTTTTTTATTGGTTTTTTATTTTATCTATTTCTTTACTAATCAATTTTTTATTTGATTATTAATTTATACAATTATATGGGATGTTATGTTGTATTTTAATATTTTTACTTTTTAATTTGTGTTTGTATCTGTATATTAAGTGTTTATATAATTTATTTCAATATTTATCTATTTATTTTTTTATTTATATAAGAGGAATAGAAATTATTTTTCTAAAAATCTTTTTTAGAAAGAAAATTTATTTTACAAATGTATGCGGACGTTTTCCAAAGAAAACAAGAAAAATTGGACGCTAGCAGAATGAAATGCTGCACTTTCTGGACCGCTACCACCTTCATCAACATTCTTCGCATCTATCTACCTTAGTTGTGTATTTTTATTAACATCATCTATTTAACCAACTAACTTTGTAAATAAGAATACGAGAATACTCATATACTCATATCCAGCGTTGCCGCTTTGGTCCAATCGGACCAAACTTGGTAGTTTTTCGTTTTTAAAAAACAGTTTGGTAGTTTGGTTGGTTTGTTGAATTTTTTAAAATTTTTCGTAGGTTTTCCTCCTGTAGCAATTTTTTAGCATAGTAAATTTTTCATCTTAAAAATTCAGAACATAAAATAAAAAATTTAACTTTTGTAAAAATAAACAATAACTTTGATACTGTTACCACTATTTTCAAAAACTGTTTTGGGTGTACTAAAAAGCATCTCTGCTTTTTGGCATAGAGATGATTAAAGCTATAACCATCTCTGGTTTAAAAAACGCGAACTATTTTATGAAATTGAAGTTAACAATGTTTTTAAGTGAAGGTTTATTTTCAAGTGTATGTATTAAAAAATTAATAGACAAAATGGAAAAGTAATTAAACTTTATTAATTCTAAATATATATCTATTAATAACATAAATATTTACTAATATTGCATGTATTTTTTTCAGATTGTTATCAAAAACTCCAAAATTAAATGAAAATAATATAATAATATAATTTCAGAAACGACATTCCATCAACCAGGTAGAACCACTCTTAAAATTTTTGTTTTAAAACATTTTTAAATAATATAATACTTTTAGTGAACATTGTAAAGAAACAGTCAAAAGAAAATTTAGAACCGAATGGTTGAGCGAATTTGATTGGCTCCAGGAAAGGTATGGGTGTTAATTCTGCATAGTATGCTCTAAAACTATTTTGAAACCAATGAATTATATGTGATATTTTTTGTATTTTAAATTCCTTTTGTTTTTTTATCTGTATACATTTTGTATACACATACATACATCCGTTATTTTAAATGAAATATTGCTTTTATGTTGTTATTTTATGTATATTTTTTATAAAAAGTGGAATTTTTTATTATATTACTATATAAGCCAAAATAAAAATTTTTATTTTATTGAAGAATTGCATTTTAAAATTTTTGGTAGGCTGTTAACGATTTTGGTAGGATTTTTGAAAATTATTGGTAGGAAGTAAATTTCTTGTGTGGCAACGCTGCTCATATCAACATTAATTTGGTTAGACGAAATTTACACACATACCAACGTATTTCTTTACTGTTCTCTCTGTATTTCGTCTTGTACATTTGTTTTTGCTTTGTTTTAATCATCGATTGAACACGAATGCAAATTTGTTTTTAATCATTCTTACTTGTTTACTCATTACTTATAAATGTTGTTCCAGTATCATATTGATTGTTATGATGAATGCAAAATAAATGAACTTTAGCCAAAAATAATTTATATTCATTTATAACATTCACAGTTCAAATAATAACTCAATAAAAATTTATATAAGACTTTATAATTTCCCTTTATTCTTATTTTCAGTTTTTTTATTTTTAATTTACAGAAAAATTAAAACACTATTACATTTTAATTAATGTTATGTATATTTAAAAATTCTAGAGGATAAATAAACATTGTTTCAAAATATATAAGCCTGCATAAAACTTTATATATTAGTTTATACAATTATAATTAAATATTAGTTTAGAAAATTATGATTTAAGTTCAAATTATGTACATATTTAAAAAATGTGAGTTAATTAATATATACATACAAATTTTTTTTTTCAGCATGAAAAAACTATTTGTTCAAATTTGTTAAAATAAATTTGGTTAACTTTTATTGTTATTATAAGTTTATATTACTAAATTTTCAGCCTTTATGTTGTTTTTTCAAATTTTTCCTATTATTATTTTTTTTCGTTTTAAATTTAAGCTTAACACTACTAAAAAGTGGTGATCCCAAAAACGTTGATTTTTTTTATATTTTACAATTTTGTACACCGTTGTAACGGGAATTTTAAATGTAATTATATACTTATTTTTCTACGTAATAAAATCGCTTTTCATATTTTTCTTATTTCATTTTGTATATATTGGCTTACCCTACCCTGGTTTATTGTGAGAACAGTTAATGTGACCGTATTGAGGTTTCGTTCTTTGCCAATGCTTGTGTCCATACTATCACTTCCTATTTGTTTTGCTATTTATTTATTTTGGCCTTAGATGGCTCTGAAACTTGCCGTAACCTACACGATATTATGTTAGTTTCATTTATTTTAAAAGTTAAAAAGAATAATTGTTTTTTCTTTATTTTAAGAATATTGTTTAATTTTCAGAGAATAAATATTGCAAAGCACAAATGTGCCTTTTCTCTATAATTTCTCAAGAAAGAAGCTATTATGTATCTGCATTTAAGCTTATAAATTTTTATGAAGAATATTTCTATTTGGCCTTACCCTGTTTTGTTATTTTTAATTAATTTTTGTTTGATTTCACTTGTTAATTATTTATTAAATTTATTTACTTTAAAGTTCAAAAATTAATTGATATTTTCTGTTGATGCCTTGGCACATTTTTCGTTCGAGGATATGGACCTCACGAACACTGTGCGAAAATACGATCTTTACACATTGTGAATGATCCTTCACTTATAATTAACAAAGCGCCCTCTACATTTAGTCTAGCGGTAATTGTGAATTTAAGCAAAAAAGGAAAAGTAAACAAAGACAAAAAACTGTCATAATAAAAATGTCAAGCGGGAAAATTTTGTGAATTTTAATTTAAGACTTTTTTTAAATAAAAAAAACACATACATTTAGACATGGCCGTCACGCAAGCTAAAGGAATAATTCCACTTACACGGTAAGAATGGACATGTAACAGCATTAAAACAGGTCGTAGTATATATATTTACATATATATGTATGTGGCGATAGATAATTAAAAAATAAGAAAAAACATTAAGTGAAAATTTTTTTTAAATTTCAATATGGGTATCTTTTAAGAAATACTAAAATTTTTTAAGAACGCTTCACCCATTAAGAGCCGATGTAATTTTTATATAAAATTATATAAGTATATGCAGTACAACATTTTATATATTTTAATACTCTGTCACCCCAAAATTTGCTCTTTTGATTGGAGTTACTTTACTAAACTAGATTTACGTAGATGGTGAAGGGCATATTAGATTCGGCAAAGCTGAATATAGCACTCTTACTTGTTTTTACGTTTAATCCTTAAGATAAAATCTGGCTTTAAATTAATTTTTCAATAATAAAAAATAGATATAACTTTTTTGCTAAAACTTACAAAAAGTCATCAAAACTTGCGTTTTTAGAGTTTTTAACGGCAATTTCCTGTTTTCCTTCAGTGTATGTGGAATGTAGAAACGTTTTTTCTTTCTAACTTTCAGATCGTTCCGCCTATCTGCGTATCCCCCTTAAGCCCATGCGAACAATATTAATTAATTAATTTAATAATTTCTTCTTTATTTAATTATTTATCGATTTGAAACAGTTATAAATTTAACAAGTCAGAGTGCTATATTCGGCTATGCCGAATCTTATATGCCCTTCACCATTTATGTAAATCAAGTTTAGTAACTCCAATCAAAAAATCAAATGTTGGAGTGACTGAGAGTTAAAAAATAAGAAAAAATTAAGTACTACATATATAATTTTACATTAAAATGAAATCGGCTTTTAATGGGATAAGCATTTTTAAAAAATTTAGTATTTCCCTAAAGTTCTCTTCAGAAGCTTTAAAATGATACCTTTATTGACATTTTAAAAATTTGAAAATTTTAGAGCCCCATAACTCGGAAAATATGGGCGAGTGCTAATTTTAACACCTGATGTTTTTTCTTTTTTTTTAATTCTCGATCGCCCCATACATTTATTATTTTTTTTATTGGAATTACTTTATTGTTTCAAATTTCATAAAAAACTTATTATTTTCTTGAATCGGTTACAGTTCTATTTTTTTAGGTAATTTTAATAAAAGCAACTAACCATTACCACTAAGCCCACTGCAGATGGATGTAATTCAATTGGCCGATGGAATATGGGCATTTCTCCAATGTCGAATGCGACATTCGTACGCATTGAAAGTAAAAAACATATGTTCAAATATTATTTTATTTATAGAAAAGGCGAAACTTATAGGTCTTGATTAGCGCTTTAATTGTTGGTAAGGTTAATTTCCGGTAATTGTTCGTTTTCAATACAATTACAAGAAATCAAGGCATCGCATGCATCAAAAACCGAAGAAGCTTTAAAGGAGAACAGTTCAAACACCGATTTCAGCGAAACCTTATGGAATATATTAATATGACAAATTTTAGAAAATGAAGTATTGAAGTACCTTAATAATAGTTTTTATCGGATTCAAAATTGTTAAGTAGTTTATTTTAATTTAATTTTAATTACTGTCGCAAGTTACATGTCGCACATTTTGTTCCTTAAAACTTTTTTGTGTTATTTTTTCTCTTTATTTCATTAGACATGCATGAAATGATTATAAATGATTTATATGTGTGGTTTTTTTAAATTATAGTTTTGTAATTTACTTTTGTAATTGACTTTAGTGCGACAAAATTATTTACTATAGGCAAAGAAAAAACATGGTTAAGGTAACCATAATCTAAGAGTTAGCAAAACATAGTATTGTTACATTTAATAATAATATTGCTGATTTTGCAACCATTTTGTTGTCTAGCTTAATAATAACATAGTAAATTGTAAACATATTTATGTTTAAATAAAAACATTAAATGAAAAATGAAATGAAAATGAAAAAGAAAAATATAAAAATAAAGATATCTTGGAATAAATTTGTTTTGAATTAATATATTTTACACTTACGATGTCGCAAGTGACAAACTTTAAATTAGTACCAAGAGTAAAGAGCTGATTATTTTCCACCATTTTTTTTTTAATTTTATTTGCAATAATAATAGGTGTGTTCATTTACTTTACTAGTAAAAATTAGCAACGAGAGAGTAACAAGAAATTTTCCAAAATTACTCTCAAGAATGTGAAAAAGTAAATGAACACTTTACTAGCTAAAATTTGCAAGTTAAAATAGTGTTGTAACGTATAGGTACATATGAGTACTCAACAACTACCCGTATAATTTTTGGATAAACTATACATATACAGTGGGGAGTTTTAATGAGTACATGTTAATACTTACCATCGTTTACAATGCATAACTTTTTAAATAATAGTGCAAATCAAATAATTTTTTTTTTTGTTTTACTCTTTATTGTCTTCTTTATGGATAGAGGTATAACACTTGACCAAACAATAACAATTACTTAAGCAAAATTTAACGAAAGAGAAAAAAAACGGCATGTACTCACTTATGCACTTTTATAATATTAAGAAATTTGTTGTAATTTACAGTAACTTTTAATATTTGGTCCGTCTTCATTATTCCCTCAATTTTTTGCAACGTGCCACCATGTAAAGCAACCCCATACCATTATATTGCCGTCAACATGTTTAACTGTTTCTTTTACATGGTGTCTTTTAATAGATTCATTTGGTCGACGCCAGCAGTATTGTTTTCCGTCCGACTGAAAGCGATTAAATTTGGATTCGTCCGACCAGATAACACGTTTCCAATCTTCTGGTGACCAATCCTTGTGCTTTCTGGTGAACTTCAAACGGGCCTCTACATTTTTATCGGACAAAGATGGATTTTTTTCTTGACTGCAGAAATAAATCCAATTCTGTGAAGCGCATTTCTTGCAGCCCAACGACTAACATTCTTTCCAACATCCAATGCAGCTTCCTTTGGAGTTAGGTTCCTATGTTTCCGCATTCTTGTTATCATCACACGTGCCTCTGCATCAGAAATTAACTTCTTGCGACCACGAATCGGTGTTTTATTCTGGACGTTATCCATTTTTGTACTCTTATGATAACCGACTGACTTAATTGTTTCTGTTTAGCTATTTCCCCTTAAGAACAACCATTTTGTGTCATAGAGACAATATCATCCTCAATAGATTTTGGGAGTTTCCTCATTTTTATGTTATTAAAAAATTGTATAATTATCATTTATTATATTGTGTTATTCCGACGAGCTTGACACTATCAATAACTCAATAATTCTTTATATATATTATTTTCATCATGAAATCCAAACAACAGATCAGTAACACAACAAAAACTTTGAAAAGTAACTGTAAATTACAACAATTTTCTTAATATTATAAAAGTGCATAAGTGAGTACATGCCGTTTTTTTCTCTTTCATTAAATTTTGTTTAAGTAATTGTTATTGTTTGGTCAAGTGTTATACCTCTATCAATGAAGAAGACAATAACGAGTAAAACAAAAAAAAAATTATTTGATTTGCACTATTATTTAAAAAGTTATGCATTGTAAACGATGGTAAGTACTAACATGTACTCATTTAAACTCCCCACTGTATATATATTATAAAAAATATATATTATATTATTATAAAAATGATGCGATTATGGTCATTTATATTCGGCATTGTCGTAACTGGCGTTTTTCGAGTACTGCTTGTATATAATAATGAAAAGTTTTGCAATTTTATTTAATCTAGTACCTGATGTAGTCGAAATACGCTATATACGATAAAGGTGATTAACTACTTTTGACTAAAATTAATAAATAAAATATCTATTTTTAATTAGTTTATACGTTACAACAGCCTGCCTACACATAGAATTTTTATTTCAAATATCGGAAATAACGACAGAATAAGGTCGCAGAAATGTTTATTTCCAACTTTGTGATTTATTTTCCAAGCGATTTTGATAAAATGGTGTTTTTAATGCGTGGTAGAATAAGCATGCGTTAATAGATATAATTATTGAGAATTTTTGTTCGCTATTGTCTAACGTTAATGCTCCGTCTTTGCAATCGTTTCTAAACTATAATAATAATAATAAACAGCCGGCGAAAAACGGGTTAAATATATTTTTTAAAGAAAACAAATTTAAGCAATTTTCATTTTCATTGTAATAAAAAGCTTTATCCAAAATAAAATATCAAAAGCAGTAGAAAAGTAATTTAATAAATTATGTGTTGATTTAAATTTATTTCCCAATATACATATAATTGAACTAATTGAATTATTTGCCTGCTTAGTATAAATTACCGAGTAGCTACCTGCTCATAATATTTACAACACTAAGATTGTTTGCCGGAACATCCTTTGCCACAGATGTACTAGATACTGTGTTGCTTAGTTCAATTTCATTAGACATCTTATTTTGATTCTGTTGTTTCTAAGTTACACAAAAATAAATTTATCTTTTTAATACTTTTTATCGTTTTAAAAGTTTACATTTACTTACAATTTCTTTAATTTTCCAAAATATTTTTATTTTCAACTTAATTTTGAAAAATTTTTTTTTTAAACACACGCAAAACAACTGTTTAAATAATTATTGGAAGTAAAAATTTTACTTGTAAAAACTTGCAAGAATTTGTCTGTCTCTCAATTTTTTACGCTCTTTCGACGCTCTCTCGTTGCAAATTTTTTGGGTTAATGTACGCTTTCTAGTAACAATTGTTACAAATTTGTACAAATTTTTAGTAAATGAACACACCTAATATCTAGTTGTTACTTATATTTGATGAATATTTTCCAAATACCTCCGACTCACTGATAACAAATGTTCATCTTTCAATGTCGCACGAGTTACATATAACGCAAAAAAAGATAGTATTGAAAAATTTGTAAAATTAATAGGCAAATGAACCTTAAGTTAATTGGAAATACCCATATGGCAAATCTCTTAGCTAGTGATCCAATTGCATACTCTGCTACCATTCAAGCACAGCACAGTTTGTACTTAAACATTTCTTGTCGTGGATTCAGTTTCAGTGTCCAGCTATATGGCTTCATTGGATGCTTGTAAAATTGGAACGCGTCATATTCAATACAAAAAATGTAATTTTATGCCTCGTCCTCGAACAGCTCTTTGTCATGTGGTATATTATAGTTTCCGTTTTGTAGCGTATTGCATAAATAGCCGTCTTAAAAGGTTGTGCTATCAGAAGCGTTACCATTGCAAAAAACGTCAATAAAAGTAAAGGCAAGTGTAAAAAGTACGATACTAAAAAAACTTCCAAACTATAAAAATTGGAACCCTGAGTTCGGTGGAGCTTTAATACGTACGTGTTTTCCGTCTAACGCACCAAGAGTCTATGGAATTTGCCATATGTTATTAAATTCATCAGCGACTTCCTGCCATTCTTCTTTAGAGCTTGGTACCTGAAAAAAAATTTTTATACATATGAATACAAAATAATAAAAGTGGTACAAAGTTTTTTGTTCACGTATTATTATAAATTTAAATCCCGGAAATAAATTCATAAAGTGACTGAAGACAAGACACTCTTTTTAATAAAAACTTCACGTATTAATTTTTTTATACTTTTAATATTAAAAAAGAAAACGAATTTTTAATTTGATTTGCGAACATATAAAAATTTTTTATTTAATCTGAAATAAAAAAGGTAGAAAAAGTATTTTAATTTTATCGTTTTGTTTAATAATAATTTTGACGAATAATATAAACTTAATTTATATCGCCCTGTTCTATTTTATAACTGATGAAATCTTTTTTTACAATTATTTAAGAACTTTATAAATGTTACTGAAAACGATTACCTGCATTTGAAAGTTAAAATTTGAATTGAACAATTTTGTAAATCAACCTATTACCCTAGTTTACAATTAAAATATTTAAAATTTCTATGGGATATTTCTAGATTAATAAGCGGATGCTGATTACAAGAATTGACTTCTGCCCACTGTTGTCAGAAACTCTAATGACCTATAAAAATTTCCAGCAGCCAGGAACTTTAGAGTTATTGCCAATTTCATTCCTGAAGGAATTGTAGCCCTTATATGGGTAACGTTATTCAGGAATTTCTTTTTTTACATTTTAATTTTGAGAAAAAAAGATTTTATCCTAATAAAATAGAAACGTATGCAATCAAGATTTTCTCAAACTGATGTACATAAATTTAGATGACAAAAATCATTTAAATCAAATTCATCTTCTAACAAGATCAAATCCTTTAATATAAGCGCCAATATGTGATTTTTTCATTGTTGTGTTTAAACGTGCAAAATGAAACTGAAGCTGTTTTCTGTGGCAAGCTTTTATTGCATTATAATAATCTTGGGCAGTGTATAATTTGTCTTTTTATTTGATGCTGTTCCAAGAATGCAAAATATCTGTCGTTTGAAAGAAATTGAATAGGGCTGATTCACCCCTATTCTGCGTTTCGATTCGAATTGAAATTTTCTCCGTCTGTCAACTTTGGTATTCTGCGTTTCGATTCCGCTCAGTTTCTTTCGATTGTATGTAATATGCATAACGATCAGAGCTTCGTTTTTCTCAGTTGTTTTTTTTTTTGTTAACGGAGGGGTTTCCTTTATTTGTGTTTTTTTAGCTTAAAAGTTAAAAATTGAAAAAAAGTAAGTAGAAAATGAGATAAAATGTTCAGAAACGATTTAAAAAAACAATGAAATCTATTTTTAGTTAATTTATTTAAATTAAATTATTTAACAATTTGTTTATTATATTCAAGAATTTATTTTTAATTATGAATACATACAAGTTTTTCTATTTGTTTACGAAAATTGTAACAAACTTGCTTATTTTGCTATTTCATTTCCACATTCCACAGTAATGCTATCAATTGTGTGAACATTGTGGTTTTCTTCTTTTTCTTTCGATTCCGTTTTTCTTCAGAATACCAATTTTCGATCGCAACGGAACTGAGTGCGGAGACTTAATCGAAACGCAGAATAGGGGTGAATGAAAGTTGTTTTAATTAAACTTATTAGGAATGGATTTATTCCACTTTCAAAGGAAATATTTGTGCGATAGAATTGTACAGCAAAACTGTTTTAGGTTATTTTATATCAAGATAGAACTCTATTGAAATTGTGATTATAACTATAAAGAGAAGGAAACTAAAGATCACTAAAATTATCTTTAACTTAAGGCCGTGTCAGATAAAACTTTTGCTTTGCGTTGCGTTGCGTTGCAAATTCGCTTTGACATCTAAGATAAAATGCACGAACTTATATGAAGTATGTCACATAAAGCACTTTTAACGCAAAGCAAAGCGCAAAGTTGGGCAACACTCATCTTTTTGCGCGCTTTGACAATTAGTTGCTATACATTTGTATATTATTTTTGGCCAAATCGAACGTAAAAGAGTTAAGAATTTTAAAATATTATTTTTTTATTATATATTCTTCCTTTATTATTTTTTTTAGAAAATTATGGAAGAAAAACTTATAAAAACAAACAATAATTAGGCGCAGTTAAAGTTTTTATTGTGACATCTCTCTTGCGTTATACGCTTTTTTTCAAAGTTTCAAACGTCACGCAAAGCGATAAAGTTTTATCTGACACGGCCTTTAGTGTTTTGAAAAAGTGGACTTATACTACTTAAAAAAAAACGAGCTCATATGCAAGCAAATTTTCGTCTAAAAGAACCTTACTAAAAAAATAGGAAATGAAAAAGGAGTTCTTTTGTTCTAGCTGTAGAAAACTTATGAGAAAATGAATAAAATTGATTTAAATTTTGCTTTGCATTTCAAATAATAAAAGGTTGTTAGGTTGTTCATTATTATTTCGTCAAAAAATCCACTTGAATTAAATTCAGAAACAATTTTATTTTATTTATTTATTTTTACTCAGGTATCTAACTTTGGTTCTTTAAGTTTATTTTTTTTATCTTAATATTTTTACTCAAATTCTTAATTAAATATAAATACATTTATGTTTAAGATAACATTTTTTAGTTTATACGAACTATATTTTGTACATATGTACATATGTATGTGCGAAATATAATGTACATACATAAATAAAAATCTTTTTAAAACATTTAAGTAAAATTGTTATTTTAAATATTTGAAATGTCTGTATGTTCTTTTCTTATCTGTTAATATGTGTGTAAGTATGTATGGAAATACAAACATAAAAGAGCTGTGAATTTAATTAAATTTTATATTCACAGTATAAATTAACATTCTTAAACAAATTATTATACACTTTTATGGTTTGATTGTTAAAAAAAGTTTTCATGTGAGTTTTATTACATTGCCGCGTGTATTATTTGTTAACTTGATGCACCAGTTGAGCTCGTCCAGATGGATCTTCGGGACATCCCCAGTCGAGACGTGGAACCCATCGTTTAACTGTTTTCGCAGCCTCATTTCCGGGAAACATTTCTGTAAATATGCATCTATAATAGTAGGATTCTTTGGTAGTAGGGGTATTTATTGGAAACCTTTCTGCAGCGTTGGAAAACTCGATATCGCTTATGTGATCTGATGCTACCTGACGAATATTATCGATCCAATCGTAACCAACACCATCCGAAAATTGTTCTTTTTGACGCCACAGCACTTCATAAGGGAGGTATTGGTTTGCAAATGCTGCCCGCAAAATGTGCTTTTCTATGCGATGCGTTTGCTGGCTTTGAAAACAGTTCAGGTCACCGGGAATTTTATCCTCTGGCCTTATAGACATCACATAATTAACAAATTCTGTATTTAAGAATGGAACACGTAGTTCAATTCCCTTAGCCATTGTTACTTTGTTGGCGCGTAAACAATCAGAATCACAAAGTTGTGAAACACGTTTCACCAGTTCCTTATGAAATTCACTGTAATTTGGTGCACTGAAGAAGTATAAATATCCTCCAAATATTTCATCTGCACCTTCGCCGGACAGGATCATTTTAATGCCAGTGCTTTTTATGTATCGCGCTAGCAACAACATGGGTAAACTACAACGGACTGTCGTTACATCGTACGTTTCCAGATGATAGATGATATCTCGAATACCATCCAAGGCATCTGCTATTTCAAAGACGACTTCGGTGTGATTGCTATTTATGTAGTCGGCTACAAGGCGCGCAGCTTTTAGGTCTGGAGCATTATCTAAACCTATGGAAAACGTGGACAGTCTAAAGTTTGGATTACGTTTTCGACATATTTTTGTGGCAATTGCTGCAACTAGGCTGCTGTCTAGACCACCGGACAAAAGGGCGCCGAATGGCACATCACATTGCAGGTGGGATCGTACAGAATTTTCCAAATTTGTCTTTAACAAGGTTAAGTCAGCATGTGTACTTGGAATATCTATTTGCCATTGTTCTTGGAAGAATGTTCTTCGCGCTAGATTATCGGCCTTGCCATAACGCAGTTCACCGGGGCTAAAGGCATCGATCTTTAGACAAAATTCGACTATACATTTCATTTCGGATGCTACCCATATATTTCCATCTATGTCCTCTCCGATGTACATTGGAATAATACCAAAAGGATCTCTAGCCATAAGAATTGTTTTAGTACGTTTGTCATACAAGACGAAAGCGAACATACCAGTTATATGTTCCAACAATCTTTCCCCATATTCTTCGTATAATTCGATGATAACGTTGCAATCGCTTCTAGGTTTGTAGTAACCACGAATTTTAGCTATTTCAGACGATTGTTCTAAGTAATTATAAATCTCGCCATTAGCAATTAATACAACATGTTTATTTTCAGAATACAGAGGCTGATGGCCTGTATGAACGCCAACAACTGCTAAGCGTTCATGAACCATGACTACTCCATGTTCAGGAATGTAACAAACACCGGTATAATCGGGACCGCGATGACGTTGTTTGCCACTTTGTCTGTAAGCAATTTCACGCAAGCTATGTAAACTGCCGTGATACACTTTCGGCTTGATGGGCTCTCCATCCTTAGAAAAAATTGCAAATATTCCACACATTATCACTAAAAAAGTAATGTACACTTTGTCTTACTTTTTGTTTAACTTTTTAATTATTTTAACACAGATCTTATGTTAAATAAACAGTTAAAATTTTAAATACAGCACCTTTCAATAACGCGTTTTCGGCGAATACTCAAAATAAGTCTCTGTTTGCATCTGTTTTTAAAGCCCTGATAAAAACAAATCAGCAAATCAACACACACGAAAACCATGCTATCTCTTTAATACTTCTACATGTTTACTCGCAAACATGTATTAACAAAAGTATGTTTGTTGCCATACTTGCCGACTTGTTGTTATTTTGACGGGTTTTGGGGCAAACTGGCCCCAACTCTGCTATTTGGGTGCCGAAACTGAAATAAGTTTTGCAATCGACGACTTTAATTAATATTAGAACTTGAATAATTTTCTAAACACAGAAGAGCACAATACTCTGTTTTCTATAAATAAAGTTCGAGGCTTTTTCACTTTAATTACAGATAGAATCGAAGCAGTGAATACAGATTTCTGTTACTTCACTTTGACGATTTTAAGATTATTTGAAAAAAAAAGCTCTCAGCGGTTTTGAATATTATTTCGATACTTTATCTGGCAACTATGTGGGTACGTTTTAATCCGTAAAAGCAAATAATTTGCATCTATACACAGATACAAATACATAGATACACAAATACAGGCATGCAAAGTATAAACAAAATCAAATTTCATGAACATTACAAATAGTAGTAGCATTTTTTAAAACTAATTGTGATTTTCTCCTACGTTGCGGTGCTTATAACATAAGAAAATAAAAATTTTCTAAAATATGGTACAAATACACATATATTTTTATTACCAAACAAACACCGAAAATAAGATAAAAAATAAAAAGATGTTTATTTAAGATTTATTCTCATAAGTTTTCACGGCTGCCAGACTTTTCGATTTATATCATTTTGTTTATAAATAAGTGGAAAATCGTTAATTTGATAATTTTAGTTTAAATTATTTTTTTTTTCACAAAGTTAATAATAATTTTATTTATTTTCGAAACTTATTATTTATTATTATATTTTTTGTGAAATCTTAAAGAAGTGATAGTTTTAGAAGGCTCAAAAAGCCTAGAAGTTTAGTAGTTATGCAAATCAGAATTCTGCAATTAATTTCGAAATGTTTTCCTTATCTTGAAATAAAAAAAATACAGGAAATATTTTTTTAACTTGGCACATCTTTATCATAATTTTTTAGTTAAGAAGTAAAATTCATTTATCCCTCAAAATTTTTTTTTACAATTTATTTTATTTACCAGTAATTGATTAGTTCTGTATTTGACTATTATATGGACATGTAACACCACCGACTCGGTTTTAAACGAGGGATTGCTCGCACATCAGCGCTTAGAACAGATCTTTGCATGGAAAGAAAAAACATGGTTTAGGTAACCATAATCTAAGATCAAACACACTATGGTTGTATTCTATAGTTGTTGGGAATACATAGTTTTGTTACATTTAATAATAATAAAATTCTGATTTTGTAACCATACTGTTTTCTAGCTTAACAATAATATGGTAAATTGTAAACATAATTATGTTTAAATAAAAACATTAAATGGTTCAATATAAACATTAAATGGTTAAATTAAAATTAAAATCATAATATGGTTGAAAATGTCATGCTAGATAACTGAGTAAGAAGATTTACTGATATAATTGACTTATTATTATTTATTGTTTTATTAACATTTACATAAATTCACAAAAAAATATTTATTTATTTGTTATTAGTGAGTAATAATTAAAAGGCTTTGACGCAATGACTGCAAAAACAATTTATACAAGAAATATAGTTTATAAGCCCAAATAATTGCATCTTATCCTCATCTATTCCTTTGCGAACATCCATTTATGGAGTAAACGATATAATCTCATATTGAAGATATCATACTGACTCCAAATTTATCCAAAATTTCTAACACGTTGATCTGGCATCTGCGGTGATGTATGTTGTTACACAATAGCAATTATTATCGATGAATAATATGACAGTTTTATTTGAAAAATATGTATGTAAATGGTTTCATAATTGTGCCATAAACACAAATATAAAGAATTATATTTAATTCAACTATTTTTAAATGTTTTGCTTACCTTTTATTTGTTTAATATTTTATTTTGTTTGCTTTTAATCATATTTTGGTTAATAAT
The DNA here is from genome assembly GCA_916610165.2 of Gymnosoma rotundatum. Classification (NCBI taxonomy): domain Eukaryota; kingdom Metazoa; phylum Arthropoda; class Insecta; order Diptera; family Tachinidae; genus Gymnosoma; species Gymnosoma rotundatum. The sequence goes on along the minus strand of OU744338.1, from coordinate 76,648,363 downwards.
AATATATTATGGTTAAACATATTATCTTATTCTTAATAAGTATAAAACTTTGTCTGTGGTTTGAATTTTTAAAGTTAAAACTAACCATGTTGCATTATTGTACGCAGTAACCACTTAATGGTTAAATGTTAATAAATAATGCTTGTCGTGTGCATTATTAATTTCAACAATAACCAGAAATTGCTGCCTAAAATGCGTGTCAAACACGAAGTTATATCGGATGTAACAAAACCTATTCTGCAGATCTCCTTAACTTTAAAATAGACTTAGAGATTGTAAGATAAAACTAATGGAATCAAATAATTGACGAAACGCACACAATCAGATTATTTATCATGACGTTTAATTAGAACATTAAAATCCTGGTTGGACAAGAAATGATTTTGAACAGGCAGAAATCGCAACTTCAGCCTTAAACTTTATTTTAATTACCATTCAGAACAAATGTGCCCGACTGTAAAAAAGGTTTTTTTCGAACCGTTTTACAGATTCACTTTGAAATAAAAAAGTAAATATTTAGCTTTGCTGTTGCTGAACGTTTCTCAATCATTTCACGAGATACGACATCAAGATTTATTATTATTAATTCGGCTTAAAGCTTGAATATCGATGTGCCAAATAACGGTTTTGTACGCACGAAGGCATTTAGTCAAACAGCATCTCGGCATTTACAGGTCTACCTATTTTATATAGAAGATTGGCTGAAGGTATGGGGGGTAAATTTAACTCAGAAAATATGTACTCATGTACGCAACATTCAAATTGCACTAAGAATTATGCCTCCTCTTATTCGCATTAATAACCCAACTGTATGGAAGAACAAAAAAATCATGTCTTGGTTACAATCTAGCCTTTTGTAATACGGTTCTAAAACTATTGAGAAAGACCAGTAATATATATTTTATAAGAAAATTTATTATTTGGAATTTTTTTTATATTAATTTACTTTAATTGTGCTAGATTCCTTAAAATAAATATTTTAGAAGTAGAAATATTTATAATTTTAAGGATGATATTTTCATATGAATATTATGAAATATTAACATTTTAAGGAACCAATAATATATAATTTGAAAAAAAAAACTTGCCCTAAAATTGACAAGGAGAAAACTGTTGTAAGTTTTTAAAAAGAATAAACTCAAAACTTTAATTGGAAACCATAAATCGGATCAAAAATATTGTAACATTTTTCCAATTTCAGTGCAAAAAAGGTAAAAAAATCAAGTTTAAAACAGTACGAATGAATATTGCTTGAAATTATAGATTCGTATCAAACAAACTATTACAATTTAAGTAGTACATAAACTGTTTTAACTTTTTTAAATAAGTTCTTCAGTTTTAACGGCATCCTAATATTTAAAATAAGTTATGATTTTTGGCTTGTAAATTCTTTTTATTTCAGATTATGCTACTCATAAGGAAAGCGAAATTATAATTTATTATATAATTAAAATAATAAACAAACCGAGTCGAATAAAATTAATTTCTAAATATATATAAGTATGAAAATTACTCTGTAAATTTAAAAAAAAATCATCAAATCAAAAAACAAAAATTAATATTTTGGCAACGCTGTTAACATACACTATGGACCTGACATATAATGTACTTATGTACGTATGACAAGTTTCACTGCATTATTGCGTCATGTATTTCTTCCCTCTTAATTTGAATTCTCTGTCTGGTTAGTTTGTTAGGATTTACTTTAAAAACAAAATCATGTGCATACAAAAGTATATATCTATGAAATACATACATATGTATTTAGAGGTAGCCCTTAACAAATACAGTTTTTTAAAGATAAAAATCACGTGCATATCACCGTAAACATTTTTTAAAAGTACAAAGAAATGTGATACACAACTTCTTATGAGATATATTTTATGCTTAGTATGGTATTAAAAGTCATACACAGTCACATACTAGCTATCAGCTTATTTTGTGACAGAAAAAAAGTTTTATTGATAAAAAAATCTCAGAGCCATATTCATGGACACCGGAACTTTAAACCGGTATTATTATTTTTTCTTTTGCTATAAAGCAGCTTTGAAAATCTTTTTCAACGAAGATCGAGCGTGTCTGTAAAGTTTAGTCGCATAGTGAGTTTTAATTTTTTAATGATCTTTTTTCTCCATTTTCGGCAAAAAACGTACATATTTTTGGTAAGTGGTATTTTTTCGTAAAGTGCTTTGTTTTTTTTTGTGATGAAATTTACTTTTTACTTGACTTTGTGATGTTTAGATGAATTTGTGTTCATAAATAATTTGACACATCACTCACGACCGACCCATTGTGTGTTTAATACTTACTCTCACCTTTACAGTATTGATGAACGTGTCTAACAACTCAAAAAAAAAACAAAATAAAATCGTGTTTTGGTCGTTTAATGCTTTATCAAGGTAGATATGTACATACATCAGTTAAAAAATCAAAATTAGACCCAAAGTAAAACGTAACTTTGACAATAATATCATACTCTTTTAATTACTTTTGAAGTTCCTAATAAAAATATAACATTTTATATGAAATTGATGGTGATGGTTGTTTAGTTTTAAAACGTGCCAATTGCAAATTTTTTAAAAGTATGTTAAAATTTAAAGACAAAAAATATTTCACGCATACCAAGAAATTACAAATATTTTTAACTTTCATGCGAAAAAATATTAGATTTTTAAAATAAATATAAAGGTTGCTAAGAACTTTTTTTTATTTACTCAAAACTCGATACTTGCTGGCAGTAGTCCTGTTCAGTAACTTTACTAATAAAAACTAGCAACGAGAGAGTAAAACAGAAAATTTTAAAATTATTCTCCCAAATTAGTAGTACCATTTTTAAAGTAAATGTACTAGAGTAAAAAAATGTATAAACAATAGACCACTAAAAGGCTTATAGTATAAGCCCGCAAACTGATGTCAACTACAATGAAAAATTGAAAATAATACCAAACAGCAAAAATACGAGGGCTGCTATATATATTTCTGGCCTGGCAACACTGAGTGCTTCCAAGTACAATCTGACATTTCCATTGGAAAGTTTGTCATTTTTAAGCATAATCGTACTCAAAACGTTTTGACGTACGACCATTATTTGTGTTGTTAACAGTGACTTGAAAAAAATAATATAGAAAAAAATGAAATTAACTCGTGAACATTTTCGTGCCATCATTTTTCTCAACTTTCGACGTGGATTATCACGACAAGAGTGCGTTGATGATCTTAAATCTTTGTATGGCGATGAAGCACCATCCTATAGCACTGTGAAAAATTGGTATAATGAATTTAATCGTGGCCGAAGCTCACGCAAAGACGAATTCCGTGAAGGTCGTCCAAAAACGGCTGTTGTGCCAGGAAGAAGCACTTCGAAGCAAATGGTCGCTTGTTTCTTTGGCAAAACTGGTCATGTGGCGACTGTTCCGCTTGAGAAACGTAGGACGGTCACTTCTGAGTGGTACACTACAATTTGTTTGCCTGAAGTCATCGGAGAAATTCGAAAAACCAACAAGAGAAGACAAATCATTGTTCACCATGACAATGCGAGCTCTCACACATCGGCTCAAGCCAGAGCGTTTTAGACCGGCCAAAACGTCGAATTATTGGGTCATCCGCCGTACGACCCTGACTTGGCACCTAATGACTTCTTCTTGTTTCCGCACATCAAGAAAAAAATGCGTGGTGAACGATTTTCGACGCCAGAAGAAGCTGTTGAATTGTTCAAAAACCATATTTTAGAGGTGTCTCAATCGGAGTGGAAAAAGTGCTTCGACAACTGGTTTGAGCGCATGCTAAAGTGTATAAATCATACTGGAGAATACTTTGAAAAACAGTAAAACCAATTTTTAATTATAAATAATCGCATTTTCACTATTAGGCCAGAAATATATAGAGCAGCCCTCGTATGTACAGAAAATGTTTTAATTTTTTTTTAATTATTATGTAATTTTTAAAAGCGTTTATGATTTTTAAGCGCCTCATAAAATAGTTTTTTTCAGTAAGTTCTAATAAACCTTCTTTTTATAACTTTTACCACAAAAAGGGAAAAAAGGATACAACTAAGTTTGTCATTCCATTTGTAATTTCGACAATATCCATTTTCTACCACAAAAATATTCTGAGTTCTTATGCATAGCAAATTCGATTGAGCGATGTCCGTCGGTCCGTTTGTCCATCCGTGCTAGAATACGCCGCGTTTAAAAATTGAAAATAAGAAAAGAAAACCATCAAGTGAAAAAATTTTCGCTCGACCATATTTTCTAAGTTACGGGTCTCTGAATTTAAAAAATTTTTAAAATATCAATATGGGTATCTATTGAAAGGCTTTCATGAGAACTTTAAGAAAATTCAAAATATGTTTAAAAATGCTTAACCCATATAGGCTTGATGATGTTTTTATGTAAAATTATGTATACATAAAAACATTTGTGTAGCACTTATTTTTTTTTAATTCTCTGTAACCCCAATATTTGCTTTTTTGATTGGAGTTACTCGCAAAGCCAAACTTGATTTCAACACTAACACGGACGAACAGATTGACATTGCTCAAACGACGTCGCTATGCATAAGAAATCAGGATACATGTACTTTATGGGGTCGGGAATGGATATTATAGAAATAACAAACATAGTTATAACCTTTTTCTACTTTTTCCGGTGAAGATCCAGCAAAGCCGAGTTATAGAACTCTTACTTGTTTACTTACAAAAAGAAAAAATTGTATTAAAAAGATTGAAATGAAAAATAAAACATCGATGCAATTGGACAGAAGAAAATAAATAGTGTGCAGCTTTCAACAGCTTTTGAAACTTGAAGTAAAAAAAAAAATAAATAAATAAATATATATATATATATATATATATATATATATATATATATATATATATAAATAAATAAAATAACTATGCTTATTTCTTATTGTACATAAAAACTGTTTTAGATAAAATTTCTTTTAAATTTACTGACACCTTAACCAACTTCTTACATAGGAGATAAGATATAAAACACTTCCAATAAATTATATGCCGGAATACCCAAATTTAGGGGCCTACCCAGAAGGCCCTTTTTACTCCAGGGGATTCACCGTTGGCAGCTACACCCAAAAACACCTCAGTTTTGCCTCTGTGAAATTTCGCTAAGATATTTTCAGTGGTTCATGAGACACCGAATTATGTCCTAATAAATCATTTACAAACCACTTTGCACGCGTTACAAATGTGTGTGTGGATTTTTATAAAATTTGTTTTGTTAAAAGCAAGTATTGACACAAAAAAACAAAACACACATTTAACATAAAAACATGTACATACGAGTACGTCCATATACATATATGAACAAGAAAGAGCTTCTTAATTATTTTTTCTGACTTCTATTTTTCCTGCTTATTTTAAAATTGTGTGTAAGATTCACAATAAAAGAGATAAAAATTTAACACGGACATGACTGTTTTCGTGATTGTAGGTTAAACTTATATTTTTATTGGTGTATCATTTAAAGTAAGTATAATCGCACCGAACAAATTACGATGTAAAATAAATATAAAATATAGCTAAATTTATAACTAACAAGTAAGAGTGCTATATTAGGCTACGCCGAATCTTATATATCCTTCACCATTAAATTAAAAAAAAAAATGGTACTGCATATAAATTAGTTTAAATTTCTTTTTAGATTTAATTTAATTTATTTATTTTTAGAACTTTACGTTCTGTTTTCTTTCAGTCTCCTTAAAAAACTAAACTTAAATATCTTACTTATAAATAAAGTAGCTAACAGCTACTGCATTAAATGCTGATACCGCAACTCGTGTACTGATCAACTAACTTACTTCAGTATAACATCCGTTGTAACAGACGCACAGTCGGCATAATGTCGTTGAATATTTGTTGGAAACAACAAAAAGGAAATTAACCCATTATGGTTCAAGTGCTAGTTTATAAAGCAACGTCGATTACGTTAACTTATATATAATTTTACATAAAAATGACATGGGCTCTAAGTGGGCTAAGCACTTTTAAAAATCTTTTGTATCTCCTTAAAGATATCTTCAAAAGCTTTAAAATGAAATCCATAGTGATATTTTAAAAAGTTTGAAAACTTCAGAGCCCCGTAACTCGGCAATTTTTTCAGTTGACGTTTTTTCTTATTTTTTAATGCTCTATCGACCCACATATTAATTTTTTTGATTGGAGTTACTTTATTGTTCCAAATGACATCAAAAAATTAGACGTAGGCGTGGTGTTTTGCCTGATGCCTCGAAGGGCATGGACAGATCATGCTGATTTCCAATAGCACCTCTTTCGACATTATATCTGATTATTGACATATTTCTTTTTTTTGTGAAATCAAGTTTGACGAATAGACGGCCAGACGGATATCGCCCACCTATTGCGAGTACATAAATCGGCTGGTTAACATTAACTAAATTAATTTAGAATTTTCCTGTTGCATTTGTTAAGCTTGGGATAATATTCCTCTGGTTGTTCGTATAAACATACATATATATATAGGAATTATACAATGCTAAATAATATTTTATTCAAACAGTAATCATTATGGAAAAGGTATGTTAATCTCTACATTCAAAGCATGAATCACGAAAACAAGATTTCGCATTGCGCAGGTCCGTTAGTTTGTTGTAAAGCTTTCTCTCTCTGTGTGACGTAGGCATAGAATAATTTTTGTAAACAAACTTCATTTGTGTATGGAAAGTGCAGCATAATTAAAGTAAAAACGGTGAAAATTTATTAAAAATAAAAAATAAAAAAAGTTAACCAAATTGCCACATTATTATAAATTGTATTCCAGATATTGCAGTGGCACAAAACGAGGAAGGTACAACGTATTCGTGGGTTGATCATGTATCTGAGGGCGGACTAATTAAGCCGACACCTGAAACTATGAAACACATTGAAGAACTGAACCAAATATTTCAAAAAAATAATAAAGACGGTCTTCTCATTAAACAAGATTTTGTAAAAGATTTAACTAAACCGGCTCATCATATTAAATGTGATGAAAAGGTAAAAAAGCTATTTTTAAAATCATGTATTTTAAGATACGAAAACTTAATGCGGAGCTTAAAGACTATAGCATGACCAAAAAAAGAAAATTAAATAAAATAAAAAAAATAACTTATTTTTTAAACATATTTTAATTTATTTTTCAAGCACAAGGTCTTTTTATTTATTTGAAAAAATAAAAAGATCTTGTGCTTGAAAAATAAATTAACAGGTATGTTCTGACAATCGCAAATCGCTTAAAACTGGCGATGCGAGTTAAAATCGCATGAAAGGTGTTCTGTAGTTCACAATCGCAAGAAATTTGGCGACTTCAAATCGCAAGCACATACTGAAGTGAAGTTACGAATTTTACCTAAAATAAACTTTAAAGCAACAATAAAATTATATACAAATGAAAATTAATATGTTCTCTTTAATTTTTAACAAAATTTATTTTAAATTTTAGACAATCTAAGTCGCAAATAATTAATTTAAAATATTTTATTTGTTCTATCAATTGTTTGTTTTAATTGTTTTCTTGAGTACTGGAGATTTCATAGAAACAGCTGTTCTTATTGATGTTCGAAAATGTACTCGTACTAGCGGTTGAACGTGTTATCGGTAGTCAAAAAATATGTGGTTATTTTAATTTTCAATTCTTATAAAACATTCGGTGCTTATTAAATAAGCTATTTGAGTGTTAAGGGACCTTAAAAAATTTATTTAAATTACTTTTTGGATGATATGAGTTCCGAACGTGCACGTTATTATTAACAAAATAAACAAAAATACTTTTTAAGTACTGATTACTTACAACGTAAGTAACCTTTTACATCAAAGATGCTAAGTGTAATATCATTAAAAGAAAATCCATTTGTCGCCAAAATATTTCTTGGCTTGCGTTATTTTTTTAAATTAATAAATACACATTGGATTGAAGTATCCAATAAATTGTCATAATCTCTAAGCGTCCGTTTTTAATTCGTTCTTTTTTAATTGCATGTTTTTTTTTTAAGAAATGATACTAAGCAAGGAAGCTGCAGGCATTTTGTTGTAGTTTTTTTTGTTTATTTATGTTTTGCACCGTAAAATCATATGTTTTTCTATTCGAACATAAGTTTGAAAAAGAACAAATCGCAGACAAAACGCGTGAGTTTCAGAACATGTAAAACAAAAGTTGGCGTTTTTGAAATCGCATGTGAGTGTCAGAACATGCCTGTAAAATATAATTAACTCTGGTTTACAGCCAAAAAATTGTCTAAGTACCGTTTTTTAGGTAATTTTGTGTTTTTCGGTGTATGGTCCCACTCAAACCCTTGTGGAGCCCAACCGAAAAGTCCGACCGAGATAATTGAATGCGCTTTTCGTCGATATAATGCAATTTTCTATCTGCCAAGAAATGGCTGAGTTATGGCGCCGTAAAGTAAAGAATTTGCCTATTTTTTACTTTTTTTTTTAATTTTTTATTTTCATTTGGTTTGTTTCTACGTTATAGTAAAGATCTGGAATGTTTTATTCTTTTACCATATAGTTTATTTTATTACCAATATTTTAAGCGTAATTTGAAAAAAATCCGATAAAAAATCGAGTTTTTATTAAGGATTATGTGGAACGACAATATTTTTATTTTCACACACACACTATATTCGGGGTTGTTTTACGAGTAGTAGGAAGAATTACTGTTTTTAGTTTTTATATTGTTTCTAGAATATTCTTTATGACTATATTTGTCCATTTCACTATTGTATATACGCACGGAGAGTACAATATCAAAAATGACCAACTCATTCCTCAGGAGAAGATTATACTTTCTCCATTACATATTAAGCTTGGGTTATTTACAAATATTGTCAAAACGTTGCCAAAAGACAGTTTTGCCATGAATTACCTTAAACAAAAATTTCCGAGGGCCACAGCGAGCAAAATTGAGCTGGTATATTTGATCGACCTTAAATTCGGACTCTGTACGGTGACCAAGAAATTAATGAGTGTTTAGGTCCAGCTATTTGGAGGCATGGGAAGCATTCCAGGATATCGTTCACAACTTTTTGGGAAACTACAGAAGTCCTGATTACGCTAAGAAGATTGATACATTACTCCAAAAATTCAATGCTATTGGTAAGCGTTGAGTGAAAGCATCTGTGTATCAAAAAGGCCTTTTAGATCCAAATATGCCATCTAAATTACACGTGTTATTCAGTTATTCGGATATTTTTGGGCTCCAAAAGTGATGAACAAGGTGAAAGATTTCACCAGGAAATGGAAGATATCGACAGACGTTACAAATGCTGGTGGGATAAACAAATGATGGCTGACTATTGTTGGTTCCTCATTCGCGAAGATTCATCCGAATAAACGCCAAACTTCAAGTCGCTCGTCATTTTAATTTAAATTTTTTTAATTTACGCCGAATATAGTGTGTGAACAATGAAAATGAAAATATTGTCGTTCAACAAGTTCCTTAATAAAAGCTTTATTTTTCATCCGTTTTTGTTCAAATTATGCTTAAAATATTGATAATAAAATAAACTATTTGGTAAAGGAATAAAACATTCTAGATCTTTACTATAGATTTTTACGTAGAAAAACCAAATGAAAATAAAAAAATTTAAAAAAAGTAAAAAATAGGAAAATTTTTAAACTTAAGGTGCCATAACTCAGCCATTTTTTGGCAAATTGAAAGTTGCAGCATATCGACGGAAAAGGCATTCAATTACCTTACAACGGTGTGCCATTTATCTCGATCGGACTTTTCGGTTGTGCTCCACAAGGGTTTGAGAGGGACCATACACCAAAAAACACAAAAGTGCCCTTATCTAACAAACGGTACTTGAAAAAAATAATTACAGTATTTTTCGTGTTCAGGAGGTCCCAATTAACTTATCTGGCCATTTGGTGTTCTTGGTATTTTTCTAAATTAAAATTTGTAAAGCTGTGTAATTAAAAGGTCAAATAAAAAGCTATATTAATATTAAGTAACTCTCATGTTGTTTTTCAAGTTTTTATATTTAAAGGAAATGTTTTTGGTTTTTCTAAAAATTTGGATAAAGGTTTCCTGATGAGCTGGCTTAAGCAACCGGCGAAATACGTATTCCAATCAACGAATAAATTGTATTTTTATTTAAAAATGTTATGGGATATTAGCATAATATAATAAATAATATTATAAAAATTCCCAAAATAATTTTAAAAATAAAAAAGCTATATTAATATTTTTTAAACATTTTGGTTTTGATTTTATTTAAAAAACAAATTTATTTTACTTTCAGTTATTTGGCATTAAGGTCATTAATATTTATCATATGTATATGTTTTCCTCTTTAAAAAAATTACTTTAGAATAACTAATGAAATAACTTCTGAAATAACTAATTTTTTATAACAATTTTCATATAAGCCAAAATTTAAAACTTTGGTGGCCCGAAATTGCTCTTCTTCTTCTCGGGCTTCTTTTTTCCCACTTAAAATTTTGTTTAAATCGATACACCCGTTTAGAAGTTATGCAATTTTTCCCAGTTTTGCGTCAAAAATATCCTACACTTTTTACAACAAACACTCATTTTCGTTCTATTGTGACGTAGATGCGCAGTAGAAAAATTTTTTTAACGGCTGAGTGCGCAATATTGTTTTCTTAATTGATGCATTCAAAGTAAATAAATTTGATTGGCAGCGTGACCAGATCCAAAAAATTTTTGGAGCTAAATTGGCACCAAAATAGTGCTAAAAAGTGCTAAAACACAGTGCCAAACTTTAAATGTCTTAGTTTTAAGCAAATATTTTCTTGGTGAGTTCATAGTTTTATTATTAATGCTTATGATGCCTTAGAAATATTTATTTTCATTGAAAAAAAAAACAAATTTCTTAAAACAATAAATCATTTATTAAACATAAAAAGTCTTAAAACACAATAAAAATAATAATTCAGTCTTTAAAATAAATATCACATACACTAGTGTTTAAAAATGCTTGACTATTTTTAATGCATATGTAGTTGCTTAACTGTTGCTATGGAAAAATGTGCAACAAAAGGAAAAAGCAAATACGAAAAGAAAGAAACTCATTTGCTTTAGCTGACTATGTGCTTCTTTCTTCAATCAGCAAAGCAATTCCGTTGAAAAAGTTTGCTGTTGTTTAAGCAGTCAGTTGTTCTCTATCTTTATTTTTGCTATTGATTAATTCTTTACTATGAAGTTGTGGCTAACTACGATTGCTTTTTCCTGCTTTTATTTCACCATTAAATGGTGTTTTTTTCTCTTAAAAATCAACAGCAAAAGAAGAAACAAACTTCAACTTATTGCTTAAGCAACAGCAGACGTTTTCAAGATAAATGCCTTGCTAATTGCTTTGCTGCAGGAAACACATAGCCAGCTTAAGCATATGCGTTTCTTTCTCTCGTTTTGCATTCGGTTTTTGTTTTTGTTTCGTTTATATTGAAATGTTTTTTAAATGCAAGCAAAGCAAAGATTTTAGTGCTGTTGCTATTTTTAAGCAAGCAATTTAAACCCAAACATACACACATGTACATACATATGCGTATATTATGTACTTAGGCAAATTTATTCTAGGTATCCGCAGTAAGGTTTGAATATACAACTTTTATATTCAGAGATATCAAAAAGTGCTTAAAGAGTTTAAAAAGAAATTATTAAATTATGTTGCCAGACTTACGTTGCTATTATTGCAATTGTTACACGCGAAAAGTAATGTTTTGCAGAAAAGAGCATTACTTATTTTTTGGAACATTTTGTAAATAATATTATTTAAAAGTGCTTAAAAATGCCGAATGAAGAGTTTGAAAGTGCTAAAAATAGTGCTAAGTGCTAAATCGGTAATTTTGCTGCTAAATCAACAAAAGAAGTGCTAAATCTAGCACGGAAAGTGCAAAAATGGGCACGCTGCTGATTGGTTATAGATTCAAATAAAAAAGCACACAAAATTTTCTTCTACATATGTATGCGTGAAGTTTGGAAAAAAGAATAGCTGTTGTTAATAAGTAGAAACTATAAAAAGCTACACAGCAAAGAAGCTGCTTTGACATATGAAAGTACGGAAAAGTCAAAAGTACTTTTATTTCTCTTTCACAAAGTTAAATTAAATTTTGTATGTGTGCAAATGTAAAAGAACGTTCTTACGCGGAACTGTTACTTGATTAATTCAGTTACTGTAGTGACCAGTGATTTTTTAATCACAGTGACTTAATCACAGGCAGCTGCAATAGAGCGGCTTAAAGTTTGAGAAGCTAGAACTGTTAAAAAATAATCTTCACTTTTTTAATTTAAAAAAAATGTTTCAAATAACTTAATATGGTTCAAATCTTTTTGGCTTCTTTACCATTCGCGTAGAACAACGTAGATTAATTTTTTCAGTAGCTGGTTAGTTTAAAAGTTCCCTCGCTTCGATTGGCGGTATTAACTGAGGTGGTTGATTGACGTTGCTGTTGGTTGGATTCTTGAGAAAAATTATGTATGGAACCCCCGCTTTGTGAGCCTAAATTAATTGCTATTCCTTTAGTATATTTGGGGAAATATCCGGAAGTTAAAACTGAATATATTTTTCTGTTGATATTTCCTCTTTATCAGATGGTTCTGATGTCTTCTAATATTCCCCATTTTCGTGTTTATAGTACACATCATATTTCTATTAAAATTAGTAACAATCCCTTCGATCCACCTTTCCCTACCAGAAAATTTTTTTGAATAGACATGGTCTCCAACTTTGAATTTAGTTTGGTTTTGAAATTTTAAACGTTTTGAAGGAAACAACGCAGATAAGATAGTACGTGGGTGCCGACCATGGATAAGTTCTGATGGTGATTTACCTGTCAAAGGATTTGGAGTGGATCTATATGTAGTTAGAAATTTGAAAACGGCTCTTTTTTTATCTTGTTTATCTGACATGATTTTTTTTAAAAGATTCCTTAAAAGTACGAACAGTTCGCTCAGCCAATCCATTTGATGAGGGATGAAATGGTGCAGTAGTAACATGATCGATAACATTACGTTGGCAAAATTCTTTGGATGTAAACTGACCTCCATTGTCACTAACAATTGTCTTGGGGAGTCCTTCAATTGAAAAGATATCTTGCAAGGCATGAATTGTTGAGCATGAAGTTGCCATAGACATTTCTTTCACGTGTGGAAATTGCGAAAACAAGTCCACAACTATTAACCACATTTGAGAAAAAAATGGACCTGCAAAATCTATATGAACTCTCTCCCAAGGTTCAAGTGCATCTGGCCAAGAACAAAATTCCCGTTTTGTAAAGCTGTGTAATTAAAAGGTCAAATAAAAAGCTATATTAATATTAAGTAACTCTCATGTTGTTTTTCAAGTTTTTATATTTAAAGGAAATGTTTTTGGTTTTTCTAAAAATTTGGATAAAGGTTTCCTGATGAGCTGGCTTAAGCAACCGGCGAAATACGTATTCCAATCAACGAATAAATTGTATTTTTATTTAAAAATGTTATGGGATATTAGCATAATATAATAAATAATATTATAAAAATTCCCAAAATAATTTTAAAAATAAAAAAGCTATATTAATATTTTTTAAACATTTTGGTTTTGATTTTATTTAAAAAACAAATTTATTTTACTTTCAGTTATTTGGCATTAAGGTCATTAATATTTATCATATGTATATGTTTTCCTCTTTAAAAAAATTACTTTAGAATAACTAATGAAATAACTTCTGAAATAACTAATTTTTTATAACAATTTTCATATAAGCCAAAATTTAAAACTTTGGTGGCCCGAAATTGCTCTTCTTCTTCTCGGGCTTCTTTTTTCCCACTTAAAATTTTGTTTAAATCGATACACCCGTTTAGAAGTTATGCAATTTTTCCCAGTTTTGCGTCAAAAATATCCTACACTTTTTACAACAAACACTCATTTTCGTTCTATTGTGACGTAGATGCGCAGTAGAAAAATTTTTTTAACGGCTGAGTGCGCAATATTGTTTTCTTAATTGATGCATTCAAAGTAAATAAATTTGATTGGCAGCGTGACCAGATCCAAAAAATTTTTGGAGCTAAATTGGCACCAAAATAGTGCTAAAAAGTGCTAAAACACAGTGCCAAACTTTAAATGTCTTAGTTTTAAGCAAATATTTTCTTGGTGAGTTCATAGTTTTATTATTAATGCTTATGATGCCTTAGAAATATTTATTTTCATTGAAAAAAAAAAACAAATTTCTTAAAACAATAAATCATTTATTAAACATAAAAAGTCTTAAAACACAATAAAAATAATAATTCAGTCTTTAAAATAAATATCACATACACTAGTGTTTAAAAATGCTTGACTATTTTGAATGCATATGTAGTTGCTTAACTGTTGCTATGGAAAAATGTGCAACAAAAGGAAAAAGCAAATACGAAAAGAAAGAAACTCATTTGCTTTAGCTGACTATGTGCTTCTTTCTTCAATCAGCAAAGCAATTCCGTTGAAAAAGTTTGCTGTTGTTTAAGCAGTCAGTTGTTCTCTATCTTTATTTTTGCTATTGATTAATTCTTTACTATGAAGTTGTGGCTAACTACGATTGCTTTTTCCTGCTTTTATTTCACCATTAAATGGTGTTTTTTTCTCTTAAAAATCAACAGCAAAAGAAGAAACAAACTTCAACTTATTGCTTAAGCAACAGCAGACGTTTTCAAGATAAATGCCTTGCTAATTGCTTTGCTGCAGGAAACACATAGCCAGCTTAAGCATATGCGTTTCTTTCTCTCGTTTTGCATTCGGTTTTTGTTTTTGTTTCGTTTATATTGAAATGTTTTTTAAATGCAAGCAAAGCAAAGATTTTAGTGCTGTTGCTATTTTTAAGCAAGCAATTTAAACCCAAACATACACACATGTACATACATATGCGTATATTATGTACTTAGGCAAATTTATTCTAGGTATCCGCAGTAAGGTTTGAATATACAACTTTTATATTCAGAGATATCAAAAAGTGCTTAAAGAGTTTAAAAAGAAATTATTAAATTATGTTGCCAGACTTACGTTGCTATTATTGCAATTGTTACACGCGAAAAGTAATGTTTTGCAGAAAAGAGCATTACTTATTTTTTGGAACATTTTGTAAATAATATTATTTAAAAGTGCTTAAAAATGCCGAATGAAGAGTTTGAAAGTGCTAAAAATAGTGCTAAGTGCTAAATCGGTAATTTTGCTGCTAAATCAACAAAAGAAGTGCTAAATCTAGCACGGAAAGTGCAAAAATGGGCACGCTGCTGATTGGTTATAGATTCAAATAAAAAAGCACACAAAATTTTCTTCTACATATGTATGCGTGAAGTTTGGAAAAAAGAATAGCTGTTGTTAATAAGTAGAAACTATAAAAAGCTACACAGCAAAGAAGCTGCTTTGACATATGAAAGTACGGAAAAGTCAAAAGTACTTTTATTTCTCTTTCACAAAGTTAAATTAAATTTTGTATGTGTGCAAATGTAAAAGAACGTTCTTACGCGGAACTGTTACTTGATTAATTCAGTTACTGTAGTGACCAGTGATTTTTTAATCACAGTGACTTAATCACAGGCAGCTGCAATAGAGCGGCTTAAAGTTTGAGAAGCTAGAACTGTTAAAAAATAATCTTCACTTTTTTAATTTAAAAAAAATGTTTCAAATAACTTAATATGGTTCAAATCTTTTTGGCTTCTTTACCATTCGCGTAGAACAACGTAGATTAATTTTTTCAGTAGCTGGTTAGTTTAAAAGTTCCCTCGCTTCGATTGGCGGTATTAACTGAGGTGGTTGATTGACGTTGCTGTTGGTTGGATTCTTGAGAAAAATTATGTATGGAACCCCCGCTTTGTGAGCCTAAATTAATTGCTATTCCTTTAGTATATTTGGGGAAATATCCGGAAGTTAAAACTGAATATATTTTTCTGTTGATATTTCCTCTTTATCAGATGGTTCTGATGTCTTCTAATATTCCCCATTTTCGTGTTTATAGTATACATCATATTTCTATTAAAATTAGTAACAATCCCTTCGATCCACCTTTCCCTACCAGAAAATTTTTTTGAATAGACATGGTCTCCAACTTTGAATTTAGTTTGGTTTTGAAATTTTAAACGTTTTGAAGGAAACAACGCAGATAAGATAGTACGTGGGTGCCGACCATGGATAAGTTCTGATGGTGATTTACCTGTCAAAGGATTTGGAGTGGATCTATATGTAGTTAGAAATTTGAAAACGGCTCTTTTTTTATCTTGTTTATCTGACATGATTTTTTTTAAAAGATTCCTTAAAAGTACGAACAGTTCGCTCAGCCAATCCATTTGATGAGGGATGAAATGGTGCAGTAGTAACATGATCGATAACATTACGTTGGCAAAATTCTTTGGATGTAAACTGACCTCCATTGTCACTAACAATTGTCTTGGGGAGTCCTTCAATTGAAAAGATATCTTGCAAGGCATGAATTGTTGAGCATGAAGTTGCCATAGACATTTCTTTCACGTGTGGAAATTGCGAAAACAAGTCCACAACTATTAACCACATTTGAGAAAAAAATGGACCTGCAAAATCTATATGAACTCTCTCCCAAGGTTCAAGTGCATCTGGCCAAGAACAAAATTCCCGTTTTGTAAAGCTGTGTAATTAAAAGGTCAAATAAAAAGCTATATTAATATTAAGTAACTCTCATGTTGTTTTTCAAGTTTTTATATTTAAAGGAAATGTTTTTGGTTTTTCTAAAAATTTGGATAAAGGTTTCCTGATGAGCTGGCTTAAGCAACCGGCGAAATACGTATTCCAATCAACGAATAAATTGTATTTTTATTTAAAAATGTTATGGGATATTAGCATAATATAATAAATAATATTATAAAAATTCCCAAAATAATTTTAAAAATAAAAAAGCTATATTAATATTTTTTAAACATTTTGGTTTTGATTTTATTTAAAAAACAAATTTATTTTACTTTCAGTTATTTGGCATTAAGGTCATTAATATTTATCATATGTATATGTTTTCCTCTTTAAAAAAATTACTTTAGAATAACTAATGAAATAACTTCTGAAATAACTAATTTTTTATAACAATTTTCATATAAACCAAAATTTAAAACTTTGGTGGCCCGAAATTGCTCTTCTTCTTCTCGGGCTTCTTTTTTCCCACTTAAAATTTTGTTTAAATCGATACACCCGTTTAGAAGTTATGCAATTTTTCCCAGTTTTGCGTCAAAAATATCCTACACTTTTTACAACAAACACTCATTTTCGTTCTATTGTGACGTAGATGCGCAGTAGAAAAATTTTTTTAACGGCTGAGTGCGCAATATTGTTTTCTTAATTGATGCATTCAAAGTAAATAAATTTGATTGGCAGCGTGACCAGATCCAAAAAATTTTTGGAGCTAAATTGGCACCAAAATAGTGCTAAAAAGTGCTAAAACACAGTGCCAAACTTTAAATGTCTTAGTTTTAAGCAAATATTTTCTTGGTGAGTTCATAGTTTTATTATTAATGCTTATGATGCCTTAGAAATATTTATTTTCATTGAAAAAAAAAAAAACAAATTTCTTAAAACAATAAATCATTTATTAAACATAAAAAGTCTTAAAACACAATAAAAATAATAATTCAGTCTTTAAAATAAATATCACATACACTAGTGTTTAAAAATGCTTGACTATTTTTAATGCATATGTAGTTGCTTAACTGTTGCTATGGAAAAATGTGCAACAAAAGGAAAAAGCAAATACGAAAAGAAAGAAACTTATTTGCTTTAGCTGACTATGTGCTTCTTTCTTCAATCAGCAAAGCAATTCCGTTGAAAAAGTTTGCTGTTGTTTAAGCAGTCAGTTGTTCTCTATCTTTATTTTTGCTATTGATTAATTCTTTACTATGAAGTTGTGGCTAACTACGATTGCTTTTTCCTGCTTTTATTTCACCATTAAATGGTGTTTTTTTCTCTTAAAAATCAACAGCAAAAGAAGAAACAAACTTCAACTTATTGCTTAAGCAACAGCAGACGTTTTCAAGATAAATGCCTTGCTAATTGCTTTGCTGCAGGAAACACATAGCCAGCTTAAGCATATGCGTTTCTTTTTCTCGTTTTGCATTCGGTTTTTGTTTTTGTTTCGTTTATATTGAAATGTTTTTTAAATGCAAGCAAAGCAAAGATTTTAGTGCTGTTGCTATTTTTAAGCAAGCAATTTAAACCCAAACATACACACATGTACATACATATGCGTATATTATGTACTTAGGCAAATTTATTCTAGGTATCCGCAGTAAGGTTTGAATATACAACTTTTATATTCAGAGATATCAAAAAGTGCTTAAAGAGTTTAAAAAGAAATTATTAAATTATGTTGCCAGACTTACGTTGCTATTATTGCAATTGTTACACGCGAAAAGTAATGTTTTGCAGAAAAGAGCATTACTTATTTTTTGGAACATTTTGTAAATAATATTATTTAAAAGTGCTTAAAAATGCCGAATGAAGAGTTTGAAAGTGTTAAAAATAGTGCTAAGTGCTAAATCGGTAATTTTGCTGCTAAATCAACAAAAGAAGTGCTAAATCTAGCACGGAAAGTGCAAAAATGGGCACGCTGCTGATTGGTTATAGATTCAAATAAAAAAGCACACAAAATTTTCTTCTACATATGTATGCGTGAAGTTTGGAAAAAAGAATAGCTGTTGTTAATAAGTAGAAACTATAAAAAGCTACACAGCAAAGAAGCTGCTTTGACATATGAAAGTACGGAAAAGTCAAAAGTACTTTTATTTCTCTTTCACAAAGTTAAATTAAATTTTGTATGTGTGCAAATGTAAAAGAACGTTCTTACGCGGAACTGTTACTTGATTAATTCAGTTACTGTAGTGACCAGTGATTTTTTAATCACAGTGACTTAATCACAGGCAGCTGCAATAGAGCGGCTTAAAGTTTGAGAAGCTAGAACTGTTAAAAAATAATCTTCACTTCTTTAATTTAAAAAAAATGTTTCAAATAACTTAATATGGTTCAAATCTTTTTGGCTTCTTTACCATTCGCGTAGAACAACGTAGATTAATTTTTTCAGTAGCTGGTTAGTTTAAAAGTTCCCTCGCTTCGATTGGCGGTATTAACTGAGGTGGTTGATTGACGTTGCTGTTGGTTGGATTCTTGAGAAAAATTATGTATGGAACCCCCGCTTTGTGAGCCTAAATTAATTGCTATTCCTTTAGTATATTTGGGGAAATATCCGGAAGTTAAAACTGAATATATTTTTCTGTTGATATTTCCTCTTTATCAGATGGTTCTGATGTCTTCTAATATTCCCCATTTTCGTGTTTATAGTATACATCATATTTCTATTAAAATTAGTAACAATCCCTTCGATCCACCTTTCCCTACCAGAAAATTTTTTTGAATAGACATGGTCTCCAACTTTGAATTTAGTTTGGTTTTGAAATTTTAAACGTTTTGAAGGAAACAACGCAGATAAGATAGTACGTGGGTGCCGACCATGGATAAGTTCTGATGGTGATTTACCTGTCAAAGGATTTGGAGTGGATCTATATGTAGTTAGAAATTTGAAAACGGCTCTTTTTTTATCTTGTTTATCTGACATGATTTTTTTTAAAAGATTCCTTAAAAGTACGAACAGTTCGCTCAGCCAATCCATTTGATGAGGGATGAAATGGTGCAGTAGTAACATGATCGATAACATTACGTTGGCAAAATTCTTTGGATGTAAACTGACCTCCATTGTCACTAACAATTGTCTTGGGGAGTCCTTCAATTGAAAAGATATCTTGCAAGGCATGAATTGTTGAGCATGAAGTTGCCATAGACATTTCTTTCACGTGTGGAAATTGCGAAAACAAGTCCACAACTATTAACCACATTTGAGAAAAAAATGGACCTGCAAAATCTATATGAACTCTCTCCCAAGGTTCAAGTGCATCTGGCCAAGAACAAAATTCCCGTTTTGGATTACTGCCAGATTCCTGACACGTGATACATCCGTTCGAAATATTGTCAATAGAATCATTCATTTTTGGAAACCAAACATATCTTTGTGCGATTTGTTTCATTCTACTTTTCCCCCAATGACCTTCATGAAACATTTGCAGAATTTTTTGGCGTAAGGATGTAGGTATAACAACTCGTGTATGCTCAGTGTGAAATAAAATAACTCTATCTTGAATAGACAAGGATAATCTTCTAGAAAAATATGGCTGTAAATTAACTTCAGACTTAGGTATATCGTTCGGCCATCCTTCAGTTATATTTTGGCTTACAAGTTTAAGAATGGGATCTTGTTTCGTATGCTTAACTGTTGTTTCATAAACATCTTCAATGTTAAACAAAATTTTTTCTTGATTGTCGAACTCAATATCTTCACCTATAGAAAGTCTGGATAGAGCATCTGTATTTGCATGATGAGTTGTATTTTTATAGCGAATGTCATTATCGTACGATTGTAAAATGACGGCCCACCGTTGAAGGCAAGGGCATGTTTGGAAGCTTTTTGTGTAGATGGAATAATGTTGTAAGTACTTGGTGATCTGTAGTCAACTCAAAATGACGACCATAAATATATTGATGAAAACTGGCTTACATTCAATGTTTTTGATGCAAAAGATATATGTAGGTTTTTCTGTTCCATCTGGATATCGATGTGATAATACATCAGTAGCCATGATAATAGGCAAACTTTCATCATAATGTATAATGTTTTGAGATATTAATGATTAAAGGGACTGAAACGCTTCTTCTTGTTTCGGTCCCCAAACAAATTTTACATTATTTTTCCTTAACTCATTTAAGGGTGCCGATTTAGTTGAACAATTTTGAATGAATTTGTTATAATAGCTTAACTTTCCAATGAATGCTTCAAGTGCTTTGAGATTATTTGCATGAGGCATTAGGCGGATTGCGTCCAAACGTTTTTCCGATGGCATGATACCCATTGAATCAATAATATATCAATTTTATCTTGAGCAAAATAGCACTTTTCTTTTGTACACCTCAAAACATGATATTTTAGACGTTCAAAAACTGCTTTCACATTATCGATATGTTCGTTATCATTACTACCTGTGACTATTATATCATCTAAGCACACTGCACATCTAGGAATACCAGAAATAACTTTTTCCATAAACCTTTGAAAAATACCTGGAGCACTTCAGATTCCAAATGGGATTCTTTGGTATTAAAATAATCCGAAAGGTGTATTTACTACCTTTAGTTTTTTAGATGTTTCAGATAAAACAATTTGAAGATAAGCTTCTCTTAAATCAATCTTACTAAAGAGTTTTCCTGCTTGAAGTTGGTGAAATAATTCCTCAATTCTAGGAATAGGATATCTCTCTATTTCAATTTGTGAATTTAAGGTTACTTTAAAATCAGCACATATTCTTATCTGACCATTAGGTTTTTAACCACTACTATGGGTGCTGCCCATTCACTTGATTTAATTGGTTTAATAACTCCTGAAGACGTTAAACGTTACAGTTCAACACTAACAGCTTCGTATTGACTAAAAGAAATATTGTAAGGTTTAAAAACTTTGGTTGAGCATTAGACTTAAGTTTTATTTCAGCTTTAAACGTTGTACATTGTCCAAGAGTTGAAGAAAGCAATATGTTGTGGGAGTTAGCTATATTTTTTAGGGATTTTAAGAGGGTTTTCTGAGATAATTTGACATTAGATGAGTTGCACTGATTTATGGTTATATGTAAAGGAAGTTTAATTTCGAATTGGAGTTCGGTGAACCAATCAAGACCTAAAATGTTCGTTGCTACTTCGCTGTCGACTACATAAAGAGGTAAATTTTGAAATGAATTGTTCCACACAACATTAACGTAGGAGACTCCTTTAAAAGGCAAAATATTGCCACCATAAATTCTTAACATTTTCCGTGTTGGTGTATACTTCGGCTATCCCAATTTCTGATAAGTTAATAAACCAATTAAGGAACAAGTTACCCCAGTGTCTACTTGAAAAGAACATTCTACCCCATTAACTTTAATATTAACGATGATCTTTTTCTCACTAGACATGCTTGTATTAAAAACTTCCTCTTCTGACGTTTCTACAATTTCTACCAGTTCAATAAAGTCAAATGATTCATCATTTAGAGCTGCTACATTTACGTTACCTTACTTTCGTTGTTTAAAACTGCTCTTCCTAGATGTAGTCGATTTGTTAAACGAATCATCTTTAGACATACAAACACTAGATATATGTCCTAGTTTTGAACACACGTTGCATTTAGTTTTATTTTTGTAATGAAAACAATCATTTCGATAATGAGACTTTTCGCATGAAGAACACGATCTTAATTTATCTTCATCCCAATTTTTGTTCTGATTCTTATTTATATACCGCAATTTGTTTGTATTCTGAACTTCAAAGACTTCTATGTTGTCCTCGCCTTTTAATTTCAAGCACGTGTTTACTGTGGACTCATAAATAGAAGCCAAGAACTTCTTCTAACGAAGAATAAGGTTTCTGTAAAGCTGCAGAACAAACTTTATCATGTGGTGTGTGAATTACCAACATATCACGGATTTTATTATCAACATACGAATGCGAACAATCAGTTTTCTCGCATTGAAACATACATTCTCTTGCTGCTCCTCTGAGATCTGCCGCCCAATCAGCATAAGTTTGATTCGACGTCATTGTTGTTTTATCTAGCTGCTAGAATATGTTGCTTCTTCATAAAATGATAATTTAGTTTTTCAGCAATCGTTTTGTAGTTTTGATCCTCGACTTTTCCATCAAATATTTTTTGAAGAAGGTCGAGCGACTCACCACCAACCCAACTAAGTAAACATGCTCTTTTTATTTCATCTGTTTTTTTACGCCATTTGCCAGAAAGTGTTGTTCAAGTTGCAAATAGTAAGTTGACCAATTATCAGTTGATTTCGAAAAAGTTTTAAAAGAAGATACGGCAGATGTTTGAGATACTGATGGTTGCAAAAATCTAGACATTCTCCGTTGATTTTCTTCCATTAATTAATTTACAAATTGTTGATTGGATAACTGTAATTGATGGAAAAAATTTTTCAAGTGTTGTGGATCCATAATACGCAGATTCTTCACCGAACTCGTCGCCAAATGTTAAAAAATAATCTTCACAAAGTAAAAGACTTTTTTAATTTAAAAAAATGTTTCAAATAATACAATGTATTTTTTATATATAACAAATAGTATTGACAAGAAAAAGTAAATTATAGAATGTAAAATCAAAACAGAACTTCCTAAGCAACTAATCTGTTTTTAGCAGTGTTTTCCATGTAAAGTTGTGAACGCAATGGTAATTATAACAAGACCGACACGAATTTTTTGAAAAGTTTGTGGGATTTAAATGACATAATTTTAATTTAGTTATATTTTGTTACTTTTCCATGCTCTTCATCATAAATTTGCATATGAAATTGAACCGAGCAACTTCGTCAGGTGTTTTCAAATCGCCCTTGATAAAATCATTTTTAATTGATTTAAAAATTTGTTGCACATCATATCAAGCACTAAACACTTAACGCGGGTTCACCCATTGTTTCGGAACAAAATTTTTGTTGTGAGAGAATTTTAGTTTTGTGAGAGTTTGTTCTGAAACGATTCACCCACTTCGAATAATTTTTCTGGAAAAACAAAGCTACCATATGAAACATATGTGTAAGCGAGATGTGTTACTTTACAAGCAGGCAGCACTGTGATAGAAAATTAAAATCACTGAATGCCGTTTTGTTATAAATAAATTCTAAATCAAAAAAAATTTCATAATTAAATCAAAAAATGAGGTAAAAAAAAAAAATTGAGGTAAAAAGTCATACAAGCATTCTCTACCCGGCTTTTTCATTTCTGAAATAAGCTTCAAGGCAAGGGATTCATTCGTTGAGATCCATGACACAATTTTTTAAACTTATTTTCTTTTATTTTGTGTTTTATTATAAATATACCAGGCAAATTAAGGCAGGTAATCTTAAGAACAAAACAAATTTTAAAAATAGTTATTGAATATCAATGCAAACAAAGAACGAAAAAGTTTGTAAAATATATTTTTTTGCTTGAATGATTTTTATCACATTAATAAATGAAGTGGCAGCTCAGTTAAATTTTCTTTGAAAATATAAAATAGTTGGCAGCACAGTTTCATTGTTTCGGAACAAAAATTAAAATTAAACCAATTCAAGCTGAAATTGTTCCGAAGTGAGTTTACTCTCTTTCTCTCTCTCTCTCAAAAAATAAAACGTCAAACTACATATAAAAAAAAATTTTCGGAACAAAATTTTTGCCGGTGAACCAGCCTTTACAGTCTTATTCACAAAAATTTTAAACTGCTTAATAAGAGGTTAATAAGAAAAAATCGCTAAAGTAGTATTCACAAACGCTTAATAGCACCATTACGCTGTTATTAATCATTAATAAATTTCAAATATTTAATGTAGCAGTTACCCTTCTTTAAACCTTTAATAAGTTTTGAAAAGCATTTTTCCGGTAAAATTTTTTACTGTAAAAGTGTGAAAAACTATTAATAAAAAAATATAACGAATATAATAAATTTAATTTCTACAATAGGTAAGTGTTTAAAACATACTTAAATATAAATTACAACTACTCGTATATGTATTTATTTACACCATTTAAACCCACAAAATCCAAATCAAACACAATAACGCCCAAATTATTTTGGGGTTTTGAAGGAGCGTTTCGTAGTTTATTAGATGGACTTACAATTGGTTTTTCAAATGCAAAAAATTTAGTTATCACTTTATCTGTTCTGCAATTAAAGAAAACGATACGTTTCCAGGTAATAAATACCAAATTAACTATTAATATTTGTGGAAAATGTGTTTAGAATAGAGAAAATATCATAATTTAATTAATTGTTCTTTCATAATTAAAGCATTGTATTTTATTGATTTGAAAATAAAAATAATAAATAAAAAATTCACAAATTTGTATCATAAATAAACAAAATAATATAGTGATGTACAAACAGTAATGCCAAGCTCGGTATTTGGATATTTTTTTGTACTCGTTCAGTGAATCATTTTATAAAAAAGAGTTAAAACCATTTTTTATTACTTTAAAATTTTTTCTGATATAAAACAATAAATAGTAATAAAATAATGATAATTTAAGTTATGACAAATAATATTATTGCTGATTTAATTATTCTTTTTTAATTATAAAAACACTATTCAGGTATTTGGTTCATTGTTGTATACATCACTAAACGTACATTTACATATAATATGACATGATGTTGCCAACATAAAACTACAATACTATTAAAATCGTTTAATAGTTAATTTTGCGTTATTAAACGTTTGTGAATAAAAATCGTTATTAATGGTTAATAAAACAAAAAGTGTTTAATAACTAAAGTACACATTAGGCTTACTATAAGAAATTTTTGTGAATGTTTAAAGCTTTACAAATAAATTTTAACGTTACTAAAAAAAAAAAATAATTAATTGCCCTGTGTCCTTTTTTAAGGAGCCATAGCGTTTAAAAATTAATATACATATTACAACACCAACAATAAATCTATCTTTATTTCTTTTATGGAGGACCAGCAATAAAAAAAACATATTACTTCCTTTGCATTAAATGAATATTTAAGAGTTACATCCGTAAATATGTTGCTTCATATAATTTCGTGCAAGTTTTCTAGAAAATACTAATTGGTAATACCCTCATCAATGAATTAGAAGAAAGACATTGATTATATATTTTTTTTTTATTATTTTTTAGGTTATTGAAGACACCTTCAGTTAAATTTGACGTATTACATTTTTCGGTAATTAAGGCATTGTAAATTTGATCGATCATCTTCCTTCTGGAAGAAAGCTTTATTTCATATTATCATTAATATAAATTAAAACCTGAGTGTTTCTGGAAACACAAACATAAATAAAGACTGTTCGTGCTAGTGTTGCCGTTTGGTTATAATTTTTGTAACTAAACGTAACATGTATAATTTTTTTATATTAGGACAAATTTTCGTAACTTTAGTACAGACCCGAAATAAAGAAAGCATCTCTCTTAACGTATCATCCTTTTTTAACATATCAATATGATTTTAATAACAAAGGTTACCTGCAAATGCAATCAAAGTTAGTTTGAAATAAACCAAAAATAATATTGGTTAAAGTTTACTCCACTCGTAAAAATTCGTAAAAAATTACGAAACATGCTTAGAAAGAAAATGTTTCCGGCAACAAATCTGCCCAACTGCGAATTAATACCAGCTGCATTTCATGCTGAAAACTAATCATGCAAATACAGTTATTCCGCTTGAAGAATTTAACAACTTGCTAGTGGTACCATACTAATACCTTGATTAAGAAGAAAGTTGTCTTTTAATTTCCTTCAGGAAGTGCCGGATTATATTACAGAAAAATTGTCAGTAGTTTTATGTTGAAGTTTTAAGCAAAAGTAGACTCAAAGTTGCCTTTAATAAAGGTATTTTTAATATAACTAGTGTAGTAAATTCTCTAGAAGCAAAATCTTTCAAAGAAAAAGATAAAAAAGATTTATTGAATGGCAAGAGAATGCGCTTTTCCATATTGATATATTAATATTGAGTCCTAATTTAAATCCTCATGAGTAATGAAATTTTTTTTCATAAGTTTTTCCTTTTTTTTCCCCTATTTTCGTTTTGTTTTTGTTCAGTAAACGAATTTGTTGCCTTGTTATTTTCCCTGAAATATGGAATAAATGACTACCCTGTCGGAAATTTAGCTAACTCAAAACTAGTCAGTGGTTAGCCAGAAATGAGTCATAGGTGACTCCAAAACTAGCTCATGTACCTTGTTAAAAGCTAATCAATTTTTACATACGATGTCCTACGAATGAGTCAGTACTCACTCACTCTGCATCAGTTTTGATCTAGCTATGAGTTAGTTCAAAATTAGTTAGCTACAAGCTAGCTCATTTTGAGTTAACCAAACGTCAGCTAATAGCGAGTTTACTAAAAGTTAATTCCTTGTGAGTTAACCAAAAGCTAGTTCACTTTTAGTTAACCGAAAGTTAAATCGCTATAAGTGAGCTTGGTGTCATTTTGCGATAACCTATAATCGAACTATTATTTATGAATGAAAATGCCCACAACTAACGTATTTAATTTTCTTATGCATTTTATTGGTTTTTTTTATTATATACATTTATAAATTCATTTCATATACATATGAGGTTTAAATTCATTGATTTGCTTTTTTTATATTTACATAGTTTTAATTTTTTTTTAATTAGTTAGATCAATTTATTTTGAAAGCATACATATTAATATTTTTAAATTCATTTGTTATCCTTGTAATATTGTGATATTTACATATTCATTTTTTTAAATTAATTTAAATTCATTGTATATACATATTAGGTACATACATATGTGGTATAAATTCTATTGGCATTTATTAGTATTTTTAATTTCATTGGTTTGCTCTTTTTTTGTTTTTAATATTGACACAGCTTGAAAATGACTTTTTTTTTATTTGTTTTAAGGCAATTCTTAATGATTCTGCGGGATTTTCACAACCGTTAACACGAATTGCATCTGTGATATCAAAACAAAAATTAAGTTCTAAATATATTTAAGAACGTAAGTTTTTATATACCCATTAAAGTATCAAAGAGTCCTTTTTAACTTTTTAAAGATAGCTTGCCGCGATTGCCATTGATATTGCATGTCAGAATGACATCTACTGACAAATCCTCTTTTAGCGTCTTATGCAATTGACCCTTAAGCAACGATGACAAAGAACGATTCTGTAAATAAAAAATGTATTTACAATAATTGTTAATAATAGAATATACTTTTGCTTACATAAATTGTACGATTGCTGCCTATTATTTTGCTATTAACAGCCGCCAAATCATCTACGGTCAGAATAGGAAATATTTTTTCCAAATCCTTTTCATATTTTTGTTTGGCTATAATTATTTCTATTAGAACCTTTTGGGTGCCAACACTTTCCATTATTACTTTATTTTGCTTAACGATGATGTCTAAAGTTGAAGAAATTAAAATTGGTTTTATAAAAATTTGATTGTTATTACCCTCGAGTCCTTTAACAGTGCCTGTTATCTGGGTTGCAAATTCTATTAATATAAAGACAAAGCTTAAATACTTATTTAGTATATGATAAATCTATTCAGAAATATACCTGATACTGTATCACGTACATATGAATGTATGTTTTCATGGCAAGTGCTTGAACTATCTGCAATAAAGTTAAATTTTATTTTTTTTAAGTTAATCGTATGTTATTCAAAAGCTTACAGTTTGAATTTATTGCAGTGCCCAATTTTAACCGCTTAATAGTAGGATTCTTGTTTTCTGCTTGTTGATTTTCCATTCTTAATAGCATATTTTCTAAAGTGACAAATTGTATTTAGTTAACAGTTTATTACGTTATTATTTAACCCTAATCATACTGACATAAAAACTTACATATCTTACTGACATGTGTCTCTAAGACACATATAAAAAAACTTATGAAAAAATCATTAAACTTTTTTTATTTTTTATCCATTACATTTTTTACAAAAAAGAACTTTTACAGCATGTTCATTGCAGACATTACTTTTACATTTTTGACAGCATTGCTTAATAATACGGCTTGCATAAATAGCACCTCTTGCGTTAATTTGTTGCACTTTGCGTATTAGTATGTGCAATTCTTTCTTGAAGGACTTCTTCCATTAGTTGAACGATAGGTCGTTGCAATTTATTTTTCGATCTTTGGCGTATTTGGGGTGTAACAAACCCTTCAGCGACTTCTCGTAAAAAGTTTCGAGCTTTCTTTGCTTGTGTTGCTTTCCACGAAGGATGTAAGTTTTTCCAAACTACGTACGCAGCAATTCCGCAAACGTCAACTAAACTGCAAAAAATGCAAACGGCCATCTATTAGATTTTCTGCGGTAAATAAAACTATGTGTAAGTTGATCCAGAGTGTCAACTGCTCCTTTAGTTTGGTTATAATGGAGGTTTATCTCAGATTTGTTTTTATTTTGCAAGTCGCAGTGAGTGGTGTAATGCATTGACGAGAGTAAAAGAACTGCTCTATTTTGTTTTGGGACGTAGGATTGAATGAATTGTTTTTTTTTATTATTTATGTGTTTTTATTTATTTAGGTACATCCATGTAAAATTGGAATTAAAATATATTTGGAGTCATGCGGAAAAGCAGCTAATTTGCATTCTATCAGGCATGTTCCAGAAAAGTAGTAGAATGAATGTAAAATATGATTTGAAAAGTCTGATGCTCTGAAAAAGTAGTGGTTTGATTTTACGTTTTCTCATATGAAATGAACTTCGAAATCAAAAATTGTAAACAGCTGAAATATTCATATAAAATAAAAAATAAAATTTTGCTTTACATTTCATAAAATTACTAATTGTAATTCGTGTTTCGCATAAAAACTCAAAGAGTCGTGTAAAAAAGACAATAAAATACACCGTAAATAATGAATGTGGTTTTAGTTTCCATGGTGCATCAAAACAATGGATTCGCTGAAGTAAAATTACAAAGGAAGATTTTACGAGATCACTCAAATCCTTTGGATAACAACGACGCCATGTAAGTACATATTTACATACATAAATATATAAGTATATACTTTAAAAGTACATTTTATATGTCAAACTTATTTAGGTTTTTAAAGTATTAATGCATAAAGAAGGATGCATTTCATAACCTTGTAAATTGTGTAAAGCTTAGGCTGCCTGAGTCTTCTATTCCAGCACAAATACAGCTTGCTGCCACATTGAGATTTTTCGCAGAAGGCGGATTTCAGCGGTTGGAAAATGCAGCGATGTGGCCTTGGCCCGGACCACCACATGCAAACTTTTAAATCGTGTGCTTTTTATTTTAGAAAAATATATTTGCCCTGAGTGGATTAAATTAACCGTGACAGACGATGAGCGTAATTTGTCTGAGCGTCATTTTATGCAAAAATTTGGTATACCCGATGTAATAGGATGCATTGACGGTACTCACATGGAAATTACTAAGCCGCAAAATGATGGAAACCTGTTATTTAACAGAAAAGGTTACTACAGCGTAAATGCTATGATTGTGAGTATTTCCAAGTTACTATAAACTAAAGCGTTATATTTTTTTTTATTTTTTTTTTATAGATTTGTGATCATAACATGGTTATAAAAGCTATCGATGCCTGTCGACCCGAGTCTAGTCACGATTCCCTAATTTGGAGCGTCAGTAAAGCTCGTAGTTTATTTTTCCCGTTGATATGACAATGGAGAAAGAGGAAACTGGTTGTTGGGTGACGCGGGCTATGCTCTTCAATCATTTTTATTAACTCCTTATAGGGATCCTCAGGCTGGTATACGTCAACACAAATTTAACGTAAGATGTGCATCACCACGTAATGTAGTTGAAAGAACTATTGGTGTGCTGAAAAGCCGCTTTCGATGTCTTGCTCAAATCCTTCCGTATCAGCCCTTAAAAGTAATTCGAATTATCAAAGTGTGCTGTGCACTGAATAATATTTGCAGACATTTTAATGTACAAGATGTGGAAGAAATAAACTTAAGTTCTGAAAATGATAACGATGATTTGGATGAAATATTAACAGATTCCATAGCCGCCTCAATAAGAGACGATATCGCAAATCCACTTTAGTTATTAAAATATCAAATACCAATTTTTTAATAAATTTTATTATTTAATAAATCTTAAAATTCAGTTTCCATAAATCGGTTAACATTTTTAGCTAATTAAAAAAAAAACAAAAAGAGATCAACAGCACATTCTATGTGCTTAAACTTGATCTATAGCGAGATTAGGGATGAAACGATACGAGTAAATACAAGTAAATATCGATACTTTCCTCTCGATACCAAGTATTTTTAGCATCGATACTTTACCACCGAGTACCAAGTAGGTATTGGTAAAAAAGTGCTCGTATTTGTCAAAAATACTCGTTGCATATTAACTTGAAGTTAATATTGAACGTGACTCCATTACAGTCTTTAGGAAATGTGCATAAATTAGTTATATTTGGTGAAACGGTTAAAAATTAATAGTTCAGAACTTGAATTGAGTTTTTGGTACTTTGTTATGAAAATATTGAGTCTAACTTGTGTTTTTTAACTGCAGATATGTATATTTAATTTTAGATACAGAGTTATGGCATTTTGAAGTTGAAAATTTACAATAAGCTTTGAAAATATACATGTTTCCTGGAAGTCGATGAAGAAATAAATATGGAAAACAACTTTCTCGTAAAATTAATGTTTCAGTTATATTTAAAACAGTCTTGTTCAAGTCAGTTTAATGTTTTGTGCAAAAATCAATGCTGTCTATATTTAAAAATCAATTTTGAAATGTTTTTCCTCTTTTAATTTTATATTCATTCATCGATATTTTCTTTATTAAAACTTTTGTTGCTGTCGATATCATATCTCACTTACTTTTAACAATTTTGATTTTTGTCTTATTGCCTTTTCTTAAGGCGCCTTTACCCTCTGATTGTTAACTCTAAAATTAATATATACTTATATAAACTAGGCAAAAAAAAAGTAAGTCGTACCATGGCGAAATCATGTACCAGATAGTGGCAATAGCGAATTTAATCATTTTCGACGTTGCAGGAATCGTCAAACTTCATATAAAAATTTTACGCTGATTTTTTGTGTATGAAGTTTGACATTTACTGCAACGACAGCAATGTATAAATTCGCCACTGCCACTACCTGGTAAGTATATCTTAATTTTAGAATTAAAATTAAAAAATTAAAATTAAAAAATTAATTAAAAAATTAATTAAAAAAACTGACATCAAAACAGATTTCATCTGTCTGCTTATAGCGGTTCAAGAGTATGGCCACATAAATTAGATTACATTAACTATTGGGACACCTTATATCTCCAAACTTTAAACTTGTTCAATAGTTTGGCAATATACATCAAATTACAGCAGCTATAGGCTCACCCTTTATTTTCAAAATTCAAATTATATACTTGCTGTTGTAATAGCTTTAGCAATCAGGTTCTGTGTAAATTTCAACCGTTTGTCTATAACGGTTCAATGGTTTGGCCATATACACCAGATTATATCAACTATTGTAAAACCCTTTAATTTATAATTTAAAGTTTTTATACTTCTTATTATACGAAACAAAGTAGTGGACATTCTGTCTAAAATTCAGGTGTTTATACAACGGGCCAAAAAATACGATAGAACAAATTACATTAATTTTGAGAACACCCTTTAATTTCTGAATTCTAAACTTTTTGTTATAGCGGACTTAGCAAAACAGGTCCCTTGTATATTTCAGCTGTCTGTCTATAACGGTTAAATGGTTCGGCCACATACACTAAATTACATCAACTATTGGGACACCCGTTTATTTCTAAAACCAAATTTAATACTTGTTGTTGTAGCGAAGTTAGTAATACAGGTTCTTTGTAAATTTCAATCGTCTGTTAACAACTGTTTAAAATTATGGCCATATACATAATTATATGAACTATTGGAGCACCCTTTAATTTTAATTCAATACTTGTTACTATAACGACCATATTAATCGACATTATGTCAAATTTGCAAGCGTTTGTCTATAACGGTTAAAAAGATAAGCCCATATATGTAAATCTACATCATCTATGGGACACCCTTTAATTTCTAAATTCAAATTATAAGCTCGTTGATATAGCGGGTTTAAAAATACAGGTCCCTTTTAAGTTTCTACATTCTGTCTATAACAGTTCAAAAGTTCGGCCACATAATTGTAATTACATCAACTATTGGGACACTCTTTAACTTCCTAATCCAAATTTTATACTTTTTGTGATAGCGGACCTAGCAATTCAGGCTCGTTGTAAATTTCAAGCATTTGTCTACAACTGTTTAAAAGTATACATCAAATTAAATGAACTATTGGCGCACCCATTAATTTATAATTTTTAATATTAAAACTTGTTACTATAACGGCCATAGCAATCGACATTCTATCTAATTTGCAAGCACTTGTATATAACGGTTCAAAAAATAGGCGCATATAAGTAAATCTACGTCAATTATGGGGGCACCCTTTAATTTTTAGATTTATTTTTGTATAACTTTAGGGAGCCATAGTAATATGTAGTCAATTTAAATTTTAAGATTATGGACCGTTTTTTAAACATAATCTATCATATTACCAAAAATTTTTAAAATCGGTTCAGAAATGACTGAGTTCTGCAGACACAAAAAAAGCAAATAAAAAAACAACATTCAGTCGAATTGTATAACCTCCTTCTTTTTTTGAGTCGGTTTAAAATCAGAGGCGCCTCAAAAAAAGGCAATAAGACAAAAATCAAAATTGTTAAAAGTAAGTGAGATATGGCATCGACAGCAACAAAAGTTTTAATAAAGAAAATATCGATGAATGAATCAAAAATTTAAAGAGGAAAAACATTTACAAAATTGATTTTTGAATATAGACAGCTTTGATTATTTTCACAAAAAAAAAAATAAATATGTGAATCGATCAGATACAGTGTCGAAAGAGGTGCTATTGGAAATCAGCATGATCAAACCATGTCCTTCGAGGCAGCAGGCAAAACACCACGCCTACCTTTAATTTTTTCATATCATTTGGAACAAAAAAGTAACTCCACTCAAAAATATTAATACAAGGGACGATAGAGAATAAAAAAAAGAAAAAAACATCAAGAAAAAAAATTGCGGCTCGCCCATATTTTCCGAGTTACGGGGCTATGAAATATTCAAATTTTTTAAATATCGTTATGGGTATCACTTTTAAGCTTTTAAAAAGCGTTTTAAGGGAATTTTAAAACGCTTAATCCATTGAGAGCCGATGGCATTTTTATATAAAATTATAGACATGCAGTACCAATTTTTTTTTTTATTTCTCTGCCACCTCAATATTTCACTAAACTAAATTTATGTAGTTGGCGAAGGGTATATAAGATTCTGCATTGATATTATTTTTCTGCATTGGTATTTTTTTTTAGAAAATTTATAAACAGTTATAATAAAATGTGCTTGGTGGAGGGAACAAAATATATGTGTATGATTTAAAAAACGCACTTCGAAAATTTGTCTTGAATTTGTTCATGCTTTTAAGAATAAACAACAAAAATTTAAATTAACTTTTATTTGTAGAAGAGAAACCTTCTTGAATGTTACGTAGTTTTTTCTTTATTGGAGGCTTTTTTTTTCTTCTAACTGTGTACAAACAAAAAAGTGTTGCAAAATTCACCATTGCTCCAATGTTCTTCTTCAAACAGACTCAAAACACAACCATCTAAGTTGAAAATCAAGCAGAAAGTGCCATATAACAAAAAAGGTGCCAAAAAGGGTAAAATATGTCAAAAAGTGGCAGATTTAGCTCTTTTTAAAAAGGGGGCACTAAAGGGTCAATAATTCGAGAAAATAGCAATTTGTTACTTTAGTAGCAAAAACGGTCATGCTGCATTACAGTGCAGTCACACGGTCAAGTTTTTGTTCAATTCTCTTTCAAGAAATTTACACGTATTGCTTGTCAAAATTCACAAAAAATGAAAGCTGTTTCGTCAAGAAAACAAATAAAATTTATTTGGAGGAAAAAACTTCGAACAGCTGTTTTCTTGAATGTAATTTAAAACACTTAATTGAACGAAAACTTGAAAGCAAATTCTCAGCAAATTTTTAAAGTGTGATTGTATTGGTAAAAAAAATGAGAGAAATTTTAAAAATTGAATGAAAAATTGATCGTCTGACACCCAAGTTAGACCAGCGATATGTATTTTTATTTTTCTTTGCCTTAATTTAATGAAATAGCCGACCGATACGAGTAGGTATCGATACTTTTTGATCGATATTGAGTACGTATCGATATTTTTCGATCGATACTGTATCGAGTAAAAATATCGATACCCTAGTAGTATTGTTCTATCCCTAAACGAGATTAATGAAAATTAATTATACAGTTCAATTATTAAAAAGTAAAATAAAATAGGAACAAATTAAATTTTATATATGTTTGTATGTACGCATAGGTTTTTAGCTTCAAATTCGGCTTTTTTCAAATTAAATTCAGATGCTTAAAAAACATATTAAAAAGTTGAAAAAAAAAAATTCATCATTAGGACTTTTCAAAGGAATTTGATTAAAAAAAATTCTGATTTTGATTTTCAAAATGACAAATTTTGTTTTATATTTGAATTTAATTGATTAGGAAATGTACGAATTAGAAGTTAAGAACCTACATATATAAAAATAAGGCACACAACTAAGAATCACATATTTTCTGTATAGTAACTCATCTTTAGTTCCTCTAGTTCTAATTTTCGTTTTTTTTTTTTTATTTTAATTTCCTCTTCTCTCAGCTGCTCCATTCGAAAATAATGTTTTCCCTTTTCTTCCATGTGGTTTTGAATGCTTTTTCTTATTGCCTTCAGTTCAAGAGGTTAGTGTCCTTAACCTCCCGTTTTAAATCGCTTGTGCACTTTATATGCTCTTTATTATTATTCATTTCTTTGAGCTGTTGCGCAATTGACACCATTACATCAGTCTAACCTTTCATACACTCTTTCATAGTGTCATTCCAGCTCGTGTCTTTCTGGCGTTTTGGAGTCGGAGTAGCAGCGTTGCTGGTAGAAACTGCTTTGCTGGCGGAAGCTTCCTTACTAATGGAAGCAATATCTTCTAGCAAAAAATTGCAGTCTACTACAATTTCTTCTTCCGTGTTCGGATCACCAAAATCCAGTGCGTTCTCAACACCTTCGATGACTGTGAATATCCCACACAACTGTCCAACAGCTTCCTCCATTTTTGTAAGCACAAATTTATTAAATGGCCCTCCACCAGTCAATCTGGTCTCTGAACTATTATGGGCGATTTTTCGTCTTCCAATCCATCCAAACCTGTAATGAAAATCAGTCACTAAAAAGTAATTCATTTTGTCTGAATAATGTGGCTTACGTTTTTCCAACCAGATGTATCCTTTGTTGGAGGACCATTACTATTTAATTCGACGGTAAGTTCTTTCTACAACTCTTGTAACTTTACACGGTCGCCGTTTGCAAATCCTTTGGCTAGATCTGGATTATTTTGCATAAAGCGTAACAATATTGCATCCTATGTGGTATTCTTGTGTTTCCCCCTACAATTATGCAAAATATTCATTCAAACTAAAATATATTAACCTGAGCATTTTATTTAATTGCACTGTAAATATACTTACATATTTCAGCAAAAAATTTCAATTCACGATAAAATTCAAAAGTATTTTCAAACGACTTCTTTTTGTATAAAAGTATTTTCTAGAACATTGCAATTCACTACGAATTGATGTTCGAAAACAAAACATATATGAAAAGTAAAATGCAGAACACTAAAGCGTCAAATTGAATGGTTACAAATTACTTTACTTAAAAGTAGAATCCAGAACATACCTGTATATCCTTGATTTAAAAAGTTTCACTATCGCCTAAATCGTCTATAGGAACTACACAGGTCCCTAATACTGAAGAAAATTTCGATATTTTTAAAACGCTTGTCAATTACATGACCTGGTTCCGCACTTAAAAATTCTGTTATTAATATGAGAATATAAGATTTTATAAGGCAACAATTGTTGGGAGATTGTGATGTAAATAAAAAGTGTTTGTTTGAATAGCTAACAATTATTCCATTTTTTATTAAATCTGGATTCGGTTTCTGTTACGACCCTTTTTCACAATGAATTTGACGAGAAATTTGTTGCAAAATTTTCAATGGTTTTTTTACATACTTTTCTAACATTTGCAAATAATTTTTAAATGGATATGCAGAAAAGTTTGTGCAAGGACCGAATTGTCTTACGCAATCGCTTAAATGTAGAAGACCATGAACGTTATTTGTTACTCTATTTTCTTAAAAACAATTGGAAAGTTTTTAACAAATAATTCCAGAACTTTTTGAGCATTTTCTACATTTCTGACACACGTGCTAGGGCAACAAAGAAGTCTATAAGCACAATGGAGCAAAAGAAACTCATAATAAAATTCATTGTGAACTCGGTTCTTGAGAACTACTGCACCTCTGCATAACAAAAATTTTCGAAATTCTGACACCTTCCAATTCCAAACTTCATCTAGCTCCCTAGGACTGCAAGCAAATTCTTTGGGTACAAACTTTTTCAAGGAAATTAAATGTTTAGATATTTGGGCTTTGCTTCCTTATCGATTTTGAAATTTGTCTTGTTGTGAATTAGTCGTATCAGTATGTTTTTGGTTACGCTAAGGTCAACAAGATGCATTGCATCCAGAGGTACTTGAGTTACCATTTTAATATTAATTTTTTCAAAGGGAGTTTTGGTTTCATAAAACTGCTTCTGGTGATGCTTAAAATATCTTCTGGACGTAAAGTCGTGGTCAGTGATTGTTTGAGACGACTTCGTACCATACGTAATAATATTGTTAATTTTTTTCCCCATTTGACAACAGTTGCTGCAACCATGAAAGGAGGTGTGACCTGCAATACCACAAACAAAAGGCTTCGCGGGGGCATCCCAAATAATTGCCCTTAAACGAATAGGAATTGTTTTATTTTCAATAAACAATCCACTTTCAAACAACATTTTTATTCATTCACAACTTCATCAAAAAAACTATTGATATGTTTTGGCTTCTTTTTTCCTAAATAGATACCAACTGCAAAAACCATATACTGGGTACATTAACGATCTTCATCAACACGGGCCATAATTGGGTACTCGAACTTTTAAATAATGGCAAACCATCTAAATTTAAATCTACAACAATCTCAGCGCAATTTTTTAAATATTCTGAGACTCTGTCTAATTGATTTCTAATTCCAAAATGACAATATATCCCAGGAGAAACCTCTTTCAAAGAAAGGAGTGTATTTTAAGGTGCATAGAACTTTGCACTTTTTTGTACACTTAAGTTTTCTTCTCTTAAAATATATAGGAGCTCTTCAAAACATGCACGGTTTGGCCACTTATTTTATAAGCTTCTACCACTGATTCTTCTTCTAAATTTTTCTGTTCCATAATACACATATCAGGCTCTATTTTAATTTTTTTTCTGTATTTCCTACCGCACTTAATTTTGATACGTAAATGGATCTTTCTTTTTTTAGCAATCTTCGCAAATTTCTACTGCTTCCACAATACATTTTTAAGATTATTTTTAGCACTATTTTAATGTGTATAATTAATATTTTATTACTTTGTGTAACTTACTTTTTCTGTCATTCACAATTTTAACTTTAGTGTGTTATTGATAACTCAAAAAGCAAATGTAACCTTACAAACATTTTAACCCAAGTATAGCAAACCAAAAAAAAAAAGGAAATACGTTTTTAATTTTTCGTAGTAGCTAAGTTGGAGTTTGTAACTATATACCTAGATACTCTTTGTTAATTGTCGAATTATTAACACGACATTTTAAGCAAAATACAAAGAGCAAGACCCTAAGGGAAATATAAAATATATGCATAATATTTTTTATATAAGCCCAATTCACAATCTTGTGCAAATGGTCTTGCATCATAGCTGAGCTACATTATCTGTGTCTGTCTTTATATTAATTCTCTGTGAATTAATATTTTTATATCTTTATTCAGATTTAGGACTAACAATTCCAGTTTTCAGTTTATTTTTTATTACAAATCTCGTTATCATTTCCGCTACAAGTAATTTTATAGACTAAATTTGATAATTCTAGATTCGGTATTTTATTTTTAGTTTAACATAATAGTCTTTTTAATGTATAGTGTGTTTTTTTGAAATTATTTGTCGAACTGTTTTTAGTTTTAAAACAAATAAAACTATTAGTTTCGCTTTAGTTCATGTTTCTATTTTAATTTATTAATTTATTACGAGTAAGAAAGAAAAATTACAAATATATGAAGATGTTTTCTAAATATACTAGTTGTTTCTGGTATCACTACATGCAGCATTCCTAGCATCTATCTACATACCTTAGAGTGTGCGGGTTGTAAATATGGGTGAGTTTCAAAACGTCATTTGCAATGCAACTTAACACAGTCATGCATTCCTAAACGCAACCATTTAGACATTGACAATGTTACGCATCCCTAAATGTATAATAAAAGTTATTGATACGCAAACAAAAGCAAACTGTGCATCACTAATTTTGTTACGGCTTTCTTGATATTTAGTGCAAAATAAATTACAAGCACATCAATCGTGGCGGAAGAAATGTAAAAAAAATTTCTTTTAAATTTAATTATTATATAAACAGAATTTATTTATATCTTCAGGGACAAAAAGTGGGCTTTTGAGTGGAAGCAGCATTTGTTAACACTTTTGCAAAATGAAAGCGATTTTGCATCTAAGAAAAAGAAAAAAATTTGTTTAATGGGAAAAGGTGCTCCGGGAAATTAAAACTATTGACTCGGACTTTTTATGTATTTTTGTACAATTTTATAATTGCTTTGAGGTGTTTCGCCAAAAAATCCCATCAAGTTTTCAAAGATTATAATTTTTATTGTTGACATCGCCATCTTGAAAAAAAGTGATTGCAATTAAGCGTTTCTAAATATAAAAAAATTGCAAAGCCATTTGTTACAAAGTAAACAACATAGTTGGTTACTTTGTAATAAAACAGTAGCAAAACCGCATCACTGCAATGTGTTTTGACGTTTTGGAACTCACCCTATCATGTGAAGAATTGTAAAAAAGGATATGAAGAGTATGTAGAAATAAAAATAAGAACCGTAGTTCAGACAAACCGATTAATTTACTTGTTATTAAAAATTAATTTCATATATTGGGTTATTTTCTTTACAATTACTTTTAAAAACTTCGATTTTATAAGGTAGTGCCATTATATATTATACAAATTATGAATTTAAACGAACATCTTTACTTTGATATTTATAACTTCAAAACAAAGTCCATTGCTATCATTTTTAATCATACTTTCGAACTTTATTTTATGTACATGTGTTTTTTAGATAAAGAATATCTGGTAAATCTGTTCTTTATGAAGAAAATTTTAAAGCAATAATATCGCAGTTTTAAACTTTAGAGACTAATATGAGTGATAAGAAATGATAGTCAAGATATAAGAAGTTATAAAATAAAAATCGTCAAACGACAATGTGTGGAATTAATGGAAAAAATCGTTAAAATTACATATAACCGTCACATCTTACACCCTTGATTGGCACAGCGATGTATGGAAGTGAAACAAAACAAAAAAAATGTAAGTACTATATATAGTTTTGCATAAAAATGTCATCGGCTCATAAGGGGTGAAGCATTTTTAAAAAATTTTAGTATTTCTTTAAAGTTCTCTTCAAAAGCTTCAAAATGATACCCAAATCGATATTTAAAAAAATTGAAAAATTGGAAAAATTCAGAGCCCCATAACTCGGAAAATACGGGCGAGTACTTATTTTATCACCTGATGTTTTTTTTTTCTTATTTTTTAATTTTCTGTCGCCCTTATATTTGCCTTTCGACACTACGTCTGATTAATTGGCGTATTTAAATTTTTTGTTCAAATCTAACACGGATGGACAGACGGACATCGCTCAATCGACTTCGCTATCCATAAGAACTATCCATAAGAACTCAGAATAAATGAGCCTTTGATTTTGAAAATCTACTTTATCAGTATTTCGATTCAAATCCCAATAAAATAACGTCATCTGAAGAGATTAGCAGTATGCTATGAAAATTAACGCAATAAAATGTTTTTATTTTTTGGTTCGTAAACAAAATACGGTCCTATTTTTTTTTTTTTGATAGTGTTATAATTCAGTCTGTTCAGAAAGTTTTGCAAAATAATTAGTAATTTTGTCATGTCTTCAGATAAAGGTTCAGGTATGATCACGTAATCCTTTTTATGTAACAACGAACTATTTATAGTTAATTGTAGACATTATACGGCGAAGAAGTATAAGTAATGCTCCCAAGAAGTGGAAACGAATAAGAATATTATCGCCTTCAGATGAGTCAGTTCATACTTAAATGTTGAACAATTTCTGGAAATTATCTATTTTCGATGATTTCTTGCTAAAAATACAAGGGCAATACCATACTATCGTACGGGACAGTCGTATGCATCTAAAGTGGAAAAGAGGTCAACATAAAATATAGTTTTTTTATTATTATTCTAAGTTATGGCTCCTGATTAGCTCTATTTATGATGCTAAATCCAAGTATAACCAATTTGAAGTTTTAAAGATAATTGCAAAAACTAAGACTTTCGTACGGGACAAAAAAAGACCTTTTGAGAGAAATGGCCACAAGCAAAACAAACCAGCAGAAATATAATTATTTTTATAAATTTCTGTTCTTTAGCAATTCAATCCGTGATACCAAAGTTGTCATACAGCTCTCGTTCGAATTTCAGCCTCTAAAAAAAGGGGATATTCCTTTAATTTTCAGGCTCAACAAGATATCAAAAATAAAATTAAACAACGGGAATTTTACATTAAGTTAATTAATTAAAAAAAAAATTATTTTTGTGCTATTTTTTATTTATTATACCGATGGCCATTTTCGTTTCGATGGCCATTTTGCTACCGCTTATTTAGCTCTTCAGGAAACTTCCCACAAAAATTTTAGTTAAACTAAGATTCATCCAAACGTTCAAGTAAATATAAGGTGAAATTTTACTTTATTTAAAAAAAAGTAATTTCCCCCTCCAAAATATTACATAAAGGTAATACTCTGTTCAAATTTGCTTTTATCTACACTCTGGAACTGGGATTTGAAAATAAAGCTCCTGTTGCACCTCCAAATTCCGTTAAAAATTGATTTGTTACATTTTAATTTTGGTTATTTTTTCCTGATTCGGTTACTTTTTTAAGAAATTTTGGGTGTAAAGCTTTTTACGTAATGGCACCACTGCTTAAAAAATCTTAAGATCTGCAAAGTAAAATAACCCAAAGAAGCAGAACGGGCAAGCGGGCCAAGCGGTAAAATTAAATTTAAGGTGTGGTTGAATTTCAATTATGTTTACTTATTTTGTTATTAAAAAAACATCATTTATCTAATGTAATTTAAAAATGTTGTTGTTGTAATTATTTGCAATAATTAAGTTTTTAATTTTAAACAGATGACTAGCTTAAAATTGATTAATCAACACGTTTTATTATATATTTCAGATTTTTTTCTAAGACCTTTCTTGTAATGCAAGCACATTAACAAGTAAAATAATATGATATATTAATCATTGAAGACATTTCTTTAAATTGTTGTTATGGGCTTCTTGAGCTCGACCTGAAGGGTCCTCTGGACAACCCCAATCTTGTCGTGGAGCCCAATTTTCAACAGTTAAGGCTGATGCTTTTCCTGGAAACTGTTTTTCAAAAATACATCTATAGTAGAAGCCTTCCTTAGTTTTTGGAGTATTAATTGGAAATCGTATAGCTGCTTTTGTAAATTCCTCATCAGTAATGTGTTTAGCGGCAAACCGAGGCAATGTTTCAATTAATTCGTAGCCAACGCCATCGGAAAATTGTTCTTTTTGACGCCAGAGGACCTCTGCTGGAAGGTAATTGTTTTCAAAAGCTTTGCGTAGAATAAATTTTTCCATTCGATTACTAAACGTGCCATCATAACAATTGAGCGGACCGGGTATTTTGTCCTCCGGTCTAATGGACATCGCAAAGTCTACAAAATTTGTATCTAGAAACGGAACTCTCAGTTCCAGGCTCTGAGACATTGTTACTTTATTGGCGCGCAGAATGTCGGAAACGTGCAACTGTTCGACTCGTTTTATCATCTCCTTGTGAAATTCTTCATAATTGGGAGCCTTAAAAAAGTACAAATACCCTCCAAATATTTCATCTGCACCTTCTCCTGACAAAATCATTTTGATGCCAGTACTCTTTACGCATCGAGCCAAATAAAACATGGGCAGACTGCAACGAACTGTAGCTATATCATACGATTCCAAGTGATAAATTAAATCACGGACACCATCAAGACATTCTTCAACAGTAAAGCAAACTTCGGTGTGATTGCTATTGATATGATCTGCGACCATTCGAGCATACTTGAAGTCTGGCGAGCCCTTAATGCCAACCGAAAAAGTACGCAAACGATAGTTGGGTTCTCTTTCTCGCATTATTTTTGTAGCAATGGCTGCAATCAGGCTTGAGTCGACACCACCCGAGAGCAATGCTCCAAAAGGTACATCGCACTGCAAATGTGAACGTACTGCTGACTCTAAATGTTCTTGTAACGCATGGACGTTTGCCGGTTCGCAAGGAATTTCATGTTGCCATTTGCGATTGTAAAATCGCTGAGGGATCAAATTTTCTCTCAACTGAGCCATTATGTAATGACCTGGTGGAAAATTTTTTATTTTGGGACAAAATTCTACCATGCACTTCATTTCCGACGAAAGCCACGTATTTCCTTCAAAGTCCATTCCAATATATAGCGGCATGATGCCATATGGATCACGGGCAATAAGCACAGTTTTAGAACTTTTATCGTACAGAACAAATGCAAACATGCCGGTAATACGCTCAAGCAGACCTTCTCTGAAATCTTCAAACAACTCAACAATCACATTACAATCACTCATTGGACGATAATTTGGACGTTTTTTCACAATTGATTCTGCTAACTCAAGATAATTATAAATTTCAGCATTAGCAATCAAAGATACATTTCCATCTGCAGAATACAAGGGCTGCCGACCCGTTTTCACCCCAATAACAGCTAGACGTTCGTGAACAAGGGCTACACCGTCTTCTGGTATAGTTGCCACACCTGTTTCGTCAGGACCTCTATGGCGTTGTTTTCCGCTCTGACGATAAGCAAGCTCACGAAGTGTGTGAACACATCCATGGCACATTGTTGGCAATATTGGTTGTCTGTCCTTCGAGAGGATTGCGAATATCCCACACATTTTTTATTCGACGCTTCAATACTTTTTTGTTCAATACTACTTTCGCTGTGAAGGTTAAATCTTTACTACGTTTCTGCTTTTTTGCATCTTCTTTTATATATAAAATCTTCTGAGCTTGAATTCATTAATCTTATTAATAATACGACTACTTTCTTTAGTTCTGTAATTGCTGCTTTTTTAATCTGGATTTAATTTTTTTTTTTGTTTGTTTTACTGCTCACGTTTTTTAATCAATATTTTGTTACCTAAGATGGGGCATTCATATCGTTATATAGGATTATATGATTTAACGACTTTTCTAATAAATGGAAAATATTTGTAGACGGATGAGATCAAAATTGCTTTGTTTCTAGTTCGTGTGCTAGAGGATCTCCGAAAGCAGAATATGATCAAAGAGTTACGTCCAAGACTATAATCCATGAAGGTTCAAATATAAATTGTGCTCTTTGTATTGCGAAGTGTGTCTCATTCATTTGACGTGGTCATATTAAAACCGTGGTGCTACCTCATATAGAAAAAGAGTCTTCCAAAACTCCGACTCAAAACTCAAGCAGAAAAAATGTTCGTTAGAAGTTGTGCTTAAAGAAAAATGTCTGCAAATCAAAACCTAATATCAGCAAACAACTTTGCACTGTAGCTAAGTAATCGTGAAAGAAAATTTCCAAAAACATAAAAATATGAAAAGACTTGTTTGTTTCCATACCAAAACACTGCATTTCTCATTTTGCCTACAAAAGCCCTTCAACAAAATATTATTACAGCAACTTTATTTTCTGTAGTGGTTATTTTAAATATTGTTCCTTTTTTAATTTATTTAATCGAAAAAGTGACACTATTTTTACCGTTACAATATTGTTAAAA
Organism: Gymnosoma rotundatum; assembly: GCA_916610165.2. Taxonomy (NCBI): domain Eukaryota; kingdom Metazoa; phylum Arthropoda; class Insecta; order Diptera; family Tachinidae; genus Gymnosoma; species Gymnosoma rotundatum. The sequence continues at coordinate 76,603,689 of OU744338.1, read as the reverse complement.
AATTTAATAAAAATCTTAATAGTAGAGCAAGCTTAAGATTGACCTGCTTTTAATTGGACCCGCACTCAGTAATAGATTGTGCTTAAGAAACAAGAAAAGTTTATAAGAAAGAGTGTTAGTTATTAAATAGTTACTTATTTTACTGCAGAAGCGATAAAATAGTGTAGTAAAACCCACAACGCAACGATGCTTCAATGAGACGATGAAATGGATACTATACAGTCATCTATGAGCTTTTATCTGCTAAGTAGCTTTAGATAGATTTTTATTTCTTTCTCGGCCGCATGCAGGTGGTATAAAAAGTTAAGGATGATGTAAATTTTTTCTTGCAAAACTTCAAAAAGCTTGTAAATGTGTTCAGTTTATCGAACATCAAGCGGAGTTGTCATTACTACTCGTAGAATATTGAAAGCTTCTGTTTCTTTAATGACTGTATTATCCGTTATTCAAAATTAAGAAGCGTGATAGGTTGTACGCAATCAACATTGGGTTTTAACGAGCATTAAAATCGTTTCTGTTTGCGCGACACTCCTCAGGTATTTTTGGAAGATTTTGTTTTGAACGTACAATTCATGTTTTGTTATATTTCTTCATTATCCAATGCAAGAGTAGATAAAAGATAACAAAGAAGCTAAGAGTTGTTTTTGGAAGTATTTTATGAAATTCTACCTTCAAATGGATCGATATAAATTAAGAGAAGTGCACAAATGAGCAAAAATTGTTGGTTATTTACTTTTCGAAAGCATATTACCTGCCGTTAAGTAAGCTGCAGGCTCCAAAATCTTTCTTTAAGTGAAACTAGTCATACTTAGGAGATGAATAAATAGGGAAAAATGATTGTAACGTAGCTATCAGGTACCTTTCCATATTGTGCCTCTATTCCAACTACAGCAGTTACACATTTTGAAAAGTGGAAACTACAATTGAAATAGAAAAACTGCAATATCTATCAGGTCAATGTACCAAGTCTGTACTGTAAACTACAAAGATAAATTTTTGGTGAAATCTAACGTCCACTTGTTTACAAGTAAACGCACAAATAAAACATTAATACGTGCATTATTTGCTGGTTTTATTTCTTCTAGATAATAATCTATTAATGTTTCCAATTTCACTAAAATCCGATCGTTTTTGAAAGCAGGTAAAACTTATTTCACATTATGGATAGGAAGTTTAAAGTACCCGCATTCAATTAAGTTTAGCCGTGTAGCAAACCAACAAACAAACTTGTTAAAATATTTGCATGATTGCATACACACATATTAATATGCATATGTATTCATATTATATTAGTTACCCAAAGGATAATTAAGTTGGTCTACTGCGTCAGTGAATGATTAATAATTGTGTTAAAAAAAGCGAAAATATTAAGAAATATTTATAAGAATAAATATTTTCTTTCCATTTATTTAATGTTAACAGCTCTGGTGGGAACTATATTCTTTAGAATTTGAATTTTGGAATAAATTATCAATACAGTTAATTTATGCACAATATTTAATCCATTCACAAATAATAAGTTGCGTTATACAATACAAAGGAAAGCATTCGTACACTTACAAAAAATAACACAAACGTTATTGCGATTTTGAACGTTACTTTGTTCATTCATCTTTTATAATTATTTCTGTCAGAATTAAAACGATCGAAAATAATACACGATATTGTTACGTTTTTAATTTCTAGAATATTTATTTGCAATATCACTAAACGAGTAAAAAATTTTCGGTTCTTATATACATGTCATATATGGATGAAATGCATTTAATCACAAGATGCAACAAAAAAAGTTTAAATCTCACAAATTTGGAAAAAATGAAAATATGTACATACATATATTATTTTTTATAATATAATTTTATATTGTAATTTTTGTAAGTTTCATTTTTATATATTTTCTCTGTGCTACAGGTTACATTTGAAACTTTAAACTATCTCCAGTGCTATTCATTATGGTGATGTTGCGTGCATATGGTTCAGGACGGCAGATTGTACGGCTCTTATTACTTTTTAATTGATTTAATTGCTCAAGTTATCAAGCTTTATCTCAATAATTTTTAATTTACTAAAAAAACTAATATTTTCCTTAGTATAAAAACAGTCAACGGTTTAATAATTTATTAATTTTAAATTTTACGATTGATTTTCTCAAGTGTGACTGCTTTAAGTTTAAAATATGTATTGTTAAAATTTAATATGGGAACTGCTTCTATTGTTATGAAATTTCGAATTAGTTAGCATTTACTTAAAAACAATAACAAGTAATGAATTGGGTTTTTAAATTAAAATTAATTTTACATGATTTCGAATTATTAAAAAAAAAAAAAAAAAAAAAAAAACTTGAGCCCAGAACTTTAATAAATTTGGAATTATTTCCTAGTTACATACCCTAAATGCTGCTGGAGCTGTGATTGTGAGTACGTTAATATGCTTGCAGGGTTCTAATAATGAAAGATAAGAACTTTTGAAATGAAAGGGCAGCAAATAGAAAACAAAAATTAAACACATTTGAAATCGTGATAATAAATAATTTAATTGATTTTTGACACTAAAGCAAAATAATTTCAAGTTCAACCTACTTAATATATGTACGTCAAAAGAATCAACAACTCTTAAAACTAATAAATGAGAAATAGTTGTTACCATAATTTGAAACGTGTGGTGGCAAATAAAAAAACAAGTAAGAGTGCTATATTCGGCTATGCCGAATCTAATATACCCTTCAATCTAGTTTGGTGAAGTATCTCCAATCAAAACAACAAATAAAGGTCACCCCATTATTAAAAAAAAAAAATTAAGTACTATATACATATATAATTGTTAATAAAGCATTTTTTTTTAATTTTTAGTATTTGTATAAAGATATCTTTAAAAGCTTTTAAATGGTACCTATAAACATGGTGAACAATCGTACTTTTCTTTGAAGATTTTAGAGGCCTATTACTCGGAAAACATGGGCGAGCGCCAATGTTTTTACTTGATGTCGCCCCATATATTTGTTTTCTTTTTTGATAAAAGTTACTTTATTGTTCCAAATGATATGGAACAATTAGAGGCAGGCGTAATGTTTTGCCCGCTATCTCGATGGACACGGACCGATAAATCTGATTTTCAATAGCAAATCTTTTGAAACTATTTCAACACTAACTCGGACGGACAGGCAGACATCGCTCAATCGTCTTCATTATGCATAAGAACTGAGAATATATATACTTTATAGGGGCCGAAAATGACTTTTTGTAGAAAATACAAGCGGTATGAAAAACTTAGATATAACTTTTTCCACTTTTTGTGGTGGATGGTATAAAGCTTGTAAGCCAATTTTGTCCTAAACTAAAAGAGATAACCTAGACACGTAAGCACATTTTTATAGATATTTTAAAGGTCTAATTAAATTTGAAAAATTTTAACATTTCAGTTAAGTACAAACTCTTTATGATATTTCAAAAAAATTATATGACCGAAGTACCTCCCTTTACCCAAAGCGCCGATCGTTCTCAAATATAATCAGAAACAACTCTGATTTGCCTTTGTGAAATTCTTTAATATATCTTCAGTTGTTCGTGTGTTACCGCATTTTGGCTAAAAAAATGATTTTCAAACCACTGTGAAATGGTTTTCTTTCAAGGCTTGAAATTAATAATGCCACTTGTTGTAACGCTGAATTTATTGGATGTAGGACAGCTAAGATTCGCTAAAGGCATTCGATTCATATGGCTCTCACAATAAACTCATGAGGGTCATGTTGGTAGTAAGCGAACAGATCGTACAGCCAACTTAGGAGTCTGACGTAGATTTATAGAGCTGGAACGCTTTTTTAGCATATCCTCTGCTACTTCCCTCATCAGAGGTGACACGAAACTGTGACGAGGCGGCTATAAACGCCTTTTCTTATGCATCTCTTTCTTTACATATTATGCACGTATTCTTTTTTGTTTTGTGTTTCCGGCGCAAGAAAAATTAAGCGTTTTAATCAAGGGCGAAAAAAAATTAACAAAATTATTAAAAAAGTAAGTTAAATTTTATAACATGTGACTGCTTTAGAAGTGGTCATACGTTGAATGATAGAAAAGGGCTAAGCTCGCCCTTATAGGAGTGGTTCTTGACCAAATCAATAGATTTGTAATAATAATAAAATTTCTCTAACTGTTATTAAATTTCAAATCATAAAAAATTGCTGACTGTTGTGTTTGTTGGTACTTTTTGTGATTGATGTTTTTACTGCTGCAAGTGACATTAATTAAAATATTCCTGCTGATTGCTGCGAAATGAATTGTGTCTATAAAATTATTTGGTATTCATTCTCAATCCACTTATTTATCTATAATAATTTTATAAATTAATAATAAAACTGTTCATATTAATTAGTTTTATATTTTATAAGTATATTTAATTGTGGTTGATTCCTTCAAATATATGTTAAACTAAAAAATGGAATGTATTACTGCAGGGAAAGTATATCCATATGGCCATTTCGCTACTGCTCATATATCTTATCAGTGGATTCTATTCAAATCATGTAAAGAAAACTTCAGAGTCTTATATCATATGATATTACTTTAAAATAATAAATATTTCATGAGATTATCATGAAATGTTTATATTTGAAGGAATCAAAAAGGATTCCAAATAATAAATTTTCTTGTTGATTTATAATTATAAAAATAATAAAAAAATTTATTCAATTATTATAAGATGCATGTTTAATTTCAGAACTTACGGTTAAATGTTCTTAAATAAAGATTTGGATAATAAATAGAACTAAATCAACTTTTTAACGGCAACGGTGTATTGAGCTCAATTCACTCGTATTCCTAGAAAGTTAAAATGAAGCCAGGTTTAACTGAAATATCTTTTAAGGCCAGGATTCACTATCCTACACAATCGTTCGATTTAATCACACAAAAATCTGACAGAAATTTGTCATATTTTAAAATTCGTCCCAAAATGGCATCGTAGGTGCCACACTATTATACAAAAAAGATGCAAAACATCTTAAAAAAAATCAACTCTGATAGCATAGAAAAAAAGGTTTTTACGAATTATTTCAAAAGATTACATAATCGTTCGGATCTGGCACACACATACTCTTATAATCCACACTATTATACTTTTTGAGCACACATGCAATTTTTGACACTTCGTTGGACTGAGTATGATATGAATACTCGCCGTTATTAAATGCAATTAAGGAATAGTACAAATCTGTATATCTATCTGTTTTAGATTGTGGTTATAATTTGACGCTTTGCTTATCTAGAAAAATGTAATTTTCACCAAATTCAGGTATAACTGCCAAAGAAACATTAAATTGTTAATCTGAGGTGGTTAATTAATTAAATAATTAAAACAAGTTTTTTAAGTTTCAATTGTGTATGAAAGAAAAGTGTCAAGGGGAGAAATTCTTGGTGAAAATTAAATTCCAGTTAAAATTCTTTTGAAAAGATTTTAATTAAAATTAAGAGTATCAAGAATGTATAATTTTAATATTAGTATTGATTTAGCCATTTCTTTACACTTTAATTATATTTCTTAAAAAATTAGAAACATACTTTATCTTGAATTCTATTATGCATTTTCTTTAATTGCAGACGTATTTCATTAGGTTTTTTATTTTTTATTTCTTTATTTATTTTTTATTTATTTAGCAAGATACAGCACAACAAGATTTATAATCTTATATAATAGTACTGGGTTAATAATGGCATCAGATTTTGAGTACATGAAATAAATAACAATACAACATACAAATTTTAAATATAATAAGGAAAAAATTACTATAATATTACCAAATTCAAAATCTTATTATTAAAACTGGTTTACGTTGGTTATAAAAATATTAAAATATATGCATATGGTTCCATAAACGATTGAAATTACAAAAAATAGTTTTATTTAAACAATCATTTTTCTTAGTATATTATACGATGTACAATAATGAATGAGTTTTTCTTTTAAGAAAATAATCTCCTCATGCATTTACCAGAGCCTTGAAGATCATAAAGAACATTGAATGTATTATCGACATAATACGTATTATTATAAGAATCCGACACAATTATGTTGTATATATAATTTGCCCTGAAATGCACTGTCTTGCATTAGAAGTAGACGATGACTTAAAGCAAAAATTTCACGTAAAATCACTTGATTGGCTGCCAGCATTTCAGCCCCAACATTTTAAAGTGTATTTGAAAACAATTTTACTGGAGGTATTTATTTATATACTAAAGAAATGGCTCAAGCTTGGTGGCATATAAGCAAGCATTAAATACAAATAACCGGCGAGCATATGAGCGATAAATAAATAGCACTCTGTTCGGCAATACAGGAGTTTTCACTAGTGGACATTCGAGTTACATTGTCGGGACCAATGCGTTTAGATTCTCCTGTGGATCCGTTGTAGCCAAGTTACAGGTAAGTGGTACAAAAACAAGGTGGCCTCACTGTGTGCAATGTAAAAGAGGATTTAATTGCAGCATGATAAGGCATTCGTTAATTTTCTTGTCCACAGTAGTCTACTAACCAAAACAGTAAAACTCATTAAAAACCAAAAAAATATAAGCCGGTTTCTTCGAAAGTAGTGTAAGTCCATTTTGAAAAAGTAGTTAAGGATAAAAATGAATACAATTTACTATGAACTTTTTATTTATAAACTTTTACCAAAAGATCTGTTAAAATTTTCGTTGTTTTTTTCATTACAAAATTTCGTAGTTAAGGCAGTTGCAAATTTAATTACTTTGAAAATGGTGTAAGTCAAATTTCCTCAAACACATACAAAAATTTAATTTAAAATTGTATACATTATTGTAAATTTAAAGTTTTGAGTTGGAACACATTTTTTTAATTTTAAAACTTCCAACAACAAATGAGAAAAACATACTAAAACAATAAATATAAATTTAAAGGCTTGTTTACATGCCTCTAGCAGCTTTTTCCGTATGAAAAGATTTTGAGAAAATTAAGAATTTAATAATTACCAAAGTTTTGCAAATCCTAGAATTAGAATATTTGTAACACAATATAGTAATATATATATATATATATATATATATATATATATATATATATATATATATATATATATATATATATATATATATATATATATATATCGCTAACGCTAGTTTTCAACACACCAAATTCTATTTAGAATTTTTTTCTTATGCATTTAAAAATAGAAAAACTGTTTTACCGTTTTACAAATCAACGAAAACATTAATAAACTCCGATTTTGAAATTAAAATAATTTTATTATTATTTTAAAAACTGCTTGCGGCTACAATTTAAGAGAATTTGAAAATCGGAATAATTCATAGTAAGCAAATTTCATTAGAATATATAATTAGATTGTTTTTCCTTAAATCTGTGCAAGTATTGCAAAAAAAAAAAAAATATTTTTCGAGTTAATACTATTTTGCTGAAATTTGTCGATCATAAATGAAACAAATCTTGTCAACAAAACAGTGTTTTAAAAAAAGTCGCAACTCACAATAATACTTCTTAAGTTGAATTGTAATGTTCGGCTTGAGGTCCTCTTTGTTAATAAATTAAAAACAAAATAACTTTAGTGTTTTTATTTACTTTTAATTTTTAATATTCCAATATTTCGACCAACTTTGTTGTTTATCTTCAGGGAAATATGACTAGAATATACAAAAAATGTTTATGCTCAAAGCAAACAAATAACAAAATAATACAATAATAAAAATAACAATTAAATTACAATTACATTAATTCTTTTCAACGTCGTCCGTTTGTTAATGCTTACACTTTGTCACTGATTGTTTTTGTTTTTATGTTTTTATTTGTTTATTGTTTCTATAGGGGTATTCACACCGAGTCTGTTAATCCGGTAATTTGTTAGTTGGTAATAACTTTGAATTAAAAAGACAATCCTTATATCATCTTATGTTTCCAAATTCAGTTTAATTAAATTAAAAATTATAATTAAATTTAAAAAATTCACATTTTCATTAAGTTACTTCAAGAGATCATATTCAGTTTTTAAAAAAATATTTGGTACTTCATAAGAGGGTATTGCTTTGAGCTACCACAATTTGTAAAAAAAAAACTTATTCTCTATTATATTTATATTTTAATTCAAGCATTGCCAGCCTCTCTTTTTGCTCCAATTCCATTTTTTTAATTCAAATTCCTTATCTGACTTCTCCTTTTCCATTTCAATCTTCAACTTTTCCAACTTTAACTTTTCTTCTTCTATTTGTATTCGTTTTTCAAAAAATTGCTCCCTCTTCTTTTGCACTTCCTTAAGCTCACTTAAGGTATTCTTTGGAGCTCGTTTTTTCACTTTATCGAGGAATGATGTACGAGGCAGAGGAGCTGCCTCTATCTCTGATTGAGGCAACTCCTCTGGCTGCGCAGATAAAGCTGATGGTTGCGTGGATGCTGCTGATGGTTGTGCTGATGAAACTGATGGTTGCAAAGTTGAAACTGATGGTTGCGCAGATAAAGCTGATGGTTGCGCAGGCGATTCTGCTGCAAGCTCCAACAATTCTGTGAAGTCGTTGAAATCGCTGCTGCAGTTTGACACATGAAAAGTGTAAGACTCTGCAATACAATTGGCTTCAGCCTTACCCCCAAACAGTAGCGAAAAGCGGTCGTAGGAAGGGCAAATTTTGAGAAGTTTTTCTGAAAGAAAGTGAAAGTTAAACCAAGGAAAAATTCAGCTTAACATTAGGGCCATAATTACCTTTTATTGTGGAAGCCTCATCGCCAACATCAAGTCCAGCGCCTGTCGATTTCCGCCACTGCTCAGCTTTGTTGAAAGTCTGCTTCCAGTAGCGGACTTTGCAGCGCAGCATTTCGGGAGTCGCATCAATTTGGGTTCTCTCTATCATCTTCCTGTAGTACAGCTGCGCGTTCGGCTTCTATAAATAATTAATAAAATCATTTGGCTTTATCTTAATATATTGTATAAACAAATACCTCAATTTCCACGTTCTCCAACAAATATTCCAAAATCAGGCTATTTTCTTTCTCGCTCCATTTCTTTTGCGGTTTTTCCCGCTTGCGCATTTTCTTTAGCGGCTCCACTGAAAATTAGTTAATAATCAAAGCGAATGCAACAATTTTGTTAAAAAAAATAGAAAAATTACTTACTTTTGCAAAAATTTTCCTTTTTTGCAGTAATGAGAATATAAACACAAATAAACAAAGCTGTTGGTTTTTGTTACCGAGTAACAAGAAAATTACCAAGCTTGCCAGACTGGTACTTTGTTACTCGGCAGTTCGATAATTTGTTAATTTTACAAAAACAAAATACACGTAAAAAACTATCGAATAACGACTAACGAATTAACAAGGCCGGTGTGAATAACCCTTATGTCTACTAATTGTGTAACGATATATGTGAGCGCAATTGTCCACGTCTGTTTTGTAAAAACTCGTAACACTTATTGAAGATAGTAAAAGAAAAATGAGAACAAGTATAAGAGATCGAATGATACTAGACACAGTGGTTCAGACCGAAAAATATTTAAAAACGAATGACGATATAATAATAGTAAATTCTGATAAAGGGAATAAAACCGTTGCGATGTATAAAAATAAGTATAAAACAGCGATGATGGAAATACTAGGAAATATGTGCACATATAGATCCCACCTTAACTCTACAGAATAAGAATAATACGCTTGTTGACAAACTATATTCATTAAATCTTATCAGTTCTTCTGAAGAGCTAGAATAAGCTAGTTTGGAAGCAGACATCACATCAAACTAAAAAAAAAACAAGTACGAGTACTATATTCGGTTATACCGATCTGTAATGTACATATAAATCAGCATAAAATGTTCTTTTCTAACATAAAGTTTTTCTGCATAATATAATCGGCGATTGTTACAAGTTTTTCTTAGGTTTGTTGTTTTATCAAATTTTGTTTGTATTCCTGATTGGTAACATACACTGTTGGTCAATTCTTAAGCTAAGTCGGGTGCTTTGATTTGTAATGCATCGTACAATTTTAAATACGTTATTATATTTTTTCATGTCATTTAAAAAAATAAAGTATGAAGCGATGGAGAATTAAGTGTAGGAACACAACACACGACGGTAACGCTTTTTTCATACAAATTTGACATAAGTTATCGTTCAACGACAATGCCGCTGAGATAAAATTTATTTCATTTTCTTGTCGGTTTTCATAATTCTCTCACATTTAGTCTTTTACTCTCCTAACAATATTGCCAAAAATTTCCAGAAATATTTGTATTTTATAAGCATTTGAATTCACAATATTAGCAAAGGCACATTATTCAATAAAAAGAGAACAAAATTTCAGATATAAAAAAAACTAAAAAACTGATATACGTAGATGCAAAAAATAATTGAAAAGGTAAAAAATATGACACCACGTATCGTCTTAAATCAGTCATAATTTATTCTTCGTCCCTCTCTTCAATCTGTATGAAGGTATTGAAAAGTCCCATTGAATTCCTTGCAAGATTAACAGTTATAATAACCCCTAATAAAATAATCATATAACAAGTTACAATAAACCCTAATAAAATAATCATATAACACTACATTTTTATCCATAAGATTTTCTTTTATTACGTAAACTAAAACCCATACAATAAGTACAGAATTAAATGTTTCCAAAAAAAAAAAAAAAAATTATAAATTTTAAAATGTTAAAAGCAAACAAACATTCATACTTAAATAAATATACTTACATCCAATTTCCCTTTAATTGTTCCCATTAAAAAAAATGATAAGCACGCATATTTGTCCACAACACTGTGTACAAACATGCATGCATAAACACTTGAACTATTTTAATTATTCGTTTCCAAGAATACATGTTTGCATTTTCAATATATTTTGGGAGACCAATAACTCTTAATTACATCAATATGATCTTCTTTGGAATTATTGCACTTTCTTTTGTAAACAATTGATTTCCCAAAAGTTTATAAGAATTATCAGTAAGCACTTTTGGAACTACATTTAAGTATTTAAGACTAAGAATTATAAACAATAGAGTCAGTCATATTTTTGATTCAAACACACAACGAAGTTGTTTTTTTTTCGATTTAAGAAAATTCAAAACCAAAATTATTAACCAGTCTAATTGACTCTAATGCATATTTTCGAAAACAAACACAAAACTGAAATGAAAATAAATATTAAAAATGCCGCCAGAGAACCGTTGCTATTTTGCTCACTAACTCTCAGTAATCATAAATCGTTCCGTTACCGTCGTCTGTTGTGTTCCTACACTAAAAAATAAGAAAAAAACAACAAGTGAAAAGATTGGAGTTCGCCCATGATTTCCTAGTTACGTGGCTCTGAAATTTTTACATTTTTGTAAATATCAATATGGGTATGATTTTAAAGCTTTTGAAGAAATCTTTAAGAAAGTACTAAAATTTAAAAAAAAATGTTTTATCCGTTAAGAGCCGACATCAAATTTATGTAAAATTACATAAGTTTAACGTTTATAGTACTCGAAATTCTGTCCAATTTTTTAGCGTTTGTCTATAACGCTTCAAAAGGTAGGACATAAAGGTCAATTTATTTTACCTATTGGGACACTTTTTAATTTTAAGACTTATTATACGCTTCACCACAAAAAGTGTGTCATTCCGTGTTTAATTTCTACAATATCCATTTGCGACCCCATAAAGTATATATAAATTCTGAGTTCTTATGCATAGGTAAGTCGATTAAGCGATATCCCTCTATCCATAGATATGTGTCAATCGATCAGATATAGTATCGAAAAAGGTGCTATTGGAAATCAGCATGATCAGTTCATGTCCTTCGAGGCAGCAGGCAATACACCACGCCTACCTTTAATTTTTTTAATGTCATTTAAAACAAAAAAGTAACTCCAATCCGAAAAACAAATATATGGTGCGATAGAGAATTAAAAAATAATAAAAAAAAACATTAAGTGAAAAAATATGAGTACTTCGTTCCGAGTTACACGGCTGTAAAATTTTCAAATATTTTAAAATATCAATATTGATATCATTTTAAAGCTTTTAAAGAGATCTTTAAGAATTTACTAAACTTTTTTAAAAATCTCTAATCCGTTAAGAGCCGATGTCATTTTTATGTAAAATTATATATACAAGCAATACCAAAATTACTTTATTTTTTTTAGTTCTCTATCACCCAAATATTCGCTTTTTTGATTGGAGTTACTTTACTAAACTAGATTTGCATAGATATTGAAGGGTATATAATATTCGGCATAGCCGAATATAGCACTCTTACTTGTTTTTTGATATTGGGAGCTAAAGTGAAACGAAATGTTTTTAAATTTTAAAGTAGTGCCCTTTAAAACCTGTTGTTTATTGGTTTATTTGTTTCTGTTGATGTTCAATATAATTTAATGCACTAACCTTTTATTTTATGCCCTTGAGAAAGTCTTCCAATAATCGGCGAAACGTCGGGTAAAATTGTAACAATTTTAATTTTACATTACTTAAAAACTGTATTCCTAAATAGCTTAGGAATTAAATTGACAACCACAATATATTTTTTGTTCCTAAAGTGGCCTGCCATTATATAAACAATTGCGCGTAAAAAAACTTCTGTTTTAACCTATTTAATTCCTCTACTACTTGGAAATTTTCCGAAACCACGCTGCACAGTGGCGTGAAATACACAGTGCAGCGCACAGCAAAACTTTTATAGTTTTGCTTACTGTTGGCATCGACAATGTAGATAAATTGAATCAAGAATTACTTTCAATATAAACTAAAAATCGTTGTTAAATAATTGTACCCACCAATATAACTGTGGTGATTATTCCGTCTTTAAAATCGTAAGGTGCAAAGAACATGTACACCTCTGTTTTTCCCAGTTCATTCATGTTTAGCATTTACGTTACGTTTAGTGCCGAATACTTATTTAATCGGAGTCGTGTATAAAATTCGTGCTCATTGCGCATGAGTGAGAATCTGCCTTCCTTTTTTTCCCCTCACCGCACATGTGCAAGTTTTTTTTGCTCATGGATAAGAAATGTGCACATTTTCTTTTGCTTATGGATGAGAAATGTGCCCGTTTTGGCAGAAATATAATGAAAGGTATAATGAAGGTATTTAGAAAAAATATGAAAATTTCCTAAAAAACGGAATGCGATATTTAATTGTATATTGGATTTTACGTTCATACGTATACATTTGTTTATTAAGTTATTACCATTTTATATGACGTTACTTCAGTATATGCTTTTTTTTAAATTTTTTATGACGGCACTCAAAGATGGAGCTAAATATCTTTTGTTGTAAAACGAAAATATATTATTTGATCTTTTTTATTTTTTTAAAGTGAAATTTCACTTTATATAAATAACTCATCAATGAAAATTTGCTATAACTAATACTGCAAAAAGTGAGGATTAAGGTTAATGATTTACTTATTCTCAACTATTTACAAGAACGCCATTATTTATATTCTGGGAAGGGTTTTTTGTTGTTTATTGTTATCATAAACTAATTTATTTTCGTTTGGGTGTTTTTCCTGTTTTTATGGTCTTTTAAGTTGCGTGTTTATTTGTTGTTGGTAATGTTTTGAGAGATTTTACTGGTGTATTTGTTATTGTTTTTTACTCTTAATTTGCCAGGAAAAAAACTAAATTTTTGGACACACAATTATCGAACAAAACCATTAATTTCATGGTATTGTTGGTAAAACCAAAACGTTCTTGGCAAAATTATTGCAGAAAAAATTTCCATAATTTATACCAACGCACTGTTTAGGAGATATTTTGTTTTTTTTGCTTAAATAGAGCGCGTATAGAAAGGAGTTAATCAATATTCTTTTGAACTTATATGCGATAGTAACTTTTGACTAAGAGTAAAATGGATCATTATAAAATTTTAGAATGTGAAAATAAAGCACAGTACAATGCTTGTGGAAAAATATTAAGTGCATCTGGTAAATATGAAGGTAAAAGTAAAAAACTTTTCAAAAATAAAGCAGAATCCACCAGTCCGAAAAACAAAACAAATAAGCACGCAACTTAAAAGATGGTCTTTTAAAAAACAACTCAGCAAAAAGTTAGACATTACCTTAAAAAGTACTTGCCATATAATGACTTACTTTTGTGATTGCCATATTTTGTTACTCGCTTGAAAAACACATTACATTAGTTCCCAAAAAAGGAAGTAGAAATGGAACTAGTTCTTTATGTTAAAAGAGACTACCGTACTAATGGTACTCATTGTTTCCTACAATAATTATTGTAATCGATTCTCAGTAATTGATTATAAAAGTCTCATGCCTTGTTAAAATCATGAAGTTGGCAATATAGTTGGGAAGTACTTCTGCCAAAAATGCTTAATTCCACACTCGATTACCTTCTCAAAAATTTTTTGCTGGGAATTGGAAAGGTAAAAAACCCAAACGGAAATAAATTATTGTTATAATTTTTGGTAATAACCGTCGTCACTGGCTGTGTACTTTGGATGTTCGGCGAGCGCTTTCGATGTGATAACATCATTTTCCAGCCACGTGTTTATTAAAACTGAAGAAATAGTGTTAAAAATAGATAGTGTTACGAATAAAAGGTGGTGGGTTTAGGTAATTTTTGTCCGTTTAAATAGTATTAATATTTGGGTGTTTTATTATTGGATAGGTAAGTGAGACCGTCTGTGGGTGTAATTTTAGTAGTGTAAAAATCGTGTCAGAGGTTGTGCTTACCTGTTCGTTAATAATGTCTCTGTTAAACGTTCGTGTTTTGTAAATTTCCATGTTTTCAAGAATGTCTAGTCTTCGTCCTTTTTTACTTGGATGTAATACTGTCATACATTCATCTATTTCTCTTGGTTCGTGTCCATGTGTGTTAAGGTGTTTTGCGAAATTGGAGTCTTCCCTTTTCCTTTTGTATGATCGTATGTGTTCTGTAAACCTTGTTTTTAATGTTCGTCCAGTTTGTCCGATGTATGTATGGTTGCAAGTACAAGTATGTCTGGAGTATACAGACATACTTAGTTTATAGAAGATATTGTTGAATCTTAAGTAGTTTTGTTTTAATATCGTTTTTGCAATATACATTATTGCGTTGATATATTGATTGTCGTATAAGTTGGAAAGTGTGTTACGTAGGATAGTCAAAGTTTCGTGTGTGGGTATTGATGTATATAGATCCTTTATGTCGAAGGAAACGAGTCTCATATTATCAGTGATTTTGATATCCTTAATTTTGTTTATGAGGTCTTGTGTATTTCGTAACATGTATGTGTTCTGCAAATTTATTTTTTCTTTTAAGAATGTGGCAAGGTGTTTGGCCAAGTTATATGCAGGCGCAGGTTTGTAATTTACTACAGGTCTGATTGGAATATTTTCTTTATGAATTTTGGGTTGTGCTCTGAGTATAGGGGGTCCTGGGTTCATGTTCATGAATATGTATAACTTTCCGTCAGTAAACGTTTTGCAGCGTTTTAGTAGGCTTCGTATTTCCTTTTGGAATGAATCGGTTGGGTCATTCTTGAATTTTGTGCATTTTGCTTGTTGAATGAATTGTTGTGTTTTCTCTATATAGTCTTTCTTGTGCATTATTACAGTTGTGTTCCCCTTGTCTGTTTTAGTAAGTAATAGATTATTATTCCGAAGTTTTACTTTTATCTGTCTAGTAGTTTTTTGTTCGTCAGGATTAGTTTTAGATGATGTGTGTTTTCTTATTGTTTTTTCAAGTACATCGGCTATCTTGTGTCTCATGTGTTCTTGTCGGTCAGTTGGTAAGTGTGTAATAGTAGCTTCGGCGTCTACGATTTGGGATTCAATTGTTTTTTCTATTTTGTCAAAAGGTAGATTATGTTTTAGTCCCTTCTCTATTAGTCTTGTTTCATTGTCGCTGAATTCTATGTTTGGCCAAGTTATATGCGCCTGCATATAACTTGGCCAAACACCTTGCCACATTCTTAAAAGAGAAAATAAATTTGCAGAACACATACATGTTACGAAATACACAAGACCTCATAAACAAAATTAAGGACATCAAAATACTGATAATACAAGACTCGTTTCCTTCGACATAAAGGATCTATATACATCAATACCCACACACGAAACTTTGAATATCCTACGTAACACACTTTCCAACTTATACGACAATCAATATATCAACGCAATAATGGATATTGCAAAAACGATATTAAAACAAAACTACTTAAGATTCAACAATAACTTCTATAAACTAAGTATGTCTGTATACTCCAGACATACTTGTACTTGCAACCATACATACATCGGACAAACTGGACGAACATTAAAAACAAGGTTTACAGAACACATACGATCATACAAAAGGAAAAGGGAAGACTCCAATTTCGCAAAACACCTTAACACACATGGACACGAACGAAGAGAAATAGATGAATGTATGACAGTATTACATCCAAGTAAAAAAGGACGAAGACTAGACATTCTTGAAAACATGGAAATTTACAAAACACGAACGTTTAACAGAGACATTATTAACGAACAGGTAAATACAACCTCTGACACGATTTTTACACCACTAAAATTACTAAAACACTCTTACAAACGAAAAACACCCACAGACGGTCACACTTACCTATCCAATAATAAAAGACCCAAATATTAACTATTTACCCCAATAAACAAGACAGATATCAGGGAATCTACCTGCATAATACTATTTAAACGGACAAAAATTACCTAAACCCACCACCTTTTATTCGTAACACAATCTATTTTTAACACTATCTCTTCAGTTTTAATAAACAAGTGGCTTGAAAACGATGTTATCACATAGAAAACGCTCGCCGAACATCCAAAGTACACTGCCAGTGACGACGGTTATTACCGAAAATTATAACAACAGTTTGATATATACTGGCGGAATCAACCCAATTAATTTAATACCGAAAATAAATTAGTTTATGATAACAAAAAACCCCTTCTAGAATATATGTAATCGCTTTCTTGAAAATACTTGAGAACAATTAAATTATTAACCTTAATCCTCACTTTTTGCAGTATTAGTTATTGCACATTTACATTAACGACTTATTTATATAAAGTGAAATTTTACTTTAAAAAAAAAAAAAGAGCAAATAAAATATTTTTATTTTACAACAAAAGATATTTAGCTCCATCTTTGAGTGCCGTCATAAATATTTTTAATAATAAAAAATAGCATACACTGAAGTAATGTCATATAAAATGGTAATAACTTAATAAACAAATATATACGTATGAACGTAAAATCCAACATACATTAAATATCACACTCCCTTTTCTAAGAATTTTTTTTCTAAATACCTTCTAGTTTTCATTATGTTTCTGCCAAAACGTGCACATTTCTCATCAATAAGCAAAAGAAAATGTGCACATTTTTTATCCATGAGCAAAAAAAATTTGCACATTTCTCACACATGAGGATGAGCAAAATAGAAATGTGCACATTTCTCATCCAAGAGCAAAGTAAAATTTGCACATTTGTCACAATGTGGCATGGTGTGTGTGCAAAACAAAAAAGTATCATTTGATGAAAGAGAAAAGAAGCACACACACTCGCACATGTGTGGTGAGGGGAAAAAACGCAAGGCAGATTTTCAATCATGTGCAATGAGTGAAAAAGAGCAAAAATGAGCATATATTATGAGCAAATATTTACTCTGACGAGGAGTATTCATATCAATATTCACCCCTATCATGAATATTTTTTCACTCGAAATTTTTTCCCTTTTCCCCAAATTGCAATCGTGAATAATTCACGCGAACAATTTTTCACTTAAGCAAAAATTCCCCTTATCGGGATTGATTTTTTCCCTCGAAATTTTTTCCCTTTTTCCTTATATTTGTTCACTCAAATTTTGCTGGGGAACTGCATACATTATGCCAGTTTTTATATGTTTTAATTAGAATATTTACAACAATAAAACTTTTTTTTAGTTCAACATCAGTTAGTGCAGTGCAGACTGACATTATGCTTGTCAAGATGCAAAACAAAGAGATTTATCTATTCGTTATAAATTTATGAAGAGTTTTTATTAAAAAAATATTTTTTAAATGATCCGATAAAAAAAATTTATTTTATTGAAATGGGTCAGTACCAATGTCTGGGGTATGTTAGGCAGGCAGCCGTGTTGCCACAGCCCACTTGGGTCCATTGACTAGACCTTTTGTGTCTAGGGTAACTTCAAGGGCTTTTAAGCGTCTTGCACTTCACGTTCTTGAAATGGAACTGTTCTCTGTTGTAGTATCTCCTCCTCTTGCAACAACACAATAGCACCAATCATTAACATTTCTAAATTTTTCATAACTTTAAAAAAATTTTAATATTTTTTTCCCTATTTATATTTTTTTCTTTCTAATTTGTATTCAGTACGAATTAATAGCGGGAACAAACGTTCCCACTAAATTCACGATAGCAATTTTCCCTTCATGGGGAATGAAAATTTCATGGGAACAAAAATTTCACATTTTGTTCAGGATAGGGGTGATTAATTTAGTTTCTCTATGTATTTCGTCGTCTACATTTGTATTTTGCTTTGTTCCTACCATCGGTTGGACGCGAATGAAATTTTTATTTTTAGTTATTTGTATCTGTTAACTCATAACCAGTGTTGCCGCTTGGTCAAATTTACGTTAATTTTGGTAAAGACACGAAATAAAGTATATTACTGAAAAAGTACTTGTTTCAGTATTTGAGCTGTCTGTATTAATAAATCAATTCGATTTTAATAAAAAAAAGGTTACACACTTGCAAGTGTTATCAAAATCTCACATAAAAAATTAGTCCGAAATAAACAAAAAATACGATGCTGAAGTTGTACTCTGTTCAGTTAGTGAGAAATCACGAAATGTTTGTTGTTTCATGTTAAGAAACAGCAAAATTATTTGCCGTATTCACAAGCTCTGCTAAGGTGTAGGTAGTATTGCATACTACCTTTTGTTTACTTCTTTGTGAACAACCAATGTATCAGTGTGCCATTGTACATTGTACTTCATACGTCAAAAAGTAAATGAGAAGAAAAAAAGTGCTATTCATCATTTGTTATTTATAAGCCAAATGGGGGAGAAAACAGAAAAAGTAAATTAATAAATTTTTTGTGTGAGGATGAAATTCAAGACATTTTTAGGATGAACCTAATGTACTTGCTCTCCAGTCGCAGACTTATACATTTAGGGCTACCAAAATCATCATTATGGCATAATCGGATTTTAAGATATTTTGATGAAAACAGATTTCTTGATATGATACGACTACGGCCAGATGAATTTGCCTATATATTCAACCTTATAAAAAATGACGATTTTTTTTACACAATTGGCGAAAGGCTCTAACTACGCATTGACTTGCAGCTTAAAATTGTACTTTACTGCTTGGGATCTTCAGGAAATGGTGCTTGTGTTCGTAAGGTAGCATCTCTTTTTGGTATAGGTGATGGCGGAACCATACAAAATATTAGAAATCGAGTCATTAAAGAACAATATACCCACTCCTTCTATATACAACAGAAATGACTTATTCCACTTTCTAATAAATCAGTCAAATCAATAAATTAAATAAATAAAACTAATAAAAATATCTTTTAATTCAATTTAATTTAATATAATTCACACATGAGCACAAAAATTATAATTCATTTAAACATAAAACATTTAAACAAATACAACGTTTGAAAAACATATAAAAAAAAGGACTAAGTGTTGTATCGCATGTTTGCATGAAAATTACCAACAACACAGCTAGCACCGTTGTATTTTGTTAGCACTTAGCACGTACTAGGGAGCTTGTGAATAGGGCAATTTTTTCAAAAATTTTTTCCAACTGGAAAATAATACGAGAATAACTTATTTCACAAATAAAACTCGGTTCAAATTCGCGAAAATAGTTAGCAACGTTTGAAAAATTTGAGAGCTAGCTTTTGGTACCATACCAATACCTCGATTTAAAAAGTGTTTTTTGTAATTGCATTTAAGAAGTCCCGGATTATACTATGGAAAAATTGTCAACAGTTTTATGGTGAAGTTTTTATAAAAAAACACTCAAATTTGTCGTCAATAACGGTATTTTTAACATTAAATTTAAATTCTATCGAGGCTCAATCTTTCAAAAAAAAAAAAAAAAAAATAAAATAAAGTAACTAGTTTCATTGAATGGCGAGAGCATGCACTTTACAATTATGAGATATTAGTATTTAGTCCTGATTTAAATACTCATGATAATCAGCGGCCTGAAATTCTTTTCATACGTTTTTTTTTTCAATTTTATTTTTGATTTTGTTCAGTAAATTAATTTGTTGTGCTATATTCCCTGAAATATTAAATAAATATTATTATATATTTTGTATAAATTAAATTAACTTACTATTTTTTAGGAAAAATTTCAACATGTAACTTTTATCGAAAAAAAGTAACTGTTACGTAATTTTCTGTCTTTCCCTGCACTTTTTTTGTCGGTTACAAATATCTCCCATACCACCACATCAAATTTAATGAATGATATCTCATTTTAAAGCTTATTTCTAACACTAACGACAAAAAATAATTAGAAATTGAAAAATTAATATTTTTATTGATAAAAATTATATTTTATAGAGAACTGCATGATAATGCAGTGATTATGTGTTTTTGATCAAGTGTGGTACGAGGGCTGCTCTATATATTTCTGGCCTAATAGCGAAAATGCGAATATTTATAATCAAAAATGGTTTTATTGTTTTTCAAAGTATTCTCCAGCATGATTTATACACTTTTGCATGCGCTCAAACCAGTTGTCGAAGCACTTTTTCCACTCCGATTGAGACACCTCTAAAACATGGTTTTTTAACACTTCAACAGCTTCTTCTGGCGACGAAAATCGTCGACCACGCATTTTTTTCTTGATGTGCGGTAACAAGAAGAAGTCATTAGGTGCCAAGTCAGGGCTGTACGGCGGATGACCCATTAATTCGACGTTTTGGCCGGTCAAAAACGCTCTGGTTTGAGCCGATGTGTGAGAGCTCGCATTGTCATGGTGAACAATGATTCGTCTTCTCTTGTTGGTTTTTCGAATTTCTCCGATGACTTCAGGCAAACAAATTGTAGTGTACCACTCAGAAGTGACCGTCCTACGTTGCTCAAGCGGAACAGTCACCACATGACCAGTTTTGCCGAAAAAACAGGCGACCATTTGCTTCGAAGTGCTTCTTCCGCGAACAACTTTCGTTGGACTTTGCTCGTCTTTGAAGACCCACACGGTCGATTGTTGTTTCGTTTCTGGCTCATACGCATAGATCCATGATTCGTCACCTGTGACGATCTTATAAACGTCTTTTGAAGCACCGCAATCGTATTTTTGCAACATTTCTTTGCACTAAACGATACGAGCCTTTTTTTGAGCGACTTTCAAATTGTGCGGGATCCAACGAGAACAAACCTTTTTTACGGCCAGGTGTTCATGCAGTATCGAATGTATGCTGGTGGAAGAAATGTCCAAGAATGTCTCTATCTCTCGGTATGTCGCATGTCGATCTTGCATTATGAGTTCACGCACGGCATCAATGTTCTCTGGCACAACACTCGTTTTTGGACGACCTTCACGGAATTCGACTTTGAGCGAGCTTTGGCCGCGATTAAATTCATTATACCAATTTTTCACAGTGCTATAGGATGGTGCTTTATCGCCATACAAAGATTTAAGTTCATCAATGCACTCTTGTCGTTATAATCCACGTCGAAAGTTGTGAAAAATGATGGCACGAAAATGTTCACGAGTTAATTCCATTTTTTTCTATATTAATTTTTTCAAGTCACTATAAACAACACAAATAATGGTCGTACGTTAAAACGTTTTGAGTACGATTATGCTTAAAAATGACAAACTACCCAATGAAAATGCCAGATTGCACTTGGCAGCACTCAGTGTTGTCAGGCCCGAAATATAAATAGCAGCCCTCGTAATGCAGGGTCGCTTAATAATAAAGTTCTACATAATACAGTATGTATTAAAATCCATTCTGGCAATACCGCTATTTACTATAATGCCGTTTATTAAAAGATATTTTTGTTTGTATTAAGAATTCGTACGGGCAAAAAGTTAACGATGATCATGTCGTACCTCTAAAGGCCCAACTATAATGTGCATAAGCTAGCTTTAGCTTATGTCAAAAATCCAACGAAAAGCCTGTCAAATGCGTATGTAACTTATTAAAGAAATTTATGTGGCTATAATGTACCTACATAAATTTAGTAACTTATTTACCACAGTTGCACATTTATGTTTGATTCGTACTTTTGGCAAAAATAATTTCTATATAAATGAACAAAATTTTAAAACGAAAAGGCTTTAAAGATGATATATTAAATATTTAATAACATTCGCATACACATTTACATATTTTGGTTTGGTTTGGTTTGGTTTTAAAAAATTATTACAAGTTATTTTCTGTTTTGTGTTTGTGGCCAACCGTACTAAAAAATGCAACGATTTTCATCGCTTATATCGTATACATATGTGTATATAAATACAAATTTAATTTAAATATATTATATATGTAAAAAATTAGCCATAAAGAAAAATTTTGTTTTTTCTACGTTTTCTATTGAATTAAAATTTTAACAATTTAGGTTTAGTTAAAGTTTTTCCTTATCAATGTATAACACAAAGCACAATCAGCTGTTTCCGTACGGAAGCGATCAGTTTCGTACCTTGCATAAAGAAATGAAATTTAACGAAACGACGAAAAGTTATCTTATGTACATTATAGTTTACCACATACAATTTAATGTATTTGCACAGTTGTATAAGCTCGCATAAGTTGTGTTATGCACATTATAGTTGGGCCTTAACAATGTATTCAAAGATGTATTATAAAAGCATTTAAACATATGTATGTATGTATGTAAATATGTATGATATATTATGATTTCTAATATTTTTATATTTTTAATAAAATGTATTGGAGTTACTAAAATTTCCATTAATTATTTTCGTTTTATCTGACAAAAATGACAACTAACGCTGCGAAATATTCGCACGGGTCATCTTGTTAAATTATATTAAAAATATTAAACACTTAAGGTTAGCAACAGTTGCCAATGCCATCTTATTCTTTTTATTATTTTCATTTCTTTTGTTATATCAAAATCCACACAACCTACAGTGAATCACAGTGAAATTGGTCGACCAGCAATAATTAATTTTAAAACGCAAATAACTGCTAAATCAATATTAAATACAAAAGAATTTTATTTAGTCCGTTAGTACATCTTATTTAAATGATAAATAAAAGTTAATATATACATTATATTGCAAGTTCTTTAAAAATATTAGTATTAATTAAAATAAAGCCAAAAATTAATGTCACAGTGTAAATGGTCCATTGTGAATTGCTATTAAAAATAGCGGTACTTTTTAACATTCTCTTTTAGTTTTTGATTACTCATTCCAAAGCATTTTTTCTGTAATACATACTTTTATTATATCAGTTGTTTCGTATAAAGTTTTAACATGGGTCGCCATACTACGCTTGAAATTAGAAATCTTATTATTGAACATTATAAAAATGGCAAAAGTCAAAGAGAAATTGCACAGATTGTCAAAAAATCCCACACAACAGTAGAAAATATCATTCTTCGTTTTAAAAAAGAAGGACGTGTATTAAATAAGCAAAAGACGAGCCCAAAATATGTTAACGGAGCGTCAGGAAAGGTGGATCATCAACCAAATCAAAATTGCACCAAAACTGAGGGATATGGTTGCAGAGCACTTTAATATAAGCTGTAATGCCGAGACAATACGTAGGGTTCTTCGAAAGAATGATTTCCATGGCAGAATTGCACGCAAAAAGCCTTTTGTAAGTGAAAAAAATAAGAAGACTCGACTGCAATTTGCTCACTGCTACGCTGGAAAAGATTTTTCCTTCTGGAAACATGTACTTTTCACCGATGAAAGCAAATATAATCTTTTTGGGTCTGCTGGAAGGATAAATGTTTGGAGAAAAACCAATCAAGAGATGAATCCCAAGCATTTGCGTCCAACAATCAAACATGGTGGTGGTCATGTAATGGTTTGGGGTGCTTGTTCTGCTGCTGGCGTTGGTAAATTGCACTTTGTTGAAGGTAATATGGATAAGATCAAATATTTAAACATTTTAAAAAATAACCTTAAGCAAAGTGCTGAAATGCTTGGGATAAAGGACTCTTTTCATCTGTACCAGGATAATGATCCTAAGTATACAGCTGGAGTCGTCAAGGAGTGGTTATTGTATCATTGTCCTCGAGTAATCAAAACTCCACCCCAATCACCGGACTTAAATAGAATAGAAAATCTGTGGCAGAAATTGGAGATTGAAATAAGAAAACACCATATTTCAAACCAGAATGAGCTAAAAAATGCTCTTTTGGAGGAGTGGAGAAAAATAAGCCCAGAATATACCCAAAAACTTGTGGAACCTAATCCAAAACGCCTTAAATGTGTAATTCATCAAAGAGGATATCCAACAAAATATTAAAACATTCTTTATTTTTTCTTGTAACTTTTTTATCGTATAAAAGTTTTAAGTGGACCATTTACACTGTGACATGAATTCTTTACCTTATTTTATTTAATAGTAATATTTTTCAAGACCTTAAAATATAATGTACCTTTTGTTTTTATTTATCATTTAGATAAAATAAACTAGCGAATTAAATAAAATTTTTTTGTATTTAATATAAAAATAGTAGTTTTTTATATTTTAAAATTCATGTTTGCAGGTGGACCAATTTCACTGTGATTCACTGTATTTTTCTATATTAATTTTTATTATCTAAATTTCGCCACACCATTGGTGGCGTCCTCAGGAAGTAACAAATAAAAATTTGCCACTCATGCGGTCAACATATGTTTGCTGATTTCCTTTGCAAATTGTCAAAATTGTTGCTCTTTTTCTTATTGTATATATTGTATGTGGATTGTGTGTGCATGTGTATTGTACGCATGTGTTCAATTGCTTGGTTATTTTTCAGAAATACATACACACATATTGCCAGAGGTTTTCGAAAACTCAACAAGATTTTA
The DNA here is from genome assembly GCA_916610165.2 of Gymnosoma rotundatum. Lineage (NCBI taxonomy): Eukaryota > Metazoa > Arthropoda > Insecta > Diptera > Tachinidae > Gymnosoma > Gymnosoma rotundatum. The sequence goes on along the minus strand of OU744338.1, from coordinate 76,578,693 downwards.
CAAAAACAAAATATACGCAAAAGCTAATGCAGTCACCTGTTTTTGAAAATAACAATTAAATGAAAAACAAGTCAAATTTAATAATCTTTACATATATGTACATGCTTATAAATTCTGATATTCAAAAGCATATAAAGATATTTGGAATTTCTTCATTGCCGTTCTATGGAGTCTATTGGCAATCACCTCGGTTTCCCATGGCTGCCCTGTTGGATTTATTAACTGCCGCTTAACTCTTTCTTTCGCGCCTGTTGTTAATTGTGTCTTCTCTGTTCCCACCATTAGTTTTACTAATGGCATGTAAGATAAATTGGCTCCCTTTACGGTTCTTTGGCCACAATCTTGGTTCAATTGTTCTGGTTGGTCTTGTGGTAGCTTCCTGGGGATCGTTGGGTGTTCCTAAATTTCGCCTTACATTTCCTGAGCTCAGCCTACTAAAATAACCTTTAATGCAAGGTCCTGTTATGCACATTAAGGTTATCAAAAATATTGATGAATCAAATGGTTAAATTCCGATTCGAATTTTAAAATTTTCTTCTTCTTCTTCTATTTTTGTGTCACGTGTTTAACACGAATTTTTTCTCCCAATTTATGCTTTTGCTATAGATTTAAAAGTTGTCCTGCTATAATAACATTCCTTTTGTCCTTGAAACAATGGAAAAGGCACAAAATCCTAATGTTATAACTTACTCTTTTCGTATTGTGTTTAACCCTTGTGTTAATACCCGGGTACCGGCGTACCCACCTACGATATTTACATGAAAAAAATATATTAACAAATCATATTTTAAAATAAGCTTAACTTAAATGAAAGCGAGTTAAGATTTTGGATTTAATTTTTTGCTCCGTTTATACTTTGAAAAATGTTCTTAAACTTTAACCATCGCAACATGCGCGCCCGGGTGCCCGGGTACCCTGGTAGCCATTGCAATTTGTATGGAAATTTGAATAAAAAACTATTAAGAAAATTGTAGGAATGATATTTAATTACAGAATTATTTTTTATTACATTCTAAACATTAAGCAATAGCTTCAGCCTGTACAGCACAAAATGGCCGTCCACGTTCAGCGCAGTTTTTGAGATTTGCGTCTCCTTTTTTCTATTTGCTTGTAGCACAGCTTATCAAATTCGTTAGAAGCCTCGTGCTCTTGTCATTCATTCTTCAATCATCGACTCAGCAAGCTCTTCAGATAATTTACGCAAAACAAGGCATCTCTTAGTTTTTTCTTCGCAATCATTTTATTGCTCTCATAGTAAATGATGTATGATGCGAGTGAAGCAATGTTTAGTATATTGAAAAATAATGTCACTGGTCACATCAAACTACGGCCATGTCTTCTAACCATTTGATCCACAGTTAAAGTTAAGCCTGAATGCATTGTTGATAAAATAACTACAACTTTAATTATTTGGGTACATTAGAACACATCGTTAACATTTCATGGAAACCAAAAACGGTCGAATATAGTTCCCTTGATTTTGTTGCGATCATGACATTTGAAATGTAAGGCTTATTTTTGTAGTGTGCCAAGAATTGTAAGATTCAATGACAACAAATGCTTCGCTATTGGCAGAGAAGTAAAAAAAAATTATCTATGCAAATGTTTTTTTTACTTCAACGATAGGGAGATGCCAATTCTTTAATAACTCTTTCCCTGGATTTTTTTTACGGGTATCTTTATTTTTGCTAGTGTAAGTTATACCCTGCAAAGGATATGCGTCTTCAGCGTCTCCAATTTACTAGATTTAAATATCATACTTAGCTGGCTTTTAATGTATACTTATATTGCGTAAACTCTGTACGACTTCGAATAAAGTTTTTCATCAATTGTTAGGTTTATAAATTTGGGATAAGTTTGCCTTCAACATTGTCCATAAATTACAAATTGGAGCTGCCTTATTTTCTTTTTACGTTGACTGAGTGTATTGTTCTCATTAAATTTAAAAGCGTATTATGTTGTGGAATCTATTGATTTTGATGTCTATTGATGCCCGTTTCTGTACACTAAATATGAATTTGAATGTACAACTATGACACTAAGAAATAAATTTAAAATTTTGGTCGCTATGCAATTAACAAATTATATTTTAGCATAAATTTAATTTAACAAGATTTTAAAAATATTAAAAATTAAATTTTATTTTAATTTTTATTAAATTATTATTTGAACTTTGAATATTATATAAATGAATAGAAATTATTTTGGCTTAAGTTCATTTATTTTTAATTTCTAAAAATCTTTTTTAGAAAGAAATTTTTATTTTTTTTTCAAATGTATGCTGACGTTTTCCAAAGAAAACAAGAAAAATTAGACGCTAGCAGAATGAAATGCTACATTTTCTGGACCGCTACGACCTTCATCAGCATTCTTCGCATCTATCTACCTTAGTTGTGTATTTTTATAAACATCATCTATTTAACCATTTTCTTTGGAAAACGTCAGCATACATTTGAAAAAAAAATAAAAATTTCTTTCTAATAAAGATTTTTAGAAATTAAAAATAAATGAACCCAAGCCAAAATAATTTCTATTCATTTAATTAAATTTTATTTCATAAAAATATTAATTATTAATGCATTATAGTATATGGGTACCCGGGTACCCCGGTTGCTAAGCAATGTGGATAAAGTTGGGTATTATCACAAGGGTTTAGTCAAGCAACGGTATATCAACATAAGGTGTATGTCTGACATCGTCATTTAGTTAAGTTTTTGTTCCAAATTTTCAAATTTTGTTCAACGATTATTTTGCTTTTCAGTTTGACTCAACCGATTTTCATTTTATTTTTAAATGTAACATCTGTGAGAAAATTACAACAACAAAAACAAACACTGTATTTGGCAACAAATATTTTATAATTTTAGTAAAAAAAAACACTCGTTTATTATAAACTTCATCGCGTTTGCTTCATTATCTTATTGAAGCATCGCGGAAAACTAAAAATTTAGCTCTTAAAATTTTTCCGTGCCCTAAACGATTTTTCCTTGAGAGGTATTAATTTACAAAAATTGCCAAAAGTTATCACCCCAATGTACATATGTTAGGATACAGAATGTATACATATGTATATACTTTGTGTGAGGGTTCATTTGATCTTGAAATAACAAATTTTATTTAATCTTTACACTTGACACGAAGGGTATAAGAAATTTACATCAGAACTGTACAAAAAAAAATTATTAGCGTAACTTACGCTTCGCAGGAAAATGCATAGCATATATGCTATGTTTGCAAGACGACAACAACAATATATATACTGAAATTTTCTACACCGTAGCACATTAACCATTACATACTTCAAAGAGTAAACTTTTGCAACTATTTTTAAGAAAAAATTTTATGGTTTTGTTTTTTTCTGTTTCCTTAGGCATTGTATTTAAGTTGTGTTTTTAATAAAAGCTTTTACGGTTTACAAATCTAACGTTTTAATATTTTATTAATATTTCAAAAAAAGCTTTTGCGGCTTACAAATCTATCGTATTAATAATTTATTAACATTTAAAAAATTAATTTGCTATACGTTTCACAAAAGGCACTCACGGTTCGTACAACACAATCATGTCCGCCGACCATCGACTACAAGATGTCAAAAATAGAGTACTGCGTGCTTATGAGAATAATTCTTTTAGCCGCTACACGACTAACGACTACAAGGCTACTTTTGTAGCCCGTAGCCAACTTAAGGCCCAGCTATAATGTGCATAAGCTAGCTTTAGCTTATGTCAAAAATGCAACGAAAAGCCTGTCAAATGCTTAGGTAACTTATCAAAGAAATTTATGTGGCTACAATGTACATATATAAATTTAGTAACTTATTTGCCACAGTTGCACATTTATGTTTATGTTGTACTTTTGCCAAAAATTAATTCTGTATAAATCAACAAAATCTTAAAACTAAAAGGCTTTAAAGAAAATATTTTATATATTTAATAACATTCGCAAACACATTTACATAGTTTGGTTTATGTTCTTAGAAAATGTAAAAAAAAAATTATTACAAATTATTTTCTGTTTTGTGTTTGTGGCCAACCGTACTAAAAAATGCAACGATGTTAATCGTTTATATGGTATATATATGTGTGTATAAATACAAATTTAATTAAAAATATATTATAATTGTAAAAAATTAGCCATAAAGAAAAATGTTATTTTTTCTAACATTTTTTATTGAATTAAAAACTAAAAAATTTAACAATTTAGGTCTTAATTAGAATATTTCTTTATTAATGTATAAACCAAAGCACAATCAGCTGTTTCCGTACGGAAAGTGCGATCAGTTTCGTACCTTGCATAAAGAAATGAAATTTAACGAAACTTGACGAAAAGTTATCTTATTCACATTATAGTTTACCACATATAATTTAATGCATTTGCACAGTTGTATAAGTTGGCATAAGCTAGTATATGCACATTATAGTTGGGCCTTTAGGCTAATTTCTATTTTTCTTGGCTACAAAAAACAGATTAATGCTGCCAATATAATAAATGCATGAAATGGTGGTTTTAAAAACGCAAGACATTAAATATCGCTATTAAAAACGCGAAAAACTTTTATAGTGGCACCATTGAAAAATAATAACCATCTGTTCATTTGTTTACATTTTTCATTTATTTCTTATTTGGGGCATTTTTCATTTACTTTTTGTTTGTGAAATTTTCCATTTAGTTCTTTGTTTTTTAATCAATTTCTAATTTGTTTCATTTATATTTATTTTTTGGGTTTTTTATTGATATTGGTAAGTATAAATAGTCATTTTTACTGTTTATATGTATTTATTATATTGTTTAATATAAATGTTTAGTCATATTTCAAAACAAATGTTTATTTTTTTTAGTTTGTGGTCGATAGTCGTTAAAAAAATTTAGTAGCTGGCGAAATGGTTATTTTTGTAGCTAGCTAATTTTGTAGTCGGTAGTCGATGGTCGGTAGCCTTTGATTGAGTTTATAGCATCATACGTCAACAACTTTTTTATTCAGTAGAGTAAAGACGTGCACAGATATATCTGTTTATATCAGTTTTTGTGTGTCTACTTTTATGAGTGCGTATAGATGAGTACTTTTGTGTTTCTGACAGAGTTCAGAAAGTACACTCATCGTACACACAATGTTCTGTTCAAAACCAACCCGTACATATTTTTCTTTTGATAACAATTATGTGTGTTACTAAATTTTTAAATTGTCCGTACACAACCACGAATGTGTACTATTAAAATATTTTTTTTGCGTAGGCGTACGCGAATGTTCCACTAAACTATTGTTTGCGTACGCGTACTCTACTTTTAGTACGCGTTCGCAAAAAAAACAATTCATTGAAAAATTCAAATAAAGTCATGGTTGAAAAAAGAGTACATTGAAAAAAACTTCGAGGTTAAAAGAAGAGTACATTGAAAAATGAAAATAACTTGGTGGTTGAAAAAAAAGAACACGGTAAAATTAAAATAACTTCGGCAAAATAGTACATGTTACGATAGACCAAATATAATAACATTTTTTATTGAAGGTTTCTTTTAGTTAAAATTTAAGTATACCATTGCAGATTGTTTTTGATTATTGGTAAGTAGTGAAGTTCCTTGTAAATTCAAGCGAGGGTCGTAGGAATGGCTCATTAATAAAAATATGCAATAATTAGTGATTTAAAAAGTAAGGATTAGGGTAATAATTTGCTTATTTTTAACATTTTTCAATTATACCTAAGGAAGGAATTTTATATTAGCATAAAATAATTACTTTCATTTGGGTTTTTAACCGACTTCAAAAAAGAAGGAGGTTATACAATTCGGCTGAATGCTGCTTTTTTTATATGCTGCTTTTTTTATATTTCTGTCATTTTTGATCCGATTTTGAAAAGTTTTGGTAATATGATAGATTATGCTTACAGTTTGGTCCCGTTTTAAAAACAGTTCATAATCTTAAAAATTAAATGGTGTCCCCATACAATATACATAGTTTTTACGTGTATTATGAACTGTGAAGGGTGATTCTGTAAAACTTAAAATGAATGCGTATTATTATAGCCCCCAATAACAAAAAGTTATACAAAAATAAATCTAGAAATTAAAGGGTGCCCCATAATTGATGTAAATTTACTTATATGGGCCTATCTTTTGAACCTTTATAGACAAACGCTTGCAAATTGGACAGAATGTCAATTGCTATGGGCGTAATAGTAACAAGTATTAATATGACAAATTATTAATTAAAGGGTGCGCCAATAGTTCATTAAATTTGATGTATATGGCCATACTTTTACAGTTGTAGACAGAGGTTTGAAATTTACAACGAACCTGTATTGCTAAGTCCGCTAAAAAAACAAGTATAAAATTTGGACTTGGAAGTTAAACGATGTTCCAATAGTTAATGTACCAAACTTTTGAACCGTTATAAACAGAGCACTGAAACTTAAAAGGGACCTGGTTTTCTAAGTCCGCTATATCAATAACTTTATAATTTGAATTTAGAAATTAAAAGGTGTCTCATAATTACTGTAGATTTACTTATATAGGCCTATCTTTTGAACCGTTATGAACAAACGCTTGTAAGTTTGACGCAATGTCGACTGCTATGGTCGTTATAGTAACAGCTGATAATATTTAAAATTATAAATTAAAGGGTGCACCAATAGTTTATTTAATTTGGTATTTGGCCATACTTTTAAACAGTTGTAGACAGACTATTGAAATTTACAAAAAATCTGTACTACTAACTCTCTATAACAACAAGTATAAAATTTGGATTTGGAAATAAGCGGGTGTCCCAGTAGTTGATATAATATGGTGTGTGTGGCCGGGCTTTTGAACCGTAATAGACAGACAGCTCAAATTTACAAGGGACATGCTAAGTCCGCTATAACAAGAAGCTTATAATTTAAATTTATAAATTAAAGGGTATTCCCAAATTTAATGTAATTTGTTCTATATGGCCGTATTTTTTGAACCGTTGTATACAAACACCTTAATTTTAGACAGAATGGTATTATTTATTATAATAAGAAGTATAAGAATGTTATATTATAAATTAAATAGTTGATATAATCTGATGTATATGGGCAAACTGCTGAACAGTTGAAGACAGACGGTTGAAATTTACACAGAACCTGATTGCTAAGACTGCTACAACAGCAAGTATATAATTTGAATTTGGAAGTAAAAGGGTGACCCTATAGTTAATGTAATTTGATGTATATTGCCAAACTATTGAATAGTTGAACTAGGATAAAGTTTGGAGATATAAGGGTGTCTCAATAGTTAATGTAATCTAGCTTATGTGGCCTTAAACTGTTATAGGCAGACAGATGAAATCTGTTTTGAAGTCGGTTTTTTTTCGCAAGAATTATTTGATTGTCAAATTGTTTCCTGGGATTTTACTTGTGAATTTGTTATTGTTATCTTCATTACAGCTTGTGTTGTTTTTGTTTTTAAATGCTGGATGTGATTTGCTTTGTGTTTTATGTATGGAATGTGTAGTTGTGAATTTTTGTTGTTTTATTACTTCTTAATTGATGGTAAAACACCAAATTATTGGTACTAAGACAATAAAAACAATAAAAATGTAATTATATTTTCAGGATCACTTAATACAGACTTTTGAAGTTATTAATGAATTATCGCATTCGACATCTTCTCAAAAAGAAATTTACAACATATTATTTTTCGAATGTTCTACTTCGTAAGATAATACTCCAACTACGTCGACTGCTGTACACTCTAAACTAGCACAATATGTTAACCTACTCCTAAATACATCGCACTTAACAACACAAAATCAAAACAATCACATAAAAACAAAACTACTTTCTTTATGTAAAAAACAAATGCAACCCTTTGATATTAACGTATTGGAGTATTGGAAACAAAATTTTCAACACAATTCAAAATTAAGTCAGCTTGCAGAAGTGGTACTTGCTGTACCCGCAACACAAGTATCTGTAGAACGTGCATTTAGTGCACTTGCTACAGTCTTGACCAAGTTAAGATCTAAGCTATCTAAAAAGTCTATTTCTAATATAGTAGTAACAAAATTAAACTTTTACTTGATCGACTGCTCAAACCTTAAAATAGAAAACAGTGAGTAAGCAGAGTATAATTGTACCCGAAAGAGAGAAATTATTATATGTACATATTTTGTTTAGAAAATAAATAAATTATTATATGAATATAAATAAATTTTTTAAACCCATTAAAACAATTCTATAGTTTTGTTCTTAGTACCAATAATTTGGTGTTTTACCATCAATTAAGAAGTTATAAAACAATTAAAAATTCGCAACTAAACATCCCATACCTAAATTATAAGCAAAGCACATCTACTGCTTTAAAAAACCACAACAACAAATAACAGATGCAAATTTAAAGCAGGAAAACAATTGGACAATCAAAAAAACCCAAATGAAAGTAGTTATTTTATGATAACAGTAAACATCAAAAATTCCTTCCATAGGTATAATTGAAAAATGTTAAAGATAAGCAAATTATTACCCTAATCCTTACTTTTTAAATCACTAATTATTGCATATTTTTATTAATGAGCCATTCCTACGACCCTCGCTTGAATTTACAAGGAACTTCACTACTTACCAATAGTCAAAAACAATCTGCAATGGTATACTTAAATTTTAACTAAAAAAAAACCTTCAATAAAAAATGTTATTATATTTGGTCTAAGGTAACATGTACTATTTTGCCGTCCGTACACGCAGCAATTTTTCCTTTTTTTTCAACCAGCAAGTTATTTTCATTTTTCAAAGCACTCTTCTTTTAACCTCGAAGTTTTTTTCAATGTACTCTTTTTTCAACCATGACTTTATTTGAATTTTTCAATGAATTGCTTTTTTTGCGAACGCGTACTAAAAGTAGAGTACGCGTACGCAAACAATAGTTTAGTGGAAAATTCGCGTACGCGTACGCAAAAAAATATTTTAATAGAACACATTCGTAACTGTGTACGGAAAATTTAAAAATTTAGTAACACACATAATTGTTATGAAAAAAATGTTGGTTTTAGTTGTTTGTTTTTAATTTATGTACGAGAATTTTGTACAGTGAGTGTACTTTTCTGAACTCTGGTTTCTGATATAAGTTGATATTGTTACTATTTCTCTTTGGATGGATGCGAATGAGTAAAGAGAGAATGAGAGCAGCATATCTGTTCTCCTATGTTTCGCACAAACGGATATAAACAGATATTGATGGTTGTACCGTAAGTACTTACTGTATTCTGCGTAGCAATGTCTATTCATACGTACATATGCATTGGTTTATTGAAATTAAAAAATAAAATTATTGTTTCTAAACATGATCAATATTTTTAATTGTTTTATTGTATTTTATTAAAGTTGAATATAAAAAACTGAATTCTTTAACAAAAATTTATGAGTCTAATGCGTATAATTGTATTAAGATTACTATTATATTTTTTAACCACTTTTACGAACAATTCCAATAGTTATACGGATACAATAACTAAATAAATATATGTATGCATGTTTCTATATTTAGAGAGACGAAAAGCCTAATAATTTAAAATCAATTATAAAATATTTTTGTGTTAAGTTTGTTTTAAAATACCTTTTGAATCCAAATTATTTTTAAAATTTAAAAGTGAAGTATGAATATTTAAATATTTTTAGAAAAATAAAAATAAATTTTTCATTGCCATTAAAATTTCATTGGCGTTAGTTGAAATAATGAAATGGGAAAAAAATAACTACGATATGATGCTAATAATTTTATTTTAATTATAATTGTTTTAATAATGGTAATGGAATGGAATTACAACTGGAAAAAAATAATTATTTTTATGAAAAAAAATTATAAAAGCAAAACCTTAAAAAGAACTATGCATAAAAAATAAACCTTAACCCCTTCCTTGATGGATATACATTCGAAAATTTTAATACTTTAATAAATTTACATGAGATAGAAATAAAACTTGAAGTCTGATATCTAAATTTAACTCAAACCCCAGTTAGGAAAGTCTATTACTTACTTCTTATAGTGCCTAATGTTAAAACGTTAGAAACTATTGTAGCATCAGGTCTGATAACATTCTATTTGACTTACAATTACTGCAGCGAAATCTAATTTATGCACATATTATACAACCAACACATCGATTTAGTGATGGCATAATAAAATTTATATTCACTTAATTTCTAATATATTCTCCTCTTTATATTAGGAATAAAGGCAAAGGGTAAGTATCGTTTTGAATTGAATTTAAATTTGTGTCATTAATAGTGCCAGAAGCAGTGAACAGCAGTAGTTCAAGCACAAAGCATAGTTTCATATTGAACCAGGTGGACGTACAAATTTGAATTTTATTTAGTTCAAGCAATTGATTAGTTCAATAGACGAGTAGTTCATATACTCGTCTGTTATTCAGAAATAGTACCCCGTGTTCGGCGTGTGAACAGACAGTTTTCAAAGGAGAGCTTTAAAGTTCGATAAATAGGACTTTGTGGAAGTCATTTAAAAGCAGTTTAGATCATTTATTTTTTGAATTTCTTTTCTAACAAAGCTTAGGTTTCAAATAAAAATCTACTGACAACAATTATGTACATTTCACCTAATGGGAAAATGTAAACAAATTATAAGAGGCAGCTACTGTGTGAAAAAAAGCTTTTACAGAAAAGCTCACTTCAACTCTTACTGTTTAATTTACAGAAAACTTTTATATTAACTGTTGAATAAACTATTGACATGTTGCTGCTGGAATTAATGTTTATGCCCAAAAGTTCGTTCAGCACAAATTCAGTTGCCTTTAGTAAACTCGACCGTACGAAACATCAAACGGAAATTGCGAATACGTATTTGTTGAGTAATTTCGATTTTGTCGGTTATATTATTTGTAATATAATTATTTATAAAAAAAACCTCCTTAAGTGTTAAATTAAAATGCGTATTTTTACAAAGACTAGAACTACCGGCTTAATAATTAGATATTCGTTAGTTTAATTACCAAACGACTGCATTTTGAAGTTATTGTTTTATATTCTTGTTTTGTTTGGTTAGTCTTTCTAATCAAACAGATATTGTTAGACAAACAATAACAACGGCATTTCTTATGAGATCTTAATATTTAACGTTATTCTAATTAAATTACTAATAAAACTAGAATATAGAAAAATAATCCTCTATCATTTGAGTTTGCTTCTTGTTCGACCTATAAAAACAAAATATATTTCTTTTTTATTTGTTTTTTGTTTTCTTTATTGTTTCTTTAAATAGTTCTTGTTGATAGCAATAATGAATAATTAAAGTTCAAATTATATGCAAAGTAAAAGGGTTTCACAAATTTATTGTTTGCAATACTCACGTACTTACTTATTCGTATGTAAATGAAATAAAAAATTGTGAAAAAAGAAAATTACTTAAGTTTTTAATGTGTGTCTGCAGTATGCAAATGTTAATGTATCACACAACCGTCATAGTTGCGGACAGACGATAATGATGATATTAGTTTAAATCGTCATTAGAAATGTTGTCTTTGTATCGGAAATTAAGAGTGGCAAAATACAAACAATTAAATAGAATATACTTAAACACTGCAGTGTCATCTAAAAAAACCTTTGCAGGTAAATACATAAAGAATTAATAATAATAATTCTTACTTGAAAATATTAAATCATTTTATTAAAAAAAAATTGTCTTAAAAGATATCGTGTCAGGTTGTACGATGATTAGAGAAAATTTTATTAGTTTCTGAAGTAAGGAAATTCTTTCCTCAATATACAAAAAGGTGTATTTAAAACCACAATATCATTTACAAGTTCTATACTTTCTTTCGATTCTTACGAAAGAGGAAGTGAAATTATTCAAAGACAACAGTAAGTGAGTATAAAGTTATTGTCTAAGTATGATACTGAAGAAAGCCACTACTATTTATGGACTATTTTAAATGAAGTAATCTCTCTGTCGATCACTTATGACAATAATTACCGCTTAATTAATTATTGGCTGTCGAAGGTTAGTTATCGACGTCTTTTCCTATCACTATGTTTAAGACTAAAAGCCAGGCGATCGTGTGATCTTACAAATTCAAGATCGTACGATCTTACAAATACAAGCTATAATGTCAATAAATGCATTTATATCTAAAAACTACAATTATTTAAAAAATCATTTATTGTATCTTCAACCACTGTATTCGCATCTTAAATCTAACAAATTCAACGAAGTCTTTGTCTGGCGAGGAGTTATAAACTATAATCAAAAAATACCAACAAACAAACCACCAATTGCCTTAATTGGTTGATAAAGTTTGGTGCTAAAAAATGTTTTTAGGTTGTCGAAAAATTTCTATAAGGGTTATCTGATAATCTCATAAATGAAATACGTATATATACTAGAGCCGTAACGAATCATTCTTTTTGATTTTAATTCGATACAAATTACCTAAATTTTGAGTTAATTCTTTTCACGGCAAAAAAGAATTGAATGAAATTTGAATCAATTCAAACGAATTAGGCAGAAACGAATTGTAATTCGTTTCCAATTCGAATGAAATTGTTAAAGTGAATTGCATGAATTGATTTTGAATTCATTCAAATATGTTGAACAATAAATTGCAATTGAAATTAAAGAAATTAAAAGTGAATTGCAATTAATCAAATTCAAGAGCAGATCTATGGAGATTGAAATATTAAAAGTATTCAATGATCAAAGATCAGAGAAAACAAGGAGATGCTTACCACATATTTACAAATTTCGGTCAATTGAATTAAAAAAGTTGGTAATAAATTGATATTTGAATAAATTCAAAATCAATTCAATTGGAAATGAATTGCAATTCTTTTTCACAATTCATTTGAATTAAAATTCATTTAAAATGGAAACGAATTTGCAATTCAGTTTTACCAAATTCATTTAAAGTGATTTTTTGTGTGAAAAAATTAATTAAATATTTGCTAATTTAGTCAATGAATGATTCGCGAATTAATGTAAAATGTATAATTCATTTACAGCTCTGATAGAAACTAGCTTTTCCAACCAAGAAATAAATTAATTTTTCTCGCTTTTAATTGCTGAATTTTTTTTTACAGTATTGTTGTGAAAAGCGGATACTTTTTACTGCTCGGACTTTCAATTAAAAATGAAAAAGTAATATTTTTGTTTACTACATAACGGTGCCGTCAGACTAGCCAAATATTCGACGTAACCACTATTTTGATAAATTAATCAATCTCTTCTGACACCTATCATTACGAATGACGATTTGTTATATAATAAATGTGATATCTTACTTTGTATATCGAGTAGGATCTTATATAAGGATTTGAGAAGGACAAGCATTTGTTTCCATAATTTAGTGTTTATGACTTTTTGGTCAAATATATGACTAATCTGCCCGTATCTTTGAGTTTGTAAGGACTTAGATCAGGTTTAAACGATGTCATTTTGAACTCTCTTTAATTTTGCAGCGATAGGCGTTGTGAAATTTTGCTTTTAATTTAATATTGTTGTTGTTTTTGTGGTATTTTAAATAAGTATATATGTAGACATATGGTGAAATCTGTAAACATCGACATGTCTTAAAAGCAAGTGGCCAATAAACAAAAATTTCATGAACATTTCACAAGTCCCTGTTATAATGTTAAAGAGTAAAATAAGTCAGCAATCAGCCTTCAAACTGCACGCACCTAGAAAATTGTTGCGCTATGGTCAAGACTTAAAGCAGTATAAAAATAATATATAACTTCGGTGAAATATTATATAAATTTATGGAGTAATCAAAAAATTTATGTTGAGTAAAAATCCTTTTCATATAGTTTCACTTAGAAACACCCATTCATCTATATCTAATAAAAAAACAGAGTTTAGAAAATATTACATCATACACAACGTGTACTATTCGAAAGCACACATATATGTGTGGTTTTCATGAATAAAGCGCATGTCTTAAAATCAAACTTTGCAGTAGAGCAAAAACTAGTTATTTTTGAAGCTGCGGTCTTGGTATCAAAACTTTTCAACTTTTTTTTACAAAGTAATGTAGGAGTTATGGAAAAGTTGTTACGATCGTACTTTTTTTGATACTATTTGATTTGAAAAAATACCGTGTTACTTCTCTGTAACATTTGATACTCTCAGTGATACGTCTACAATTTAAAACCATTGATTTTCTTTAATTCATCTGTTTTAGCATTTCCTCTTTATCACTTATAGTTTACGAAAATGGCAACTCGATTCAAACGCTATCGAATGTCGCAATCCAGTTATTCGATACGTCACGAAATTTTACTCGATACGAAAACTCTCGCGATCACGAATGCGACGATTTGGCCCCAGCTGTTACGTTTTTTGTGTTTCTTTTGATAGAATTGTACATCTTAATACAAACAAGTAAGAGTGCTATATTCGGCTATGCCAAATCTTATATACCCTTCATCATCTACATATGTAAATCTAGTTTAGTGAAGTAACTCCAATTATAAAGGCAAATATTAGGGTGACATATAATTAAAAAATAATAAAATTTGGTACTGCATTTCAGTGATGGGAAATGATATGATTGGTATAGATTTGGGCTTATTTGAAGGACAATACCCAATGACTTTGAATTTAATGTGATGAAGGAAGTTTTTTTTGGAAATGGTCTTAAAATGTCAGATAAGCCCAAATCCATTCTATTGCAGCTATTTATCTAGGGGCTATTTCAGTTAAAAGTGATATACCTTAAAAAGTACAAAGTAAATTTAAAAACTTTTTTGTTTATAGGCAAAATGAATTTTTAATATATTGATTAATGGTTTTTCTTAACTTTTTTTCATTAAGATTTTCTTGCTGTTTAACAAAAATTAAAAAAAAAATTAACGATTTGTTACCCTTGAGGCTTACTCACTGAATGTAAGTGTAGGTTTAAGCAATATACCAATTAATTTTTAGAAAAAATTTCCTTATGGGTTAGATCCCAGAGCAATTTGAAAATAACAAACAATTTTAAACATCGAAACTGTATTCTGACAAAACAGAGTATGTCTATGTAAATGATTTTCGCTGAACAAAAAGAATACGACTACACAAGTATGTAACGAACTTAAAGGAGTAGGTACTAAAGACGTGCTTTACTTTACTTTATTATTCCAAAAATTCATTATACATATGTTTCTTAAACTACATTTCTTATATAAATTTCTTAACGTATTACAAATTTTCTAAAACTAATTAACTAAAGACGTGCACAGATACATATATCAGTTTTTGTGTCTCTACTCTTATGAGTGCGTATAGATGAGTACTTTTGTGTTTCTGATCAGCGTTGCCGCTTTGGTCCAATCGGACAAAACTTGGTAGTTTTTCGTTTTTAAAAAACAGTTTGGTAGTTTGGTTGGTTTGTTGCATTTTTTAAATTTTTGGTAGGTTTTCCTCCTGTAGCAAATTTTTAGCAATAGTAAATTTTTTACCTTAAAAATTCAGAACATAAAATAAAAAAATGTAACTTTGAATTAAATAAACAATAACCGTGAATAGTTTTACCACTGTTTTCAAAAACTGTTTTAGGTGTAATAAAAAACATCTCTGCTTTTTTGCATAAAGATGATTAAAGCTATAACCATCTCTGGTTTAAGAAACGCGAACAATATTATGAAATTGAAATTAACAATATTTTTGAGTGAAGTCTTATTTACAAGTGTTTGTATTAAAAAAATTAACAGACAAAATGGAAAAGTAAGTAAACTTTTTTAATTGTATATATGTACCTATTAATTACATAAATATTTACTAATATTGCATGTAAAGAAACAGTAAAAAAAAATTTAGAACCGAATGGTTAAGCGAATTTGATTGGCTCCAGGAAAGGGATGGGTGTTCATTTTGCATAATATGCTCTAAAACTATTTTAAATCATAATATCCATCTTAAAAATCACCAAAAGACAAATTTCCACCTCAACAATTACTGAAAAAAACCAAGTGAGTATAACAGAGTTTATGTGCAAGAAACGCATTTTTAAATTTTTGGTAGGCTGTGAACGATTTTGGTAGGATTTTTGAAAATTATTGGTAGGAAGTCAATTTCTTGTGTGGCAACGCTGTTTCTGATATAAGTTGATATTGTTACTTTTTCTCTTTGGGTGGATACGAATGAGTAAAGAGAGAATGAGAGTAGCATATCTGTTCTCCTATGTTTCGCACAAACGGATATAAACAGATTTGATAGTTGTAGGCAGCGTTGCCGCTTTGGTCCAATCGGACCAAACTTGGTAGTTTTTCGTTTTTAAAAAACAGTTTGGTAGTTTGGTTGGTTTGTTGCATTTTTTTAAATTTCTGGTAGTTTTTTCTCCTGTAGCAATTTTTTTAGCAATAGTAAATTTTTCACCTTAAAAATTCAGAACATAAAATAAAAAAAATGTAACTTTGAATTAAATAAACAATAACTTTAAATGTTTTCAAAAACTGTTTTAGGTGCAATACAAAACATCTCTGCTTTTTTGCATAGAGATGATTAAAGCTATAACCATCTCTGGGTTAAGAAACGCGAATAATATTATGAAATTTAAATAACAATATTTTTGAGTGAAGGTTTATTTTCAAGTGTATGTATTAAAAAAATTAATAGACAAAATGGAAAAGTAAATTTTTAATTGTAAATACATATGTATGTACCTATTAATTACATAAATATTTACTAATATTGCATGTATTTTTTTTTTTTTTTAAATTTTAATCAAAAACTCCAACATTAAATGAAAATAATATAACTTTAGAAGACGACATTCCCTCAACCAGGTAGAACAACTCTTAAAATTTTTGTTTTAAAACATTTTTAAATAATATAACACTTTTAGTAAACATTGTGAAGAAACAGTCAAAAGAAAATTTTGAACAGAATGGTTGAGCGAAATTGATTAGCTCCAGGAAAGGGATGGGTGTTCATTCGGCATAGTATGCTCTAAAACTATTTTAAATCATAACACCTATCTTAAAAATCATCAAAAGACAAACTTCCATCTCAACAATTACGGGAAAAAAACCAAGTAATTATAACAGGGTTTATGTGCAAGAAATGTATTTTTAAATTTTTGGTAGGCTGTGAACGGTTTTGGTAGGATTTTTAAAAATTATTGGTAGGAAGTCAATTTCTTGTGTGGCAACGCTGGTTGTAGGTACCTCATATGATATAATAACATACATACATATATTAAAAACTTTTAATAAAAAAAAGTTAGAATAGAAATGTTATAAAATGCGAAACTTTTACATTTTTTTCAACAGCACAGCTAAGATTACAAGGGAAAAGAAAAAACCCATATAAAGCACAGTTATGACGATAAAAGACTAAAAACAAACACTCACGTGACTATGATTTGTTTTTAATTAAACAAACATTAAAACATAATTTTGAAATGTGTTCAGATAAAACAGCGTATCTGGCGCTGTGTTTTTTAATAAGAACTTTAAAAAAAGCCAGTGTTTGTCAACGCGCTACGTTATTGTTGAAATTAATTTGAAAATATGTAGAAGTTGTGTTGTTTTGTGAAGACAAAAGGGGAATATAGGTCCATTTTTTTAATTTTTTTTACATTTTACATGATTTTTTTTATCATTATTTGGTATCATTAACTAGAAATGTGAAAATTTGAACATAGGCTGTTATTCATGAAAACCACAGATATATGTTTGTGTTAGCTTTTTTATATTTGGTTGTTACACAAACAAGTGTTCGGCATGATAGAACATGTGTCGAGTATGAAAAAATTTTCATTAAATCTACATATATGTATTTGAAGTTCGTGAAGGTGTATCGGACCCACGATTAATGTACGATACACACGATTGATTGTACATAAAATTGAAACTGTTAGCGCTAAAACAACAAAAACATGAAAGTATTATTATAAAGACTACATCAAATAACACTGTAATTTATTAAAAAAAAAATTTAGCCAATGTAATTTTAAAATATTTAAAATTAGCTGTATCTTGAAAACCGTGAAGTGAAAAACTATTGAAAGGGTATTCTATCAGGATATGTATTTTTGAAATTTTGCTATATTTTCTTAGACATAGTTTAAATATCAGACACTTGTACATGAAATCTTCAAAGTTAACACGTACTATACAGACTAAGACAATTAAAATTTGAAGATTTTCTTAAATCTCAAAAATACTAAAATGCCAAACGATAGATCGTCAAAGTGGAAAAGGCACTTAAAGGAAAAAAGTGGTGAAATTACTGAGTTCTAAACTTTATTTTGTATTGGCTTTAGCGCTTAGAATAAAGTACAAATATAAAAATCATGGCTATCATCTTGAAGTTCTCCAAATTGCCTTTCTACTGGCATTAACAATTCTGTAATTCATTATACTGTTGCAAATAGAACAACAACTGTTTCAATCAAATTTAGTTTAAAAATCACAACAATTCATTAGTAAATAAGCTTAAATAAAGAATTTTAATAAAACGGTTAAAATTATTGTTGCAATAACTATTATCCACTATCCATTTATGAAAAAGCAATTTCAGGTACTTCTTAATCAGTTGCCTGCCATTTTAGTTGAATAAAAACATATATTTTGAATTAAAAAAACCCATCAAAAAAATTTAGAAAAAAGAGTTTGAATACTTATTATATTAAATTCCTTACTAAAGTTTTTCTAATACAAATTAAAAGATAATTTTTTTGTTAACATTTTTGGTAATACATGCATATATAAGGTGTGCTCATTTACTAAAAATTTGTACTAATTTGTAACAATTGTTACTAGAAAGCGTTCATTAACCCAAAAAATTTGCAACGAGAGAGCGTCGAAAGAGCGTAAAAAATTGAGAGACAAACAAATTCTTGCAAGTTTTTTCAAGTAACATTTTTACTTGCAATAATTATTCAAACAGCTGTTTTGCGTTTGTGTTTACAAAAAAATATTTCAAAATAAAGTTGAAAATAAAAATATTTTGGAAAATTAAAGAAATTGTAAGTAAATGTAAACTTTTAAAGCGATAAAAAGTATTAAAAAGATAAATTTATATTTGTGTAACTTAGAAACAACAGAATCAAAATAAGATGTCTAATGAAATTGAACTAAGCAACACAGTATCTAGTAAATTAGTGGCAAAGGATGTTCCGGCAAACAATCTTAGTGTTGTAAATATTATGAGCAGGTAGCTACTCGGTAATTTACACTAAGCAGGCAAATAATTCAATTAGTTCAAATATATGTATATTGGGAAATAAATTTAAATCAACACATAATTTATTAAATTACTTTTCTACTGCTTTTGATATTTTATTTTGGATAAAGCTTTTTATTACAATGAAAATGAAAATTGCTTAAATTTGTTTTCTTTAAAAAATATATTTAACCCGTTTTTCGCCGGCTGTTTATTACACTGTACAACAAAATCAAATTTTTTCAAAAATTACAAGGTCCGGGCTATAAATTCTGATAGAGGAGACAAAAAAAAGATATACGTGTATCGGCGTTTTGAAAGTTTACATCTGGATTTCATTTGAGAGGGGGTTAAAGTTTCCCAGCTCTGGCACATTCTTATTGTTAAACGGCATAAAAAACCATGTGACCCTTACATTTTAGGTAAAAAATGTGTTCAGCAAATTTATGTAAAATGTTACGGAGAACATTTTTGTAGAAATGTTAACCCTCTAACTCCTCAAGATATGGGTCTTTTTTGTCCTTCTTTTAAAAAAGAGCAAAAAACACCATTAAAACAGAGTTTTAGAGGCTTAAAATGTTCCACAAAAATGTTACCCGTTAAATTTTACTATAAGTCCCTGAATACATCAAAAAGGAAAATTCAACCATAAAGTCAGAAATAAGACGCAACAAAAGAGAGCTTAGGGTTAGTTTCGCATTTATTAAGAATTTTGTTTTAAAGCAAATTTGGATAGCATTAATTACATTTTTTTTTAGCTCTAGGCAATTCCACTTCATTATCATACAATGTCCAGCATATTTCAGCGATAAGCGAATGAATGCTTTTACCTTTATAGCGTTCTTCAATGGGTGCGCATGTATGATGAAATTTTTCACCATGCTCATCAGATTCTGTTGACAACTGGTTCTCAAAGTAATCCATATGGGAATTTAAAAAATGAATTTTTGTTGACATATGAACGCAATAAAAGGTTCCTGTTTCAGCGATGGTTCCATCAACATAATGACTAGGACTTCGGAGTTGTAGCACAGGTACTGGGAGTTCGTCAGAATGCGGAAATGGCCTATATCTATTCAATTTTAATATGGAAATATTTTGGAACACGTAGCACGTAGCGTCATTATGTTCACCTGGATCTAACCACCGCATAGGAATACCAAACTGCATTTTTAAAAATAAGAAAAAAACATCAAGTGAAAAAATTGGAGCTCGCCTATATCTTCCGGGGTACGGAGCTTAAAAATTTTCCAATTTTTTGAAATATCAATATGGATATCATTTTAAAGCTTTTGAAAAGATCTTTAAGGAAATAGCATTAAGAGCTGATGAAATTTTTGTGTAAAATAATACATATGCAGTACCAATTTTTATTTTAAATCTCTGTCACCCCAATATTTGCTTTTTTTTGGAATTACTTCACTGAACTAGATTTACATATACTATATGGTGAAGGGTATATAAGCGCTCTTACTTGCTATTAACAATGTTTAAGGGGAGAAATGATTTTGCGAAGTAATTGAAAATGTATTTATGGCGTCAATAAGGTGTTGTTTTATCATTATTCTGGCTGAAAACAATTATTTTACGATTATAAAAAATAGAGATTCAAGGGGAATACATACTCATATAATAAATGCCTAGGACCACTACTTCATAGAATTAAGTATTCTTCACATAATTTATATCCAAAACGGGAACTGAAAACAAATTTTTTTGGTTTTTGTTTTAAATGTAAATTGTATGTAGAAATTATCGTTACTAATCTGTTAGTAAAATAAGCCTTTGCTGAATATGGTTAACACCATCGTTAATCGTTCTAGTTGCCAATAATGGAAGGAATGGCCCCGTTGATGTAACACTAAAATAATTTATAGAAAATATTTTAAAGCTTTTTCAAGTTTTAACAGTTTGTTATTCTAGTACCTGGTTTTATTTAGGGACATTCCCAAATTTGTGGAACTTTAACAACCACAATTACTAATTACATTATTTTGTACATCCAAAATGACCTGGGGTGGAATCGTTACATCCGTGAACGTACAACACGTATCGTAAAAATACGTTTTTCAGATTATGACATACGTTAACGAATGGTAATTAACAATAACGCAGATTATAACATACGTTATCGTATACAGGAACGTACATTTTTTACGAACTGTCATACGTTAACAAAACTTAGTTCGAATAAGATGAAAAATGCAACAAATTCGCAAAAAAAAGTGCGAATTAAACAAATTTAATTTTAGTTTATGATAAAGTTATTATTACAATAAGTTAAATCTAAGATTCATGAATGAACACAAAAATTTGGCAAAAAACATGCTTCCTAATTGGGCATATTAAAATCTAATGCTAACAGACTATGGGATGAGTTTTCCAAGTGCATGAACGCACTAGCACCACCAGTTAATGAGGTTATAATTTTAAAATAGGAAATTCGCAATTTATATTTTTGCAAGAAAATATTTATATTTATAATTTTGGCTGATCAAAAATAGGTATCAAGCAAAGAAAAAAGTTTTTTTTTTTTTTTATTGAAAAACCAGAATGAAGGAAGCCTTTATGAAGAAAAGCTGCTGGTGCCAAGTGAAGAAGTGTTAATTAAAGCAGCAGTCCTTGAATCGAGCGCTATAGGCAAAAAATCGGTTTTGACCTTTGCAAACAACATTTGAAAACAACAATTTGAAAAACTGACCAGCCTGAATACTCTTTCTTTAGCTTAAGAATATTTTAATTTCAAAACTATTGTGACTAATTCAAAAAATTACGATCCGTTTACAATCGTATGTCATAATGCCATTTAGTTCATACGATTAACGTATCACGTAATTTTTTTTCGTACGATTGTCGATACGAACACGGATTTAACGATTCCAGCCCTGATTTATCATACAATTTAATTGCTTTTTCAAATTTGTTATTCTAAATGAAACATTTTCCTTTTAATTTTCAATTGAATTTTTTTTTTTATATTTACCTGCTTTTTTTGGTCTATGGACATTTTCTAATTGGTTTTTTCTAAAACAGATTTTTTAAAACCACAATTATTATCCCTTTTCACACGTAATAAAAGGTATATAAAAGGGCAGTAAGTAATAACAATTTTCGTAAGATAAATGTAAAAGCATTCATTCGCTTATCGCTAAAATATGCTGGACATTGTATGATAATGAAGTGGAATTGCCTAGAGCTAAAAAAAAATGTAATTAATGCTATCCAAATTTGCTTTAAAACAAAATTCTTAATAAATGCGAAATTAACCCTAAGCTCTCTTTTGTTGCGTCTTATTTCTGACTTTATGGTTGAATTTTCCTTTTTGATGTATTCAGGGACTTATAGTAAAATTTAACGGGTAACATTTTTGTGGACCATTTTAACCCTCTAAAACCCTGTTTTAATGGTGTTTTTTGCTCTTTTTTAAAAGAAGGACAAAAAAGACCCATATATTGAGGAGTTAGAGGGTTAACATTTCTACAAAAATGTTCTCCGTAACATTTTACATAAATTTGCTGAACACATTTTTTACCTAAAATGTAAGGGTCACATGGTTTTTTATGCCGTTTAACAATAAGAATGTGCCAGAGCTGGGAAACTTTAACCCTCTCTCAAATGAAATCCAGATGTAAACTTTCAAAACGCCGATACACGTATATCTTTTTTTTGTCTCCTCTATCAGAATTTATAGCCCGGACCTTGTAATTTTTTGGTGTGTTGTACAGTGTTATTATTATTATCGTTTAGAAACGATTGCAAAGACGGAGCATTAACGTTAGACAATAGCGAACAAAAATTCTCAATAATTATATCTATTAACGCATGCTTATTCTACCACGCATTAAAAATACCATTTTGTGAAAAACGCTTGGAAAATAAATCACAAAGTTAAATATAAACATTTCTGCGACCTTATTCTGTCGTTATTTCCGATATTTGAAATAAAAATTCTATGTGTAGGCAGGCTATTATAACGTATGAACTAATTACAAATAGATAAATTATTCATTCATTTTAGTCAAAAGTAGTTAATCAATCACATTTATCGTGTATAGCGTATTTCAACTACATCAGGTACTAGATTAAATAAAATTGCAAAACTTTTCATTATTCTATTACAAGCCGTACTCGAAAAACGCTAGTTACGACAATGCTGAATATAAATGACCATAGTCACATCATTTTTATAATAATATACATATATGTATAATTTTTCCAAAAATTATAGGGGTAGTTATTGAGTACTCATATATACCTATACATTACAACACTATTTTAACTTGCAAATTTTAGCTAGTAAAGTGTTCATTTACTTTTTCACATTTTTGAGAGTAATTTTGGAAAATTTCTTGTTACTCTGTTGTTGCTAATTTTTACTAGTAAAGTAAATGAACACACCAATTAATAACAAACTAATTTATTTAATTATACCCTTCACCACATAAAGTGGAAAGAGGGTACATCTTGAGTAATTTCTACAATATCCATTCATTTATTCAAGAATAATGCACAGTTTAGAAACATTCATAGATAATGGCCTTGAGAAGCCCTTTTTGGCTTGCCTGTAGGCGCAAATAAAATTAAGGATTTAAAAACAATGTGAATTGATTTTTTATTCAAAATACTAATAATATTCACAAAAACTACTCTTTATGAACACTAAAGTTGTTCTACAAGATCCTATTGTAAAAATCACTAAAACTTAGTGTCTTAATATCACTCAAAATGATACAGTAGTACACGTTGGTATGATAAGACTGGTGCAATTATTTAGTACTCGATATAAGCACGAGGCACACTGTTATGATGATGTAAAAAATCAACACCTTTTTGGTGATATTTTAAGAGGAAAAAATTTAATTAGATTATTTGCAAAACATGAAATTATTGAGTTATTGCAACTCAAAATTAGAGCTTGTATGCAAAATAATAGATTTAAAGAATATCACTGTCAACTGATAAAATTGCAACCCTGGTATCTGATTAAAATTACACTACTGATGATTATTGGTGATATGTTAAATACCGTTAGCGAAAGTAAAATAAAGCTAGGATTTTACAACAGAGATAAACTTTAATAGAGAATTAAAAAAAAAAAAAAAACATCAAAAATACTTTTTCAATATTTTTGTATATTCTTGCTGATAGTATACATTACAACATATACATATATAAATTTCAGCTGCACCCATTTGCACGAATTTTTTTGGTGAATGCTTTTTAGTGTCAAGATCCCTTTGGATTCGTGATATTTTCGATCAGTGTATAAAGTTAAAGCAACATAAAACAACTAAAGTGGCTATCAGATGGTTAAACCTTGCCTGTGAGTACGGCCTGATGAGAGAGACTGTTTTGCTGTTACACTATCATGCCAAGTTTGTCAAACATCAGTGCTTAAGCAGATTCTGAATAGTAAAGTTCGTATTTGTGATAGCGCATGAATTAGTAGCAATATTTTTATTTTATGCAACAACTTTAGTTGTTGCGTTTGGTTTGACTTCAAAAAAAGAAGGAGGTTAAAAATTTGGCTGTATTTAGCTTGTTTTATGTTTGTGCCTGCAAAATTTAGTCATTTCTGATCCGATTTGGAAAATTTTTGGTAATCTGACAGATTATGCTTACAGATTGGTCCCTTTTTAAAAACAGTTCATAATCTTAAAAATTAAAGGGTGTCCCCATACAACATACATATTTTTTAAGTGTATTATGAACTGTAAAGGGCACTTCTGTAAAACTTAAAATGAATGCGTATTATTATAGCTCCTAATAGCAAAAGGCTATACAAAAATTAA
Source organism: Gymnosoma rotundatum (assembly GCA_916610165.2). Lineage (NCBI taxonomy): Eukaryota > Metazoa > Arthropoda > Insecta > Diptera > Tachinidae > Gymnosoma > Gymnosoma rotundatum. The sequence goes on along the minus strand of OU744338.1, from coordinate 76,553,788 downwards.
TTTTAAAAATTGATGTAAATTTACTTATATGGGCCTATCTTTTGTACCGTTATAGACAAACGCTTAAAAATTAGACATAATATCGATTGCTACGGCCGTTACAGTAACAAGTTTTTATATTAAAAATTATAAATAAAAGGGTGCCCCAATAGTCAATTTAAATTTATGTTTATGGCCATACTTTTTAGCAGTTGTAGACAGACCCTTGAAATTTCAACGAACCTGTATTGCTAAGTCCGCTATAACAAGAAGTATAAAATTTGGATTTGGAAGTTAAAGGGTGTCCTAATAATTTCAAGTATGTGACCAAACTTTTGAACCGTTATAGACACAGTGCTGAAACTTAAAAGGGCCCTGTACTGCTAAGCCCGTTATATCAACGAGTTTATAATTTGAATTTAGAAATTAAAGAGTGTCCCATAATTGATATATATTTACTTTTATGGGCTTATCTTTTGAACCGTTAAAGACAAATACTTGCAAATTGGACAGAATGTCGATTTCTATGGCTGTTATAGTAAAAAGTATTGATTTTTGAAATTATAAATAAAAGGTGCACCCAATAGTTCATTTTATAATATGTATATGGCCATACTTTTAAACAGTTGTAGACAGATGATTGAAATTTACAAATAACCTGTATTACTAACTCCGCTATAACAACAAGTATAAAATTTGGATTTGGAAATTAACGGGTGTCCCAATAGTTGATGTAATTTGGAGTATGTGGCCGATCTTTTTAACCGTTATAGACAGAACGCTGAAACTTAAAAGGGAAATAAAAAAAATATAATATGAAAAAATAAATTTTTTTTAAATAGTTGTAAATATAGTTAAATTTACATTTTTAATAACTACCTTCTGCAAGCTGCATTTAATTCCGCTTGAATCTTGTTTTTTGCCCTCTTTACAATTTTTAACGAATAATAGGGAACAATTATTAAAAGTAAGTTTGGATCAAATTGGGTTGAAAATTTAAATGACTGCATCAACGTGGAAGAAATGTAGATCATTGTCACGACAATCATTTCCGGATCATCAGAATTTTTCAGAAGATCTTAAACGATTTGTAAATCGTGTTAAACTTGTATTGGAGTTAATGACATATAATAAAGAAAAGGAAATTATATTCGTTAATATTTATTCGAAATTGATTTTTTAAATGACTTAAAAGATTTTTACTATATTTTTAATTTTGCATTAACATTTTTATACCCTTGACCAAAAAAAAAGGTGAAAAAGGGTATATCCAAGGGGTTTGCAGAATAATACTTTAAATGAATAAAACTGTTAATGACTACTATTGTCGACTGCAACAGAATTAAAGCTTACTTACAAAAAACCAATACAAACATTTTCACCTTTACGCCTAAGATATTAAAAGAAAAACTTATGTATATACTAATAGGTTTTTGTAGTACTACAGGTCCTTCAATAATACTAAGTGAACTAAAGAAGTTTGAAAATTAAAACATAAATTTTGTAAAAGTGAGTCAATTTATGACAAAACATCAACCGATACGAGTAATGGTATAATACTACCAATATTTTTAGTACAAATTAGCACTGAAAGAAGAAAGGCCTTAAGGAAATCAGAGATAGCACAATGTAGAAATTGCTAAGGCTTTTTCCACGAAAAACGAAAAAGACCATCCCCTTACCTTTTGCAGAAGTGCCCCCAATTTAAAACTAAATTCTAAAAAGACAAAACAACAGCATTTTACACGAACATAGTGTCACAAATGACAGAAACCTCTCAAATGATGAAATAGATTACTACTTGCTACGGTTAAGCAAATTTTTAAATACAGTGATTGAAAAATCAGTCCAAAAATTTAAAAATACGGATTTTTTTTTTGCTAAATTTTCGAATACAGTTATAAACAAATTGAATTTAGAAAAAAAACCAAATTTTTAGCAAAAAAACAAAAACAATACAGATTGGAATTTTTACCAACTCAAGCAGAAAAAAATTTACTAAAAGCAAAATCAAAATTAACCAGGAAGCTTATTTAAGATAATTTCAAATTGGCGATCAACAGGCATTTCCAGGAAAAGATGGCTAGCATGGACCGCCGAAATCCTTCAAAAATGTTTAAGGAGGCCAGAAAACAATTTAGAACGACAAACACAATAGGTATCGATACTATAAAAATTAGTTGCATGAATGAAGATTACTTTAGATTCTTTGGAAGAAGATCCAGCGAGCAACAAATTCATAATTAGAAATCAGGATCAAATTCTAAATACAATTGGACCTTACTTTGAATAAGTTCACTCTTATAAAAAAATTGAAGCTGATAATATTGTACATATCGACGTTGATAACTGGTTCTTCACATTTTTGGAAAGAAAAAAATTAGTTTTAAAGAAATAATTCAACGGTTTCTACATCTAGTACAACTAGAAAAGCTAATGAGTTAGAAGAACATTATTTTGTAACCAAAGACTCAATATTATACATAATTAATAAGTTTGATAATATCCAAAAATTTATATTAAAGAACATACCAAAAAAAATTATATTCGATTAACAATATGTTAAATAATGTATACTTTCTGTAGACATGGAAAACAGACATAATAGTAATTCTTCCCAAGAAAAATAAGGATACCAGTAATACCAAGAATCGTCGTGCAATAAGCTTGCTATCAAACATACACAGAAAAAAAGAACCTAATAAATACATAGTACATTAGAACAAACTTTTTAAGACTTCTCTACGGTTTTTTTTTTCAAGAAGAGATTTTTATTATTTTTATAAGAAAAACCTTTTTTGAAAAAATCAAGAAGAAAACTTAGGATTACTACTACATTCTCTTCTTAATGGTACTCATAATTAATTTAAAATTATTCTCAAAAAGAATTTATGCTTTAAAAATATAAAGGTACTGGAATTCTCGAATACGGGACACAGAACAGAGTATATTAAGTTATATACCTAGTATTTGTTAATTTATAGTTTAATTATAAATATAAAATTGCTTGTTAAATAAACGTTAAAAAAAGGATACACATACTAACATTTAAAAAAATTTTTAAATTTCTGAGCCCCATAACTCGGATAATATTGGCGAGTGCCAATTTTTTTCGCTTGATGTTTTTTTTTCTTATTTTTCAATTCTCTAACGCCCCATATATATATATATATATAGATATATATATATATATATATATATATATATTTTTTTTTTTTTTTTTGTTGGAGTTAGTTTATTGTTCCAAATTATATGAAAAAATCAGAGGTAGGCGTAGTGTTTTGACCGCTGCCTCGAAGGACATTGACCGATCATGCTGATTATCAATAGCACCTCTTTCGACACTATGTCTGGTTAATTGACATATTTATTTTTTTTTCTAGCTGATCTAGTGTCTTTAGTAGAAGTCAGAATATATATACCATATGGGGTCGAAAATGGATATGGTATTGTATATTTTTCATCAATTCAGCAATTTTAGAAAGTGTTGTCCACATAAAAAACTATTTCCCAATAAATTGAATTTAAGTTTTGTGACTTATTTATTCATTTACTTTGGAAAAAAATATTATTTTTGTTAAAACACGATTTATTTGTAAAATTTTATAAAACTTTCATAAAAAGTTATTAATAATTTTTTTTATATTTTTCAGAAAAATAAAATGCAAGGATCCTTTATTTTCATAATAAAAAAGGGATAGTGAAATAGCATTGCAAACCAGGGCGTTCGAAAAGTGATATAAAATTTATAAGCTGGTCATTTAAATAAAGCAAACTTACTGAATAATTTAGCATCAATTTGCTTAATATGAACAGCGATGAAGAGGAGCGTATTTGTTTGCGGTAAGTTTATAATATTCTTAAATTCATTTTACGGATTTTACCGGTACTGAGCAATACATAAGTATAATTACTGCCACGAAATAACTACCAATGAATTGAATTGCAAACAAAGTGCGTAGTTAACCCAAGCCAAACATTACGAAATAATACAAAAACATGAAAATAATTAAATAAAAAAGTAAATTAAAGTTTATAACGATACGTTCTTCGCTGGTTGCTGGGATAGCTGCAGCGGAGTCCAGGGTCGTTGCTATTTTATTTATCGTCCTAGGACGGAACGGAAATGAAAGACTTCTTGTTCGAAAAACGTTATAAAACTGTGCTTTATGTTTTATTCTCCTAATTCTTAAGGCTATAGCGACGGCTAACTAACGGTCGGGAACGAAACCACCAATGTCAATAGCGGTTGGAGTAAGCGAGCTTGGGAAAAATAGTCAGCAAAACCAACGGGCCTTGGGGCCGGTATTAAATGGCGCAGGGCGTGAAGCTGGCAGTTCTGCTAACGGGCAGCGTAGCGTAGTTGGCGACAGGAGAGAAGGCGAAGCTACCGGGCGGCACGAGCAGCGACGCAAACAGCGATGGTGCAGGTAGCACTCTAACAGCGATGACGTAAGTAGCGTTAGTGCGCGAGCAATGTACTTATTACGCTCAGAGATTGCTGGGAGCTCTCGGCCACGTGACACGATTCTAGGGAATTTACAATTCCTCGCTAGAATCAATCGCAGGGTCGAGCCAATACCGGTAGAAGAAACGCTTCTTCCATCAATTTTCAACTTGATCTGAAAGCAAGAAATAACTTGGGGAATTATACAATTCCTCACCAAATACTTCTTACCGGCAGGCAAGCTGCTTTCTAACTGATCGATTTTATAGTGTTCTGCCTTTTATACCTGTTCTCACCGTACACACGCAGTCACCCAAACATGCAACTTTTTTGTGTGTCTGACTTAATGACAGCGTGATGCTTTTATCCACTGGCCAGCTGACTGCTTTTGATCGCGATATTCGCGACTCATAGATGGCGACACGCATCTCCCGACCGTTAATTTCAAACAAGTACTTAACTTAAATTAATTCCTAATAATCGTAATAAACTTATAATACTAATTCATAATAATACAGCTGCTGTAAAGGTGAAAACGAAGGTCCTGACTTTCATCGTTACAAAAATAAAGCAACACTCAATGATAGGAAAAATTGAAATAATTTTTTGTGGAAGATTTTTCGTATTGATATGACTATTTGATTGTCGCGTGATTATTATCATTTTTTGAAAACTCTCATAAAAAGCAATCACACTTTGTTAAATCAGGAAGCATATACAAACGACTAAAAATATTAAATAAAAAAATCCCTTTTCTGAGTGATAGAAGAAAACAACCGACTCGAAAACATTAATCTTGGGAACGCCCAAAATTAAAATTCAAAATTCAAATTATAAACTTGTTGTTTTAGCGGACTTAGCAATACAGAGAGCCCCGTAACTCGGAAAATATGGGTGAGTGCCAATTTTTTTTTTTGCTTGATGTTTTTTTCTTCTTATTTTTCAATTCTGTAACTCTCTATATATATTTTTTTTATTGGAGTTACTTTATTGTTCCAAATGACATGAAAAAATTAGAGGTAGATATGGTGTTTTGCGTGCTGCCTCGAAGGGTATGGTCCGATGATGCTGATTTTTCGTAACACCTCTTTTGACACTGATCGATTGACATATTTATTTTTTTTGTGAAATCAAGTTTGCTTCGGAAAACTTGATTCACAAATATTCTAAATTCTAGAACGTTCTGCTTTGAAAAGATATGTTTCTTTAAACATGTTCTTTTACGTTCGTGTGGTTATGAGCCAACCAAAAGAACGTTTAGATAACTGATGAAGGTGTTTTTTTTATTAGAGCTTTTGTTGTTAAAAGTTATACATTAGAAATTTTTTTGTTTCCCTTTTTTCTAATTAATTTTTGATTAAAAAGTAGAGTTGTTTCGTTTTATTCGCCAGAGTTTGTAGATCGGCCGGATCCGACTTTTATTTCATTGCTGGCAGTTTTTATTCGATTTCTCACGATTTCCTGAAGATCCTTTTATAAATGATAGAATTTGCGCTGTCTTTTCTATTATTGTAGATGTTTGAGAGGTAAAATCCTTAACAGCTTATCTGTATGTCAACGGAAACTTTAATATTGTTGCAAAGTTGCTTTGTTTAAAACTTAAAATAAGTGAAACGAAATGCCTATTGTGTCTGCTAAAAAAGCAAGAAGTTTCTACGAAGCTTCTGGGCCAGATTCCGTGTGAACATTCGACACTGTGTTTGTATTCGTTACTTCAGCGGGCAAAGTTACCATGGTGTATTTTGGGTAACAAAGACGAATAATCATCTAAAAATTTTTTTAATTTAATTAAAGCTCTGAGCAATAAAAGAACTCAATAATCTAAGCGTTTGTTAATCGAATAAACGTAACAATATATTAGCTGATTACTTTTCATTTGTACTCATTAAGAGTACGTTTGGACCATTCAATCATGCCATCAGACTAGGGATGTAGCGGCGTCGTTCTGGTCTTTCATGTTCTTTACACCTCGCACATCTTCTTGATATGGTCTGTTCAGAGTGAAATTCTAATGGAACATCGTAGTGGCACACTCAGTTTTCCTGATCGGCATGGTATATAATTCTGCCCATTTGCAGAAATAGCATATCACTAACAGAACAGCTTTGCTATAAGTAAACCTGTCACATAAAATCAAAATGGAGATGTACATAATAGTTGTATTAAAATGTAAAGTATTTATTAAAAAAAAGAAATGTCATTTGAACATATTTGTACTCGTATACAAAACAGAGTTTAGAAGGAATAATTTAATTATATATTCACGTATTGTATAAATAAATTTATATAAATTTGAAAATAAGAAATTAATTTAATTAACTTTATGAATTTAAATACATTAATCCTCTGTAAAGGTTTAGTTAAAATATCAACTAGCATGCAATCCGTCTGACAATAATTGTAAGAACCTTTCGAGATTTACTCAATTCACAAACAAAATAGTATTTTACATCGACATGTCTGCTTCTGAGGGATATCTTCTTGACAGCATTTTTAGACAGCTTTGATTATCTTTATAAATTGTAGAATCGTGCACATCAATTCATTAATTCGTCCATAAGCTGAATAATCCATAAAAGTGCTTAAGATGCCTCAGCTTGAGCTACACATTCGGCTTCAGTAGATGATAGAGTCACTTGTGACTGTTTCCTATCAGCTCCAGTTTATAATTAGATCCCACATAAAATTTAAAATTTTTATTGCTCTTAATGTATTTAGATATTTAAAAATTCTTTTTACTTCCGTCCAATCGTTATTATTTGAAATATTTATCTTCTGGGATATTATCGACACAGCAACAGTAATATCAGGTGGAGTATTATTGAAAACATACAAAATTGATCCAATTGCCTTTCGATACATATTGTTGATTTTAAATAAACTAGCGGTACTTCTCTTCAGATATCCAGGATCCACAGGAACAGATGAACCATTTGCATCGTGCAGATTTAGTTTAGCAGGAACTCTGAAATCCCTTATATTAAAACGTGAATTCAGAGTTCCAACTACTTCTTCGATTTGTTTTTCTGATTTTGAAACCACTATAATATCATCCACGCAAATTAAAATATATATTATATCAGCATTAACCTTTTCATGGAAACAATGTTCGGCCGAAAATGAATTCCGAATACATAAAAATTTGATTGGTACGAAGATTCCAACAACGAGCTGACTGCTTGAGTCCTTTCCAGTCGTACAAAACCTTCTATTTGCTTCATATATATTTGGGAATCTAGCTCACCATAACATCACTGCTTTAAAACTGCTGCAAAAATCTCGTCGTAGCTTTCGCCATACTTCTGCGAAAATCGACTTGCAACCAATCTTGCACTGTACCGTTTCGTACCATCAAGTGTTTCTTTTATTTTGAAAACCCATTTACAGCTAACTAATTTGCTATTTCGGGGTAGTTATTATTTTGAAATTCTAAATTTTATTAAGAATATACCAAATGTCTTAAAGTAATAACCCGATAATTAATAAGCGTCCACGCCAAAAATATAAGCCAATTTTCTCCCTAACTAAAAGAGATAATCTGCACATGTAAGCACATTTTTTATATTTTTTCAAGTTCTAATTAAATTTAAAAAATCTTAACATTTGAGTTAAAACTAAACTTTATATGACACTTAAAAAAATTATATATCCGAGGTACCTAACTTTGGTGCCCTACGCAGAAGCCCAATTCACCCTAGGCGGCTGACCTTCCGTAGGTTCCTGAGAAACACCTCTGCTTCGCTTCTTAAAATATCTGGAGTGGCTCATAAGATACCGAACTTTGTCCAAAAAAATCGTTTTCAAGCCACTGTGCGATGGTATATTTGAATATGTTATGATACTCGTCTTTGTTTTTGGAAATACTACTGCCTTTTCTAAATATATGAGTCGTCAGGCAGAAATAGCAATCACTTACGTGAATTGTCGATTCTAGCCACTGCATTGGGATGTTTTTTGCCATTCAGTTCTCAAGCCTGTTGCACATGGAATTTTTTTATAATAGGCGATATACGTGTTGTTAAACAAATATCACCTCACCACAAATATAACAAACATTTTTGGGACTATTAGCACAATTTCTTTTATCGCTTAACTGTCGAGAAAGAAACATTAAAATGCAACATTATGGATATTTGATACCAAATAACTTCGTAAATATAAACACTATGAAGTTAAATCAGGTATCATAAAAACTAACAGTACAAATGAATTTTACATTTTAATTCGTATGGACAGAGAAGCAGAAATTTGTTAAACTTAGCTCGCTATTGCGTTTGTCGGATATATGTTTCGAAAGCAATAACCATTTCTTCATCAACGAAAATCTTACCCCTCATAATTATGGAATTTTCAAAGCAGCACATGGACTTAAGAAGGACAAGCTCTTGAAGACTGTATACACGTTAAGAGGCTTAGTCTACGTAAAGAAAATGAAAGTGATGATCCAATTAACATAATTTTTCGAGAACAACTTGATCAGAGTTTTGGCTCTACTCATTAAGTATTTAATTGTTTTTAATTATTTTCTTCAATTTTTATTTAGTAATTTTTTAGTTTTTTGTATACTTTTTGATGACTATATGATCTTAATATTTTTCTTGACTACAATTTTCAATTTTAAATCCTTTTATCATTTCTTTATTATTTATGCAACAAAATTAAATTTTGTTCTTTTCACAACTTTTGTTTCTACTAGCATTGCACACTTTATTAAACGTTTTTATGACTCTTAACAGTGTTGTAGATGGAAGAGCCAAATACTTAACATATAACATGGTCAGAATATTAGCCAAATACAAAGACGGGTTAAAAATAGTTCATATAAATGCCCAAAGTATAAACAACAAACTTGATGAACTTAAATTAGTGTTCGAAAACTCTGATGTCGATATTATCTGTGTTTCAGAAACTTGGTTGATGGCAACTACATCCGATAGCCTTATCTGCCCTTATGGTTATAAAGTTTTTAGATGTGACAGAGGATGGCATGGTGGTGGTGTTGCCATATTTTTGAAAAATAATATTTCTTGCAAATTTTACTTGAAATCTCCCAATGCCAATGACTTAATTGAACAGGGTATTGAGTTTATTTTTATTGAAGTTTCTTCTTATGGCAAAAAGTTAATGGTGGGTTGCGTTTACAGGCCCAACAAGAGAATACCCTTTACAACTTTATTTACTGCACTCGAAGGTATTACCGCAGAGTATAATGATATAATCATTACAGGCGACTTCAACTCAAGTTTATTAACAGAGGTCACTCTTTCGGAAAATATGTCAACTTTTGGTATTTTTCCAGCTAACAAAATACATCCAACGCATCACACATCTACAACCAGCACGCTTATAGACCTTTTTTTCGTATCCAACATTAGTAGCATAATTTTGTATGATCAGGTATCGGCATCATGTTTTTCTAAACATGATTTAATTTTTTTTTAACCTACAACTTTCACTCTGAACAAGCCGAAAAATGTATCACCTATCATGATTTTAAGCAAATTGATGCCAATCATCTCAGTCAATACTCTTCGCTTATTGCTTGGAGTGACATTTTTTTAATGGCTTCTGTTGATGAGCAAACTATATTTTTAGAGCGTAACATTCAGTACCTTTTTATTTAACTGTTCCATTAAAACAGAAAATGATCAAACCCAAACAAAAACCATGGTTTTCAAATATTATTAAGGATGCTATACTCCAAAGGGACTCAAACTGAGTATTATTATAGCCGTTTTAATAATGCTATTTATTCTCAACAATCATGGCATACTATACGCGAAATAGGAATTGGCAATGCGAAAAACAGTGTGGACTGCCAAGTGGATACAAACATGCTTAACAAAACTTTCACTAACATTCCTGTAGTTAAAGCAAATTTCAATTACTTTGATTTTCCTTCTGATACTTTAAATATTAATGATGAAATTACAAATGGCTATTTTACTTTTTCCTGAGTAACACAATATGACGTAATGTCAACATGTTTCTTGTTCAAATCAAATGCAGTTGGAAGTGACAACATGCACCCAAAATTCATACGTCTACTTTTGCCCATAATTCTCCCCTATGTCACGTATTTGTTTAATTCAATTATAACGTCAGGTACATATCCATCTAATTGGAAACATGCTAAAATTTTACTATTACTCAAGGCGAATGGAGAATACAGACCCATTGCTATATTATGCTTTCGGTCAAAAGCTTTAGAAAAGCTTTTATGTCAGCAAATCATTACATACTTAAATACCCATAGTCTGCTTACTGACAACCAATCTGGTTTTCGTCAGAACCACAACTGCGTTACTGCTCTTATTGAAGTAAGTGAGAATATACGCCAAGGTTTAGAAAACAAGGATATCAACTTTTTCGTGCTTCTGGACCATTCCAAAGCATTCGATAGAGTTGACTATGTTATACTCACAATTAACTGAAACACTTTTTTAAATTTTCAAACATGTCAGTTAAACTTTTATCATCTTATCTTTCAAATCGCACACAATCGGTAGTTGTTAACAATACTTGGTCTGAAAGTTTAAATATTAATAGGGGGTTTCCTCAAGGCTCAATCTTAGGTCCACTCTTATTTTCACTTTATGTCAATGATCTGCCAAAACAACTATCATATTGCAAAATACATCTATATGCAGATGACGCCCAACTTATTTTGAGCAGCTCAGCTGAAGATATTTCATCAGGTATAGCTCATCTAAGTGATGATTTGAAACAAGTCCACATTTGGGCTTGCGCTAACGGTATCTGCTTAAATCCAGGTAAATCTAAATGCCTAAAAATATGTAATAAAAGATTAGTTCCATCAATTAGCGAGGGCATTTTCATAAATGGCGAAAAAATAGAAGTTGTTAACTCAGCGAAAAACCTTGGTATAATTTTTAACAGCAACGTGGACAGATCATATAAATTCTCTGGTTGGTCAAACTTATGCTAAGTTAAGAGCTCTTTGCTCCACTCAGCATTTTACCCCTCTAAGAATAAGGTTACTACTTGCGAAGACATATCTGATTCCATCTCTTCTTTATGGATGTGAATTATTTGGAAACTGCGACACTGTTAGCAAAAGAAAGCTAAATGTCTTATATGATAATATATTAAGATACGTATATAATTTGAAAAGATTTGACCATGTGTCATCCGTTGCCAACAATCTCTATGGAATTCCTCTTGAAAGCTTGTTAAAAATTCGTACTCTTATTTTTTTACACAAAATTATTAACGCCCAAACCCCCAAATAGATATTTGAGAAAATACGCTTTTTCCTATCGCATCGAAACCGAAACATAATAATACCTCAACATCGGTGCCTTGTTTCTGGCAGTTTTATGTGTTTGCCGCTCGTCTTTGGAACAATCTTCCATTAAGTCAACAACTTAATAGCAATGCTAATAGTTTTACAAAATTTTTATTTAAACACTAGATTATTAATTTTGTTGTAAAGACTGCTATATTTTATTATTGGTATTTTCATATTTTTCATTTTCTTATTTTTATATATATATATATATATATATATATAATGTATTATTAATTATCAATAAAATTTTTTGTAACGCATAACGTTCCTGTACTCTAAATATAAGACTTAATCTTGTTGTACAGGAAATGAACAAATAAACAAATAAATAAATAAATACTTTTCTTGTATACGAGTACTAGCAGTGTTGTCAGTTATGGCGATTTTTCGCCAAACGTGAGGCAAGAAACCTGGCGGTATTTAAAATACTTGGCGAAATTTTAGCCTATTTTTTTTTGATTTTCTCTACGGTAACATTACATTAAGAAGAGTTAAAAATCAGCCAGCATTATTTTATATGTATATGCAAATATATATACATTTTTGAAGTAAAACTCAAGTGATAAAGGCGCTTAAGGAAAAAGGCAGTGAAATGAAAAAATAAAAATTGTAAAAAAACAAAAAAAAAAAGTAATTATAAAGCAAATAGCCATGAACCAATAAAAAATTATAAGCGAAAATATATTTACAAGATCCATTTTTTAATATATAGACATCATTGATTTTGGCACAGAATTGGAAACTGAATTGAAGAAGACTGTTTTAAATGCAATTGATACACTGATTTTACAAGAAATTGTTTTCTATATATAAAAAAGTTACTAAAAACGCTTGATCATCTTCCAGAAAATATGTCTGTTTATTATTTAATTGTCAATTTTCAATTTTAAAATGCTATAACTGGGTATCTCAAATTAAATTTTATGCAGTTTACGAGGTTTTCAAAAGAATTGGAGACCCTAAATATGCACTTGGTGTTTATGAAACTTTATTTCATAAACTGGACTCAATATCTCTATAATAAAGTACCAAATATCCTATACGACTTCTTGTCTAAAGTTAACGATTACTAGGATGATGCTGGCACTTACTAATTTAAACTGTTCTCGACTGCCCTTCTTAATATAAAGATGGTTCCCACAAGTAATGCTTGTGTCTAAACAATTTTTTACAATTTATTACAATTCTATGAAAACTAAATTAAAAAATAAAATGCAATATGAACCTTTAAATTCTCTTCTGGTACTAATATCATACATAAATATACATAAATAACAAATGTTGAAACACATTCATTCCTACGGAAGATACATTAAGTGGATTTAATAAAAATTGTTTTCTTATTTTTTATTTATGTTTTGCGTGCAATTATTAACATCCATTTTATAATTCATTATCTTATCCTGTGGTATGTTCATATGTAGCACTTTGAAACTAAATCGTTTATTATATTTCTTTTCTGTTTCTAAAATCTCTTTTTGTCGAAGTTTGAAGTATATCTTTTCTCAGTACGGTGGGCTTCAAGTGCTGTTTTCTGTGTAATTATTTTGTGTTTACCTTTTAGGTCTGATTTGTGAATTAATTTTACAAATACGATTTTTAAATAACATTGGATTTGTCTACTTTGTTTTTGGTTTTAGTAATTCGTTGGCTTAGTGTATTTTAATTTATAATTTTCTCAGTCGTCTTAGTATTAGTTTTATTTGTTCTGTCCAAATATTTTAATTTTTAAATTGTTAAAAATAAGAATTTCTTTTCAAAATAAATTTAAAATTTTTGATATTATCCTCATGGAATCGTTTGTCAAACTGCCGCCAAAACTCGTCTTATAAAATCATTTGCGGTTTTAATTATGATCATTTTTGGTTGGCAGATTGAGAAATTCACAATCCATAGGTTTTTTGTACCAGTCAATATAAATCTTGTTGCTTCTCCTTGGTACCTTGCCTTGTTTTTCTTTTTCACTTGTAAACTTCATTCTAGAATGGAAATTATTATTATTATTATCTTAAAGTTTAGTCAATCTATCTTTTTTCACTATCTCAAATAGGTCGTCTATTTTAAAATATTTCTTTTTTTTTTGACATTTGCACCGGACAAAGCAACAATTAAAACATATTTTGTTTTTGGAATGTTGTATTTGTTGTAGAACGGCTACTACCTTGTAAAAGAAATGTACCTTGGTTGGTACAAAGCAAAAACAAATGTGCAAGACAAGTAACAGAGAGAACAGCGATGCCGTTTGGTTACTTTTTTTACATTTTTTGTAATACGTTGGTATATTTGCCATATTTTCGTAACTTCTAGTATAGACAGGAAATAAAGTAATATTACTTAATATTACCAAAAAGGTATTTGTTTAATTATTTGAGGTAAGAGCCTTTCTGACGACTGCTTTTCTTAACGTATCAATTCGATTTGAAAAACAAAGGCGCAATGTTTGTTGCTTCTTGTGAACAAACAGAAAAATGTTTCTAGAAACAATTTTTTCCAATTGTAAATAATATACGCTGCATTTATTTCATGCGGAAAACTAAGTACTCTGTTCAAACTTGCGAAAACTGTTGGCAACTTTAGTTATTCCACTTGACAAATTTGACAACTAGTTAGTGGTACCGTACCAATACCTCGATTCAGAAAAAATTTGGATTATTGTTGCTTCGAAGTAGTGCCGGATTATATTACAGAAAAATTGTCAGTAATTTTGCGTTGAGGCGTTAAGCAAATAAGACATAAGTTTATTTTTAATAACGGTATTTTAAAAGTATTGAAATAGTAAATTCTATCGAAGCTCTAACTTTTAAAGAAAAGTTGAGCTTCGAGAGCATGCACTTTTCAATTACGGAATATTAGTATTGAGTATATAAGGAATAAAACTTTTTGCTATATTTATTACAAACTAGTCACAAAGCCTTTCCTTGTCACACAGATGATAAAAATGTTTACAGGTATCAATGGAGTAAAAATACTTTAACTATGTCAAATTTCAGCTTTCTACTATATCAGACGGCTTCGGAAAGCTCTGGAAAGAGAATTGGATATACATACATATATGTATAAAAATTACATTAAATTACTGTTTAAGGAAAATTTTAAAATGTAACTTTCAATGAAGGAATTTTTTTGAAGGAACACTGTTGAAAAAATACTTTGGTTTGGGTGTGGATTTCGTCTAACCATATTAATATTGATATTAATACTTCTTGTTTATGTTTACAATTACACAACCTCAGGACCGGACCAAAAAAATACGTCATTTGTTGTACTTTGACGTATTGAACTAAAGTTAAAGTAACGACGGATTAGGTTAGCACAATGAGTACTTTGCTGAGGGATATTAAATCAGCTGTTTAAATTTTTATCAGCGATGCCAATGAAAGACAGGAAAATGTTTTGCTTTTCCTTCAAAAAAGTTACATTTTAAATTTTTCCTTAAATAATTTATATAAATATAGGAAAAAGATTTATTCCATATTTCAGGGAAAATAACAAGATTGAGCTTCGATAGAATTTACTACACTAATTATTTTAAAAATACCGTTATTAAAGACAGATTTGATCCTTATTTGCTTAAAACTCTGACATAAAATTACTGATAATCTTCTGTAATATAATCCGACCCTTCCTGAAAGAAATTAAAAGACAACTTTTTTCTAAATCGAGGTATTGGTACGGTTGTTAAATTTTTCAAGCGAAATAACTGAAGTTGGTAACAATTTTCGAAAGTTTGAACAGAATGCTTAGTTTTCCTCATATTATTTCACAGTAAGGAATAAATGTTTCCAGAAATATTTTGCGGTTTCGAATCATGAAGTAAGAAACATTTACTGATTTCTCATGAATTAAACGGAGTAAAACTTCAGCAATGTTCTAATATTTTTTTTTATATTAAACTAATTTTTATATGCGATTTTGACTGCATTTGCAGGTAAACTTTTTTATTTAAATCGAATTGATATGCTAAGAAAGGTTAATATGGTAATAGAGATTCTTACCTCAAATAATGAAACAAACTATTGAAGTGATAATACTTTGTTTCTTGTCTGTACCGAAAGTAACGAAAATTTGGCCTAATATAACAAAATTATACATGTTACGTGGGGCCTTCAAAAGTTACAAAACATGTAAAAATTTAACCAAACGGCAACACTGCTTTTCATGTATTTACAAAAAAAAAAGATAGTGCAATTGAACAAAACAGCAAGAATTAAAAAAAAAGAAAAAACAAAGAAGAAGAAGAATTGATGGCTGTCATGGTTCATAGACTCAGAAAAGAAACACTTTAAACTCACTTTAAATCCAGTACAAGAGACTTTACAATTAAAAATTCTTATGTATGAAAACCAGCCGTATTGGAAAATATTTAATTTTAAAGTTTACACTTTAACATGTAAATTATTAATGTTACCACTTCCAATATTAAAGTGAAAATCTTACATTTTAAAATGCGCATTTTCGAATACAATATAAACACTTTTGATTATAAAGTTCACACTTTTAACCCAATTAAAATATTTCGTATTTAAATCAAAAGTTAAGTCAAAAAAAGTCAAGAGTGAACACTTTCAAATGCAATTTAAAAGTGTTCACTATAAACTTTAAAGAAAACAGATTATTTTAATTGTTTTTCATTCACATTTTATTTACAAATATTTAATTTGTTTATATTTATGAAATAACTTATTTATACATAACTCATTAATATTTCATTAAAAAAATAATTAAATTTAAATTTATAAAGTCTATAAAGTTTAAAAAAAGTTGCTTACATTTATTTTGTTCGTATTGAAGTAAATCGCTATTTGACAATAAATGTCTTATCAACATTATTAAATAACTGAAAACATCTACATTATAACAATCGAATAATTTACAAAATTTAATTTTTTTCATTCATGTGTTAACATTGAGTAAGATTTGAAGTTTTTAAATCAATTTTTTAATGTAATTCATGAAAATATTTTTGATAAACATCCATTTGCTTTTCGCAGATCTTAGATATTTAAGATTAAACATGTAAAAGACCTCAAAGCATTTGTTGAAAGTTTCACTAAAAGAATTTAGTTTGTACAAAGTTTCGTTAAAGTAATGTAAAAGGTTTTAAGATCGTTCACAGAGTCTCCTACCACAATTATAAACGGCTGTACTGTTTATTACAATAGTATTTACCGACAAGTTGTTTTATTCGTCTTGAGTAATCGCTAATTGTTATTATCTGCAATACGAAGTTTTCATTAGCATCTTTAAGGGTTGTTCCCTTTTTGTATTTCCACCTGCACTAAATCTTGCTGAAGGCAGCAGAACTGCATTGAGAAGAGTTGTAAAATGTAGTCTTGACAATCTAAAAATAAAATTATTAAGTGTTATTGTATTAATTAAAAAAAAATCCATAATTGTTACCAATTTTTTTCGTCGTTTTTGCTTAGTTCAGAAGATCTATTGATTGCTGATTCCGTATGCTGACATCGTAATGTAAAAGTTTTTGACATTTGTCGATAAGCTCAGCCTAATTACTGGCATCTTTTAAAAGCGAAGTTTTGAAACATAATGACAGTGTCACGTCAACTTCAAAATTTTTTTTGTATTAATGGATCACGTACTTCACTCGAAAGAGATATTTTCGCAGATAGACTTTAAGATAAAATATCTGGAATAGAGCTTGCCTGATGGGTTTTTTTTCTTTGACGAGGAATGTATTCATAATCCTGAAAGAAATCAGTTTATAATATGTTCTTTCTAATATGTCATTTTTAACAATACCAGGGAAATAAATCAATTGTTTCTTCCACAATACTAACAAAGAATTCCGGTCAAAGCTTTGCCTTTGTTAACATGACATCTTCCCCATTATATTGAATATTGTTTTCCGACTGAGTTATTCTTAAAAAATCTTGAAAGGGGCTGCAATGCAGTGTATCATTAAATTTAATACAAAACGTTTTTACTATATATTCTTACCTGTGATCCAAATGCGTTTCTTATTGAATTATTTGTTTCTAGCCATCCAACAATCTCGAAGTCTGGCTGAACATTTCGTCATCTATTCCAAACTGAAAAGAAACAAGCTTGCTAAATTATAAACTTACTACGTTATGGAAATGGAAAACTCCGCTCGAAGTCCAATATTTCTTACTGCTTCCGCAATGTCTTCTTTTGACAAAAATTTTAAGCTTCAGAAAATTACTTTATTACATTACATTAATAATATTGCATTAGTGTTAATATTGCCTAAGAATTTTTACTTGCTTTTCAGCTCAAGAAAAAGTGTTTCCAGATCAAAATCCTTTAGCAGATTAAGGATATCCGTATCTTATATAACACACGTGTACATTAAGTTAATTGGGATATCGTTGCCAAGAATTCGCAGCAAGTCACTTTCTTGCATAATTTTACTCTGACTGGTCTTTCTTGTATCTTGTTCACACTTCTAAATTCACTTTACTATAACAAAATCACCAAAATGCCGTTAACGGTACAATTTAAAGTCGAAATTTTAAAATAAACTTGAACACTTTGAAAATAAAAATTTTTACGTTGCGTTTTAAAGTGTTCGCGTTTAGTTCCAACAAGGACACTTTGAGTTTTAAAGTTAACACTTTTAATACAAAATATACACTTTAAATGTCAAAGTGAACACCTTTAATAATAAACTGATGCTTTATATATTAAAACGAAAACTTTAAACTTAAAGTTAACACTGTTTACTCAAAACTAAAACTTTCAATATTAAAGTGAACGCTTTAAATTAGAAAGTAACACTTTGATTTATAAATTGAACACTTTTAACGTAAACGTTAACACTTTTCTGCAAATAGATCACTTAACATTTTAAAGTTAACACTTTGAAAATAAACGTTTTAATTTTATTTTTTAAAGTTTAAAAATTTTAAATTAAATGGTATCACTTTTAGTACAATTTTAAAAGTGATTACTTTATAAACAATATATTTTACTTTAAAATATAAAGTTTGTCATTATAAAATAAAGTCAACATTTTTAAATTTAAGAATTTTACATTGAAAACAAAATTTTTGAACTTTAAAATTAGAAGTAAACACTTTAAAAACTTAAAATTATAACTTTTACAAAATACTTTTCTTTCTGACTCCCATAAGAATCTATAGACTGAGGCACTTTAAATAAAATTTGAAAGTGTTCACATTTAATTTTAAAGCGCACTTTTTTTCTCAGTGTAAGAAAACATGTATTTTAACCGACTTGTCAATTGAATACTTCAAAATTTGACGTATGACGGATTCTATGTGCCCCGGCCTAAAGGTAGCTAGATGAGAAGAATGCTGATGAAGGATGTAGCGATCCAGAAATGCTGCATTACATTCTGCTAATGTCTAATTTTTCCTTTTTTTTTTTTTGAAGAAGGTCCGCATACATTTGTGAATAATTTTTCTTTCTTAAAAAATTTTTGAAAGAAAATGGAATTGAACTTAAGCCAAAATTAATTTAACTCATTTGTTATATCACAACAGTTCAACTAATAATTATATAACAATTAAATTAAAAAAGCGCAAGGCACAGCGCATACTTATTTATATTTACTTCATAAAAAGGAAAATTGAAAAACAAGTTGATTATTTGCAAATTAATTGTGTTAATGACGCTAGCAAATTTTAAAGTTACGATTTTTTTTAAGATGTTAAACTTTTTAATAGTATAAGACCTAGAAAAGGTAAAAATGCTGCCGGTAGTATCCAAATTACTTGCACTTATTTAGCTTTGAAATGAAAACGTTAAATATAAAATTAATGTTGAAGATTAATACCGAACCAAAAAATATGAAGGTAAACGGAAACCAAATAGTTTTCATTTGAATTGTATTAAGGACAGGCTGATTTATAGGTGTCAGGCATTTTCAAATTCTGATTTGAAAATCTCAAACTTAGTTCGCAATATACAACTCAATCTCTGTAATATATCAGCTAAAAAAAATTTATTTTTATATGTTGAACGCCTCCTGACGGAATCACGCACGAATAGAAACAGTTAAATTTAAAGCAATGTCGTTAAGTAACAAAGATTTTGATGGACTGCGTTTTTTTTTTTAAGTTGATCGGACTTAAGCATAGAAATTTATGTTTTTAGATTTTTTTATGTTTCCATAAATGAGCCGTTTTCTGTAATTTGAATCAATAGAAGAAAAATAAATGCGAAACAGAATTAGCTTTAAGTAATTCTAATATTATCTTTTTATAATTTTAGCTCTTTTGGAGTTCTTCAGAAAAAAAATTTTGTTTTGAAAAATTCATTAAAAATAATTGAAGAAAAACAATATCACAATATCTCAAGAATGCGTTATCTGAATTATAAGTTATTCTGATATTACTTCTTAATATTTTTTACTATTTCGGTTTTATTAGAAAGTGGTGACGGACACAATTTGTTATTTTCAAAAGCTAATAAACAAATTAAAAAGAAATGTTATCGGTTTTTGTTATTAATTAAAAAACTAGGGTACAAGGAATAAAATAATAAAAAAGCCATAAGTAATAAAAATCTGTAAAGAATGTTGACTTTAGTGTCCCAATTGAATAATTTAAAATTCACTGATATTGAACAAATCATATCTTGATGTCAATTTTGCTATTACTTACTTTAGCTCTTCTGAAAACTTCTCAAAAGTTTTTTTTGATACAATAAAGACTTTTGTCCAAGCAAATTGTCTTAATTAGAGCACTCATGCTTACTGTATAACTATCAAAATGATACTGAAACAGCATCTATAATTTTGTGAGCACTGTTGCCAGAAGTGCAGATTTATCTGCATTTTGCAGATTTTGGCTTCTTAAATTGCCAAAATCAGATTTGAAGATTTTTGGCCTAAAATCGCAGATTTTTTTTATGATTTGTGTGGTAGCTTCTATTAAGTTGACTAATTTTTATTGTTTTCTTTGGAAAACGTCCGTTGTAAAATAATTAATCTTTCTAAAAAAAATTTTAAGAAATTAAAAAAATGAACTTAAACTAAAATCAATATTAATTTATTTATAATAAATCACAGTTCAACTCCTAATTTTTATAAAAAAATTAAATTAAAATCAACCTTTCAAATAAAATATCCTCATGCATAGATTTTAAAATCTATAGAAGTATTCCAATGCGACGCCTTAAACATAAAATAACATTTAAATGTGTTTTATGACAAATTTTTCATACAAATTTAATCTTAAATATATTTCAAATCTGTTTTGATTTTTTATGAATACGGCAGTAAATATTTTATCGGCAAAGACGTTGACTATGAGGAGAACATAATTAAATTTGCAGCAGATGAAGCTGATGTCATGACAGGTAAAAAACATTCCGTTGCCCAAATTTCAAAAAGTAAAATATCAGATTTATTTATTATAAAATGCATATGTCACTCACTGGTATTAAGTTCGTCGTATGCACAACTTAAACTTCTACGATATCTGCTGTGGAGACGCTAGCTAGAGATGTATACAATTATTTGTGGAACAGTTCAAAACATTATAACCAAGGCGAATTAAATATAAGGTGATAGCGGTGGCGAATTCAATTCTTTTCCCTGGTATTCTAACTGTCAAACTCCATATATAAAAAATCTGTATAACAGTTAGATAAATTTTTTATATATGGATTTTTTAAAGAAAAAAACAGGACTTGAACTTTAAGTTTAGAGATTTAAAAGTATTAGATTTTAGAGAGTAACTAAATGAAAAATAAATGACTTAAGTTAATTTCTGCAAAAACTATTCAGAGAATATATAGTAAAGGAAAAATGCATTTGAAGATTAATTGTAGTTTTTTTAAATAAAGTGCAGATTTTGCAGATTTTTTCGCCAAATATTGTTGGATTTCGCAGATTTCACACATAAAAGTTCTGGCAACACTGGTTGTGAGTAAACAAGTAAGAATGACTAAAAACAAAACTTACATTCATGTTCAATCGATGATTGAAACAAAAGCAAAAACAAATGTACAAGACGAAATACAGAGAGAAGAGTAAAGAAAAGAAATACTTTAATTTGTGTGTAAATTTCGACTTACCAAATTAATATGAATATGAATATATCTCGTATTCTTATTTACAAAGTTAGTTGGTTAAATAGATGATGTTTATAAATTACACAACTAAGGTAGATAGATGCGAAGAATGCTGATGAAGGACGTAGCGGTCCAGAAAGTGCAGCTTTTCATTCTGCTAGCGTCTAATTTTTCTTGTTTTCTTTGGAAAACGTCCGCACACATTTGTAAAATAAATTTTCTTTCTAAAAAAGAATTTTAGAAATTAAAAATAAACGAATTTAAGCCAAAATAATTTCTTTTCATTTATTACATCCACAGTTAAAATAACAATTTAATAAAAATAAAAAAAGTATTTTTATTTAAAGGGTATTTTCTATTTTAAACACTTTTTTAAGAACAATTTACGTTTAATTTTTTAAATTATTAGTCGCTCTGTATTATAACAAATGAATATATTTAATTCCGCTTAAGTTCCCGTTATGTTTTAACGTAGTCATGTACTGCTTCTCGTAGTTTACACACTGAGCGGTCTTGATCCAAAAAAAAAAAAAACAAAATAATTTGGTGGCACTACAGTTGTAAAGTGACATTTTATTTTTGACCGTCGATAGTTATGAAAATTGCCGGTTGACTGCGATTTTAAAAAAATGATTAAAATTTTTCTTTTTGTGTTTTATGTCATAAATTGATAAATTCAAGTGGTTAATGTTTAAACTTTATTATGAAACCTTATTTTTTGAATACTTTTTATGTTTTGATGTTTTTAATTTGGTAAATAAGTTGTATTGCTCGTTGGCTACATTAGGCAAAAAGGGTTAAATAATGGCATTACGTTAAGTGGATTTGTTTCGCAATAATTGATAAAATGTTGTCATATTTGTTGACAAGCTACGTTTAAGAGCCGGTATTAGATTTCTAAGTAAAAATAGTTGTGACTTCAGTAGTGCGATTCACTATGCTTTTTAAACCACAATTGTTTCGTTTAAAAATGTTAACCACAAAATTAACCATTTTGCTATTCACTAACACTTTAAACGATATCTACTGGTGTTTAAGGCAAGCTGCTTCAGTCAGCTGTTATTTTTAGAAGAACAAATTGTGGTTTATTAACAGCAGTATTTTTTGTGTGGTTTAATCCGTTTAAAGAAGTGTTTGTTTACTGTGTACCTAATAATCGTTGAATAACATTGCTTTGGAGTATTCATTGTACGAGTTATTTATTTTATTAAATAAAACCCTTTTTAATGATTTTGTGAAATAAAATGTATTTATTAATTTATTTTTTTATTATTGAAATAAAAAAATAAAAATCAAATATCAAAATAAACCATCCAATCAATGAAAAATAATAATAAAAATACTAAAGTACAAAGCAAAAATTTTTTCGAAAAATAATTAAAATAAAAACAGCAATTACAATTACAAAATAAAATACAAAAACAAAAAATTAAAAAATTAAAAATACATACATATATGTATACATATTTATGAAAACTATTTAAAATTTATTAATGACAAGGTTTTTGTTTTGTTTTTTTGTATTCTTCTTTGTTATTTTCTCCTATTTTGACATTTTGCTTGGCAGAGAGAGAGAGAAATATAAAACTGTTTACCATGGTTATAAATAAGTTAGTGAATCACATAGTGGTTAGTGCAAACAATGAAATGTGTGGTTAAAGTTAACCACCTTTTAAAGTATTAAAAGTTAGTGAATCGCACTACAGGTGTTCATTAGGGTGGTGTCTACTTAACGACAGTTACATTTTAATACGATTTTTTATTTGAAACATTACCAGCGTTCAGGTAAATACAACTTAAGACATTACACCCACAGCGAGATTGAGACCTGCTTAGCGCGTGCGTGAATTAGCAGTTCGACAAAGCCAGATCGGGCACTCGCCACAATTGTTTGATAAGAAAATCAGGTGCAAGTTTCGAAATTGTGCTCAAAAAAATTGCAGTTCATGAGTGATAGAGGGTTAATTTTTAAATATAAGAAAGCAAAATTTTTTAATTTAATTAACTGAATTTTTAAAGAAATCAGGAAAAATTAGACACTAGAAGAATGTAATGCAGGATTTTTGGATCGCTACATCCTAGCAAAAAATTGTTGAAATGGTAATCGAGTGTGGAATGTATCATTTTTGGCGAAAGGACTTCCCAACTAGATTATCAACATAATGATTTTAAAAAGGAATGAGACTTTTATATTCAATTACTGAGAATTGATTATATTGATTATTGCAGGAAACAATTGTGATCATTAGCACGTATTTTACTTTTTTGCGAACTAGTAATAATAATATAGCAATCAATCACAAAGTAAGTCATAAATATAATATTAGTTGGTTAAAAAGATGATGTTTAAAAGGCCAATACTTCTCTTTTATATTGAACGGTCCAGATATTGCTGATTTAAACTTTTAGAAAGCCTTTAATTTTAGTCTTGAGATTGTTAATGTTTAGTTATTTTTTTCTTACTATGTAATATTAGATTTCAGGCTAATATCGCTTTTCATATTGCAAACGAATAAAGGAAATGATATAAAAACATTGTTTATTATTTAACAGAAGCAATATAAATATATAACAAGTTACTCGACCTTGCGCTAATATTGCTGCATAGAACGATTTTGGTGAGTCTTTTTCAATTCTTTTCACATCTTGAGAACGTCTTGTTACATAATTTTAAAATGGGAAAAAATTATGCTCGTTTGTAACAGCTTTCAAAAAATCTTTAATTTTTTGTGGCCAAATTTATTTAAGTTATTTAAAATATTGTGTAGGATATATGCTCAGAAAATATGGGCGGGGCCATTTTGATATAGGGTGTAAAAAACTGCAACTGCCGAAAAAGTAGGGCATCCGATGAATATTTTGTTAATTTTCTTTATAAAGTTTAAACGTAAATTTCAAGAAATTTAAAAAAAAAAGGAATGATCAAACGGCAATGTTTCTTAAACTTAAATTTTATAACATATATTTTTTTCAAGATCACCTTTTTTACTTTCTAAAAAATCCTCGGCTTTAAACAGCTCTACTAGCTATAATTTTTATCTAATTAAGAAAAATATTTTTCAATAAAATAAAATTTCAGTCAGTTTGCAAAGCACTTGAAGAGTTTGTCTTTGCTTTACTAAACTTTTTAGAACTTTTTGACATTTTTACCGAGAGTTTACAATTTATTTTAAAATTCACTAGAATTAAATTACTTATACGCAGAAACAAATCATAGTAAAGTCTACAAACAAAAAGTCTAAATAGTTCCTTTTGATTGTATAGTCATACTTCTATGACCAGATAATAAAATATTTTTATATTTTTTTTTCTTACTGGCTAATTTCAATTTAAATTTTCCTTTAAGTTGTTGCCCAAATTCTTAAAATGTTCTATGCATAGTATATTAAATATAATTTTGTTTGGTGACATTTGCGTTATTTTTATAAAGTTTTTTTTTTCATTAGTAATGAAATCATCCATATTTAAATTGTGAGAATTTTCTTTTAGCTTAACCCTTTCGGGACGGAGTTTTATTTTGCAAACCAAATTATGTATGGTAAAATTTTTTTCATATTCTAAAAGGTATGATAAAAGTATTATGTTCTCCATACTTCAAAATTTTAAATTCGTCCTTTTATCCTGGAACATATAGTCCCAACAAGTACTTTCATGGGGCATAAAATCCCAATCAGTGTTATCGAAGAGCGATTCGAAGTTAAAAAGATAACTAAAATATAAATATTATTAGATTTAGATAAAAGCTAACATTTATTTTTAACATTTTAGGAATGCAATTAGGTATTTATTTGTGGAATGGCCCAAAACACTTGTAACATAAGGCGTTGATACAACCTGAGCATATCATCTTTCTTCGCTTTTCTATGCCAAGTGAAGAACAGCGAACACAGCGACAACGCTTCTTTTGCTCTACTGGCAAGTGGTCTCCAATATTGATGCTATCAGTTTTTGGACGTTTGGGAGTTCTACTTCCCTGGCGATTGCCTTGGTATTGATATTCTTAAGCTTTCTTATGACGTCAAGCCTTGTTGGGAGGACTATGGTAGTTTCAGTATAGCCAGTGTGAATAGGGACACTATTATTTTAGTGATTTAGTGGCCTAAGAACAAACCAGTGCTGAATTTTCAAAAACATGCAGTTAAAAATTTTTATAAAATCAATGCACCATTTTTCATCATAGGGAATAGGGAAATCTTTAGCGAAGCGTGAGCTGATCTCATGGACCTAATGGTACCCTGGCCCATACCACCAATGTCGAAAAAGTCATTGCTATTTATTTGGATGTTATGCAAAAATTATTTGTTTTTAAAATTGTGACTTCCGCACCTGTGTCTACTTGAACAATAAAGATTTTTTTTGTATTGTAAACTTTCATTTTGGTGAATACAGAGTGCTTTAGATTGGAGAATATATATTTTTAAAGTTAATTTTTTAGGAGCTGGTTGTTTTGTTAGTTATAGTTATTTTGGAATCTGTTTCGATCCTGATTTCTCTTATTATTATTATATCTGCGACTACGATTTTGACCATGATATTGACCACAGCTTTGGCAATTGTACGATCTACGGATACAATTTTTATTGTGCCGCTTTTAAAAGGAAAGAGCAGAATTTTGGTTGCTAGAAGCTCTTAACAATCTGTTCAAGTGTTTGCGCCTATTCGTTTCCAAGCTTGTCTGCGTCGGATGTTTATTGTCCACTAGATCTATTATTCGATTTCGAATGTCTATTGGAAATTATAAGGCCTTTGTTTGAAATTTACCTAATATTTGAAAAAGTTTTTACCGATGACTATTTTATTATTGTTTTTGTTTTAAGTTTAAGTTAAAATTACTAAAAATATGTTAAAGAAAAAGAGCGTGTGTAGCGGAATTATTTAAGAAATAGATGTCTGGAATACGGTGGGAACCGAATTGAAACAAAAATTAACAAACTCTTTGAAAATCTCACGACCTGTAAACGCTGCATAACGTGAGGTTAAAAGAGTTTTCTAAAATGCTACAAAAATGGAAGTGTTAGAATGTATTACATATGGATACATATTTACTACAGTGCGTAACCGAATGTAAATAAACAAAACAATTAAAAAACATTGAGTGCCAACAGTTTTAATTTCGTAATTAGCACATTTGGTGTTTACAGTTTCATTATAATATTTATACTCTTTTGTCGCAAACAACAACAGAGTTACCGTTATGCGACTTAAGCTGGTAACTGCCAATATTTTTACTTACTTGCTTCTCAAGAATCGATAACAGTTCACGGTATAGCAAGGCTACGCCATCATATAGGTGTTACAAAAAGGGGATTTATCGGAAAATAGGGGCAAACATTTTAAAAACGAAATAAATAAACCAAATATCCTTTCCAATGTACATTTTTTATTTGCATTTCAAGAATTAAACACTTCAGGCTACTTTTAACATTTGAAGTACACATTTTGTACATGTGTTTTAACACCTAAGTTCAAAGAGTTTTTATAGAATAAATAATCAGCTGTCGAACTGCATTCACCTAACAAATAATATAAACATAACAAAAAAATTCATTTAATAAAATATATGAAAATTTCATATTTATGTGCGGTGTATGTATTGCAAGGAATTACTCAAAAAATTGAGTACCTTTCATACAAATTTTCTGGACGAGTTGCTCGTTTGTAATACAGAAACCGCTCATAAAAGTCCTGACCAAATTGTAAGAGGTGTAACTATTAGACCAGATTTAGTTTCTTTCTTCTAACTTTTACCTTACTTTTGTGAAAATGATAAAATTAAAAAAAAAGGATTGGTAGAAGTGGTTTAAATTTATTTTGCAAATTTGATTAAAATTTTGAGCTTTAGTTTTTTTTTTCTTACAGTTGCCCACATCTTCTCTTTTTAAACTTAAATAACTAGTTCAATTACTACTTCCTTTTCTGCAAACTGGTGTAATGTGTAGCAATTGAACAAGTTCTTTAAGTTAAAAGAGAATACCTTAAGATGCGTACTAATGATCTTTTTATTTCCTACAGTAATCAATGTAATCAATTCTCATGTCTTGTTTAAATCTTTAGGATGGTAATCTAGTTTGAAAGTTCTTTCGCCAAAAATTATTAATTTCACTTAATAGACAAAAAATATATATTTAACCATAATCAAAGGTCATTTATTCGTTTTCGGTATTACCAAGCTAATGACCCGAAACACAAGTCAAGGATCGTGCATTATTAAAACCACTGACTTAACCAATATTAAAGATTTCTGGGTAATTTTGGACTTGGTAATACGGAAAGCAGATTAGTAATCGAGGCTGATTAAAAGTATTCTGATCAAGGAACTCAAGGAAAGTACTTAAAAATATGTTGCTTCAAATAGAAACCGTTTAAGATATGCAATCAAGCTAAACTGAGGCCAAATTGAATAAGCTGTGACTTAAGTTCTCTATATGCATATTTTAAGTTTACTTTAAATAAAACATGCCAATACTTAACAACGAGAATATAAAGTTTTTTTTTGTAACTGCACTAAATAAGCTGTGTGTGAGCCACGTTTATTTTAGACAGGATTTTTTAAAGCACTCAGTCCAGCAAAAACAATGAATTTGGCTTGCGTAAACTTATTATTAAATATGCCTTGTTTAAGGCATGACATGAAAGCATAGTAACTTTTAAATTTAAATATTAGAATTAGAAAGCTTGTAACCGGCTCCAGTTCACGTATATTCATTAATTTTTAAATGTATTAAAAAAGAACACAAGGAAAATTAGATAGAATTTAACGTTGTATACGAAGTCAAATTGTCTTTTCATTGTTCAGCATTGTTCAGCATTGTAATCATTTATCTTTTTTCCGGCGTTCATGGAAAATATTTTTTTTGCTAACCCAATGAAAAAAATCGTACCATGACCAGTCTTCCAATACAGCCAAACCGGCTGTTTCTTTGAGTATAAACACTAATATGAAAGTTAGTTGTGCGAAGTTTTAATACCCCCTTCCTTATAGTTTCGCAGGTAAAAGGCAACAACTTTTTACTTTCAATGGGAGCAACCAGGCACATTGTTTCGATTCCACCAGTATTTTTTTACTCTATGCATATAATTAAGGAAGTTTCTGGCACAAAAATACACCATGACAAATTTTCACTTTGTATTGGAGGTACCACGCCCACTGTTCCAATTTAGTCAATTTTTTGCCGTATTACGCTCATTAATAAGAGATTTTCTTAAACACAATTTCAAGAAGCAACCTATTGTAGTTACAAAGCTTCACCATGATTAACATTTACTTTTTATGGGAAGTGCCACGCCCACGTTAAATATCAAAAAACAAGTGCCGTATTTTACCCACCGCATATCTAAGAACAAACTGTAAAAATTCCAGGAAGATGGGTCCACTGATGTAGGCAGCTATAGCTTTCTAACAAACAAACAGACATATATGCCTGTATACAAATAAACACATTTTGTGCTTTTTATTTACATAAATTATTTTATTAAAACTGCAAAATAGAAAAACAAATTGAAAAAGAGGAAATAGTAACGAATTGGCATCTGATTGTGAGTAAAAATCTCTTTTACTTTAATTATTTTTTTCTGATATTCGTTAATAACAGCATAATATTCAACCCAAATTTTCGTGTTCGTTTTTAAAAAAAGTGCTCATTATCAGCCGGAAGACATGACACCTGTAAACGCACCCCATAACTATTGTGCACTTCATAGAAGGCCAGTGCAATTTTCTTTTTGCCTCCACCATTTTTTGTCAACCAATTTTCTGAGTAGGCACCCACTCAATGGCCGGTGTAATAATTTAATTTAAATCCAGTAAATATAGCTTGTATTCTGTGGTAACACAGGTGGATTTGATGCTTCGGACTTACTCCTCCTAGCAATACATTTATTAAAAATTTTGGACTTTCGATATATTTTGCTTTTTGTTATTGGAAATAAATTACAAATAAATAATTTTTATTCGGGATTACAGCACGCATACATACTTTAATTTTAAAATTTATTTACAAACATACAAGATTACACACTAGCAGAATCTAATACAACATCTTCTGAATTGCTACATCAGATTATTCGTTTGTTATACTACTAAAATAGTTCGATTCATCGTTTTATAAATTAAATAGAAATAAATCCATTTAGGATATTTTAAGATAATTTCCAACATACTTTTTGTTTAATTGAATAAATAAGCGTACAAAACGTATAAACTGTTAGGTGCACCCTATCAACCCTAAATCTACAAGAATAGTAAAGAATACTTGTTAACTTTTTATAAATTTGAACCAAAATTAAAATTAAGGCAGTCGCTTAGAACTGCCATCTAAGTGAACACTTCAGTTCTGACTGAAAACATACAATGGTCAAATACTCGGTGGCAAAAAAGTAATGTCATAATGTAAATGTGCCTTAGTTTGGCAAAAAATATCATTGTGCATGACATCAGTGGAGTAATAATTATCTGAAAGATGTTGAACATTTCCTACTGCTTAATTCACTAATTTTCAGACAGTTATTTTAACGCAGATTTCTTCTTTTGTGACTTTTTGTAATCTCGCATTTATCACAAAAATCTACAAACCTTGCAGGTCTTCAATTCTAGCATGAATTCGCTATAATACTTCTATAAAATACTTTTACTGCTTTTTGCTTTAATTTAAATTCAGATAAACCACACAAATATCTACACGTATGTATATTATTCCCATAAATTTTACAAAAAATACATCTACACAATACGAGTATTTTATTTTTCAATATACGTAAGTATGTTTTTTACAGTTTTCTTTAGATGTTAAGTTTTTATTTGTTTTGTAAAATTTGTAAAAAAAAAACCAATTTTTTGGGTGTTTCTTCAAAAACTACAGACGGTAACCCTACTCAACCCTTTCTGGTGCGTTAAACGTGCTATTTTTTAATATGTGCTAATATTAAAATATAATTCGTCATACATTGATTAATGTGAGCAAAAGGCAAGTAATGAATGCCAACAACAACTATATGTATGAATGAGAAGTGGTACAAAACACTTTTAGGAAGTCATAGACCACTGCATGTTTTAACCAATCGAGCTAGCAAAATAATATCAACTGTTATTCAGTTTAACAAAATTATCACATTTAGTTGCATTTATAAACCTCGGCGACTTACATGTGCAAAAGTTATTAATTTTATAATTATTTAAATTTTCTAACTTTAAACGAAATTCAATAATTTTGTGATAGAACAGTGCCTAATTGTGGTTTAAAATTCTATAATCTACATTTGTATCTTAATTAAAATATCAATATGTTTAAAGTGTCCATAACTAAAACCGATTTTCATGAATCAACAGTTGGTTGCTACAAGAATAGATCTGATATTACTTTCAATTAAAAAAAAAAAACTTAAAGACTAAACACAAAATTTGATAACTTATAGAACAATAAGGAGCGTTTCTTAATTTTTGTGTAAAAAAAAACTAAAACTATATTGAACAAATTTATAAATATATTTATAAATATTATATCGATTTTTCCCTTCATCATCAATATGTGAAAATATAACTAGCAGCCTATTATTTGTTTTATTCTGATTACGTATACAAACAACGTATCTATATATATTGTACATTACATACATGGACTTACATACATATGTACGCTCGTGGTTACTGATAAATTATTTGCGTGTTGTTTGCCGCATCTAGAAGTATCTAAAATATAATAGAATTAACGGTTTTTTATGGCTTATTGTTGATCCGCTAACACTCACATGTAAGTATCTGCTTATCCATTATTACTTGGAGTTTTATATTGTATAATTCTCTTCTCATTTAAAATACGCAAGAGCAATGTGACCTTTAAAGTTAATGGTGGTTCATTAACTGCCCTTTTTAATAAATTTGAATTTTAACTTTCGGAAATTGACTGTTTTAGTAATGAATAAATTTAGCACTATACATTTACTCTCACAAGATGGCAGAATTTGATGATAGATTACGCCATCACGAGACTGGTCTTTAGTCTTACTTTTTGATGATTTTACAACAAACAACTGGTTCTCCAAACAATCCTTATCCATGAATTCCTAAACTAAGGTTACTGCCTCAGATGGTAAAATCTGGTTCTCTTTTGCAGTGAACCCTTTTGCTGGAGCTTTGCCTTTACATCCAACTACAACTAGTATGCAAGCGTCTCACCAAATTGCCACTTTCTGCTTTACATTTAGATTGCTCGCACGTATGATTATAAATTCCATAACGCCATAGCACTTTAGAGTTTCTTTAACGTCATGCGAATATTTCATTATTCACAGTAGCAAGTTCCAGCTTACGCACCGTACAACATTATGGTCTAGCAATTAATAAAAAAAAGGTGTACCATCGCATAAGTATTAGGGTGAAGTCCAAAACGTCAAAACACATTGCAGTTGTTTACTTTGTAAAAAATAACTTTGCAAATTTTTTACATTTAGAAACACTTTTTTGCAATCAGTTTTTTTTCAAGATGGCGATGTTAACAATTAAAACTATAATCTTAAAAAACTTGATGGGATTATTCGACGAAACACCTCAAAGCAATTATAAAATTATACAAAAATACATAAAAAGTCCGATTCAATGGTTTTAATACCCCGGAGCACCTTCTCGCATAAAAAAATTATTTTCTTTTTTTTTAGAGGCAAAATCACTTTAATTTTGCAATCGTGTTGTTAACAACAGCTGCTTCCACTCAAAAGTCCACTTTTTGTCCCTGAAGATATAAATAAGTTCTGTTTAAATTTAAAAGAAATTTTTTTTTACTTTTCTTCTGCCATGATTGGAGTGTTGGTAATTTATTTTGCACAAAATACCAGGAAAGCAGTAACAAAATTATCACTATAGTGATACACAGTTTGCTTTTGTTTGCGTATCAATATTGTACATTTAGGGATGCGTAACATTGTGAATGTTTAAATGGTTGCGTTTAGGAATGCATGACTTTGTTAAGTTGCATTGCAAATGACGTTTTGGAACTCACCCATAATTTTAGCAAAAAATGAATTTAGTTTAGGGCATATTGCTACCTTCGATTTCACACTGGCCTAGGTGAATTTCGCTTCCTGTCTGTAGAGTTTCTCTTGTTTTCGCCGCTGTTATTCCGTTTGCACTGCCACCAATATTGATTCATAAATATTTTTGGTAGAATCAGCTCAAAGTTCTTTTTATCTATATAAATATTAATAGGCCAAAACAAAACTTTGAAATCCTTTTTCCTTTTGGTTTGTCAACCGATTTTGTTTATTCTCTCACATATTTGTAGCTGTTGTCGAGCTTTATTGCACCGTCTTTATCTTATTTAAATCGGTTCAGTATTTAAGTTGGTACCACTACACACATACATATATTCAAGACATACAATATTCTAGATGATTAAAACTATCAAATATGCAATAATTTTCATGTCTATTTTTTGGCTGACATAATTTCACTTGAATTTTTAAATTTTCTAATTTTTTAATTTATTGTATCACACTTTGGTCACCAAAAATAGTGAAAATGAATTGAAGCAAATGATAAAAATAATTGTAATCAGTTTCTATTCATAAAGAATAGACAAATTTGACTGCTCTTTTTAATGAATTATATGAAAACTCAGATGAAGAATTATATGAAGATGACTACCGAAAATTCAATCATCTTAATGCTATCTGGATAGAATAAAAAAATTAAGAAGTGTTCAAATATAAACTTGGTCAAATTTTGACCACAAGGTAAACTCTAGTTATTTTTAAACATTAAACGAATTGCTACAATCAAAACCTTGTTCATTCGACCTGTTTGCTAAATATGGAATGAATCGCACCGAACCCTCTCTAATATCAAGGCTTTTAAAATTATTTGTTCCTGCAACTTTACAGGTTTCTAAATATACAGTTTTTCATTAATCATTGAACTTCGTATCTTTTAGATCAATTTTTTTAACCACGTCTGAAATTTCTTAAAAGCTCTTGTTAGCTGTTCTAAATTCTTCTTGAACATCTGCAAGAAATTTCTCGACTCTCAAACTTTAGTTTATTTTTTCACTGTATGCTCTAGAAAACTGGAACGGGAAAGTTCGATCATTTGTCAATTAGCATATCGGAATATTTGAAGAGAAGTGAAGCAAATGCTTAGGGCTTATTGCAACTGAGAAAAAACAGAACAGATAGCCAATATCGTTTTTAAATAAAAACAAAAACAAATATTTTTTACTTACGAAAATAAAAGCACAGGGCTAGTTTATGGCTTCAGCATTTTGTTCGTTATCCCCAAATGCAACAGTATAACAAGGGCTTTCTCGATTTTTTTTTTTTCAAATCTTGCAGACTTTCCAGCCACATCTTATTAATAGTATTATTTCTTTCGTTTAGGAAATTGCGCATAACGCAACAAGCACGAATAACAGTCGGCGCGTTACCCATTCTGTTGTCTAAGCCTTTCCCTACTAGACGAAAAAGTGCCTTTAAATAGCCGAACGCATACTCTAGCACTCTTCCGCACCTCAATTGTGTGTAAAAAATAACTTCTGTTCGTGTGAAAAATCCGTCAAAACCCGTAAGATGAAGCCTGAAGTTGGAGCAAAATTTAAAACCAGAAACTTCGATGCCACCTATATTTGTCTTATTGGCAATAACGTTTTTAAAAGAGAAGAGTTATAAATTTGGTTGTCATTGCAACGACCACGAGAACAAATGTTTATGTATAAAAAGTTCTGACTTCTTATGCCAAACGAAGTCGATTGACCGATGTCCTTTTCTCCGTCTGTGTTAAAATACGCCGTGATTAAATACGCCAATCGATCAGACATAGTTTCGAAAGAGGTGTTTTTGGAAATCAACAAGATCTACCTCTAATTTTTTCATATTATTTGGATCAATGATTAACTTCAATAAAAAAAACAAATATATGGGGGGATAGAGAATTAAAAAATAAGAAAAAAAACATCAAGTGAAAAAATTGTGGCTCGCCCATATTTTCCGAAAATTTTTAATTTTTTATAATATCAACAATTTTCGAAAATGCTTAACCCACTAAGAGCCGATGACATTTGATATAAAAATGTATATGTAGAACTTCATTTTTTTCTGTTTTTTTTTTTAATTATCTGTCACCCCAATATTTGATTTTTTGATTGGAGTTACTTCACTAAACTAGATTTACATAGATGGTGAAGGATATATAAGACTATGCATTGCCGAATATAGCACTTTACTTGTTTTTTATTATCTTTGGATATCAATGGCTCCTAGATATTGTAGAAAACCAAGGCGACGGAAACCATTAATTCACTCTGTTAGAAGTTCATAAATAGGAGATAGTTTCTTGATGTTCTCTGTGGACAACAACGCCTTCTTTCCTTGCAAAATTAGTAGTTTAGTATTTTTGTTGTAAACTACAAAATTTTTTTAAAATAGTTTTTGTCCATTTTTTTTAACTTTATTAAGAAAAAAATTTCTCGATTGTGTAAGCTTAATTGGGCATGTGTAAACACCAACTTAAATTTCTCAATTAATATGAAATTGACTCAATTAAAAAAAACATGTCTCAACAAGGTATTAGAAAATAAGAGTAACTTAAATTGGCGTAAATATGATGAATTATTGAAAATTTTCTGTAGCAAAGCGCCTACCAGATAAAACCTAATTGCCATCCATTTTGCAGCCTGAGAGGCTTTTTTTAGAATGCGAAGCAGTTTTTAAAAAATTGAAATTATTAAAGGCCAAACCGACAATTAATGGTGTATCTTTATTTAGTCATTAAAAGAGTTATTATTAAATGACACTGAGAATCGAAATACCCTATTATGTCTGTTTATAAAGCAAGAAATTTTTATGCAATTTCTTTACCAAAAACAAAACCAACAAGTAAACAAAAGATACACAACCAAACATTGAGTAATGGATAAATAATGATACCATAACATAGATAGAACCCTTAAAGTCGGCATATAAAATTTTCTGCCATACCGACAGATTTATTGTCATTGTGAACGCTGTCGGGTTAAGGTTCGGTGTGAATACTTGATACAGCAGTTTTTACCTGATACTAAAGTGGGTTAAGTTAATATCGTGTATTTTTTGTAATAACCGCGAGTAAGTGAACAATCATCTAAATAAATTATGTAATTTAATTGAAGTTCTAAAACTAATGTATAATTAAATTGCCATAAAAGAACTCAATAGACTAACGGTGTAATTCATAAAACTTCCTATTTTTGGTTTAAAGTTTTGTAATAGTTACTGAACACTTTTCGTTTAATAAACCATTTATAAAAATTTGTTTAAAAAAAACATACACAAAAAAAGTTAATTAACTTATCTATACTTTAAGCAACGTAATGATTTTACCTGGCAACTCCTTACGAAACGTAATAAACAAATTTATATGTAAAAAATAAATATATTTTGGTCAGAGATAAAATGAAAAGTATTCGAATTACGATTTTCTTAACGAGCTGTTTACGTTTTTATACTTCACAATTCAAATAAATTTGTTTTTTTCTATTTTATTTTTATTTTATGGAACAAATCTGATTTAGCCCAGTAGCTGCAAATGAAATAAAAAGTTGTCCGGGGTTAAGAAAAATAATTTTGAGGAGAAAATGTAATGTGACAACAGCTGCGAAACCTCATATTTTTAGAGTTAAGGACCTCTAAAGTTTTTGTATGTATATGCATTGCAATATTTCAAATCTTCTTAGGCGGAATGGGCCGATATGGGTATCAGGAAACATTTTAATTAAACTATCAGTATCATTATAAAAAATGTCTAACATTTGCAAACCAGTTAGAAGTTGTTTAACTTTAAATTTTGCGATTATTTTCATCTTGTTAAAAACAATTTGGTCCTTTTTTTAAAACAATAATATTTTATAGTAATATAATAAACATATGTAGCCATACATGTATGTTTTCCGGGGTACTTGCTAAAACTAGATTTAAGGGCTTGATTTTTCATTTTTAATTCTAGAGAGTCTTACTGGTTCATAATGGGTTAACAATTTGTTTGCGACTTGTATGCCGCTTGATAGCAATTTTGATAAGATCTTCTATGATATCCATATTGTCTCATTCCGCAACAAAGTGTTTGAGACATCACAAGATATTTACAAGCACTTTAGGGATACGTAACTTTGAAAGTATGGGTTACCGACGATTTTGTCATATAACGCTTTCCTCTTAAAATTACATTTTCTTTCCTAAGACAAACTTTTATTTTTAAAACAAAATATCTTAATAACAAAATTCATTTTATTTTTGGTTTAAAGTGGGGTAGAGGCTGCAATAAAAAACTGATATTTAAAAGTTTATAAAAGGTTTATTAGTCTATTAAACGTTTA
This sequence comes from Gymnosoma rotundatum, assembly GCA_916610165.2. NCBI lineage: Eukaryota > Metazoa > Arthropoda > Insecta > Diptera > Tachinidae > Gymnosoma > Gymnosoma rotundatum. The sequence continues at coordinate 76,516,695 of OU744338.1, read as the reverse complement.
TAAATACTCTAAACTCTTAAAGTACATTTATGAATTATACTGTTTATATTTTGTAACAAGAAGCCATATGAAAACATAATTATGTGTTGTTTCTATATTACAGGTGTTTCTTTATTTTCAAATTAATAAACTTATTAAAATTTAATATGTTATGAACAACGGTCATTCTAAAAACTATTAAACATCTGTCTCCATTCAGTTAGCTGGTGTCAGTACCGGTTAAAAGACCGAAATAACATAGAAAATAAAAAATTTTTAATATATAAGTATATTAATTTGCATTATTATATTGAAAGGAAAATAAGAAGTCTAGATTTTATTTCAAACATAACGGATATTCTTAAAAAAAAAAAAACAAAAGCTATATAAGGCTGCCTACACCCTGCCTGTTTATGACTGTCTGAAGACGCCATACACTGTTACTAGTTTGGCTAAAAATTGTCAAAATGATATACATTCAAATTCAACACCTTTTTCGTGATATTTTAAGAGAAAACACTTTGATTAGATTATTTGCAAAATACAGAGTTAGTATTTGTGAACTCATTTTGCACATTGCGCACCCTTTCATTGCTCCTTTGCAGTGGGACCACATTTTAAAAATTCATGGAGCTAAGTTGTCTTCAGAAAAGAGCTAAAAAAGGGCTAAAATATTTGGTAAAGAGTTAAAAAATAAAGCTAATTTTACAAATTACATTATTAAAAAAGCAAAACAATTTATTTAACAAAAAATTCTTCAGGAAAATTAAAACTCTTATATCTACATAAAACAAAAATAAAGAAAAACATTTCCGCGTCTACAATGTACATACGTATGTGGTATATACCCGTCACTATTTCTTAAAAAATATATTTATATTTCACTATATAAATCATCTAAATTGTTCAGGTAAATATTCATCCTCCTCTAAAGGCAAAAATATAATATGCATAAAACAACTTAAGCAAGCTTATACAACTGTGCAAATACATTAAATTATATGTGGTAAACTATAATGTACATAAGATAACTGTTCGTCAAGTTTCGTTAAATTCAATTTCTTTAAGCAAGGTACGAAACTGATTTCACTTTCCGTACGGAAACAGATGATTGTGCTTTGTGTTATACATTAATAAAGAAAAATTTTAATTGAGACCTAAATTGTTAAATTTTTATTTTTTAATTCAATAGAAAATGTAGAAAAAACAAAATTGTTTCTTTATGGCCAATTTTTTACAAATATAATATATTAAAATTAAATTTGTATTTATACACACATACAGTATTGTTTGAAACCTAAGCAACTTTTTCACACTAAGTAATAATAGACTCATATCTTTTCTTTAAATAAATTTATAGAAAATATTTTTTTATTTACTAATACACAATGTGTCTATAACCTAAAAATAAGAACAAAAATTAAATTCCAATTCTTTGGAAGTTATGACAAAATTAACTTAAAAATTCCCTATTCAAAACCTAAGCAACTTTTAATATTTGGTATGATATATTTTGTTTCTTATGATCACGTGTTGGTGCGTGGTGCGTTTTTTTTTAATTTTGGTGCTTTTTTTAATTTGTGGTGGTACCACAAAAAAAATTTTTGTACAAAAAATACACCTGTTTTAATACCATTTCGTTTAAGACGTACCAAATCATAAGCACAAAATGAAACGGTATTGTTGTTGTATTAATTTATGTTATGTTAAAAAAGAAACATTTTACTGTATGGAATATACTATCCCTTTTAGATTTTCATGGTCATTGTTTTTGTAGTAAAGGCTGCTGTCATATCTGTTAAACAGCTTAGCAAAAGCAGAGTTGTGTCGCGATCAGTTAACCGACTTCAAAAAAAGAAGGAGGTTATACAATTCGACTGAATGTTGCTTTTTTATGTTTGTGCCTGCAGAACTCAGTCATTTCTGAACCGATTTTGAAAATTGTTGGTAATATGATAGATTATGCTTGCAGATAGGTTCGTTTAATAAACAGTTCATAATCTTAAAAATTAAAGGGTGTCCCCATACATATTTTTTACGTGTGTTATAAACTGTAAAGGACGATTCTGTAAAATATAAAATGACTGCGTATTATCATGGCTCCCAATAACAAAAAGTTATACAAAAATAAATCTAAAATTTAAAGGGTGCCCCCATAATTGATGTAAATTTACTTATATGGGCCTATGTTTTGAACCGTTATAGACAAACGCTTGTAAATTGGACAGAATGTCGGTTGCTATGGCCGATATAGTAACAAGTATTAATACTAAAAATTATAAACTAAAGGGTGCGCCTATAGTTCACTTAATTTGATGTATATGGCCATACTTTTTAGCAGTTGTAGACAGACGCTTGAAATTTACAACGAACCTGAATTGCTAAGTCTGCTCCAAAGAGGTTCTCTATGGGATTTAAGTCTGGCGATAGAGGTGGCCAATCCAAAACTTGAATCCCATAAGCTAATAACCAATCCTTGACTAACTTCGATGAGTGTTTTGGGTCATTGTCATGTTGAAACACACATCGAAGTGGCATTTTCCACTCAGCATAGTTAAGCATGTGAGTTGCTAAAATGTCTCTGTAACCAAAACGGTCCATTTTTGTTTGAATTTCTACAAAGGGACCAACACCACTGTCCGAAAAACAAGTCCAAACCATCACATTACCACCCCCATGCTTTATTGTGGATTTTAGGTACCGAGGATGTAGCCGCTTTCCTTTTGGTCTTCTCACGTGGCAAACTCCATCTGAATTTAGTAAGTTAAATTTAGATTCATCACTAAACAAAACCTTCTCCATTTGGATATAGTCCAATCCATATGTGCTCTAGCAAAATCCAACCTAAAACAACCAAAAAGCTGAGAAAATCAGAGACTAAGTTGCAATCAATCAAACAAACCTCTTTCCTAAATGCTTCTTAGTCAGCATAGGCTTCTTAGATGGCATGAAGTTCCTTAAGTTTTGTTCCAATAAACTTTTTCTTACTGTGGAAGAACTAATCTGAAGTTCAAGCTCATTTACTATGTCTTTCGACGAAATAAATGGATTTTTTTTAACTAGACTTAAAATTTTTTGGTCTGTTCGCTCAGAAGTTTTTCGAGGTCGCCCACCGCTATTGACTTCCTCTACTTTCTCAGTAGCTTTTTTATAAGTCGGGAAACTATTGATTTATTAGTATTCAATTGGCTTGCTATAGCAATTTGGGATTTACCGTTATTAAAAAGTTCAATAATCTTTAGCTTAAGAGCTGATCCATAACGTGTTCGCGTCATGGTGGCAATTCTAAAGAATTGGTACTACCTTAATGCATAAAATCAACCAAAATTTTTTTTCCAATAGCAATCATAACAGGACTTAAATTATTGTTTAAAATTTTTGTTGTTGTTTTAGCTAATATTTCGCAACAAATGCAACAATGTAAAAGTTGCTTAGGTTTCGAACAGCGAATTTTTAAGTTAATTTTGATTTTGTTTTATAATTTCTTCCAAAGACATAAAATGTGTTTTTTGTTATTATTATTAGTATGTAGACTATATGTATAATAATAAATAAAACGGAAATTTTTCATTAATCTATTTAAAGAGAACATATACGACCATAAGTATTTCCTGGAGAAAAGTTGCTTAGGTTTTGAACAGTACTGTATGTATACGATATAAGCGGTGAACATCGTTGCATTTTTTAGTACGGTTGGCCACAAACACAAAACAGAAAATAACTTGTTATATTTTTTTTTTACTTTTTCTTAGAAAATGAACCAAAATATGCAAATGTGTATTTGAATGTTATTAAATATATAAAATTTCTTCTTTAAAGTTTTTCGTTTTTACATTTTGTTAATTTATATAAAAACTATTTTTGACAAAAGTACGAATTAAACATAAATATGCAACTGTAGCAAATAAGTTACTAAATTTATGGAAGTACATTGTAGCCACATAAATTTCTTTAATAAGTTACCTAAGCATTTGACAGGCTTTTCGTTGGATTTTTGACATAAGCTAAAGCTACCTTATGCACATTATAGTTGGGCCTTAAGGATTCCCAAAACATATGACTTCGTTATATTTATGAATATTTCTATCATATATTTTAATGAGATCATTTGTTATTTCAAAATTGTAGCAACATTTATTTGATTTTTAGAGTATTTAGTTAAAGCATATTTGAGCTACTCATCATTAGCAAATTGCCATTGAAGAGGAATTGTTAGCGATGTGACTTTCCTTCAATACCATCATAAAATATGTACATATTTCCATAGTGCATATAACTTCTTAGCTCTTGCTGCCACTAGGCAAAGTATTTCCTGAGTCACTGCTATATACTTCATCAGTCGCTGTCTCAACCCTTTTAATATATCTAAATATATGTAGAAATTTTATATTTTCATATATGAACATATCTTGTACTAATCTTTCCATATTAATGTCGAAATAATTCTTTGATTGACATTATTTTTGTTTAAATTATTTATTATTAATTAAATTACCAATGCTGCTTAATTAGTTATAAACAAATGAATTATACAAAATTTAATGACATAAAAAAGAGCTAAAGAGCGCTTAATATTTTTCGAAAAGGAGCTAAAAAAGAGCCAGGTGCTAGGTGCAAATTTCTGGAGCTAACACAAAGAAAAAAGAGCAAAATTTAGCTCCAAAAGAGCTAAAATGGTCACACTGCTCCTTTGTTTTAAGCGTATGCGGAGCAAAATAAAAGGAGCATTTAAATGATTTTGTGGCTCTTATAAAATTTCATACTACTCAGCGTTGCCAGAAGCTTTGAGAGCAAAATCATAATTTTTCAATAAAAAATTTTATTTAAAATTTATAACTAAAATACATACATAAGTATATTAACATACATTGTATGGATTTAAATTATTATTGTTTAAAGTGTACGAAGTTTTACGAAGAACTATTACTATAATATATATACAGGGTTTCATATTGTTCTGAAAATAATATCTGGCAACCCTTGTTGTTGTTATCCGTGTAAGCGTGGTGAATAAGTTAATTCAACTAATGGTGTGTGTATAGAATAATACCACAATTAGCCAACAAAAGCTGAGCAACCTCGATGTTTGCGTTGGTAGAGGTGCGTGCTGTAAAACAGGAGATCGTGAGTTTGATCCCGCATTCGGACATGCGTACAATGGAAAATAGTAACTGCTGTAATGCAATTAAAAATTACGAAGCAGCAATACAAACCTCCCAAAAGGCAAAAGACAATTATTGTATGAAGCAATGGCAGATAATTTAGTGCAGACGTCCAATTTAGTATAAAAAACCAGATAATTGTCAAGAAGTCCTTTTTAAAAAAAAGTAAGGACGGTAGCGGTTAGCGTAGTGAAGTGTGTGTAAAAGCATAACAACAGTGTATGGCTGACGTGTGTTGTTGTTATTGGATTAAAAGGAGATGACTGGCTTGGATAAAAGGAGTAGTGGAGATGTCTGTGGAAGATTAAGGTTACTAAACAACGCATCAAATAGTTCATGTCTCGCCGGAGTAACACAGTAGTGTAGCATGGTAGGATCAAGAAGTATAGCCAGAGAAAGCCATAAATTAAGAATACAGAATTTATAATGAGCCACAGTGGTATTTGCAATCAAAAAAGTAAAAAACGTAACAATATTTTTAATAATATCTTGGTTGATTTTTTAATTAAAAGGGGAATAGTTTCTTATTGCTAAGTAATCTTTTGCATATAAGATACCTTCGAGAGTGGTGTTGTCTTATCTTTTTCTACATTTAGTTTTGTTTAAATTAACTGTTGAGAATATTCTTTCGACATTTGCTGAAGAAATGGGAAGACTTATTAAGTTTTGAACAAATTTTGACAACACCGGAAAAGCTGGAATGTTGTCAGCACGAGCTATTTTTGTAACTATTGACCAAAATTCTTCACAGCTAAGATTATCTAGATTTGTAAAATGATCACTGAATTTTATAAAACAGAGTTCTCTAAATTCTAAATTTCGAATATCCTTTTCACTAATAAGATTTGGAAAATTGTGTGTTAAGCCTGTTAGAGAATTAATTTTCCTATTTATAATTTTAAAAGGGTCAAGACATGGGAGCTCTTTTAAAACCGTATCCTTAAAATCAAATCGTTTTAATATTTGTTTACATAACTCAACGTAAAATGCCGCACAATTTAAATAAATTAATTTTTTTCATTTCCAGTGAGCCTTGAAATAGAAATCTTTTGTTTAACAAAAACACCCAGATAGACTTCTTCGTTGTGTAGAAATAGACTTTTGTTTTCAAGGTCGCTATTGAGACTCATATTCACAGACGTTGCAGTTCCTTATACATTCTATGTATTTAAAAGGATGAGCTTGAAAAATTTTGTTTTGTTTACAAGAAGCTGATACAAGACTTCACTATGTAGTACCAATTACAATGAAAGTCCTACACACCTGAAATAAAAAATCATAGTTTTTATAAGTTGGAAATCATAATTTAAAAAAAATCATCAAATCATATGTTAGTTAAAAAATCATCAAAAATATGATAAAATCATCATGTTTTCAAGGCTAATAACACTGTAAATGCGCATTGCCCTTTTGGCTCTTTGCGCATAAAAAGGCGCACAGCAAAAAAGGCCCAATTAAAAATGTGCATTATGTTCTCCGCTCTTTTCTATGCGCAGAGCAAAAATATTGACCGAAAGGAGTGGCGCCGCACTGCTTTTTTACCCTGCAAAATATGAATGAACATTGTGTATTTACACGGCGTGTACAATTCATATGGAATGTCACATTTTCCGTATGTAAATCAATACACACCGTGTAAACCTCATGAAATATAACATATATAACTTTCTGTGTGTTATAACATGTGTCTATATCTATTTTGATATGTAAAACTATAGATCTGTTTCCTTACTCTACTTTGGGATCCCGCGGGATCCCAGTTTGCAAGAAAATTGTTTTCTTACTTTAAAATTGGGTAAATGACAGCGTATTTGAGAGAAAAAAGTTCTTCTTCCTCTTGCACGAAACAGCCCAAACTTGTGCAACAGCCTTAAAACAAAACAAAATACAAAATAAATTATTTATTTTTGTTGATTTGTTGAAATTAATTTTTTTTATATAAACCGTCAAAATATTTCAAGTTTTTATTATGTGTTTAAAATTTACATTTTGTGTTCCCGTACTTTTATATACATATTATTATTTATGAGTAGGCGAATTCATTAATTAATACTGTCAAACTCCATATATAAAAAATCTGTTTACAATTTTTTTATATGAAGTTTGACATTCGTTTCTACCAGCAAAAAATAATAAATTCTCTAACGCTGCCACCTGATAATTGATTCGCCTTGCAACAGACCTTAAATGACAACAGATGTTTTGAGTGATGCAAACTTCCACTTTTAAAATTTCCGCTTAAAATATTTTTACAATAAAAGTTAGATTTGTGAAAATAAAATGAAATATTTTATAACTGTAGGAAATATATATAAATTAATCGTAGGCTAAAATATAATATTTGGGCATTTCCAAAAACAAGTCAACCACGCTAGAAAAAACAGAAACCCTTGAACCTTTTTTTAATATGATACAAAAAATATTTAAATTTAGTATTCGGAGATTATTATCGCTTATTGCATTTTTACAAATAAACTCAGCACTAATTATTTCATGGTAAAAGATTTTTTCTTAGTGGAACTGTACTCCAAAAATCATGTCCAATTTCTTTGGTACAACGAGTATTAGAAATTATTTGAAGTATTCGTGTGTACATAAAGAGTAAAAGAAAAAATGATAATGGTGAGAGTTTCAATGTAGAAATTTATGACAAATAGCAGATAGACGATTTGTTTTTGTGGAAATAATTACTTTTTATGAATTGTAACAAATTTATGTATTGATGTGGTTTTTTAAGGGTTAAAACTTTTGCAGCGTTGTGGGGTTTTTTTAAGATAAAAGGAGTATGTGCCCTGAAAGGTAGCGAAAAGTTGAAAAAATATGGCAAAAACGAATTTGCCTGCAACAATTTTAAGTTGAATGTAAATTTTGTTTGTACTTCTTTTTTAAAACTTATAAACAACAGCTTCACACATATTATTATTTTGCGTGTACAATTAGCAAGACTTGTATGTATTCGTTATATTTTCAAGCAGTGGCTGGAGAATTAGATTTGAAGTTAAGATGAGCAAATAGTGAGATAGTGAAATATTTAATCAAGAAGTTTGTGTTGAGTTATATTTAATTTTTGAATATTAAAAATTTAATTCAATTGAATTCTGCTCGCATTGGTTCCAAGTACAAGTAGTGAGAAAACATCACAACGGACTAAAAGGAGACGAGTTGATGAACTTGTTGCATCAACTTCGACTAATGCTATAACTAAAGCTGCTTAAGATATTAAGAGCACAACAGTAGTTAAGACTTTATCTGTTGCGCAAGCCTTAACGTGGCATGGATATATGACAGGACCTAGAGTCCTTGCTTTAATCGCCAAACAAGTTACTAGCATGAGATGTAAAAAATCTACTGATTTTTAGGATTTTTTTGCGGTTATGTAACTAATATTGAAAATTTAGTTTTTGGCAAATAATCCTTTTTCCGATTTTTGTAATAAAATTTAATTTTTCTTTACTAAGGTATTTTATAGAAACGAGTGATCTGGTAAGCTCCGGATCATTGTACTGTGGGAAGATACAGTGAGGTCTGAGTCCTAATTTGTTGAAATTATGTTGCAGTAGGGTCTTATATTGGAGTTGGTTTATTATACCATCTATAAAAGCTAAATTACCAATACCAGATGCTGTTAATATTATCCACTGGGAATCAGGTTTTCTCTATAAAGCGCGGACGTTGCTTTTAAACCAGTTAAACTTGCATTCGTCTGTGAAAATAGAATTTTACATATTTTTATTTTCTAGTAAAGTCCAATTTAAGTCGTATATTCGATTTACTTATTAACTGTTTTTTCGCGGAATTCTGCTTCAAATCAAATGTTTGTTCAGATTATTTCCAACGTGATCTGCTAATTTCGCGGCGTTTAATTTGGTTAAATGGTTAAATTCTCGAAATGAGAGCTATCTTGTTAGGCTGAAGTATTATTGTGATTATACCTTATGACAATTTTTTGTACACGAGAAAAGTGAAACATTTATTATTTTTTCAATTTATAATTAAAATTTTACTTCTTTGTAATGTTTTATTATCAAAGTTTCACGCTAAATTCTGCTTATTTCCCTCAGCCCAAAACTACGAATCAACTGACAAGAACACAACAAGAATAAGAATAAAATAAATGTTTAGCAGCTTAACCGCTAATTCAACCAAGATATCGTGTCTAAGGTGACTTAGGTTAGAAAAATAAGAAAAAGGAAAGAAATATTCAACATGTATTTAAGTTTTTATTTTATTTGTGAGATTTACCGTTAAATTTGCAATATAGTAAATATTTTATGCATTTGTTTTACCTTATTTGTTATCTAAAAAATCTGCATCTCTGGTTTTTAAACTTCATATTTTAAAACTGCATTTAAACTTCTAGCTCTGACTGTATATTTAGCATGTAACTCTTAGTTTTTCCGTTGGAGCAGAGTTCAAAAGAGTACACTCACTGTACAAAATTCTCGTAAATAAATTAAAAACACACCACTAAAACCAACCCATACATTTTTTTCATAACAATTAAGTGTGTTACAAAATTTTGAAATTTTCCGTACACATCCATGAATGTGTTTTATTAAAATATTTATTTGCGTAAACGTACGTGAATGTATGACTCTAGCTATTGTTTGTGTACGCATACTCTATTTTCAGCACGTGTACGGAAAAAAAGTACATTTAAAAATTAAAATAAATCCGTGTATGAAAAAAGCATACATGGAAAAATAAAAATAACTGCGTGTACGGACGGCAAAAAAATACATGTACGATATACGATATACAATAACATTTTTTGTTGTTTTTTGTTAGTCAAAATTTAAGTGTACCGTTGCACTTTGTTTTTGATTATTGGTAAGTAGTGGAGTTCCTAGTAAATTCAAGCGAGGGGCATCTGAATGCCTCATTAATTAAAATGTGCCATATGAACTATTGGTGCACCCTTTAATTTATAATTTTAAATATTATCAGCTGTGACTACAACGACCATAGCAATCGACATTGCGTCAAATTTACAAGCGTTTTTCTATAACGGTTTGTGGCTGCTGTAGTCTAGGTGGTAAGCACATTGACTACAAATCTGGCTGAACTGGGTTCAACCCTTTCGGCAGTCAAAAAATATAAATGTTTTTTTCTGTTTAATGGTATAAATACATAAGCAGAATTAACATGAAAACATGCAGCCTCCTTCGTCGGTACTTCTTCATAGCATATTCCCCGGCGAAGTAAAATAATTAATAAAATGGCTATATCTATCTCCTTTCACCACCTGTGTTCTCTCTCATCTATCCCTTTCCTAAAGAATGTTGCACGGTTAAAAAACTAAGTAGGCATTAATGCCTGAAGTGCTACTTCTCTTTATAAAAAAAAAGATAGGCCTATATAAGTAAATCTACAGTAATTATGGGACACCCTTTAATTTCTAAATTTAAATTATAAACTCGTTGATATAGCGGATTTAGCAATACAGGTCCCTTTTAAGTTTCAAAGTTCTGTCTATAACGGTTCAAAAATACGGTCACACACTCGAAATTACATCTACTATTGGAACACCCTTTAACTCCTAAATCCATATTTTATACTTTTTGTTATAGCGGACTAAGCAATACAGGTTTGTTGTAAATTCCAAGCGTCTGTCTTTAACTGTTAAAAATTATGGCAATATACATCAAAGTAAATGAACTATTGGCGTACCCTTTAATTTATAATTCTTAATATTAACACTTGTTAAAATAACGGCCATAGCAAGCGACATTCTATCCAATTTGAAGCGTTTGTCTATAGCTGTTCAAAAGACAGGCTCATATAAGTAAATCTTCATCAATTATGGGATACCCTTTAACTTATGAATTCAAATTATAAAATCGTTGATATAGCGGATTTAGCAATACAGGTCCCTTTTAAGTTACAGCGTTCTGTCTATAATGGTTGAAAAGTTTGGTCACATACTCAAAATTACATTAACTATTGGAACACCCTTTAGATTCCAAATCCAAATTTTATACTTGTTGTTAAAGTGGACTTAGCATTACAGGTTCATTGTAAATTTCAAACGTCTGTCTACAACTGTTCAAAAGTATGGCAATATACATCAAATTTAATGAACTATTGGCGCACCCTTTAATTTATTAATACTTGTTACAAAACCGGCCATAGCAATCGACATTCTTTCCAATTTACACGTAAAAAATATGTGCGTTGTATAGGGACACCCTTTAATTTTTAAGATTATGAACTGTTTTTAAAACAGGACCACTCTGTAAGCATAATCTAACATATTATTAAAAATTTTCAAAATCGGATCAGAAATGACTGAGTTCTGAAGGCACAAATATATAAAAAAGCAACATTCTGCCGAATTGTATAACCTCCTTTTTTTGAAATCGGTTTAAAATTTATTTATATTTATACTCGTACAATAATTTATTTTATAAACAAAATATGTGTGTACATAAAGTAATTTCTCTCTTTGGGATATTAAACATTTGCATTTCTGTTACATACATGTGTATAAGCCAGCAATTCCATGGAATTCTATACTATTGTTTTTAGTACCAATAATTTGGTGTTTTACCATCAATTACAAAGTAATAAAACAATAACAAATGCACCAGTAAATATCCCCTACCTAAAACATAATAAAGCACATCTACGGTTAACCAACGAAAAATAACACAAGCTCTAATGAAGATAGTAATAAAACAATAACAAATTCACTACTAAACATCCCATACCTATATTATAAGCAAAGCACATCTACTGTATTGAAAAACCACAACAACAAATAACACATGCAAATTTAAAGCAGGAAAATAATTGAACAAACAAAAAACCCAAATAAAAATAATTATTTTATGATAACAGTAAACATCAAAAATTCCTTCCTTAGGTATAATTGCAATCAGTGTTTCGAAAAACTGCTATTAGCAGTCACATTTTACTAACCAGTTCAACTTTTTTCAACTAAAAATATTTGAACTGAGCACACACACAACTAAAAACCAACTGAATTCAGTCTACTATTTTCAGCAGCAAAACGAACACACAGCGACTGAGTTTTGAGTTTGTAAGTTAACAGCAGAGAACTGCAAGTGTGTCTGTTTTTAATACTCTAAGTATACTCATCTAAAATGCGGTTGCGGTGTGATCGCCACCGCATTTTTTTTGTGCGAGTATTCACTATACCCATTCCATTTGAGTATAAGATTCTACCATCAACCCAATTAATTTAATACCAGATTCTACCATACTCAAGTAAAATGTTTGCGATGCTGGCTTTACCCTATTCGTACTCATACTCACAACAAACACCAAGAGAGAGATTTTAACGTGTGTAGTGAGAGGAAAACAGAGTTATCAGATCAGAATTATTGAATCAAACACAATATCAAAAGTCGCTAATGTCTAAATTAGCTAACAAACATACTTCTTTGAAATTATGAAAGTTTATTTAATATATAACAGAAAGTAAATTTAATAGAACCCGTAAAATTCGCCATATTTTCATTTATTAAAAACACAACACAAGTTTACTAATAGCTTAAGAATAGTCCATTGTTTATTATATTACGTTTTTGTTAGGGTGTTTTTAAGTCACACAGGAGAGAAATTTAAAAATTCTATTCGTTAATCAAATAGATTTTTAAAATTAATAAATAGTTATAAAAGCAATAATTATATTTAACAAATTAAAATATATACACTAAAAACTTTATTTTATTTATTATTATTTATGAGGAATTAATATATTACATCAGCGTATACACAGTTTTGTTAAAACTAAAAAATTAAGTAATTTTCCTTTTATTGACGGATTCCTTTTATCATTTTGTTTTCCTAAATACCGTTAGTACGAGTAGCACGTTTATGACAACAAGGCTCATAAACTGAAAATAATTATTCATAAAAAACAGCAACAAAATAAGTATACCTGCTTTAAATAGTGTACAAAAGCTGTGCCTTTAAGCGGTTTTTATTGCATTTTATTTCTTAAATATGTGTTGTATTTCATACCTATGAACACGGTTGTTGTCTGTTTTTCTGCTTATAATGTTTAAGCAATAGATTGATCAAATTTTGTTTCTTTTATTGTTTATAAATAGATCTGCATACAATGGAGTATTTCATAAAACGGCAGTAAAAAACTTTAATAGGGTAAAAATGTGGCAACGTTGCTTACAAATAAAGAGAATTAAAAAATTCTCGCGTACGAGTATAAAAAATACTTAAAATTCTGATTGCGATATTTTTGATACTCGTTTTTACAGGAATGGGTAAAATAAACACCGCAACTTTTTGCGAGTATGAAAAGTATAGAGTAAGTATGCGGTGTACTCATGGGTTGCGGTGTACTCGTGCAGTTCTCTGGTTAACAGTACCCAACTGAGAAGCCAGTTCGTGTGTGTTAAGCAGACGTAGTTATGTTTTCTTAGTATCCTAACAAAACTGAAATGTGACTGGGTAATGTGAATAGGGTGGTTAAACAAAGTGGAAATTAAGCGTTCGTATAGAATTTTATGTTGAACAAATTAACGACAAATGTGTATGTACATATATGCATTGTTGCTTAGTGGTGTTGTAAAAAAAAACTTCAATATATATTTTTGGAATATTTGGATATTCAATTTAAATTAATCAATTGATACAAAAATTATAAATTAACAACATTTTAATAAAAATATAAATAAAAAAACTTTGAAACGTGTTTAATGACGAATATTTCTTAGAAAGATTTACATTTGGGTTTTATTTAACTAGCTATTAATTAGAAAATATAATTCATTACCTTGTTGATAATATAATAATATAATTATTAAAAATATTTTACTGCATTTATTTCACCAAAAATTAATCGAAATGCATGCTTATTCAGTAAAAAATTGCTGAATACATTCAGTTTATAAAGCGGCTATTAGACGATCAAACTTCGCCTGTGAGCACGGCCTGATGAGAGAGAGTATTTAGCTATTACACGATCATACCAAGTTTGTCAAACATCAGTGCGCAAGCAGATTCTGAATAGTAAAGTTCGTATTTGTGATAGCGCATGGATTAGTTGCAATATTTTTATTTTATTTAACAACTTTAGTTGTTGCGTTTGGTTCGACTTCAAAAAAAGAAGGAGGTTATACAATTCGGCTGAATGTTGCTTTTTCATTCTATAACTTTAATTATTGGATTTGTTTTAATTTTTCCATAATTCCAGCAAACTTTCATATACTTTAATAAATTCTTTTAAAACGCGAATTAAATAATGCTTTTCAGTTATTTCAAAAAGAAATATATTATTCTATTGTTTATTTGTTTTATTTAAGATTTTATTTTGATATTAACAGAAGAAGATTAAACTTAAAGCTAAACTTACAAGTTAAATTATGTTCATTTATATTCAAACTTGCATTATTATAAAAATTTCATCAACTTATTGTATTGCATTTTCGTTATAAGAACGTTAAATAAATGAGTGCAATATCATTTATTTAAAATAAAGCAAGTTTTAAATAGTTAATTTTTTATTTTCTTTGAAACTTAAATTAACGTAGCAATTAATAAGAATTACTTATAATAATTTCTAAATACATATTATCTTTATTCGCTTTATATTTAACTCGTGGGCTCTATTAATGCCATCTTCACCGTTCGCTTTCAAAAACACAAATGAAATTTACACTGTGTTTGACAAACACGCTATGAAACGAGTATGATGGCATGACGGCAAACACAAAATATCAAAAATTTTGGATTTTCATCCAGCGACGCTGACAAACACGAAATTTACCCTATTATACGAGTTTGATAGCTTGTCATCAGGCCGTGCTCACAGCCGAAGTTTGATCGTCTAATAGCCTTAAGAAAAACTAAACGAGCTGCAACTTACAGAATTCCGTAATTCATTCACGTAATTTGAAAAAAAGAAATACTTTTTTGCTGTTGTGTGTATAAATTGTCCTGTGTCCTTTTTTAAGAAGCTGCAGCCTTTAAAAAAAATTAATGTATAAACACAATAACAACAACACAAATTTAATCTACCTGTTGTTAACAAAATCTAAAAATTGAAAGGTTTCTGTTAGTTTTTTGCACATTCATTACTTTTTTTTAATAAATTTTATTATTTTTTTAATAAATGACTGATAATTCTAGTGCCGGCATTAGGTACGTAAATATTTCTTTAATTGATATACGTAAAGAGACTTAGAGCTCACATATGTGTGTTATAAACTTTACTCGTGTAAGTTTTCTTGAAAACACCAATAATTGAAAACACCAATAATGGTCAGGTTCACAAGCATAAATAAAACTCTTTCAACAACTTATCACATGTAATCTTAAACAACTTATTACTAAAAAAACAATATTTACAAGGAGTGAATTTAAAATTCACAAGAAAATTAAATTTTAAATGTCGCTTCTTTACAATACAGTAATACAATCGAACTACACTTATTAAAAAAAGATATAAAGCTAATCACAAGCGCATTCGACTGTAAAATATACAAGACAGTTTTAAACCAAATTCACAACTAGCCACGTTGGCAAATATGGTTGCTCTGTCTATAAAATTCAGGTAAGAGTGGAAGATCCGACATATTAATATCCTCATTAAGAACACCAATTGGTGATAAATATAAACAATCTGACCAGCTTAAACAAATTTCCCGATCGAAAATATCAGAAACTAGAGAATTGTAATGATGTTGAAGTTTCTGGGAACAATTTTGCAACAGATTCAGGGCATAAAAACGTAAGGGAGTGACATTGGACTCCTCATAAATGAATTTATTAGAAAATCTTTTATTAAATGACTGAAAATTACGATTAATACATAATCTAAGAACACCACGTTCAACAATCTCAAGTTCCTTAGCTACCGTAGGAGAAATGGTAAATCACACCGAGAATCCATATAGCAGTACAGGCCTTATGCTTACCTTGTATATCAAAAGCTTTGACTCCCGACTTAGGTGATTGTTAGTCAACAGTTTCGTGAACATATTTTTAATTTTCTGTGCCTTCGTTTTCCATTCGCGCATGTTTATTAAATTTTAAAAGCTTACTAAAAGTAACACTTAGATACTTAATTTCATCTCTAAAGGGAATCTCAATGCCATCTAAAGTCAATTTAAACAATTTACTTTGCAGAAAAACAAAATACGGACACTTTCCTGATGGATTCCTCAAACAAATAGCCTCAGATTTACTGGAGTTAATTTTTATCCCCCTACCTTAATAGAATTCATTAATAACCCCAAGGTGTGCCGAAACTCGTTCCAGAGCAGAATTTGGAGAACTGTCATGAACATATATCAGAGAGTCATCAGCATAAAGAATGCTTTTAGAGCCAGCCAAATAATGAGGAAAATCATAAACTAAAATACTGTAAAGCAAAGGGCCTAAAGTAGAGCCTTGGGGCTCCCCACTAAATACCGGTTTATGCTGCGAAATTACTTGATTAATTTTCACAAAAAAACCTATCTTGAAAAAAACTCCTAAACAATCTAACTATGAAGGGGTCAAACCCAATCCGAATAAGTTTGAGTAAAATTCCATTTTGGTGTGCATAATCAAAAGCCTTCTCTATGTCCAATGAAACTGCCACAGTACAACAAGTTCTGAAAAAAGAGTGACCTCTTTTAAATCCAAATTGATTTCGTGGAATGTAATCAAAGCCTACATCCATATCCATCTTAAAGCTCAATACCCTTTCGAATAACTTTCCTAAATTCGACATGGGCCTCGAATTGTTTACCTCAAAGATGTGCGGCTTTTTCTGAAGTATATAAATCTTCGCAATCTTCCAGCAGTTCGGGAAATAACCATTTTTTATACAGTAATTGAATATTATAGTCAAATATTCCAGCGCAGCCACAGAAAGCTTTTTTAAATGAAAATTAGATATGTTGTCTACGCCCGCGTATTTCTTTGCGTTTAAAGATTTAATTAACGAGTTTAATTCCGAATGATTAGTAAAATGGATTATTCAGAGACCTAAAATTTTCGCTAAAAGTATACCTTTCAATCTATCTCTGAAAGAACTCACCTGACTAATTTCCACTTTTTCCTTTATTATTATCTTAAGTAAATTTAATTGCGACGAGAGAAATAAATATTCAGTGTTACGTCGATTAAAGTTCCTAACACTAACAGTTAAATGTTCGATAAAATAATCTATCTCAACGTTTGCTATATTTGTATTTGCTGGGATGGGAAATGTATCCAACTCAATATATATATATATATATATATATATATATATATATGCCAAAGGCATAGTTTGAGGTCAGTTTTTCGTTCCCACGTATAATTTGAGAACATTTGCATACTTTGAGTCCAGTCCTCAAAATTTTATATGCCTAAGGCATATTTTGGGGACATGTGAATTCGAGGACATTTTTTTACGATTTTTCAAATTTGCTATATATAGGTTCCGCTATGAATATATTACTATAATTAAATTCGTTTTTGCCTATATGCAATCAATAAATACAATATAAATCGATTTTTGTTAATATTCAATCCTTACAATGTTGCCAGACTTTTATAAAAAACTTCTTATTTCGACGGCGTCAAAAAATTATTTTTTACTGACTTCAGTGTTATATTTTGGATGACATTTTAGTTGTATTTGTAAGCAAGTAGGACACATAATAAAAATAAAAATTTGATGTAAATAATTGTAAAAATAAAGTTTCTATAAGAATAATTCTAAAATGCTGTTTATAATTTAAATTTTTTAAGAATTTTTCTAAAGCATATCTGTTAGTGAAGTAACTCCAAACAAAAAAACAAGTATATGGGGTAATAGAGATAAAAAACAAGACAGAATTAAAGTGAAAAAATTGGCGCTCGACCATATTGTCCGAGTTATAGGCTTTTGAACTTTTTATAGAAGAGTGCGATAATGAACTATATTTTGGAAGACATACGTAGGTGTATAATTAAAAACTTTTGCAGAGATCTCTCAGGAAATACTAAAATTTTTCAAAAAAGAGACTATTGATTTTTTTTCGATTTTTTTGTATTAATAGGCTATTAATTACAGTAGTTTTATAAGCATTTATGAATATTGAATTAATAAAGTAAAAATAACACATCCAAAACCTACACCAGCTTCGCTAGTTAACCCTGTCCAACTGGCCATCGTCCGGGCGCAATTATTTTCTCAATGGTATAACCAACACCGGCTTCGCGTACTAAAGATTCCCTGCCTAACCATTCTCCAACTTCGCCCAGGCGCAAGGACTTCCTTCTCCGTGGTATAACAAACCACGGTTTTGCTTACTAACGATTCCCTGTCGAACCGCCCTTTGTCTGGGCTCAAGGGTTTTATTCTCAATGGCGTAACCAACACCGGCTCGCTTAATAATGCTTTCTACGTACTACATAAAATTTTACTCAAAAAATTATATCAGTTCTTAACATAAAAAATTTCCGTCTCCTTAAAGATATCTTCAACAATAAAAT
Organism: Gymnosoma rotundatum; assembly: GCA_916610165.2. Taxonomy (NCBI): domain Eukaryota; kingdom Metazoa; phylum Arthropoda; class Insecta; order Diptera; family Tachinidae; genus Gymnosoma; species Gymnosoma rotundatum. The sequence goes on along the minus strand of OU744338.1, from coordinate 76,498,117 downwards.
GCACAATCGTACTATGAAGTGCTAATTTCTTCATTTTTACTTCTTTGCTTTTAATTTCTCTATCACCCTAGTAGGTAGTTATTTAAAGGCAGGATTTTGTCGGACCGATAAATGGATTTGCATTATAAAAACTTCCTTATTTTTTTTATCCATTAAATATTATTAATAATTGCAATCAAAACTGTTAGTTTTAATAATACAAAGCTATTTATTTCGCTGACAAAATCCTACTTTTAATGACCCTTAGACAATTTATTTTAATTTTTTGTATTGCTTATTTTATGGTTTATAGGTATTTTGTTTTTTACAAAATTTAAATTTTCCACCCTTATACCGGGAAAATTGAGTGCTTTCACATTTGTATATCTTATTTTCGCTAGGAAACGACCCAATTATGAATATTTTCACGAAATTTCTTTCCCACGGAAAAAACTTCTCGAGAAAAGATTCCTCCAATTATGAATTGCGTGGGAATAAAATATTGGCAACACTATAATTTGAAGGGAGTTTTTTTTTTGTTTATTATCCTATAATTTTTATTTTATAATTCATAATACCTACTTTTTTTCCACCGAATTTTTTTTCACTTTCCGCAGTCAATCAGAAGGGGAAAAACTTATAATTGGAGAAAAGGAAAAAGTGAGAAAACTCGCACGGAATTTTTGTTTATAATTGGGCTGATTATGAAAAAAAATATTCTGTATTAGAAACAAGGTTCTAAGGGACCTCCTTACAAAATTTTTATCATCAAGTAATTTTTATGTGATGTGGACACAGACAGACAAAGATTCCAAAAATATATGTTTTTACTACATATCGATTAATATCTACACCAACATCAAAATTTTCAAAAATTATATCATGTACAAAAATGACCCTGTTATAGTTTTATTATATGTATTGATCATACAATTCATTAATCGACAAATAGATTTTTATCACAAGTGACAACTAACCGTCTGAAAGAAAATAACTGTTAAAGATGCCAAGGAACTTAGAAAATTATTAAGTGATCTTTTCAAGTGTCTCTATTTACTAATAAAATAATAGACTTTTTTTTAATAATACATATTTATTCCATTTTTTATATATATATTTGTATATAGAAAAATAATATATTATATATTTTTATGTTCTGCTCTGTATGTATAAGTTTTAATTTAAGGTTGAAGATTTTACATTTTAAAGCTAATTTTAGTAGTAGAAGAAAAACAATGAAAATAATTATAATGCAAATGAAAAATTAAAATAATATAAAGGATAAGTTTTTTTTTTAAACCATAGTATCTTCTTTTTTGTAGAGGTACAATATTTAACAAAAAATTTTAAAAGAATAATGAAACACTTAAAAGTAATAATAATAATAATAATAATGTTAAAATATGTATTTTTTCAAATAATACTAAACTTATATCAAAACGTGGAAAACAAAACAAAGAACAAGATTACAAAGTGCCAAAAGATAAAAAAGTTAAAAAAATAAATAATTATTTCAATTATTTTTAATAATAATAATAGTTTAAATGAAGGGAGTTTTTAAAAATATTTTTCTATTCACTTTAAATAGTGTTTTTTACGTTTATTAATCTTTAGACAAGATTATTGAGTTTTAATACAATATAGTAACATTTAATTCATTTTGTTTTTTTTTATTTTTTTATATAATTTTATTGTTGGTTTAGCACCGGCATAGGACACTTGCTGCTTCGTTTATGTGATTATTTTTTCCACTAGTTTATCTTTTAATTATTTTTTTATTTGGTGAAAAACAATACATACAATAAAAAGGAAACTTTCAACTCTTTTATAAGTTTAGAGAATGTGTTTTAAAAAATATTGTAAAAATCATTCCTTTAATAATTTAAAATGAAGTGAATATATTTTTAATGGAGAGTAATAAAAATTAATTAATTAATTTTTAACTTATATTAAAGGAAAATAAATTTAAACTAAATGTCTTATATTGGGTCATGTTTAGACAAAGATAAGTATTAAAAAAAGAAAAAGAGTTTTGCTTAAGTGATATGTATTGTAGTTCCCTTTAATAGTTTGGTTTTTTAATAAAGGTCGTTGTTTTAAATATAAAAATGTTTCACAATAATAATATTAAAACAATTTCAATATCAAGTGAGTAAACTTTCGTTTCATATAAAATAAATAGTTATATTTATGTCGTTTGTCTTACATGTGCGTATCGTATAATTATTTTTTTTCTATCCATTTTTTAAGTTTCTAATACAAATAATTATATTAATAATATTAATATTTCTTCTTTTGTTTAAGCTTTAATAGCCTTCCAGACAGAAACACTACATCACAATTACATACAAAAATTAAAAGAAATTTTACAAAATTTTCTTCAATTTTATAAAATTTACAATGTAGTTTGTTTTTGGACTAAGCAATAGATTTTTTATACATTTTTTATCTTACAAATCTAGTGTTGAGGCATTGGAAAACATAAAAAGTTTTGTTTTATACATTAAATTATTAAAAAAATTGTTTTCATACATTTTTTTAATATTTTTTTTTTAAATTTGCAACTTAAATTAACCTTTAAAATGTATAAAAATACATGCATTAATTATTTTTTTTCAAAACTTCTTAAAAAAAAATAAAATAATAAAAACAAAGACGATCATTAAAATTAATTACAACTTCAAGTGACACCAAATATTTGCTTTGCATTATCAGTATGTGGTGCGGCAGAGGAAGAAGGTAATGAAGTTAAAGATTGATCCAAAAGCTGTTAAAAATAAAAAAATTATTCATAAATCTTAAAAGAAAATCATACATCATAATAATAATTTAATTTTTTAGTTTAGAATTATAACTATTTCATAAGAATATCATGAAATATTAATATTTGAAGGTATCAAGCACAATTCAAGCAAATAAATATAAAAAATATAAAACTAATTTACTTAAAGGGACCAGGAGCTCACATTGTATGTTACTAATTTTACATAAAGCGAAAAAAAACATTGTACTGACATTGCATTAAATGAATATTAAAGAGCTACATCCATTTCGTGTAAGTTTTCTCGAAAACACCAGTTGGTAATAATCTCATTTATTAATTAAAAGACATTAAACTTTTTATAAATATCTAGTTAATTCGTTTTTTCAGTAAAAGTCTGAAAAAAGCCTGATAAAACATAATAAAAATGAAAAGAAACACGTTAAAAAACAAGAGAAATGTACAGCAAAATAAAAGTAAATGTAAACAAATTTTGACACAAAACATGATAAACACGCACACCAATAAAACTATCACCTAAACTCCTGCATGTACTTGTTATAGATATACTCTGGTATTAGGTCCTAATTTAAATCCTCATGAGTAGCATCGGTATGAAATTTTATTTCATACGTTATTCTTTTTTTTGTTTTGTTTTTGTTCAGTAATTTGTTGCCTTGTTATTTTCCCTGACATATGGAATAAAACTTTTTAATATATTTTTTGCCAAGGCGCATTAATTTACTGGTGGTGTTAATAGCCCAGCTAATTTTTGTTTATGTTCGACGTTTTCAAAATTTTAAAATGGTTTAGAAATTATAAAATTTTCAAAAATTTTTTGAAACTAAATTTTAAAAGCAAAAAGTGAAATATACTATGAAATATGAAATATTGCTGCATATGCAGGAGAAAGAAACCAACTGGTACAACTTTATTTAAATATCGAATGATGGGAAAAGGATAAATTAAATTCGGCTTCCTTCTGTTCAGCCAACTACTTTTGACATCAACATGGTGCTGTGCAACAACAAAATTACATTGAATTTTGAGTTTTTTTATCCGTACGGCCACCTTTTATTTAATTCGCCTTAATTTTACACAAATTACATTAAATTACTATTTTTTTAAAGGAAACTTTCAAAATGTAAATTTTATTGAAAAAGATCATATTTTTCCAGTCTTTCCCTGGCAACACTAATGAGTATTTTTGTTAACAATTTTTTTCAAATAGGTAATACTGTTGCCGCATGCCGCTTGCATTGGCCTTTCATCATTATAATTAATTTGCATTGACACGTACAATTTAATCCATCATGTAGTAGTTCAAACACAAAGTATAGTTCAATTTCGAGCTAGGTGGACGTAACAATTTGAACCAGTTCATTTAGTTCCAAGGGATTAGTTCAATTGAACTAGTTCGTTTATTAACTACTCAGGTCTATACATAAGGAATCCCATCCAGAACCACTCATATGTATTTAAAAGATTCAATGAAAAAATAAAAATTTAATGCAATTTTTATTAATAAGAAATGTGCACACGCACGATTAAAATAAATTAAAATCATAAAGTTTCCGAATAAAAATTGCTTATTATTAAAAATTGTTTTAATTTTTCATTGAATCTTTCAAACACATACAAAAGGTTCCCGATGGATCCCTTATGTAGAAAAATTAAAGAAAAAATATAAATAAAAAATAGTTGCTGAATGTTTGCTGTGTTTTTTAAAAAACTCTTTTGATTTTACGATTTTTTGTTATAAATTTAATTTAAAATAAACTTTGATACAACCAAAGTATATTTATATTAAGTACATGCAAGTCTACAACTTTTCATGTATTATGTCAAAAAACAGTTCAGAGATGGCAAAGTGGGTAACATTTTATAATTTTTCTAACTAAAAAATTAATATTAATTTTACTTAATTATAAAAAAGGAAGAGAATGACCTTTTAACGACTATATTAATGTTAATTTAAACAAGAATTCAATAAAAGGATATTCAATGCAATTTGAGTTGGAAGAGTGTAATTTGAATATTTCATTTACCACCCCTGATAGTACATAATAAAAATGAAATGAAACACGTAAAAAACAAGAAAAGTGTATAGCAAAATAAAAATTTGAATAAATGTAAACAAATTTTGACACAAAACATTATAAACACGCACACCAATAAAACTGTCAGCTGAACTCCTGCATGTACTTGTTATAATAGATATATACAATAAAATTATACACAAATTAAAATAAATATGTTCTCTTTTCAAACGACTTCAAATAATTCTTTCGAAAAAACCGACTTTAAAACAGATTTCATCTGTCTGCCTTTAATGGTTCAAGAGTATGGTCACATAATTAGATTATATTAACTATTTGGACACCCTCATTTATACCTTCAAACTTTATACTTGTTTAACTTTTCAATAGTTTGGCAATATTTATTTTCAAAATTCAAATTATATACATGCTGCTGTAGTAGATTTAGCAATCAGATTCGTTGTAAATTTCAAGCCATATACATCAAATTATATGAACTATTGGCGCACCCTTTAATTTATAATTTTTTATATTAAAACCTGTTACTATAACTTACAAAGCAATCGACATTCTGTCCAATTTGCAAGCGTTTGTCTGTAAAGCCTGGTACTCTGTTCATATTTGTGAAAATTGTTGAGCAACATTGATTATTTCATGTGGAATATTTGACATTTAATGTGTGGTATCATTGTTTTAAAAATGTATGTAAAAGACATACGATCAGCTGTTGTATGAAAAATTCCGAATGAAATAATGCCTACTTGCTTTATTTCACAGCTTGGATAGAATGTTGCCAGAAACATTTCATATGTTTTCCCACAGTAAAAACAGAGTACTACTTCTGCAACATTTTTTCATGACTTTTTCATACCAATTTTTTATGTATGTGATTTGACAGCATTCCGCATGAAAAACTGAACAGAGTACCAGGCTTAACGGTGAAAAAGATAGCCCGATATAAGTATATTAACATCAATTATGGGGGCACCCTTTAATTTTTAGATTTATTTTTGTAATACTTTTTGTTATTGGGAGCTATAGTAGTACGCAGTCATTTTAAATAATTTTATAATCTCCTTCTTTTTTTGAAGTCGGTTAAAAGAGGTTATAAATTCGACTTAATTCTACACCGATTTTGAAAATTTTTGGTAATATGATAGATTATGCTTACAGATTGGCCCGTTTTAAAAACAGTTCATAATCTTAAAAATTAAAGGGTGTCCCATACAACATCATGTTTTTTACGTGTATTCTGAACTGTAAAGGGCACTTATGTAAAATTAAAAATGACTGCTTATTACTGTAGCTCCCAATAGCAAAAAGTTATAAAAAGAACTAAAGGGTCCCCCAGAATTAATGTTAATTTACTTAGATGGGCCTATCTTTTGTCGATTGCTATGGCCGTTGTATTTACAATTTTTAATATTAAAAACTATTATTAATAGAATAAATTTAAATCATTTCAATTAAAACGAATTTAAAATGAAATGCAATTCACTTATCTTTTACTATCTATGTAAATAAAGGTAACTCCAATCAAAAAAGCAAATATTTTTATGATAGAATTAAAAAAATTTTGGTACTGTATATATTTACGTATATATATAATATCACTTGAAAAGCTTTAAAATAATATCCAAAGGTTAGTTTTTCTTATTTTTTATTCTGCTATCGCCCCATATATTTACTTTTTTGATAGGAGTTACTTTATTATTCTACATGACATGAAAAAATTAGAGGTAGGCAACCTCGCTATGCATGTGCACATACAATTTCAAATACGAATAATAAAAAAGCATGAAAACTTACCACTTTTCAAATAGAGGCTTGTCTTATATCTGGAACCTCTGTATTTTACTACGTAGCACTCGTCATAGATTTCTTCCTTAACGTGTCTGCTATCCGTGACATAAAAGTCCCCATTTTCAAACTTCACCAGCGTAAACATTGTAAAATCTAAAGATTAAAATTTTTTAGTGATAGGTATAACCAGTAAGAGTGCCATATTTGTCTATGGCAAATCCTAAATACCCTTCACTATCTATGTAAATCTAGTTTAGTGAAGTAATTCAATCAAAAAAGCAAAAATTGGGGTGACGGGAACAATTATAGTTTAGTGAAGCTTTACCAATCAAAAAGAAAATAATGCAGGGTGATAGAGAATAAAAAATAATAAGAAAATGTTATATAAAAAAAAATCGCCCTTATTTTCCGAGTTATGGGTCTCTGAACTGTTCTTATAAAATGGGTTAAGAATTTTTTCCTTAAAGATATCTCCAAAAGTTTCAAGATCACACCCACATTGATATTGTAAAAAAATTTTTAATTTCAGAGCTCTTAACTCGGAAAATATGTGTGAGCGCCAATTTTTTCACGTGATGTTTCATTTTTGTTTTTTAATTCTCTATCGCCCTATATATTCGTTTTGGCTTAAATCTAGTTTACAGGCACCGCTCCAAAATAAAAAAAGTTGCCTACAAGGTGCAAAACGCTATTTTAAGCAAAAAATGCAAAGTAAAAAATTAAGTTATTCGGAATACTACATGAAACCTTTAGAAAGCGAAGCCGCTGTTTCTTAATACCATAAGAGGAAAAAATCCTTTTACCCGGCCAAAGGCCCGCTACGCAGAAAACCTTAAAAAAGCGAAGCCGGTGTTGGTTATACCATAGAGGATAAAATCCTTTCGTTTTTAAGTAAAGTTATGTTTATATGGAAAAAAATTGTTTTTTGGAGCGTTACCTGATTTTTTTATTTTGTTCCTATTTAATGGAAATTCCCTTTTCAATGGTATCCATATTGTCCTATTCTTCCGTCAAATATTCGATATATGCCCTATTAGATACAAAAACTTCGTAACTCCGAAACTAAAGGTTGCCGTCAATTTTTTCACTTAACATTTTTTCCTTAAAATTGCATTTTGCACCCCGTATGCAACTTTTCTTTTTATTTTGGAGCGGTGCCCGTAAAACTAGATTTGTTATTTTTTCATAACGATTGCCGCTGCCAACCCAAATTTTTCACTTCACATTTTTTTTTTAGCCTTTTTTCTTTTTTGCAAATGCAATGATAATAATATTTAAGTTGTGGAAAAATTGTTCACGTAAAATTCCCGACACCAATTTTCAGTTCAGGTCGAAAAAAGAATTTCACGTGAACAAAAATTTCACTTTTTATCCACGGTAGGGGTGATTATTTTCTGCGTACTTACCTGTTGAAGTTTTGTAAAGGATGTTAAATCCGACACTAAATGTTTTTACCAAGGACTTGTTCAAGTACTGACTTCTTCACTACTTTAATTTGAATATGATAAAAACTAGAAAATAGAATATAGACACAAGTTATATTCAGATATTTGAAGGTAGTCAAATCAATAAATCCTGTTGAATAATATACGGTATCTCTGTACGACTACTAATTATGAATTATATTTAAATAAAGTCATTAATAGACGAAATCATTGCTTTCTTCAGTATTGTTCCTTATGAGAACAGTGACCAACGTTTAATCCATCAAATGACAATCACGGATGAAGGAAATATGCCTCACGGTGCAGCAGCCAATTTCTATCACATTCTTAACATATTCTATCACATTCTTTTTTGATTAGAAGGTAGGCGCGGTGTTTCGCCTGTTGTTTTGAAGAACATGGATCGATCATGCTGATTTCCAATAGCACCTCTTTCGACATTATTCCTGATAGATTTTTTTTAAAACTAAGACGAACGGACGGACGGACATCGCTTAATCGACTTTACTATACACAAAAAGCCAGAATACATGCTTTATGGAGTCGGAAATGGCTAAAGTAAAAATCACACATTGAAGGACAAACTTTTTAGGCATATTCTGAATTTCACACGAAAAAAATTTTATAGCAACGATGCTTTGAAAATTTTGTGTGGAATTCAGTTTTTTTAGTGAAAGGTACAATAAAGTATTTAAAAATTTTTTATTCACTTTATTCGTGCTTGATTCATTCCAATATAAATATTTCATGAGAATATCATTAAATATTTATTACTTTAAAAGTAGATTTCATTTTTTAGTTTAGTTTAAAATAATAAATATTTCATGAGAATATCATGAAATATTTATATTTGAAGCAATCAAGCACGATTAAAGTAAATTAAATTTTAAAGGATTCCTAATAATAAATTTTCATATTGATTCAACAGTTTTACTTACCAACTTTCCAGTTACAGCTTCAAACTCAAATGACGCGCATTAAAACTCGCATATATGTACATACATACATAACAGATCTTTTAAGAAATTAACTCGCCGTAAAATACCGTTAGTCTGTTCATTGTGTTGCCATATAGTCAAAAGTTTTTGTGTACTGCCATAGTTTTAGTAAACTTTTCTTGATTAAAAAGGAGTTAATTATCATATAACCCAATAATTATAAAAAATTGAATTCAATTTAAAACATATGCGGACACAAAACTTTATTAAATAAAACGCGACCGTAGCGGCAGCTAACTGTATTAACTGCTGTATCAACTCAAATGTTAACTCTTTTTGCAAAAAATTCTCGAAATACTTCATCTATTGCTTGTTGAAAAAATATACGATTGAAAGAACATTGAGCTTTTTTACATACAAAGTTTCCATTAACAGTTTCGAACTTAAAATAACACGCATACTTATCTGTGTAAAATCCAAAAATATTACTGCCAAATAAATATTACTTAAAAAAATCTGTACCTTATATTAAAAATCTTCAAATGCATTTTTCAAACAGTTTTTTCTATGCAATATATCCTTTATATATAAAAATAAAAAAATTCATTTAAGTAGTATTTGCTTATAGAATAAATGAATTATGTTAAAGTTACATACGCACATATATAAAAGTTGTAATTTGTTATTATAATTTTTATATAAAATTAATAAAAATTTCTGTTACTTTTTTTATAAATATAAGTTGACTTCATTCTTAATAAATCTGTAGATATAAGTTCGTCGAAACATTAGAGATTTTTATATTTTAAATAATCTTTTTAAGCAATATTCCTACTAAAGATGAATTTTATAGGCGATTGCAAAGCTTCGTTTTATTTAAATTTACCTCACTAAATATTCTCTTGACATTAATGACAAATTTGAAAGTGTTATGAATACCTATAAAAATATAATTGATCAGACATAGTTTCGAAAAATTCGCTATTGAAAATTAACACGAAAGGGCCATAGCCTTAGACGGGAAAATGCCACACCTGCCTTTAACCTTTCCATACCATTTTGAACAAATCTAGTTTAGTGAAGCAAATATTTAAGGCAATGGAGAATTAAAAAATAAACATCAAGTGAAAAAATTTTTGCTCGCCCATATTATCCGAGTTATGGTCCACCATCTTTTTTAAGACATCAATATATGTAGGTATCACTTCAAAGCCCTTAAAGATATCTTTAAGAAAAAACTTGATTCACACATATGGTAAACAAGATTCAGCATAGCCGAGTATTGAATTTATACCAGTTTTTTTCAGTATATCTCTTAAATTTAATTTCGCTTAACTTCGAGCCCAAGTCTACTTTTTTTTTAGAAAAGTCCAAACTGATTTTGTTGCACCGATTATTACGCCTAGCGATTTTATTTTATCATCGAAAGTACTTCTTTTTAAAACATGATTCCAAACTTCAATATAAAACTTAATACAACCAACTAATTTTTTTGCATAACCCATTGGTCAAGACTTTTGCCTTTAATTATTTCAGGTGCATAAATGTTTTTTAATCTACTGTAAAAATCTGGGATTAAAGGCTAGAAATCTTCAAATCCGGTTTTTGCAATTTTAGAGCTTTAATTCTGCAAAATGCACAAAAATCCTCACTTCTGGCAACACTGCACGCAATGAAACTTGCAAGCATATCTATGTATATACATGCAGGGTTGTCAGATTTTGAGATTTTATTTTCAAAATTGGGATGAAAATTTTAGTTTGGTAATTGAGGATATATTTTGCGTTTTGGAATTTTTTTAATAGTTATTGTACTTTTAATATTATTAAATAATTTTTTTTTTGCTACGTACAAATTTCCATTGCTAAAAATTATAATGCATTCGGGCCTCGATTATTCGTAATCCGGTTAACCGGTAGCCCCTATTAACCTTGATGGTCAAACTGTCTTTCGCTTGCAATATTTTTTAATTTTTTGCTTCGAATAACCATGGAAGATGATAACTAATGTCAGAATTTTTTTAACTTCAAATTCGTACATACAATAAACATAATAAATATGAAAACGTGGAATTCTGCTGTTTGCATACGATGAGTTAGAAGCATTTAAATGATTAGTTTAGTTTAATTTCCAAATTTGAGAAGTTTTTAAAAGGAAAAAACTTTTAAACATTGAAGATAAAATTAAAATAATAAGCGAGTGTTAAAAAAATAATGCGTGTTAAAATGCCACATCCACTTTCAGCAATGCTTTAAATGTTTCAGCCCAAAAATCTGTATACAAAAATTGCTTTAGTCAATGAGATAAAAGATTTTTATTCAGAACTTTTCGATTTTGTTAATCAACTTTATTAGTTTAATTGAATTTAATAATAAATAGTCTTATTTGTACTCAGGATTTTTGGAGATACTTAAATTGGTTTTTGGAGAATTGTGGAGATAAACTTTACCTAATTGGGGATACCGCTCGAAATAAAATTGGAAACTCTTCATACATGTATATACATTGAGTTCTTTTAAGGAATTAACTCGCCGTAAGATACCGTTATTCCATTCACTGCGATGCCATATGGTCAAGAGTTTTTGAGTTCTGCCGCAGTTTTAATAAACTTTTTTTGAATCAAACACTACTGCATGAATTTAAAAAAGGCGTTAATAGTTATACATCCCAAAAACCATAGAAAATTATATTCGATTTAAAAACCATTGCAGAGACAACCGTGGCGGCAGTTAACGGGATCAATTATTATTTCATGTTTTTGTAGATTTAAAAGAATCGTTTTTAACGTATTTTGTATGGAAACAAATTGATTTTACAGTATACTTTTTTGTAAAATGGTCCCATTGACCTACATTGTCTTATAGGTAGCAGTGATCTCTCGGTATTTTCTAGGTCCCACCAACTAAAATAATTTGCTCACCAAAACCAAAAAAATCGATTTTGTCGGCCATCTAAAAGATTTATCAGGAAGCTACATTATATTCTCGGTGGAAAAGTACTTACGAGAAAATGTACACACTTCAATTTAGGCTGTAAAGTTTAGTAGATTTTTTAATACCGTTTATAAAACAAATTACTTGCAAAATGTTTGTTAACATCAACAACTATGGAAGCAAAAGTCTTACAAAATTGCAAATAAAAATGAAATTAAAAAGAATACTTTAAGCATTATATTTTTTAATTAATAATTTAATTTAAATTGTCTGTGACTCTTCATGCTACCATGAATTCTTTTTGTAATAAAGATATGCACATTACATTTTATTATAAAAAAATAAATACGCATAAAATATTTGTTGAATAGACCATTGAAAAATTCTTGTCATATTCAAAACAAAAGTTTTTTTCTTACATATCGCATTTCATTAACAAGTTAATAATAACTCGAAATTATAAAATTTTAACTTTTTGAGAAAATTCTATATATTTTGTTTATATCTACGCGTAAAAATTTCGCTCAAAAACAGTGCAAATGGGTATCGTTTAATAAAGTTGTACTGTAGAAGGTCGAAAGTGAATATTGTATATAAGCGGAATGATAAACTTATATATTTTCTTTCCACATATGTATAGAGAAGTGTATAAAAAGTGGAAGAAATTTAATTACTTTTCAGTTCATAATTTTGTATTGCATATATATAAGATCTACTTATTTTTTATTGCGTGAAATATTGTAGAATATTTCACGTAAAAATATTGCAAGAATATAGTGATTTTATATATATTTTATTACATTTTTCAACTTTGGAAAAACAAGTTTCACCAAGTTAATCATCAGAACGGAATAGCTGCACATTGTCAAAAGTTATAAAACCATTATATAATTTTTGCAAAATGTTTCTCTTATTAAGTTTTCAACAATTAGTGAAATAGTATAGAAATTATACTAAATTATTATATCACTATTTGCAAAGTGGTAACCCACCGTTAAAACTCGCCTTGTTGCAACACTGTATACTGGCAAACACGTTTCAATTCGCCGTCGATTTCGCCTTGTATCTTATCGTCGTGATTAGAGTTGCATAAAATAGGAACATTGTACTAAGAAAAAAAAGTACTTAAAAAAATAGAAATTACTGATTTTTCATGCATTCCTATCAAGAGAGCAAGGCACAATAATTTTACCGGTAATAGCAGTTCTAAAACAACTACGACAATAAGTAAACAACATGCATTTTGTTTGTGTAAAATATATTTTCAGATGTCAAATTCAAATAAGGCTCAGTGGTTTGAAAAAGCTTTTTTTTTTACAAAATTGGGTATCTTATAAACCACTTAATATATCTCAACAAAATTCTACAGAGGCAAAGCAGAGCTGTTTCGCAGTAAATCTATGTACGGTCAGACCACTAGGGTGAAGGAGGGCTTCTGGGTAGGGCACCGAAATTTTTAACTCAAATGTTAAGATTTTTTAAATTGAATCAAACCTTGAAAATGTCTATAAAAATATGTTTAAGTGTAGCTAATCCTAACTTAGTGTTTTTAGCATAGTACGTTTGTTAATTATCGGATTATTACTTTAGGGCATTTACTATATTATTAATAAAATTTAAAATAAAGAATTTTAAAATTTTGATTGAGAAAATGTAAAAAATATCGTTTTTTAAGGACTTTCCGCAAAAAGGTGGTATTTTTTTTTTTTGCTTATGTAATTTAAACTTACTTCAGTAGTTTAAATAATTATTATTAATTTTTAAAAGTAAAAAGAATATGTGGTCAATGAAAGTGAGAAATTAGTTTTAATTATATGGTTAAATTACTTTAAAAAAAAAACTATACCACGACCGATTTTTATTTTTATCATCTTTTGATCGTATATAGCGGTATATGTGCATGCGGATTACTTTCCGGGATATAAGGGAAAAACTTAACTTATATTTTTGAGCAATTTTTTTTACAATTGAAAAGTTTGCTAGCTTACAACTTTTTTCGTACAGTCGTTCGACAAACAAGATATACCACGATCGATTCGTATTTTTAAATCTATCGGTTAACGTTAGTCGCTACGATGCACTACCTTTAGCTTTGTTCTTATAACTAAAAAACTTTTGGGTTTAGCTCCTTCATTTTTAAACTGGAGAATATGACAACCTGAAAATCTGATTCTGCAAGCTTAGAGTTTTTTTTGGAACAAATCTAGTTTACGGGCACCGCTTCAAAATACAAAAAAAGTTGCCTATAGAGTGCAAAACGCAATTTTAAGCAAAAAATGTTAAGTAAAAAAATTGGCGGCAACCCTTAGTTTTGGAGTTACGGACCTTCGAAGTTTCTGTATCTAATAAGGCATATATCGAATATTCGATGGTAGAATGGGACAATATGGGTATCATTGGAAAGAGAATTTTGACCTATTCAATTAAATAGGAAAAAAGTATAAATAAATTAAAAAAATCAGGTAAGGCTCCAAAAAACGTTTTTTTCCATATAAACATAACTTTACTCAAAAACGAAAGAATTTTCTTCTCTATGGTATAACTAACAGCGGGTTTGCTTTCTATAGGTTTCCTGCACAGCCGGCCTTCGGCCAGACGAATCGGGTTTCCCCTCTATGATATAACCAACAGCGGCTTTGCTTTCTAAAGTTTTCCTGAGTAGCCAATATATTAAAATCATGGCGAATCACCATAGCATTCGAAAAATAATTCTAATTATCTTTCCAATGCTACCCGTTATATACCTCATTATACATAAAAACATTCGAGGTTCGTAACTAGAAAGCAAAGGATTTCCCCAGATATTACCTGTTTACATTTTTTACTTAAAATTACATTTTACAACTTTATAAAACTTTTTTATTGAATAATACTCAGAATAACTTAATTTATTTTGTAAGAAAAATGTTTTTCCTTACCAGATTATTTATTTATTTATTTTTTCCTGCTTCAATAAATAGGCTCTTAAATTCCCTTTCCAATGATACCCACCATTCCGCCATCAACTACTCAATATATTATCCATATTATATATAAAAATTTTAGAGGGCCGTAACTCCGAAACTAAGGGTTGCCGCCAAATTTTTTACTTCACATTTTTTACTTAAAATTGCATTTTGCACCCCGTAGGCAACTTTTTTCTTATTTTGGAGCGGTGCCCGTAAACTAGATTTAAGCCTTTTTTTGCAAATTTTTGTTTTAAAATTAATGGAAAACTGACGAATTGTGCCATTTATAAAAAGTCTTTTTTTGTCAAATTTTGTTCAGATTTTTGTTATAAGAATTTTTTTTACAACCCTGTAAAATATCGTTTACCCAAGACGAATTGACAACAGGTGACTGCATTAGAATTCGCCTTGATATTACGTGTATTTTGTTTTTGTAAACATCTTATTAAGTTATTAAAAATTTCTGGCAAAATGTGTGTATGTATTCTTTAAAAAATAAATGTAAGCAGCAGATAAGTAAGTAAGAAAAAAATTTATTTAAGTTTGCAAATGTATATAATATGTTTTTTCTTTTCAACTTTTTTAGGCTCTGTTATTTTAGAACTTTTAGGATTAATGTTTTCATAATGGAGAACAAATTTGTTACTAAAACTGGTTCCAAAGTTGGTAACTACACACTGGACCAATTGTATGCGGTGAGCCTGGCACTAAAGGTCTACATGCATTCTATCAATTGATACACCAGGGCACACGATTGATTCCTCGCGATTTTATGTCCCCAGCTGAAACACACAATCCCATTGCATGTGGTACACATCTAGGGTTGCCAGACGGGCCTGATTTGGCCTGATTGTCAAGTTTTTTAATGCGCGTCAAGTGTCAAGTGAAAAAGTGATTTGTCAACGTTTTTTGTAAGTTAATTTTTTTTCTCAAATTTATTCTAGCTACATATGTAATAATACTTAAAAAAGTAAGTTTATATTTCTAAAAAACACATCGATAGAGCATATTTTTACTATCTATATTTCTTAAGATAGTACCTATATTTTTTTTAAATAACGCCTAAGTTTTCTCTAAAATATATAACGAGTGAATTTTTATTCTTATATTGTTTTTTGTTTCTTTCACATTGTTTCTGTTATTTTTACTTTTAACGATATTTTTGTTTTTATTCTAATAATTTTTATGAAAAAAATAATAAAAAAAATTAAATAAAAACCAATAGTATGAGTGTTTTTATTTGTCAAGTTTTTTTTTTTTAAATCAAGTTTTTTTTTGGGCAATGTCAAGCTTTTTGGCAAATTGGATCTGGCAAGCCTATACACATCATACGATTCTTTTAGCCAATTTTTTGTTCAAACTGAAGCTTTAATTGCTGGCAAAACTGCTGAACAGGCAAGAGCTGAGTTAGTTAAGTCTGGCTTATCAGGTGAAAAACTGGAACAGATCTTGCACAAAGTATTAACTGGTAATCGTCCCACTAATCCGATTGTCGTGAAAAATTACAGCTTTCACTTTGGGTGTTTTAATAGGTGAGTTTTTCTTTCTAGCTTGAGTGTATATATAAATTGTGTTTATCGTTTACAGCCATACGCGAACATAAAATATTTACCCAGGGTATAATCCCAAAATATGTTATCAACTCTTTCGATCAATGGGGTGTTGAATTAAGCAAACAATTGGCCAAAGCTATTGAACCAGATTTAGCAACAAAGATAAAATTATTAGTCATGATGCCACTACTAATGGTCTCATCAATTTCATCAAGCCATGCTGGAATTAAATAAAAAGAATTGGACACCCAAGTTACTAGTTAGATTCTAATTAGTATTTTACAACACAACACAAGTGTACGTACACATTTCCTCTACGCAGGTAGTTTAATTGCCCTACAAAAACCTTTAAAAATTCTCACTTGAATGGTCTGCTGCATTTCTGTTGGTCTAATGGAAAACTAAAGTGTTAAAGTGTTCCGGAACAAATTAAAATATTTGTATTTCAGTAACCTCATTGTTATTTGTTTATTGTTGTATTTTAACTTCATTATTTTCGTGTTATCAATATTGTTTAGAAACAAAAAAAAAAAGTAAATAAGAAGCATAATTTTTAGATGTTACAAAAAAGTAAAGATTTTATTTTTCTTAATATAAAACTTTTTTTATAGTTTTTGTTTTTTATTTTTTGGATGGGGTCTACTTGTTTTATTTTAAAACTAAAACTTAGCATCTTTAGGGAAGTGATAATTCATCAAAGAAAACAAAACTTTTTTACATTTCTATAAATTTATCATCATCGTCACTTTATAAATTCATCCCATTCATCCACCGAGGATGATTTGTTATTGCCAACTCCTAAATCGAAATTTGAGGAATCTATTCAAATGAGTGTATTGTCCAACATCTATCGGCACTAGGGAAACAATTTTGCTAAAAAAGAAGAAAATAATTAAAATTTTAAACAAGCAAAAAGTTTAAAAACTGAACATTATTAATACTTTCCTTTTTTCCTGTTCCATATAGAGTGTGTTGTCCAACATCTATCGGCACTAGGGAAACAATTTTGCTAAAAAAGAATTCTTACTGATGTAGTATATGAGCAGTAGTGAAATGGCCATATGGATGTGGTTTTCCCGCAGTAATACATTTCAGCTTGTAGTTTCAAATAAAAAAATTTTTGAGGATATACATATATGTAAAAAAATCTAAATTAGTTTGATTTTTAACCGACAATTCGGCTGAATGTTACTTTTTTTATATTTGTGCCTTTAGAACTCAGTCACTTGCTATCCGATTTTGAAAATTTTTCATAATATGATAGACTATGTTTACAGATTGGTCAGGTTTTAAAAACAGTGCATAATCTTAAAAATTAAAGGGTGTCCCCATACAGCATACATATTTTTACGTGTATTATGAATTGTAAAGGGCGATTTTGTAAAATTTAAAATGACTGCGTATTACCATGGCTCCCAAAAACAAAAAATTAAATAAAAATAAATCAAAAAATTAAAGGGTGCCCCCATAATTGATGTAAATTTACTTATATGGGCCTATCTTTTGAACCGTTATAGACAAACGCTTGCAAATTAGACAGCATGTCGATTGCTGTAGCCGTTATAGAATCAAGTATTAGTATTACAAATTTTAAATTAAAGGGTGCGCCAATAGTTTATTAAATTTAATGTATATGGCCATACTTTTGAACAGTTGTAGACAGACGCTTGAAATTTACAACGAACCTGTATTGCTAAGTTAAATGGTGTTCCCAGAGTTAATGTAATTTTGTGTTTTGAACCGGTATGGACAGAACGCTGAAACTTAAAAGGGATCTGTATAGAAATTAATTGAAGAAGAGTTACTTATATAAGCCCATCTTTTCAACCGTTATAGAAAGAATGTCGATTGCTATCGCCGTTATAGTAACAAGTATTAAAAATTATAAATTAAAGGGTGCGCCAATAGTTCATTTAATGTGATGTACATATATTGCCATACTTTTTAACACTAATAGACAGACGCTTGAAATTTACAGCAAACCTGTATTGGTAAGTCCGCTACAACAACAACTATAAAATATGGATTTGGAGGTTAAAGGGTGTTCCAATAGGTGATGTTATATCAAGTGTCTGGCTGTACTTTAGAGCCATTATAGACAGAACGCTGAAACTTAAAAGGGACCTGTATTTCAAAGTCCGCTATATCAACAAGTTAATAATTTGTATTTGGACATTAAAGGGTATCCTATAATTACTGATAATATTTAATATTATAAATTAAAGGGTGCACCAATAGTTCATTTAATTTGATATATGGCCATACTTTTAAACACTTGTAGACAGACGATTGAAATTTGCAAGGAACCTAACTCCTCGATAACAACAAGTATAAAATTTGGATTTGGAAATAAACGGGTGTCCCAATAGTTGATATAACATGGTGTATGTGGCCGGACTTTTGAACTGTTATATACAGACAGCTGAAATTTACAGGGGACATGACATGGTATAAGAAGTATAAAAATGTTATATTATAAATTAAATAGTTGATATAATCTGATGTATATGGGCAAACTATTGAACCGTTATAGGCAGACGGTTGAAATTAACACAAAACCTGATTGCTAAATCTACTACAATAGCGAGTATATAATTTGAATTTGGAAATTAAGGTGACCCTATAGTTGCTGTAATTCGATGTATATTGCCAAACTATTGAACAATTGAACTAGTATAAAGTTTGGAGATATAAGGGTGTCCCAATAGTTAATGTAATCTACATAATTTATGTGGCCATACACTTGAACTGTTATAGGCAGACAGATGAAATCTGTTTTGAAGTCAGTTTTTTTCCCAAGAATTATTTGTACACCTATTTCCAAAAAATTTTTAATGTTTCTTGTTTTTCCAAAATTTTCAATACCTTATGCATTTGCAGACAATTGGCATTAGCCGCAATTACATTTTGAGGAGATTGCAGCGATTGAGATAAGGACAAGGTCAAGGAAGTCTTCAACCTTCCGCACAAATAGAGCAGCCAATATGTTAAAAAAATTTAAAAATGTTTATCCACAGTTTTTGTTAAACATTTTAAGGAACAAATCTAGTTTATGGACGCAGCTTAAAAATTAAAAAAAAGTGGCCTACGGGGTGTAAAATTTAATTTTAAGCAAAAAAAGTAAAGTGACAAATTTGGGGCTGACCCTTGGTTTCCGAGTTACGGGCCTCCAAAGCTTGTATGTACAATATGGAATATATGGAGTATTTTCCGGTGGAATAAGACAATATGGGTATCATTGAAAAGGTAATTTCAATATGTATTTACTTTAAAAGGAAAAATAGTAAAAAATAAAAAAAAGATTTTCTCCTCTATGGTTTATCCAACACCGGCTTCGCTTACTAAAGATACCCTACGTAGCCGGCCTTCGGCCGGGCGCAAAGATTTTCACCTCTATGATATAACCAACACCAGCTTCGTTTACTAAAGATTGTTTGCGTTGCCGGTCTTCGGCCCGGCGCATGGATTTTCTCCTCTATGTTATGACCAACACCGGCTTATCTTACTAAAGATTTTTTGCGCAGCCGGCCTCCGGCCTGGCGCAAGAATTTTTTCCTCTACGTTATGACCAACACGGGCTTCGCTTGCTAATTTTTTTCCTTTTTCGTATAGTATTGTCACTAAATTTAATTTATTTAATATATATAGGTACTCTATGTTTACATGAAAAAGCTGTTTTTTTGATCTTTACCTGATTTTATCGTAATTTTTTTATTGTTTTCCTTTTAAATTAAATAGATATTTATATTACCTTTTCAATGATATCCATATTGTCCTATTCCACCACAAAATATTCGATATATTCCATATTGTCTATACAAACTTTGGAGGCCCATAACTCGTAAAGCAAGCGTGAGCCCCAAATTTGTCACTTTACATTTTTTGCTTAAAATTAAATTAGATTTAAGCCCATTTTAATAATTTTCAATTTTATATCATTACTTTCTTTTTTTTTAAACTTCTTGTTTACTTTTATTTTGACATAAAAGCTGTTTTAGTGTAGTTTTTCAATAACAACATATTCAATGTTGCCACTTAACACATAAGGTACTGTAAAACTTTCTGACAAAACTGAAAACCTCTAAATTTTTTGTTTTACACTTTTTATATAGTAATTGAATCGAAATACAAATTTACGAATAAGAATGCTTTATTATCGGTGTTATTAGTTTTCTAAAAAATCTAAGCCTAAAAAATTTAAGAACATATATCTAGTTTAGCAGAAACCTGCCGAGTACTATAAATAAGAAGAAAAAATATAGTGCAAAAACCCGTAATATCCGAGTTATGAGCCTTTGAGCCTTAGGTTTAAATAAACATACGTGCTATTTTCCAAAGTAACCTATTAATACTGGTAGCACTTAAAATAACTTCAAAGTATTTTTTTTTTTATATTTCTTAATTTTCCATCACTCTAGGATTTCCTTTCTGATCGGACGCATTCCACTTATTATAATATATAAGCCAACATTTTCAACCAAGCATTATTAAAAATATAAGTACCTTTTTTTGTATGTAGAATTTATATGAAAAACGTGCCAACTTTTTCTCCTGCAACAATGGAGCGAATCCTTGCGCAGATTCAAACAATACTATACAAAAAACTAACCAAAAGTTGATTAGACAAACTTAATGTAATGTGGTCCTGCAAATGACATTAAAAGTTATAAAATATGTTCAGAAGAAAATATGTATACTTATTTCTAATTCCATATTAATTATGAACTATATTTTTATTTTGTATTTTCTGTGGAAAAGAGCAAGGGATCTACTGGGTATTAATAACACCAATTTTCATGTTGAAATAGTGAATGTTAATTGATTTAATTTTGTAATATGCAAACATTTTTATAAACAATAAAGAAGCATTTAAAAATCACTTAAGATAACTTAGTATAAATTAAAGTCTTACTAAAAATAAGTTAGGTTTTTTAACTAACAACCTAAAATGTTTTGATATATTTATTTTATTTGTTAGTAGCAGAATACATAATTATGTATTACCTCTTTTTAGAGTTTAGTATGTTATACTATATTAATTTATAGTTAAAAAATAATTATAAATTCCAATTTATAATATCTATTTGTTTTTTCGATGTAATTTTATAAGTTTCAATCTCTTTTTTATAAAAATATTAAATTTATACAAATTGCTATTCCTAACGAGTCTCCATAAAGGCGTAACGAAATATCGTAAACAAAAAAATACATAATTAATATTTTATAAAAAAGATATAACATAAAAACCCTGTTTATAATAGTTATTTTTATAAATATATATAGTTATTAATTACTAATATTTTGCGTTTATACTCATTATTGCATATAAAATATACATGTATTAGCATCACTTTCATACAAGTCCGATGGAAGCGAATGAAACTTTGACGGCGTCAAGAATTTCCTAAAAATAACTAACCAATATGGCAACATTTTTTTTCTTTTACCTATTAGATACATTGAGGACATGTCCTCGTTATATACATTAAATAAACAATTGTTCTCGTAATATGCGTTAGTTAGTAAAAGGGATGCTGTTCTGACTTATATAAAAATTATACGAAAATATCGGGATATATAGGTCTGTTTTTACAAAATTTACCTAGATTCATCAAAAAAATTGCAATATTTTGGTGTCCCCAAAGTATGCCTTTGGCATATATATATATATATATATATATATATATATATATATATAATATAGGGACGTTAAAGTCAGGTAGTGATCTAGGAAAGAAGACCCGTTTGGATACGAAGGATTTAAGTCACAGACTCTTCTAAAAAAGATTTTTCCCATTTAAATTAACCATACTATCACCCCACACACTGTTTCTGCCGTTGAGGTCGCTACCTATAATTACACTGTCATATGGGGAGGAAAAACTATTAATTCTGTTTAGGCCAAAAATAATATCATCAGTGGAAAAATTACAAGGAGTATACACACTACCTAATAGAATTATTCTGGGTTGACCAGAAGATATCAATCTCAATTCTACAAAGCAACCTTAAAATTTTAAATCAGGCATATTTACCACACAAAAATCTATATTTTTCCTAATAAGAATGGCTGTGCCTAGAACAGAGCCGTCCTGAATACAGTTATAATTATATAGTTGGTGTCTATTCTCCGAAGAAACTCTAGTCTTCTGAGTAAAGGCCACATCTACTCCACTATTTAACAGCAATTTATTTAACTCTATTCTCCTACTTGTCTCTATTAAAGATCTTACGTTAAAAGTTATTACAGAAAGGATATTACGGGCCATATTGCATAAGTACCTCCTGCAGAAGGAAGCCGTATTCCCGTTTAGCCTCATCCTTCGGCATCGACTTATAAACATGTAAAAATTTTCGAGATCCTTGTTTCCAAGGAATCCTTGCCGAAAAATTCCGCTATTTCAAGAAAATTTTCAATTATAGCTGGTTTACGGCCTTCATTCTGTTGACTATAAAAATTACTGGCAAATGATCTGCCTGGTACAACCATCAATATCTGTTTATATCCGTTTGTGCGAAACATAGGAGAACAGATATGTTTCTCTCATTTTCTCTTTACTCATTCGCATCCATCCATATATCAGAAACCAGAGTTCAGAAAAGTACACTCACTGTACAAAATTCTCGTACTTAAATTAAAAACAAACAACTAAAACCAACATTTTTTTTCATAACGATTATGTGTGTTACTAAATTTTTAAATTTTCCGTACACAACCACGAATGTGTTCTACTAAAATATTTTTTTGCGTACGCGTACGCGAATGTTCCACTAAAGCTATTGTTTGCGTACGCGTACTCTATTTTTAGTACGGAAAAAAATCATTGCAAAATTCAAATAACTTCGTGGTTGCAAAAAGAGTACAATGAAAAATAAAAATAACTTCGTGGTTGAAAAAAAAAGAACACGGTAAAATTAAAGGAACTTCGTGGTTGGAAAAAAGAAGGAAAAATTACTGCGTGTACGGACGGAAAAACAGTACATGTTACGATAGACCAAATATAATAACATTTTTTATTGAAGGTTTTTTTTAGTTAAAATTTAAGTTTACCATTGCAGATTGTTTTTGATTATTGGTAAGTAGTGAAGTTCCTTGTAAATTCAAGCGAGGGTCGCAGGAATGGCTCATTAATAAAAATATGCAATAATTAGTGATTTAAAAAGCAAGGATTAGAGGGTAAGCAAATTTGCTTATCTTTAACATTTTTCAATTATACCTAAGGAAGGAATTTTTGATGTTTACTATTAGCATAAAATAACTACTTTCATTTGGGTTTTTTAATTGTCCAAATGTTTTCCTGCTTTAAATTTGCATCTGTTATTTGTTGTTGTGGTTTTTTAAAGCAGTAGATGTGCTTTGCTTATAATTTAGGTATGGGATGTTTAGTTGCGAATTTTTAATTGTTTTATTACTATCTTCATTGTAGCCTGCGTTATTTTTTTGTTGTTCTTGTACTTTTCTGAGCTCTGTAGCTGACCGTGTCTCTTGGATCTTATTTCCCAGCTTTGCTAATTAACCAAGATTATTTTTAACAATATCAATACAATCATACATATTTTTTCCATATACAACATACATATATATTTTTTTTTGTTTGTTTGAGAAATATTTTTTAGTTATTACGAGTATAGTTTTTTATTTATTTAATAATATGAATTTGAATTTAATGTATTTTATTTATTTATTATTTTTTATTGGTTTAGTTTGGTTTTTGTCCAAAGGTATCACAGTGCGAAGATAAATATAAAGATTCAACATAAGATATTAGTTTATACAACAATAATGTGTTAAAAAAAGTGTATATTATTTAACAAGTGTAAGTATGTATTTCATTTAAACCTAAATGCATCAAACGATTTGTGTTAAAATTAAATACAAAATTTTGAAAAATTTCATAGATTTCATTCACCATTGAATGATTCCTGTTTAATTTTTAAATAACAATTAATTGTATTTCTTAATATTACATTTGTCTTACAGAAGTTTGGAGGAACGTATTATGGATGATGATAACAATACATTGGCTTCCGCTAAAATAAGAAGAATCAGTCCAAGTAAATCTCCGCTGGAGCAAGCAACTGCAGTGATTGCCAAAAAAATAGAATCTCGTATGAGATGCTCTAGTTTATTTGTCTCATCTAATGACGGAATTGGTTACAGGGATAGTATTGCAACATATTCATTGGCTAATGTAAATGAGAATGTGCCCTTAGACCAAAATAGTGGAAAAACGATCATGCAACAGCATGTCGATGGAAAAACCGATGAAAAGTTTAATATTAAAAGCAGAAACGGCAGAATTCTCATGTCAAATAGCGAAGAGAGCTTTAATAATGCTGCAGTTCAACCCAATAATAATGATACCGTTGTGTACAATATACACTCGGTTCGAGACTATGGTGTGGCAAATGATTATAAGAGCGTTAATGGGAAGGGTGAAAACTTAAATGAAGTAAAGGTAAATTTTTCGGGTTTATTTTCAACCGTCCTGATTTATAAGCATTTACTCCGGGTAATTTCACCGTTTCTACTTTAGAATGTAGAGGACATGACGAATATTCCTGGTGATGGTCAAGAAGTAGTTGATTCTCCAGGCAAGAGTTCTACCGCAACTCTGAGTGCTAGTTTTTGGAAGCCCCGTAGCAAACCTAGAATTCCTTTGCATGTACAATCAGTGCGTTTAAATGAAAGAAAAATTCCCTATGAACCGAAGCGAAGAACAGAAAGTTGTAATATATTCGGAAGCACAAGTCTTGGCAAGTATCGTAAATTTTAATTATTAATGCTTCGATATCTATTCTAGAGTGGTGAAAACTTCTTATTTTTATAATTTTTCTGTTAGGCAAAGTGTGAGGTTAAAATGAAACTAAAAACATTCTATTCCATAAGACAACAATAACTATAGTAACTTTAGGGTTGCAATGTAAAAAAAAAGAAGAACAAGAATAAAGGACCTCAAACATTGTTGTTCGCAGATATTTAAAGCGATAAGCAGTTAAATTGAGTCCCAGTCCCTGCGAACACGTATTTGCGTCTAACTGTGCTAACTATTATTTAAATAAGCCTTATTTAAATTTTAGTTGTCTACCTACAACGGTTCAATAGATGAGTACACAATAACTTTAGTTTTTATAGCGGACATACAAATACACTTTCTATGTAATTTTCAAGTGTTTGAGTACAATGTATGGTTACCACCGTTTTATATTTAATTTATTTTTTATTACTATCTGTTACTGGACGCTATGGTAATACCAACTTTGTTGAAATTGCATATGGATGTACTTTATGATTCTTTAGACATGTAAAAATCAAGTGAGCTACAATTTTAACCGACTTCAAGAAAGGGAAGGAGGTTATCAATTCGACTGAAAGTTGCTTTTCTTATATTTGTACCTCCGTAACTCAGTCATTTCTGCATTGATATTGAAAATTTCGTTCTTATTTAAAGGGGATACTCACATATTTGTCCCCTTTTAGTTCCTAGTCTCAAAAATTAAAGGGTTTCCCCATACACTCTACATGTTTTTACTTTGAAATTAGAGCAACTGCGTATCACTTTAGCTTCCAATGGCAAAAATAATACAAAAACAAATATACAAATTAAAGGTGTTCCCCATAGGTGATGTTGGAAAATATGCGCCTATCTTTTGAACCATTATAGAGAACCGCTTGCAAATTAAACAGAATCTCGATTTCTATGTCCGTTATAGTAACAAGTTTTAATGTTTGAAATAACAAATTAAAGGGTGCCTTAATAGTTCATTTTATTTGATGTATATGGCAATACTTTTGAACAGTTTTAGACAGACGCTTAAGATTTACAAGTATAAAATTTGGATTTGGAAACTAAAGGCTGTCCCCATAGTTGATACAATTTGATGTATATGGCCAAACTGTTGAACCGTTATAGACAGACAATTGAAACTTAAGCTTATAATTTGATTTAAAAAAATTAAGGGTGTTCCCATAATTGATGCAAATTGACCTATATGGGCCTATGTTTCGAACCGTTATAAACAAACGCTTGCAAATGGAACAGACTGGCGATCGCTATGAAGTAATTATAATCAAAACTATAAATTAAAGAGTGTCTCAATATCTATTTAATTTGATGAATATCACCATACTTTAGAACAGTTGTATACAAACGCATAAAATTTATAAAAACAAAACTGTATTGCTAAATCCGCTATAACAACGAGTATAAAATTTGGATTTGGAAATAAATGGGTGTTCCAATAGTTGACAAACTTTTGAACCGTTGTAGACATAGAGGTTAAACTTACAAGTCCGCTAAAACAACAAGTTTGTAATTTGAATTTGGAAATTATAGGGTATTCCCAAAATTAATGTAATTTGCCCTGTATGGCCGTATCTTTTGAACCGTTATATATGAACACTTGAAAGTTAGACATTATATCCACAACTTTGTTTTGTATAAGAAGAAAGGTGGATTCAACCATTTTGTCCGGACAAATTTTTTGATCAAAAAAAATTTTTTTATATGTAGTTTGACATTTCTCTCAGAAATTGAGAGAAGTGATTTTGTTCAGATAACTTGATTTGGTTTAACTTTAATTTTTGTCCGAAGAAAATTGAACTGAAAAAATTGACTTGTGTACTTATGCATTCATATGGCAGCTTTGTATGTTCGAGCTAATTTTTCGAAACTTTTCGAAATTACAAAGAACCTGATTGCTAAGTCTACTGTAACAGCAAGTATAAAATTTGAACTTGAGTCGCTGTAATTGGATGTATGTTGCCAAACTCTTGAACAGTTGTTACGGTTGAAATTAACAATGAGCTGTAGTGCTTAGTCTGCTATAACAAACATAATGTTTGGAGATGGAATATAAAGGAGTTCCAATAGTTAATTTAATGTATACTTTTGAATGTTATAGACAGACAGATAAAATCTATTTGAAATCGGTAGTTTTCGCAAGGATTAATTACTTTCAAAAATATCAACTTTTTTTAAATAGGACCATTTTCCAATAAGAAAAAGTTTAAAATTGTTTAAAAAATTACCGAGTTCTTCAGGAACAAATAATAATAACCCTGCTATCTTCCTCATCACCTTATCCCTCAACATGCCATTAATCAATACCATATACCTATAGCTACTCAGTTTCTTTGACTTTTCTTCGCCCACTTTACTCAGTTCGAATAAACATTCCTGTACTGTACCTCTTCAGCCTCCTTAAAACATGGTAATTTCTGTTTTACCACTCTGTTGTGAGCAAATTTCGGGGTTTGTATTGATAAATCATATCCGTTGGAGTTATGTCACCTGGCCTAAGCCGAGGTGTCTCGATACTTTAGTAAGAATCTATCAATTCGTATCTTTTCTTTACTATCTTCTCCCGGGAGCACTAAGAATCTAGCTGAGCTAACCTTGGCGTAGACGAAGTGTTCCTAGGATATACAGGGATCCAGGACCTCCATTCAAATTCTTTAGAATTAAATGGAAGTCCGTTATCACTCACAACGTATGTTGGTAATCCAAAAATAAAAAATTCGATCATTGTTTTCCTATTACCGTCATTGTAGTAAAAGAAATAGCCTCCATCCATTTTGAAAATGTGTCATAAATTATCAAAATCTGCCGGCCATTTACTGAACGAAAATCAATATGAATTCTCTCAAAAGAATGCGTTACTTCCGACAATTGCGATAAATAAGCTGGCTTTGCCGACACTGATAACATTTAGTATTATAATACTCAATTTCCTGATCTATCTCTGACCACCATACCACCGTTCTTGCCAAAGCTTTACTTTTGACTACTCTTACATGTTGTTCATGATTCTTTCTCCATAAAATAAACCGAAGCTAAAGAATACCTTTTAGGTATTATTTTTGAACTTTAGGAGTCGTTTTGTTTGGCTACTTACACGTAGCAATAGAATTATAAGATTATGTTATATCATCGTCGTCTTTCATTGCATTATCTCTATCTTCAGTATACAAAGGGAATTTTGCAGCACTTAAATTATTTATACTATCCTCTTCAACACCTATTGATTACCCAATGGTAGTTCTGACAATGGAACTGCAATTTATTACATTATCATCATCAACAAGGACTGGAGGAGTTACATTATACGTGAAAAAAGAATGGACGGTGAAAAATATAAAAACCATTGTAAAAGATGTTGCTTTTTGGATTTCAGTTTATTTGGTTAAAAAAGAAAAAATATCTTTTATTCTAATAGTAATATATAGATCACCAAGTTACTCTAAATCAGAATTTTGCGATGCACTTCAAGATTTAGTGGAGGAATTATGTGAGAGAAACTGCGAAATATTAATTGCTGTTGATTTTAACATAGACTGGAAAGAAGATTTCTACAAACAGAGAGTCAAAAGTATACTAAATGACAATGGACTAAAGCAGATAATGGATGAAGAAACTCGAAAAACACAAAACTCAAAAACTATAATAGATTATATTATAACTAAAAATAAATTAATAACGGCTAAAACTAATGTAAATAATAAGATATCAGATCACGAAGCAATTGACATATTTATAAAATGTGGAAATAATTTTGAAAAACAAATACAGCAAATAGACATTTTTAAATATAATACAAATAACTTTAGAAATGAACTAAATATGATATTAGAATACAACGAAATGTGGAATGTTAATGTCATAGTAGAAAATTTTGATAACTGTATGCAACAAACAATAACAAAATTTACATCAAAAACAAAATTTACATCAAAAATTTTGCTCCGAACATCTTTGTTTTCAACAAAAATTTTTTGTGGAGGTTAATTAATGATCGCTCTGAATTGTAAAATTAATTCGGAATGTATTTTTATGAAATTTGTTGGCAGCGAATATCGTTACGTTCGGCCGCTCTCAAAGTACTCGAGACTAACATTTCTACACGTTTCACACCACCGATAAGATGGGACAAAACACCTCTAACTCCTCTCCATATGGACTATCATCTGCTAATAAAATAATTGTCTTTTTAAGACCATAGTGTGTTAGTATATTAATATTATTCACCAACGTTGGACACACTAACGGTGCTATTTTTCTCATATCCATGATACATTTTCTTTTGTTAAATCATACAAACTTTGAGGTTTACTTGATAAGTTGGGAATACATTTGTTATAATAATTTATGATTCCCAGATATTACTTTAACATAGGTTTATTACATGACTCAGGAGCACGAACAACAACTTCAACTTTTTGTGCTCTTGGTGCTATACCATTTTCGTTAATTTTGTAGCCAAAATAATCATTCTCTTATTTTAAAAATTCACGTTTGTCCAAATTTACTTTCATATATTGCAATAACCCATCCAAGACATTAGCTACATTTCTTTTATAATCACACTTACAGTTCCCACCTTTCAAAATTGAATGTTTTCAATATTATTCGCTCAATTATAGAACAAAATATTGAGGCGCTGTCTTAAAGCCGAACACTAACAAAGTAAATTTAAAAAGGCCAATATGCGTATATCAGAAGTTCCCTTGACTCCTCGGAAACAGCAACTTGAAAATAAGCGCCCGTTAAATCAAGTTTAGTACAATTTTTCTATCCTGGCATTGAAGCCAATGTATGTGGTATTGCATTAGGCATCACATAATCGTTGAATCTCCAGTTCCACCTTAGATTTTAATCCATAAGGTACAGTATTATCTTTACAATTCTTTAAAATTCTTTATATCAAAAGTGAGTTAGTTAGTATAATGTATACTTTTCCAAAAACTTTATTTTATTAGACATTAATTCAGAATCAGTCTTTGTCACGTTTCCATTACAATAATTCATTATTTTAAGATTCACGGTTTTATTGATATTATTACCACATTCATAGTCAGTAAAAACTTTTTCCATCCACTAAAAATTTGCTCTAAACAATTTATAACTAATATTGGTCAAAAATATGTATCAATATTCAAAACAATCAGTTTAAGATAAAATTTTAAATTTTACATTAGTCATCGATTCAGCAATAAAATTTCTCTCCAAATGCTAACTTAATATTAATTTTTATTCAATTTTAAGAGCAGATACATAAATTATTTATACAATTAAAACTATTTTGCTCCTCTTCGGACTCTTCTTCAAAGCTTCTTAATTTCAGTTGTTCCCTTCTCCTTCTACAAAATCTTTGGCCATTCTTCCCACAGTAGAAACAAACAATATTTTTATAAGAATTTTCTTTTGCGGTATTTACTGCCCACGCTGTTTTATTATAAGTTGATTTTTTACTACGCTGCTCTTCATGACATATAAATCAAAGTCTACCCCTAATACAAAGGGTTCAGTAGTAAATAAGATTTGCCATTTGTTCTTTATTTACTGCATTGCCTTCTTCTTTAACCATTCATTTGGTTATTTTATTAACGTTGCCAATGTTATAATTAATAATTTTACCATGCACTTTGCCTACTTAGGGTCCTCTGAGATCCATAGTCACGATTGTCTATTAGGGTCTACTGGACCTCTCTTCGCCAATTTAGTGTGACCCATTTCTCTTTAGCTCAGTAGTCCTGGCTCTTGCATCAGCGTAAAGGAATATGTGACCGTAAGTGGAAAATTACACCAAAATCTGCATACTGGATTTACACAATGATGGTGCGATCCACAGCACTCTATGCTGACCAAAGGACTCTCAGAGTGTAATTAAATGTAGGTTGGATGGTTTGTAAGAGTATATGTGGTGCAAGAGTATTCTGGACCTGATCAGTAAAGGAGTTAGAAGAGCTCAAATGCCAATGAAAGCTATGGGAAAAAGAAAAATAATCAAAAGACCTCATTGGACACCCACTGTTTACACAATGAGCATGTGGAGAATGGCATCAGCATTTTTACTGATGAACGATAGAAAAGGAACTGGTGTATACTCAGATGAGCTGAACCTATTTTGTAGTTTGAAATTAGGGGGTACGTCTCCCTTTACCAGGTAGAATTTCTTAGGTTAGATTGCTTTCTGGTAAGCCGGGTGCATGTTGGCTTGCCAGATGGGCCTGATTTGGCCTGATTGTCAAGTTTTTTAATGCATGTCAAATGTCAAGTGAAACAGTGATTTGTCAAACTTTTTCGTTAGTAAATTATTTTCTCAAATTTATTCTAGATTATGTAATAATACTTAAAAAAAGAATTTAAAATTCTAAAAAACAAATCTTTAGCCTATATTTTAACTATCGATAGAACTAAGGACTAAGGAGTTTCAAGTTACTACATTAGTTTTAGAAAGTGACTCCTGCACAATTGTAGAACAACATAACGTAAAGGCCAATCTGATGAACAGCATTCATAGCCATATAAATGATAATTTTTATAGAAGCAAAGTTGCTACAATTATGAAATCCCTTTCCCCTGATATAATAAGTACTTCAAGTTTAAAGCAAATGAGCTTTTTAAAAGAGCTACCAGTTATTTAGCTGAATGGATTGATTTTAAAGAAACATCAATATTCAATCAAATTTCCTGTTTAAATATAAAAAAGTCCCTCGTGACTTGTAATAAGCTTCCGCAATTATATGGTATTTAAAATGATATTGACAATGATAAACTTTGTGCCGATTAATGTGTTCTTCGAGATATTTTACCAAAAGATATACCAAATGATTAAATATGGGTATAGTTTTTAAAAACGTGTGCAGAAAGCAATCTTCTAAATTTAAAAAAGTTGATCTCAGTTGTGTTTTCTATTCCAATAAGCAATGCCTTTTGTGAAAAAGATTTTAGTGTTCTAAATAATTTATATAATAAAGATAATAATATTAATAAGAATAAATTTTAATGAGGATTGCAAAAACTTTAAAATTTTCTTAACAAGACCTGATGGTAGAGAATTAATTAATTCTGTACCTAAGAATACGAAATAATTGTGGGAAAATAAATAGAACCCATATATTTTTTTTTTTAAATAGAACCTAAGTTTTCTCTCAATATACATATAAAGACTGCATTTTTATTGTTATATTGTTTTTTATTTCTTTTATATTATTTCTGTTATTTTTATTTTTCTGATATTTTTGTTTTTATTCTAATAATTTTTATGAAAAAATTAAACTAAAAACAGTAGTATGAGTGTTTTTATTTGTCAAGTTTTTTTTTCAAAATCAAGTTCTATTTTGTTTAATGTCAAGCTTTTTGGCAAATTAGATCTGGCAAGCTTAGGTGCATGGGAGGAAGGTTATCATTACACATGACAAACAGTCGATTAAAAAAGAATAAGGCAGGTCAACGTGTTCTCTAATCCTGTACTGGAATGTGTCTTAAAACTTAACTGATTTATGTATCTCGATTAATAAGGTAACGTTGATGTAGGTTAAAAGACCCATAAGCTTAACTGGAAACAAAGGAGCAGAGCAGCTTGCAAAAAGGGGATCTGTTGTGAATTTCTGTGGACCAGAAACTATAGTAGCGCTGTAAAATCGCCTAAAGCCAGTGAAGGTGCCACAGCTGATGAACTTACTTATCCTTAAAAGGTGGTGGGTGGCTTCAATACGTAGACAGGTTCGAACGGTGTTCAGAGAGCTAGCAAGGTACTTAAATATAATAGAAGTAACTTAAGCTGGATAACTGCGTTAGTGTCAGGTCATACAAATTTCAAATATCATCTGGGCAGGATGAGAATCAAAGAAGATGATACTTGTAGGGTCTACCTCGAAGAGTACTGAGACGGTAGCAGATACAGTGTGTGAATGTTCGGTACCGTCTGGCATAAGACCGGTTCACAGCCAGAGTAACATGGATGACATATGAAGGATCTAAGCAGTAGCACTACATGTTTTTAAAATTTTAGCTGTAGAGATAACATAACATAGTTCCTTTACACCTTCTAAATATAATTAAATCGATATTAAAACAACAACAGTCGCTTAATTATGACGAATTATTCGCCTCATAAAATTCGATCATTAAAATATTGGAACCAAGATTTTTCTAGAAAGTTTACGTGGAATCAGGATTTCATGTGCTTTAAAAAGTTACGGAAAGCAGAAGACATACGATTATTTATATTTTATTCAGTTTTTAGATAATACTTTTTGAAAAACAGATATTTACGTGTTAAAATTATTTTTATATCCTTCACCACAAAAAGTGGAAAAAGTGTATAAATAAGTTTGTCATTCCGTTTGTAATTTCTACAGTATCCATTTCTGAGTTCTTATACATAGTGAAGTCGATTGAGCGATGTCTGTCTGTCTGCCTGTCCATCCCTGTTTGTATATAAATACGCCAATCGATCAGACATAGTGTCGAAAGAGGTGCTATTGGAATTTAGCAAGATCGGTCCATGTTTGATATGCAGCAGGCAAACCAGCACGCCTAATTTTAATTTTTTAATGCCACTTGGAACAAAAAAGTAACTCCAATTAAAAAAAATAAATTTATAGAGAATTAAAAATAAGAAATAAACATCAAGTGAAAATATTGGTGCTCGCCCATATTTACGAGTTACGGGGCTCTGTAATTTTCAAATTTTTTAAAATAACAATATTGGTATCATTTTAAAGCTTTTGAAGAACCAATGTCATTTTTATGTATATATGCAGTACAAAATTTTTTTTAATTTTAAATTCCCTGTCACCCCAATATATGTTTTTTTGATTGGAGTTACTTTCACTGAACTTGATATACATAGATAGCACTCTTACTTGTTTATTATTAAATCTAAAATTATTCTTGCGTTTTTATTTGCAAAATACCTAAAAAATTTTACGCAATTTAATTTTTCCTGAAATACAGCAGTATAATTTCGCACGATCAAATACAATCTGGACACCAAATTGATAAATAACACGCCCACGACTTGTCTATTGTACAAGGTATACTACTTTGTTTGTTTATAATTTTTTATACGCGGTTTTCATTTTCAAGTAAGTAAGAATCGACTATTCTGTTTATACACATATCCATCCAAATGAAAATGTGCCTCGTCACTCATTATTATTTTTCTTGAAAAATCAGAGTTATCATGGTCGAGCTGTAACATCCTATTAGCATATGTACGGCGGCGTAAATGGTCTTGTGAAAGAAGCTCTTGCGTCAACTGAATCTTATATGGAAACAAATTAAATCCTTGTGCAAATGTGTGGCTAATGTTGTTCTTTGAAGACCAAGCTCCTGAGCACGGCATCGAATTGAGGTTGATAGATTGTTTCGAACACTTTCTTGAGCAGCAGAAATGTTTTTAGCCGATCTTGCAGTACGTTGTGGTCCTTGCAGTACGTTGTGGTCCATACCTACAGACCCTCTTTCTTCGATATCATTCACTATACGATTAATAGTGCGTTGGTTTATCGAATATTTTTTCATAATAAATTTACCACGTGTCTACTTTAAGACTGCCAAATATGAACTGTCAAGGCTAATGTTTACCAAAATGGCGACAAACAAAGTAGTATACCTTCTTAGCGGATACCCTGTAGTAATTGAATTGCTTTACAATCGGACACCGGCTAATTGTCCTCCATATCGATTTGGTTTAATTTTGGCAGAAAAACTCTTGTATTATGTCACAGTTTGGCGCCCTATACTCCAGTGGGAGTTAGAGGAATATAATAATAATATTAACAGTAATTGGAAACAGTACACGCAAAGAAAAAATATGGTTGAGATAACCATAATCTAAGAGCAACATAATATGGTTGTTGCATTATATGGTTGCTAACAAAGCAAAGTATTGTAACATTTACAACCATATTGTTGTCCAAAGTATAAACATAATTATGTTCAAATATAAACATTAAATGGTTAAATTAAAACATAATAATATGGCTGAAAATGTCATGTCATATAATTGAATTATAATATAGTCTCGTAAGTGCAAAATTTTCCTGATATAAAAAACTGATTATTGTTTTATTTATTAACGATTTGTTATAAAAATTATTTAGAAACATAAATTCATAAAAAAATCAATTATTTGCATAAAATAACAAATAAATGATTTCACAATTATGCCTTCAACACAAAAATAAAGATTTATATCTTACAATGTCTTTTTTTAAATGTTTTGGTTCCCTTTTTATTTGTTTTCATATTTTGCATATTATTTTTAATTATTTATTTTGTACATAAATTTTTATTTTTTCAATTTCTTTAACAATTAAAAAAAACAATTTCAAATTTTAGATACCAGAAAAACTACTAAACTGTCAAGTACTAGAACAAAATATTTTTAAGCGTAAACATTATTTTGTTGCTTTTAACCATACTTTGATTAATAATAATATATTATGGTTAAATATTTTATATTATTTTTAATAAGTTATAAAACTTTGGTTGTGGTTGAAATTTTTTTAATTAAAACCAACCATGTTGGATTTTCTGTGCACAGTAACCATATAATCGTTAAAAGTTAACGAAAAATGTTTTTCGTGACTATAATTTTGGTGAAAACAACTATAATTGGTTCTCCGCAACTATACATTGTTACAAAGAACATAATATGGTTATTGTGACCATATAACAACCATGTTTTTTTTCTGCGTGTAATGTTTAATCAACCTGTAGCCAACATGTGGATTCTCTGAACTGATATCACAGTCATCTTGATTGCTCACATGCGGAGAGGAGAATGTTTGATATAATAAAAATGAGTTTTTTTTGTCAGCTTGCAAATGTCTTGCTAAATTCAAATCTAGTATCACAACGAATACTAGGTGCGGATTTTAGTACAAAAAAAAAATTGCTAAAAAAACTATATAAAAACCATAATTTTGGAAGAGACTAGGAATGAAATCGATTTTTAAAAATCATCATTACGTTTTGTTTCTTAAATCACTAAGTACTTTCTAAAATATTTTATGCTTTTTTAGGCTGTGGCTTGTATCTTTTTAAATTTTAATAGAAAAGCAACTTAAATAAACTGGCCATTTATTTTTATGTTTCAGTAAATAAAACTTATTAACAAAAAATATATTAATACAGTATTAACACCAAGTTGATGCATTGTATAGTTGCTTTTTTAATACGTTGCATATTAATACTTTGCAACCCTAAAATCGGTTAGGAACATTTATTTGCACTGTATGATTTATAATAAAGCAAACAATGGTGGAACAGAAACGAATTGCTGTTTCACAAAAAGAACCACGGATATAAAAAAAAAAATTCAAAAACAAAAGACTTTGTTTAAGTAATTGATGAAACGCCTGACGATATTTTTTACAGCCACTTTAGATTAGGAACGAGGACTTTTGAAGTTTGCAAATGAAAATCTGCACCTAAAAGTTTAATTAAGCTAATCGGTTTTAATTTCCAGAAAGAGAAGTAATGGTAGATTTTGTTTCATTGAGATCGCATCCTTTTCCATACGTCTTGTGATGTATTGATCAGAAAACACAACTTACTCTGTATATACTGCCATATCAGAATATTCCCACAGTGTGGGTGTGTTTGTATTGGTAAAGCAGTTTGCATGCCAATACATAATTTAAGTTACTTGTTTAAGAAAAGTAGTTTTAAGAAACAATCAATAAAGTAACATAGAACAGAGCACAAGCTCTGTTCTCATAAAATAATAATATTGTGTTTTAAATAATACACCATCAAATGATAGTATCAG
The DNA here is from genome assembly GCA_916610165.2 of Gymnosoma rotundatum. Classification (NCBI taxonomy): domain Eukaryota; kingdom Metazoa; phylum Arthropoda; class Insecta; order Diptera; family Tachinidae; genus Gymnosoma; species Gymnosoma rotundatum. The sequence continues at coordinate 76,461,150 of OU744338.1, read as the reverse complement.
TTACTATAATCGCAAAGGAATATATTCTAAAATAGCGCAGATAAACTGTTTTTCGTTCGTTTTTATCGACGTTATTTACTACTTCCAAATTTCATTTGTACATACAGGCTAATAAAAATGTCTAATAGCAAATTCCGATTCCTAGATGTTTTAGTGGGCCATCTAGGTCGTTGCCACGATGCAAATCCTTTAAAGCAAATACATCAGGCCACATTGCTTTTCCATATAATTGCCACTTGTTAGGCGATGCAGCATATCCCTTAGAAAATTATTTAATGGTACCTTATCATGATAATGGGTACTTGTCGGCCGCGCAAGTCAGATTTAACAAAATTTTAGGTGTAACTCGAGTGTGTGTAGAACGAGCATTTGGAATATTTAAAAAAAAGGTTCCGAATTATTTAGAAGTTCGTAATGTAAAGCTAGCAAAAACTTTAATTATGTCTTGCTTTATTCTCCATTACTTACTTACTTACTTATTAACATGGAAGGATCACCTGAAAACGTGGATATAGTAAATGAGATAATTTTTGTAAATTACGTAAATAACATTCCAAATGAAGACAGCTCAAGAAAACAAGCAAGAATGAAGAGAGAAATGCCAACTACTTTATTATCAGCTTAGACTAAACAAAACATTAGTATTTAATGTTAAAATGTACATATCTTTTTAAAAATTATAATTAATTATAACAAAAATAAATTGATATTCTGATTGAAAAAAGCTTAAAACCCCTTTTAGTTCAGCATAGTTGTGTAATACTTAAAATATAGAGAGATCAATCACACACTTCAAAATTTTCATATATGGTTGTAAATACATATACAGGCACTCAACGTGATTAAAAATAATACCTATTTTTTTAAATAATTAAATATATTTGAAATTTATTTTAGAAAAAGTATTGTATTAAAAATAGATTTCAAAGATATTTTATTTTTTATACATATGGGTATGAATATAAAAAAAATCATTTACGAATTTCTAATAAAGCTTCTCGTGCTTACCTTATTTCTTCGAGCTTTTCTGTTTCAACTTTTAATTTTTCTTTTTCACAGTTTAGGAGATCTTCTAACAGTTTCCTATCGTATTGGCTTTCTTTCTTGGAAAAAATCAACTCGATTTCGCTTCCGTGCGGGAGTTAAGCTTTCATGTTGGGTTGGAGATGCTTGGACGTGCATGGCTCATTACTATCTCCAGTCAAGTCTGTATACAATGTATCAAGAGTTGATTCTAGATTGCATTTTGGCACAGCTATGTCACTCCGGCAGCCATATAATTCGTCCAGTCTGCCATAGAAGTCCCAGGTAGTTGCTGCTTCGCCCAATGTCCTATTGCGTTACTCAATGCTCTTATACGTCACCATAAAATTAAAAATTTTGCTTTATATGTCGTCCCGTGAAAATGGGAACGTGTCATCAATAGACTTTATATTTCGAAAAACTTGTTCCATTTCCAGTCTTGCATATATTAGAAGGTTTTTATAATTATGCGTCCATTTTTTGCTGTAATAAAAATTTAAATAAGTAAATATAAAAATATATTAAATTATAAGAAAAACCTTTACTTATCCTCTTGCGACGCTATAGTGCTGTGTTTTCAATTTACTTTGCATCTAAATTTATTTGAATGACTTTTTTTAGACATTATAAAAATTTTCAGGGTTGCATTTACGAACACGCTGCAATGTATTACTACAAGGCAACATGCATTTAGGAAGTCGGCCCAACTTAATTCAATTAAAACAAGTAAGATTGCTATATTCGGCTATGCCGAATCTTATCCACCCTTCACTATGCATATAAATCTAGTTTAGTAAAGTAACTCCAATCAAAAAGCAAATATTGGGGTGACAGAGAATGAAAAAAAATATTTGGTACGGCATATACATTTCTAATTTTACATAAAAATGCCATCGGCTCTAAATGGGTTAAGCATTTAAAAAAATATTAGTATTTCCTTAAAGATCTCTTCAAAACCTTTAAAATGATACCCATATTGATTTTCTAAAAATTTTAAAATTTTCAGAGCCCCGAACTCGAAAAATATGGGCGAGCGCCAATTTGTTCACATGATGTTTTTTTTATTTCTTAATTCTTTAATGTCCCACATATTTATTTTTTTAATTGAAGTTACTTTATTTGAAGTTACTTTATTTTTTATTTTATTAAAAAATAGAGGTAGGCCTGTTGTTTTGCCTGATGCCTCCAAGAGCATGGACCGATCATACTGATTTCCAATACAACTTTCGACATTATATATGATCGATTTACATATTTATTTTTTTCTAGCTGATCTAGTTCCTATGCATAAGAAGTCAGAATATATATACTTTATGGGGTTGGAAATGGACATTGTGGAAATTACACACAGAATGGCAAACTTAGTTAAACTCTTTTTCCATTTTGTGTGGTGAAGGGTAAAAAAACTAAATTTATTAAAAAAATGAATCTATTTATTGTTTAGATTTTGATGTAGAGGAAAATGAACACAAAGAGCCATCACCACGTCCTTTAAGCAACGATACCTATTCTGCTTTTAAAAGTGGAAATGTTATAAAGGGCATTTTATGTCCATCTTTGACAAACTCTTTTAAGCAGTGCTCCTTGGAGGCTGCCTATCTGACCTATACGCATCGCCAAAGACAAAAATCGCTTATTATTGTGAACTTGGTAGATCTTGTACTAAAGGTGGTACTTGCTATGGTTTGGTTTCTAAAAGAAAGTGTAACAAAGGTCGATGTGGTATGTAGACTTTTATTTATTAACGAGAATGAGCTAAACAGTTGTGTTCCTTTTATATTTCTTTCTTCACGCAATTTTAATAATTATAGGAGTTTAATGTTGCAATCGCCATAACATGGACGGCATCTTGTGCCATTTCCAATATGGTTATTTGCTTTCTTGGATATTGGCGTTGTTTTGCCAACAACTACTTACACTGGGCAGCTATTTGTACATGGAGTTTATTTAACGTACAAGGTAAGGCCAAATAAACATAAATATGACCTCTCTACTTCTTGATTTTTGTTTCTAATTGCTTAAACTTTATATTGAACACTTTAAAATGTTCCTTCTTTTTTTGTAGGATTTGTTGGTAAGGGCTTAGGCTTTGCAGATTGCGAGTACTTAATATGGTACATTTTATTTGTCATATTTGTACCATATGCTATGTTGCCAATGTCATTAAAATGGTGCGTTGTGGGTGGTACCATTACAGCCAGCTGTCATCTATCAGTAATAACAATCATAAAATTGCAGAATCAAGTGGTGAGTAATAATAAAGCACACACACATACAGTGGGCAACAAAAAAGTCTACCTGTAACGATAATAATCAAAATAAGTGATAAAGCTTTACAGCACCACAAAACAATACTAAGATCAACTTGTATTTATTGGTAAAAATCTAACTTGTCCAGTTAGTCAGAATCCTCACCTTCAGAAAGGTTTAACATTCAGGCCATTATTGCAAATTATTTTTTTTTATTCGTGTTGAAGACTTTTTGCTACTAATTAGTCAGTATAAACTGATCGTTTATTTAGATCGTTATTACTATTATTTTTTAATTGAGCACAACCGTAATCGGAAAAAATCGAAATACCTTTACAAACAATAAAATAGTAATTTAAAATAAATATAAACCTTAACAAGTAAAAGTGCAATATTCGGCTAATCCGAATATTATATACCCTTCACCATATATGTCTAACCACTTGTACCATACTGCAGATTTCCCTTTAAATAGTTAAAATAAAAATTGAGATAAGAAATTATTTCCTACCATAAAGTTTTTCTGTTCAAAAAAAGCTTATTTCCCGAAAAACTTAAGTTTTGCTTAGGGTTGTTGTGCTAACTTAGTAAATGAAAAGGTTGCTGTATCACCAAATTTTCTTATCTTTTTCAATTATTTTTATTATAATTCTTGCGAAAAAAAACCGACTTCAAAACAGATTTCATCTGTCTGCCTATAACAGCTCAAGTGTATGGCCACATAAATAAAATTACATTAACTATTGGGGCACACTTATATCTCCAAACTTTATACTTTTTCAACTGTTCAGTAGTTTGGCAATTTACATTAAATTGCAGCAACTGTAGGGTCAGTCTTTAATTTCCAAATTCAAATTATATACTTGCTGTTGTAGAAGATTTAGCAATCAGGTTCTGTGTAAATTTCAACCATCTGTCTGAACCGGTTCAACAGTTTGCCCATATACATCCGATTATATCAACTATTTAATTTATAATATAACATTTTTATACGTCTTATTATACCAAAAAGAGTAGTGGACTTTCTGTCTAAAACTAAGGTATTTGTATACAACGGTTAAAAAAATACAGCCATAGAGAACAAATTACATTAGTTTTGGGAACACCCTTTACTTTCTAAATTCAAATTATAAGCTTCTTGTTATAGCGGATGTCCCTTGTAAATTTCAGCTGTCTCTCTATAATGAATCAAAAGTCCGGCCACTTACACCATATTATATCAACTATTGGGACACCCGTTTATTTCCAAATCCAAATTTTATACTTGTTGTTATAGAGGAGTTAGTAAATTTCAACCGTCAACGGCCATAACAATCGACATTGCGTCAATTTTACAAGTGCTTGTCTATAACGGTTCAAAAGATAGGCCTATATAAGTAAATCTACAGTAATTATGGGACACCCTTTAATTTCTAAATTCAAATTATATACTCTTTAATATAGCGGACTTAAAAATACAGGTCCATTTTAAAGATCAGCGTTCCGTCTACAACGGTTCAAAAGTACGGCCACACACTTGTAATTACATCAACTGTTGGAACACCTTTTAACTTCCAAATCCAAATTTTATACTTTTAGTTGTAGCGGACTAACCAATACAGGTTCGTTGTAAATTTCAAGCGTCTGTCTACCACTGTTCAAAAGTATGGCCGTATACATCAAATTTAATGAACTACTGGCGCACCCTTTACTTTAAAATTTGTAATATTATTACTTGTTACTATAACGGCTAAAGCAATCGACATTCTGTCCAATTTGGAAGATTTTGTCTAAAACGGTTCAAAAGATAGGCACATATAAGTAAATATTCATCAATTATGGGACACCCTTTACTTTTCAAATTTAAATTATAAACTCGTTGATATAGCGGATTTAGCAATACAGGTCTCTTTTAAGTTTCAGCGTTCTGTCTATAACGGTTTAAAAGTTTGGTCACATACATAAAATTACATTAACTATTGGGACACCCTTTAACTTCCAAATCCAAGTTTTATACTTTGTGTTATAGCGGACTTAGCAATACAGGTTCGTTGTTAATACCCGTAAAAAACATGTATGTTGTATGGAGACACCCTTTAATTTTTAAGATTATGAACTGTTTTTAAGCCTAATCTATCATATTACCAAAAATTTTCAAAATCGGATCAGAAATGACTAAGTTCTGGAGGCACAAATATTAAAAAAAAGCAACATTCAGCCGAATTGTATAACCTCCTTCTTTTTTTGAAGTCGGTTAATAAACAAAAACCACCTGCAGGTATACAAACGAAAGTGGTGTTTTACCCGCTACTTCGAAAGACATGGACCGATCTTGCTGATTTACAATACCAAACGGCGTATTTAAATTTCCTATAGATCATCTTGTACCTACGCAAAGTTGATTTCAACACGGGCGGACAGACGGATATTGCTCAATTGACTTCGCTATGCATAAGATCTACGGATGTATATACTTTATGGGGTCGGAAATGAATATTGTAGAAATTACAAACGAAATGACAAACTTAGTTATACCCTTTCCTACCTGTGGTGAAGGGTAGAAAAATATCATAATGAGAAGACAAGAAAAATTGGCAATAAACCCACAAAAATTAACCAATATCCGCTCAATTAAATTGCTTTGAATTTTTGTTCTTTGCATTTTTTAAACGATAATACTCTAACGGTCTAAATCATACAAAGTTCTTATTTTAGGTTTAAAGTTTACAAGAGTAATTGAACACTTTTCGTTTAATGAAGCATTTTTTTTAATTTGTAATAAAAAACACACAACAACAGTTTAATTTACACTTTAAACAATCTAACGTTTTTAATTGGCAGCTCTTCTTACAATTTAATAGTTAGTGCTTTTAAAAAACCAATGTTCAACCCGCAAACTCTTTATATTTATTTTACGCAGAAATGGAAACTTTTTAGTTAAAAAAATATTTGCTTGTTACCACAAACTACACGAACACGTAAAGTATTAAACAAATTTATGAATAAAGATGCGTTGTATGGCGCTTGAAAGGAATTTTGATAATATCCTCTGTGATATCCATATTGTCCCAATGCACAAAAAAGTGCTTGAGATATCACAAAATATTTATAAACACTTAGGCGATACGTAACTTTGAAAATAATGGCTACCGACAATTTTGCCGGTTAAATTACTTTTATTTTTAAACAAAATATTTTGATTACAAATTCATTTTATTTTTGGTTGTGTTGTAGAGGCTACAATAAAAAGCTGATATTTATAAAAGTTTTATAAAAGGCTTAATAGAAAAATATACATGAAATTAAAAATACCGCTTAACAGTTAGTTTTTATCAAATGTCTAAATTAATTAGGTTAAAAGCATACCAACAGAATTCAAACACACTTTCATATATGTATAAGAATTTTAGTTTCGAAGAAATATTATACTTTAAAGCTGAGTTAAATGAATTCTTAATGTACTATTAACCCAATTTGTTATAAAAAATTCATTAAAAATAAACGACAGACATCGTTGTTAGAATAACTTGTAACATTTACTGTGGGCTAACATATGAAGTGGGTCTACTTGCTTTTAAAAAGAAAATGAATCCATCTGTATATATATATACACAAACATACATACCTGAGTTACAAAAGTATTTAAAGTATTGCAGATAGAAACTTAGTTCCATACAGATGTTTGTATATCGTCAGTTTAGACTCAGCAGTAATTTATGTCTGTTTTCATAATTTAGCAGGACAGAAATCCGTTTTTTGAAACATGCGTTTTATTATAATGCCTTTACAATAAGATGTAGATATGGTGTTGTTTAATATGATTAGTTTTGTCTCAATTTATCCTTGAGTTTCTACTTAAATCCACATTTAATGATAAAATTGTGCCCTGAGCGCCATCCCACCACAGGAATCCTTAATTAAAGAAACAAATAACAAAAAAATAATAATTACGTCATTATGAATATTGAAAGATGTTGCTTTTTGACACGAAAAACGTGCACAAAACACAATAGCCCAATTCACAATTTTGTGCAAATGGTCTTGCATCATAGCATTTGCAAAATTGTGTAGCATATTTCTAGCCTACACCAACAAAACATACAGTAATGAGTAAAATATGCTACACAATTTTGCAAATGCTATGATGCAAGACCATTTGCACAAGATTGTGAATTGGGCTAATATAGTATTATATTAGAGTAAAGTAAAGAGTAAAATAATATCTGTTTTAAAGAACGCAAAAGGAGAACTTAAAACTTAAAGCAAAGAAATAGATTTATTTTAGATTCTTCGTTGAATGCTTATCCAGAAATCTATTTATTTTTAATTTAACAATTTCTTTTTTTTAACTAATTTCAATTCGTGTGTTCGCTTTATTTTTGATATGCGTTACTTCGGAAATCCTTTATTTTATAGCGTAATGTCCGCACTTACAGCGGCTGTTCCCGCAGAGTCTTGATTGACATAAGTGGATTTATTTTTTGAGCCGCAGTAGATAGACACTTTAAATTTTAGCACAAGTATTATAACGACAGAAACAGTTAGAAAAACATACTAATCAAATTTAAAGGGTTCCCCTTTCGAAACCTTAATTTGATAATATCGGCTATATTTACAAGTGAAGAAAAAAATAATAGGTGTCGCGTTATACATCGACACTTGAACTTTGAATGCGATGTGTATAACTGCTGCCAGTAAAGCAGCACGTAAACAAACAATAAAGTAAAGTCTTTACGTTATTGTTTGGACAAAGATCTTAAGTTTATTTAAAATGTTTGTGAGAAATTTCCTGAAGAGCTAAATGAGCGCTAGCATAATGGCCATCGAGACGTGCTTCAACCTTCAATAATCAATACTGGTGGTTTTAATCTTTTAGTCAGGATATTAGCACAATAATTTTAAAGTTCGATTATTTGAATTTATATTCCAGTTGTTTACTTTTATAAACAAAATTAACATGCAGGGTTCCCTATACAAAAAGCGCGAAAAACTCTGAAAACGAAATATCCGCTTTAACATAAAGCAAAGATTTAAGAACTTAACAATTAAAGGGTGTTCCCATATGGAAGTAATGCCTACAAATCACACAGAGTGTAAAAAACACCAGCTGATAAAAGAATAAAAAAATAAAATATTATTTAAGCTCTTTTTATATTCATGAGCTATTCTTTGAAACTATAGAAGGCATCATCCTGAAATTTTCCTTTAAACTTATGTCTAAATTTTTGTATACGATGTCAACCCCGCCTGCGCTTCTGCCTGTCGTTTTTTTGTTTTTTTGATTCCTGTTAGCACAAAAAGTGGAAAAAGGATATATCTAAGTTTGTCATTCGATTTGTAATTTCTACAATATCCATTTCCGACCAAATAAAGTAAATACTTATATTCTGAGTTCTAATGCATTGCGAAGTTGATTGAGCGATGTCCGCCTGTTCTTCAGGATTCAGGTTGAAATCAACTTTGCCTAGGTACTAGATTAGCTTAATAAAATTTAAATACAACAATCGATCAGACAGTGTTTCAAAAATTTTGCTATTCAAAATCAGCGGATCGATGCAGTCACTTGGAGATAGCGGGCAGACACCACGCCTACCTCTAATTTTTCCCTACCATTTGGAACAACTGTAGTTTACTGAAGTAACTCCAATCAAAAAAAAAAAAAAAAAAACAAATACATAGGGCGCTAGAAAATTAAAAATAAGAAAAAAACATCAATTGTAGAAATTGGCGCTCGCCCAAATTTTCATAGAAAATTACAAGTGTGCACCATATTTGTTAAGGTATCCATTAATCCATTAAAAGCTTTTGAAGAGATTTTTCAGGAAATACTAAAATTTAAAAAAAAAATGCTCAACCCATTAAGTTGTGCTTTCATTTCTAGTAATCAATATCGGTAAATTTAAATTATTTAATTAATCGACAATTCAACACGCTTAAATTCAATTAAGAAAAATTAAATAAATTCTTGTAAAGAAAAATGTTTTACCTTTAATTTCGTTATTTTTAAATACTGTCCCCCTGTTAATAATAAAATAAAATGCAACATCGCTGAAGCTAAGAAAAAGAGGCGCGTCAGTATATACAAAAGAAGAGAAGAGAACAATGATTTTAATAAGAAAGGAAATTAAATATATTATTCAAGATTTCGTGTTCTATTTTATTGAAGGATAATAAAATAATTGATGTCCTCGTCGTGTAACATTAATTTAGAATTCGTGACTAAATGAATTCAATATGTATCTATGTGCATCGTCTTTAGTCGCAGAAAAAAAAGAATACGGGACAAACATGGAAAATTTTCGTGGCATGACTGTAGAAGACCTACACGCAAAATGTAGGGAAATTTGTGTGTCTTGCATAGGAAAAAAGAAGCAATCGGTAAAACACAAAACTCACAAACTATGGCTGAACGAATTATCCAATTAGAAAAAACAATAGCAGAAATGCAAGCAGTGTCGATAAGATTTCAAACTGCTGAAACATCTTCGCCGATTCAGACTTTTGCTTTCCTCGAAGGATCTCCAGAATAAGATGGAGTTCCAGACCGAAACACGCATCCCAATACTACTCTAAGCAATCAGCATTGTAGAGGTCTTTACCCTCCACAAATTCATCAAACATTATCAAAACAAATTTATCAAGCAGGTACGTTGCCTCATGCTTCAAAAAACTTGATAAGTAGCTCCGTACGACAGCAACCACTGTCATATAATACGAACATCTACCAACCGTCAGTTAGTGCTTCGTACAACTTGCAGCGCAAACCAACGGGGAAATGCTACAACAAGCTACGTTTGTATGATTTTCTTTGTGTTTGAATGACTTTCCTTGTGTAGAAAATGCAGCTGATATTCATATCAAAATGTGTCATTCAAAACGACGTCCAGATGAACCACCGCAGGAATACTATTTTAGGATTTTCGCTCTAAGTACCAGAGGTGGTCTGCCCGAATCAGCCATCACTAGACATATTATAAACGGTATTAATGAACCGAATTTAAGAAAGAAAATATCAAATGAAAATTCTTCGTGCAACCAGTTACTAAAAGACATTATCAAATATTGCAACTATAACGACATTATAAATATTAACGCAACAGTACAAAGGCCTGCTAGACCAAGTTCGATAAGACAAATAATGAAAATTCATTAAGCAAAATAAAATGCTTCAACTGTTCACAATTGGGACAATTTTCTGTAAATTGTCCTGAACCGTCACGAAAACCCCACCGAAAAGTGTCAACAGAAATCAACATCGACAGCCACCATTAATCAAATTAATTTAAATGAAATTGAGAACAAAATTGTTAAAGTTGTTACTTTTAATGGACACAAGACTGCCGCATTTGTAGACCCGGGTAGTAACAGATCACTAATCCGGAAAACATATGCTCTTACAGTAGGAAATGTGTGTAAAACAAACGTAATTTTAGAGGGTTTTGGTGGTGGTAAATATGAATGCACGTGTAAAGTACCCACAGTTTTAGTGTTAACTTGTTGTAAACGATACATGTCTAAATGAAAATATCCTCTTAGGTAGAGATATTTTGTGTGGAAAATGAAAACGTCTAGTTATTGAAGATGCTGATTGTCGTTTGAAACATATTCATGAAGTTAAGACTTCAGAGCAGCTGAAGCCGTCTGACCAAGCCAAATTGGAAAAATTGCTATTAAAACAAAACGTTTGTTTAGCAGAAGACACGTCCCACTTGCGAAAATGCAACGTCGCACACTGGCGCCATTTGAGTTTTTTCGTTGCAAAAATCATATCTTTTGAACTGAATAAGATAATTAAAAAGTTTAAACAGCATATGATAGATAACTGTTCAGCGTATGAAATGAGCGTTTGGAAAGGGGGCTACGCTTTGTAGGGGCCTACTTATGGGTTATCAAAGTTAAAATTAGTAGAAAAATCAATTTTATGTTAACTAAAAAAAAAATTTTTTTACATTTTTAAATAGTTTTTATTTTTTTTTCTTTAGGGTTTTATGTTTTAAATTATTACCCTACAAATTAAAAAAAATAATTTTTTTAAAATTAATTTTTTCAATTTTCTGTAAAATATTCATCACAAATCGTAAGAGAAGGTAAAATCTAAAAGACTAAGCATTTCTAAACTATAATTATTTTCTAACTCTTTTCGTAACTTCACATGCCGCAGGGAAGAAATAAGTGGATCGGAAGATGCTGCCAACATGTTGAAGAGGTCCTCATTTTGCCTTACCCTTGATGTTTTGAATGTGTTCTGCAATCTATATTTTTTTATAAAATTTGTTAAGAGACTCCTGTGCTTCTTCAGAAAGCTCTCCAATTGGCAAAGACTGGAACTCAATTTTATCTTTGCCATGGGCCAATATTGGATGGACGGTCGGGGTCAACTTCTTCTGTGGATACATTTCTGCTAAAAGAGATGCAGTTTTCGACGTATATTCTCCATATTTTTTAGAATTGACATTTTATTTGCAGTTTAAAACATCCAAGATCGTTCCCCATCTTTTCACGATTTGATTGTCTGTCAATTCCAGTGATTTTAGTTGCTGCCTCATCATTTTCAAAAAATCTCCTAGAAGTGTTTCCAGCGTTTGAGTTACCATATCCGTGCTTGGGACAGTCTACTTTTAGTCCAACTTGTTTAAAAAAAGCATCCTGTATTTTCTTCTTTCTGATCTTTTCCTTATTCTTTACTGATGTATTTTCATCGAAGTTTTCCTCCTCTTGTGGTAGGGTATACGGCAGTTTTAGCAAGAACTCAATACACCTAATCCTTGCGTGCAATGATGACATTCCATATTCGTAATTCTCTTCATTTGTAAAATCATTTAAATTACCAAAGGCCTTCTGACTCTTTTTGCAAATCGGGCATGACATTGTTGATTTTGTTCCTGTCAGTTCGTTTACGACTTTTCCGTTAACCATGGTCAGGTGGAACTCGTAATTGCATTCAATATATTTTCCTTCTCCAATTTGCAGCTTTGTAGGCTTAATCTTGCTTACTTGTTCTTCAATGTCCTTCACCGTGGTCCTTATGAGTTCTGCCGATTTCCTTGCAAACTGAAACATTATTGGTCGGCAATAATGCACTGATGACGGATTTTAGCCGCAAAGGAACAACAGATGCCATAAACATATTTCCGTCCGATATTGTAGCGTCATCAGAAGATATCCTTTGCTTATAAACGCTTTGTCCGGATGATCCATCGCAGCCCCATTTGCTGATCAATGTCAACTTCTCAGGAAGAATTTTCACCTCATTTTCAGGAAGACTCTCCAACAACCGTTTCACTGTATGGCCCATGAGATCCTGCAGATTGGCTTTCGCAGAGACTTCCGTAAACTCCGTATGCAGTGGTCGAGAATTTATTTTGGCTTGCGTAATATGCTTTTATCCGGGTAAAACGTCAGCGCCGTTTCGCGTTAAAGATGCCCGTAGTTTCTCATATTTCTCTTTGGAAAGTTCTAAGTCCATAAACAAGGCTAAGGCTTCTTCGGAACCATACTTTTTAATGTGTGCGTTTGTGGGCGTGGGAATGCTTTCCTTAATCCTTTTTAGTCGCAGTGGGCTTGCATCAGCAATAGCTAGCGCGTCCGATAAATGCTTTGAGGTCAAGTCATTGGTGGCATCGGCAAGTTTCCTCTTTCTTGTGAAAATTGAACACTCCTCAATACTTTTTTTTTGGCCTTCCTTTTGCTCCTCTGGTTGATGTGGTGGGTTTATCTACTGCCATTATAGCCTGGATGGTGTCTTCAATAAGCCAATCCTCGTATTTGGAGTTGAAGTTCGGAATGGTTCGATTAGATTTCACCCATTTTGCCTTAATATTTGCATATATCAGATAAAAATTATTTTTTATAATTTCGCTTCTCTCAATATTTCCGTATAAGCTATCAAGTTCTTCTAAAGCAGCTTCCGTGAAAAACTTTTGTGTGGTTGACTTTCTAAACAGTTCAAATAATTTTAAATTGTTCAACGCCATGTTTTCAGTACTTAAATTCTTTAATGGTTTCAGTAATTGTTGCGCCAACTTTCAGTCGTAGACTAATCCAGGCATTGGGCTTAGTTTGCAATATATAGGCTTATGCTACCATGCCTAAAAATTTACTACTACAAAAAAAATTTAAACAAAAATTTACTACTACTGTGAGTCAAAACATATAAGGGATGGGCGTCATACAATTTCTGCAACCATGTCTTTTTAACCTTTTTTACCTCTAGAAGCCAAACGGGCACGTACAGGCAGATAAAACCTTTTGAATTATGTAAAGAATTAATCAAAGAACAGGTTTTGCAAATATGGCAAATATAGAAAAATATAGATTTTTTTTATTTTCCGTCAAAGTTGAAAAATAGTGAAAAAACGGATAGTTTTTAAATAGTGATTTACCAGGAGAAACACAAAGCAAACATGTAATTTTTTTTATTATTATACATTTAATAAGTACATCAATCAATACAAACAAAAAATATGGCGATTCGTTACCTATTTTTCGTGATACTATACCTGAAATCGCAACAAATTGACTAAAAATTGTGTGTTTTTTTGAAAAACGAAAGTCGTTCACCTTTGAACGGTTATATCTTCTAAACTAAAAATGTGATATTATTAAGAGTGGCATATTTGAAATCGTTGAAAAGTTTCCTATAACATGGGTTTATTCAAAACTTCGTGGGCGCTCATAAAAATTTTGGTTTTTGCCACCTCGTTTGCTCTACGGGCGCAACTGTGCGTCGCCAAAATGGAGATTCGACTAACTTCCGATAAACCAGTTCAGTCGAAACCATATAGAGTCCCTCTCGCAAAACGTACAATTTTAACAGACATCACAAACTACTTGCTTAAAAATTACATAATCCGTCCGAGTGATTCAATATATGCATCGCCTAAGGAACACCGAATCTGTGTCTACTACCGACAATTAAACTCTTTACGTCAAAATCGCCCTATCCAATGCCGGTTATGGATGAGCAGTTCGCTTAACTATACGGTAATACTTTTTTCAATAATGGATCTTCGCATGGGATACCATCAAACAGAAGTGGAAGAAATGTCAAACAAATACACCGCTTTTGTTACTGACGACAGTAATTTTGAATATAATTGTATGCCGTTCGGGCTTGTGTACGCCCCCACAGTCTTCTATGTGTGATCAATAAGCTAGTATCAAAAATGCTGCCTGGCGAAGTTTTAGCTTAACTAGATGATATTGTGATTCCTAGCAAATCCGTTGAGGAGGGTTTAGATTATCTGAATCGATTTTTAGTGATCTTAACCGAGAGTGGACTTACACTACGATTTAATAAATGTGTGATCCTCGCCACAAAAATTTCATACCTAGGACATATAATCGATGGAGAAGGGATGCGAACTGGTGATGACAAAATAAGTGCTACACAAAATTTTAATCCTCCGAAAAGCATAACCAAAGTGAGAAGATTTCTGGGATTAAGGGGATTCTTAAGAAAATTCGTTTTTATTTGGGGTACAAGCAAAGATCTTTCGAAAAACTCATCGAGATTTTAAAGAAACCACCAGTTTTAGCGCTTTATAACAGTAAGGCCCGCCATGAAGTTAACACAGACGCGAGTAGTATAGGTCTTGCCGGCATTTTGTTACAGTCTGAAGATGGTAAGCCGAAAGTAAGTATCATAGTTATGAGCTTGAATCTGTTGCCGTATTTGAGGCACTCGAACGGTTCAGAATATATTTACTGGGTAAACCTTTAAACTTGGTCACTAATTGTTCTGCCGTTGTCAAAGTAAAATCCCGGAGGAGCTCAAACCACAAATCGTAAGGTAATGGAGGCATCTGCAAGAGTTTGATTTCACACTTATCCATCGTGAAGGAAGCCGTTGATGATTTAAGCCGTATGCCTAATAAGCCGCCCAAAGAAATCGAACCAGCTGGTTTTATAATTAAGGTTACTGCTGAGGTTGAAGATTGGGTTGTTACGATGCGACTAAAGGATGAGAAGCTGATAAATGTTATAGCCATTCTTAAGTTTAATTTAAGATCTGATCAAGAAAAACACATAAAAACCGAGTTCTGTTTACGTTACCACCGACTTTATCGAAAAGACAAAAATTGTTTGAAATTAGTTATTCCCAAACACATTTGATGGAGAATTGTAAAATACTCTCATGACAATATGGGTCATTTTGGAGCCGAAAAGACAATTCAGCGAATACAACAAAAATTTTGGTTTCCGAAAGCAACTAGCGATTTAGGATTATATCGCTAGTTGCTTACAATGCTGTTAACAAAAAACACGATCTGGAAATTCCGAGGCCCGCTTACATTATAGTAATACAGTACCTATTCCATTTCAAACCATCCATATTGACCACCTTGGCCCTTTTACGAAAAGCAAAAGAGGCTATTGCTACATTTTAGCAAATATTTGATTGTAAAGGCCTTGCGAAATACCAAGACAATTCCCGTAATCAATGCCTTAATCGAAATCAAAACTTATTTCGGTCTCCCGAAATTTATCATCAGCGACCGGGGAACCGCTTTTAC
This sequence comes from Gymnosoma rotundatum, assembly GCA_916610165.2. Lineage (NCBI taxonomy): Eukaryota > Metazoa > Arthropoda > Insecta > Diptera > Tachinidae > Gymnosoma > Gymnosoma rotundatum. The sequence continues at coordinate 76,445,383 of OU744338.1, read as the reverse complement.
GTCTAATAAATTCGAAGACTTTTGTGCTAAAAACTCGATAAAACATATTAAAACTGCCGTTCGCACTCCGAGAGCAAATCGTCAGGTCGAACGTGAAAACCAAATCATCCTTTCAACTATCAGAACTACAGTAAAGGATTCAAAAGATTGAGATCTAACATTACGTGAGCTTCAATGGGCCGTAAATTCACAAAAGATCTCAACATCTGTTTTTACATCCAACGAACTTGTATTTAATTTTGAACTACGAGATATATCAAACAACTGTTTGATCGCAGCCGTTCATGATGATGTAGCTGAAAGCACATTACTAATAGTAAAAAAACGTAATCTCGCCTTAGAGAATATTTCGAAAGAAAGGCAAAAAATTAGAATACCGTTTTATTTCGAAACATGCAACTCCTAAGCAGTATAACACAGGTGATATGGTCGTAATTGAAAATGAGCATCCTGCTGCCGGTGATTCTAGAAAACTTTAACCAAAATTCCGTGGCCCCTAAATCATCTCAAAAGTACTGAAGAATTACCATTACTTGATAGAAGACGTTCCAGGAATTCAAATATTTTCTTCAAATTATTCTGCCGATAAGATTAAGCCGCGTTGTAGCAGTTGTCCAAACCTTGACGAATCCTTCAACGAAATCGAGGACGATTTAGAGTCAGGAAAGGCCGAATAAAAGAAAATACCATCGCTGAAGCTAACAAGAAGAAACGAGTCAGTATATAGAAAAAAAGATAAGAAAACAATCGTTTTAATAAGAAAGGAAATTAAATATATTATTCAAAGTTTTGTGTTTTATTTTATTGAAGGATAATAATTCTTAATATTCTTAAATGAAAAACAGACTGTTTATTTCAGAAAAATATATATTTATTTTATTATGAGAAGCGTACATGAATACACCATGTAACATCAGAGATGTAGTGTTGTTTTTCTTATCTAAAAAATTATGGCAGTTGCAAACAGCTATTGTGTGAATAAAAATGTAGAGAGCGTTCCATATGTTCCTCGCCTTGCATACCATACCCTACAATATAAATAGCTTGTCATCGACAAAAAATATTTAAATAAGTTTTTGAAGAGTGTTAAGGAGGTTCATACAGAAGTGAAAAATGTCAATTTGGGAATAAAAAATGATTTTTATACATACAAATTTCGTATGAAATTTCGACATTTTACTTTCTAAGTCAAAGAGCTCTGGTAGTAAAAAATATACAACAAACACAACAATATAAAAAGTAATAAGCAAGAACCTAAAAAAGTCAAAGTAAAAATTATTTTTAAAGTTAAATATCTTCGAAAGTGTGATAGATACAGTGAAAATGTAAGGGGATCATTTCTTTATATTTTTAGGAAAGCCTAAGGTAATTTAGCAGTTAAGTAAGTTAAAAGCTTCATAATCTGTGGTGGCTGTTCGTGCTTAATGTACAAAGCTAGTGTAATACGTCTTAAGAGTCCTTACTTCGAACAGCAGTTAAGAAGTTCCATATTTATTGGCATTTATTTTGCGAAAGTCCCCACCGTTTGACCTAATATTAAACTTTTTAACGTGAAATAAAAAACATATAAATCTTTTACATAACGGTTGCCATTGCAAGTCATAATGTAGTAGAAAAAACTTAAAAACAACATTTATCATTAAAATGAAGAAAGCACCTCTCACATCAAAATACGCCTGCAGTAATTACTTAATTCAATTAAATACTTTAATTTACTTACATTATTTTTTCTTAATTTATTTATTAATTTTTAAAAATAAATACTTTGCACCAAAAGAAGATTTTACATTAACATTAAAATAAAATATTTTTTAAAAACTGAAAACTTGGAATGGAACAATTCTTTCTCAGGTTACTGTAGTAAAGCTTGCGGAACGCCTTCTCAATAACTTTAAAGTCTAATATTTAGACTTGTTTAGCAACAAGTGTAAATCGTATATATATATAAAAAATTGCTGCAAGTGTGTTGTGACTTTAAAACTCACGAACGGTCACCCCAAATTCAAATTTTTATTTAAAGTTTGCATGAAATCGGTTGACGCGTGCGTCAGTTACGACTTTTCATGTCCCTTTAAATATCAACAAGTCCTGAATTTTTGCACTAGAAACTTCATTATCAATATGCATTGTTTTGATAAATACTGTATTAAATCGGAGAGTGGGCATGGTAACTTCCATACAAAGTGAAAAGCTTTTGCCGGACCTGTAAAAATAACTTTTATATTAGCATAATCAAATTGAAAACTGGCTGGATTGGGACAGATAGTTGTTAAATAAAAAGATAAATGAAAAAAAAAACTGTAGACGTTGCATCACCAATACAAAATTGATATCTCTCTTCATGTATTTATAAAATTGTAAATAGAGTTGCAAAATAGGCTGAACATGACTGGATACTCCATCAGTTTTGATGCCTGGTCACCTTTGACAAAAAAATAACTTAAAGGATAATAATATGTTTATTACTTGCACAGTCTTCTTAAAGACGAGCATCAACTGAAATGATTTCAAAGCCAAGAAGGACATTTTATAACCTTATCCTGCTATGAAACCTTTAACCTATCTTTTTTCCACCTGCATGAACGATAACTGCTGCAGGGCCGTATTGCAATAGACACTTCCGTATGTTTCAACGTGACAAGTCTACTATTCATACTGCCTGGGTGTTTAAGTAACAGGTTTAAGAGCAAAGTGTTATGGTACTCAATTGGCCGACATAAAAATGTATGCTTCTGATGTGCAATATACAACTAGAACTGAAGTTATTGCAGTGATCAAAATTGCTTGGTGTCTTATTCCTACGGGGCCCTTCTTAAAAATCGACGTTCCACCCATTAATTTTGTTAAAAATATTTGAAAAAAATTTTTTATTAAAATTAACATAAACTATTGTTCCTTAGTGTGCTCATTAAAATGGCAAAGACTTCTTTTTTATAATAATATTTATAAGAAAAGGTCCGGCTAAACCAAATTTATTTATTTATTCTACTTTTTTTTATTACGAAATAAGCTTTAAAAAACAAACGAAAATAAGTTTGAAAGTTGTTTAGTCCAGAAGATTTTTACTTTCAGATTACTTATGCCTGGAATGTATTATCAAAGTGACAGGGAGCGTATTTACGTTTCGTTGGTCTCATGTAGAAAAGCATTAACGAGCAAAACTGTAACTTTAAAAGGGACGATGTCTCTCGAATAGATAATTGATAACCCTGGAAAACACCAAAAATATTTGTGGAAGAATATAATTTTTTTCATACCATATCATGTGTACGAATTATATATTTATTTTTAAATTTAGCTTTTATTAAAAAAAACCTCATTGTAGTAGTGAAAACTTTATCTGAGTTGGATATTAATATATAGAAAAATTGAAGTAGTAGGCAGTTCGAGATGGGTGAGGCTTCTCTCACGCATAATTAAATTTACCCTCCGATGTATAGAAAACTGTGATATAAAGAGTCTTTAAAATTTACGTAAGTAATTATATTATCGATGTGTATTATTAATTTTTAAATCGTTGAATCCGCTACAGTTGACATTGTATCTCACTCACAGACTATTTATTTATCTTTCCATTTTAACGATTTGTTTCTAAAACATATTTAAGGCGCGAACTGGCGCGCGTTCAACACAACAGCTCTTTTGATATATTGATTTAAATGATTTTTTAGTACTCATGAATCGTGACGAAGTGCTGAAAATGAAAAGGTGTCAAAAAATTTGACACATTTTGATTTTTATTTAATTCTTTGCAAACCTAGTTGGCATTTCATCGTTATATACATATGTGATTAATTGCAAAGGGAACAGGAAAAGTCAGCTACTAACAGAACGTAATTAACTTTCTACATCAATACATTTTTTATTAGCACTCATTGTGTCATGAACGTTATTGCTATTGAATCATGACGAACTCAAGTCAATAAAGGCATTTTATTATAAATACTTAGCTTTCCTTTCAGTAAAAAGACAATTGTTTAATTTAAGTTATATACACAAAAATTGTTTATTCAATACAAACAAATATATGTATGCATGCAAGTATGTATGTATATATGTGTATGTACGTACATATATGTATAAAAGCTTGTATAACTTGGGAGGTATTATGGTAAATGCTAGACTGCACCATGCTTATATACATTCTCGTACAGTTGGCTCAGAAAGTGAGTGCTCAAGCCAACTTCTGTTTTTGATATATACTTTTTTGTGATTAATAATGTTTTAACTCTTTAATTCATCTTATATGTATTTTGCCTCTAGTTCGCTATAAAAAATAAATTGAAAAATTCAATTTTCTTTTAATATGTAAGATTTCGTTATTATCCAATTTTCTTTTGCAGAAATCAAATTGTGTCGCATTTCAAATATTTGCCAATTTCCTTTTGTATACGGCAATAAATGTTGCCGGCATGTATACCAAGTATTTAACCGACAGAGGTCAGCGACTGGCATTCATTGAAACCCATAAGGCAATGGAGCATAAAAAGGAGTCGGAAAAAGAATTGCAAAAAACGCAAAAATTATTGGACTCAAGTAAGTTTTTCATTGGTTTTTAATGAATGCATCTACCTGCATACATACATACACATAACTGAACATATACGATATTGTCGTAGTCAACACCAGGAATAAAAAAAAAAACATTAACACAGTTCTACTTTCGTAATGTGGATGTATGTTAAAAATTAAAATTTTAAGCCTTTTTTTGTGAAGTAAAACTATAAAAAATGCATTTGAATATGATGGAAAAGAAAGGAATTGCGATGAAATTTCCATTCCTGATACCATTATATAACATGTAATAAGCATCCTCATACATCAAGCATTTGTACAGCTTTGTAGAGTTAAATGACTGGGAAGGCTTGTGTGCTTTGCATTTAATAGGTTATGAATTGAACAGCTGTAAGTGATTACTACGTCACATTTCTGCATATAATAACAACAATTTGAAGCTGACTCTCTCCTCGAACTCACCCTTTCCACCACACAGCACACTGGCAACTTGTTCCTTGGCACGACCAAGGCCCGCGGGCATGGGTGGGGGTTCGTTGCAGTGTAGATATCAAGGGACAAATAAGTTTGTGCCAGTGCCGGCAGAACAGGTTGTCACTAGGGCTTAGCTGGTCCTCACTACTCTCTCTCCACTCTTATATTGTGTTGTGAACAATCTACGTAATCGAAAAAAAACGTGATATTGAGGGTGATCGCGATATAATATTTTCAGACTATTACGGCATTTACACTTATCACTCGTAACTCCACGTAACGAGTATACCCAGTACGGCATTTTATTTACATCCAAAAATGCTTATACACCTTTTCTAGATTTTGTAAGTTATTTTTAAAATAGTTTTTCAAATAACATGTTGAACTACTTCTTAGATTTTCATTTTTCCTTGAATGACTACAAAAGTTTTAAATAAAACTAAAGTTTAGATTTTTCATAGCAAAACAGAATGAACAAAAGTTCAACATGAAGTTGGCTTCAATTCATTTATTTTAATTTCTAAAATACTTTTTTAGAAAGAAAAATTATTTTACAAATGCGGACGTTTTCGAAAGAAAACAAGAAAAATTAGACGCCAGCAGAATGCAATGCTGCATTTTCTGGATCACTTCATCCTTCATCAGCATTCATCGCATCTATCTAGTTTAGGTTGTATACATTGTAAACATCATCTATTTAACCAACTAACATTGTAAATAAGAATACGAGTAGTATTCTTATCAATATTAATTTGGTTACACGAAGTTTACACGCAACCAAAGTTCTTCTTCACTGCTCTCTCTCTCTATTTCGTCTTGTACATTTGTTTTTGTTACAACCATCGATATTTAAGAAATCTAAAGTCAAAATTCTTTGGTGCTAAACTTTCCCAGCGAAAATAAAAAACAATCAAAAATTTGTTTGAAAGGAAAACATTCGAAACATTTAAAACGTTTCCTATTAAATCTATAAACGAATTAGAGGACGAATTTTAGGATTTGTTTTGTTTTACTATATAATTTTAGTGTTCTTCTATAAGAACTATTGTAGGAAATCGCGGATTAAAATAAGGCCTTTGTGATAGTATGTCCAAATGTTTAGTAGACCATAATACAATTTTAATGGCTTGTCTTAAACTACCCCAATTTTCTTACTATATTATTTCGTGTGTATTACAAAAAGTACAATTTCTAAAGAAATTGCTTTTCTTATTTTGTTCTAAATAGTAAAATTTTAATTTATTTGTTAAATAGAACGTAATATAAGAACTTTTCTGTTGGGCTCCACAAGGGTGTGAGTGGGACCATACACCGAAAAACACAAAAGTACCATTATCTAAAGAACGGTACTTAAAAAAAATAATTACAGTGTTTTTCGTGTTCAGGAGGTCTTAATTAACTTATCTAGCCATGCTGTGTTCTTGGTATTTTTCCTAATTAAAAATTAGTAAACCTGTGTAATTGATATGTATATATTTTGAAAAATTAAAGTTGCTAAATTGACCGTGGCACAGAAAGGTATTTGTCAAATTTAAGCGGCCAAAATTCGAATTTTCAAAACTCACTTTTTCTTTAACTACCCACCGTAGGGTGAAGAGAATAGAATGCTGGACTAGATCCCGTTATTTTTTAATTCCTTTTTGCTTTCGTTCACTCTCACCACGCAGTCAAAGTTCGTGTTGCTAAGTATGCATATGCTTTTTTTCTGTGTTTGAGACAAGTCAACGTGAAAAAAAAATTGAATAAAAGCGTGTTTTCAGTTTATGAATTTTATTAAAATGGATAATTGTAATGCAGGTAAATATGATATAATTCACATAGTTTAATAAGAATATAATATATTCTGGTACCGGCAGAGCTGCATTGTTAATTTTAATTGATTAAAAAAATTAACTATAGTCATAAAGTTGTATAACACCACTTAACGCAACTGAGATTCTCGCTCGGATGTGTTAATTGATATTTCATGGTTTGAAAAAAAAAAGAATTGGCTGCGGATATGTGCGGATGACTATTTTATGGCCCTTTGCTGAAAAATTTACCAAAAATTCTGATGGTTTACTGTACGTGCTGCTTTATTGGACACTTCTTTTACACATTTAATTTTAAAATTAAGCAATTACAGAATTTTTTGTTTCCAAATCTAGGTTCTTCAAAGGTCAAATTCATAGTTCGTGAAGACGTTTTACGAATTTCCGAAATCTGCAATATTTCATCAATAATTGCTAATATAGCTGATGCCGAAAAACATGAAATACAATCCGAAAATTATTCTAAAGAAGATATAACTTTGTTAAAAAATAGTTTTGCGAAATTCAAAGCGATTAAAAAAAAGAAAAGCCAGTGTTTTCATTAAAGCTAATCAGCCGTGGATAAAAGGGTCTTTTTCTATACCAAAAGTGGTTAATCATGCTGGGCGGCCTACCAAACTTTTCGACGAGTCCGGCGATAGAACCAAAAGACGTAAAACGGCCGAGTTGTTATCGAAAGCGCTTTGTTGCCTATAGGCCAGCTATCGGAAGAAGCAGCAGAAGTAAGAAATAAGCACTTTCGGCAATATCGTGCAAACTACGCCCGAAAATTTTCAAGAGAGTCCTGCAATAGAAATATAATTAATAGATTATTGCTAACTTCAGATCCTCTGTTAACGGGACTAAGACCAAAGCCGAAAAAACACAAAATACTTTCTCAAAGGAATGCTTAGAAATGCTTGTCCCAACCTAAGACAACGAAGACAACATTTATGAATTACATAAAGAAGATATTTTCAGCTCAGGCAATGAAGAAATGGCCGATTGATTTTATTTTATATCATATTTTTATCTTTTCAATAAAAACAGAATTGTTTGTTAATTTTTCATACTGCACGACTTAGAGTTTCTTTAAAAAGTATCCTCTTAATTGGTTTGGGGAAATACCGTCTTAATACCCTACGTCTTTTTGCTTGTTTGTATAAATTTACAATTTTAAATGCCACAACATGTCTTTTCTAAATATTTTGCATACAAAAATTCAATCAAAATAATTTTGGCCGCCTAGATTGGCTAAATACCCCTCTGTGCGTGGCTGGATTACGAAGCCATCGGCCATCGAATCAATATCAGCTTAGTATTCAACGTGTAAACGGTCTAAGCTACAGGAAAAGGGACAGTAACATATATATGTAGGATTCAAGGATTCACCATTGAGACTAAGAGATAGCAAAAAGTTGCTTTGATGCGGGTTGCTTTGATGCTTAAGTATGTCAGTACTAGCAGAGGATAGAGAACGAAAATAATTTTGAAAATGGATTTAAATTAATTAGATCAATTCCGCCAGTATATATTGGCTTGAAAATGATGTTATCACATCGAAAGCGCTCGCCAAACGTACGACGTACACAGCCAGAGACGAAGGTTTTTACCGGTTATAACAATGGATGTAAATGTTTCGTTTATCCATGGTGATTATCTTAGCTATGTGCAAGAAAAAATAACTTCACCGATAACAGTTAATTTTAATGTAAACCATGCAGATTTGGCCAAGCAGTGTATTTACAATGAAAGTTTAAGTTAAAAGTTTAATGTGCTATTTAACCAACTTTAACTACGGCGAATTATGTCATATTGGAAATTCATCTCTTAACAAATTAATTAAAAATTATATAGTTGTTGGAATACCCCCTATAGTGTAGTTTGTAATCAGTGCTAGAAGGTAAGAGCTCCGTTTTCTGGCACAAGAACTAAAGATGATTACAGATATTTCGCTTATGTATTTTTATTTAAAATCAGTTCTCCCATATATCTCTCTCTCTGAACAGTCGTATACAAACATACAAGTGCTTCTGGGATAATTATTGACTCTATTGCAAGCTGCCGATGATGGCGGAGAAGATGATGATGATGACGACTCAACGTTGCGCATTGGACCGGAAAGTAGCGATACCCAGCCTAAAACTCACATTTCGCCTATTATTGATAGCACAAACACAAGTTGTTTTCTAAAACAGGTATTTTCACTTACCGATTAAAGCGTATTTCAATTTGATCACATATTTTCTGCAAAAATTTAATCACGTTTGATGCCGCATATTTTACGGACAATGAACAACCCGACCGATTATTTAAAGTTTTTTTATTTGGACTACAAACAAAAATTAAAGCTGAACTTAGAAACAAGTTAATTACACGTGGCTTAAAATGTAGTGAAGTTAAGCGTATTGGAAAAAATTTTAAAACTACCACTTTGCTATTTATGTGGCTTACTTTGAGAATGGGTCTGTTAAGGTGAGCCAACTTAGGACAAAGCATAAATGTATCTTTGATGCAGTTGTAAGATAGGAGTACCAAAGAAAAACAGAGGTGTTCAATGCTATAATTGTCAAATGCTAGGGCATGGTGCAAGGCACATTAATTTAACAGTTAAAAGCAGTTCTGAAACAACTACAACAATAAAAAACAACATGTATTTTGTTTGTGTAAAATATGTTTTCAGATGTCAAAACCAACAGACTGCTGTAGAGAGAAAAAAACTAAAAAAGCAAAGGCATATGTACATATTAACAAAATCAGAAAAATTAAAAAATGCAGAAAAATAATTAAAAACCTTAAATTAAATAATGTACATGGTGATGAAGGGACAGCTACAATCTCTGTACTTGCAAGTAGTAAGAGTTTGAAAGCGATGGACATTATTATTTTCAAACATTTTAAAGAACTTGTAAGGGATGAAAAAAAAACATTTGTGGAGGCAGCGAACAAAGGTGGTTGTGCGATCTCCTACAAACGAACAGTGAAGAGTTGGCCATGCATCCAAAAATCTACAAGAAATAGAACAATGGTTTTATCATTGCGCTGCCATGAAGATTGAAAATCTTTTTCAGCTTTGCTTGCTTACAGGGCCATCTTGAAACACGAAAAAAAATATTCAAGAAAGAATAAACGCTGTTGACCAGGAAAAAAGTTATAATAACACCTGGCGTGTTCTTCAGCGTGCAGTTGCTCTCTACTTTATAGATAAGTTGGCTCTTTAAGCTGGTAATGAAAATAATGAGGATCAGGCCGCTACTTTTGTTTGTTGTTCGCTGCGTGTGGAACTTTTTGAACAAAACTCAAAGCACCAAATTTTTGTGGGTTATTCACATGGCTGATGAAAAAAAATTCTTGAAATTTACATTTATTTAAATCTAATAGTTTTCGTATTCTTATATTGCTACTAATTTTGTTCAATTAATAAAAAAAAAAACATTTAAGTATAAAATGAATGACCCGTCGAACCAAGGACAAAATAGCAGCCCATTTTTATGGACAATAAAAAAGATCTAACATTAGTTACTAGCACCAAAATATCTGGTAATGAAAAGAGTGAATAGTGAAAAAGTATTATCTTATGTAACGCTGTTCCTTATTAAATAAGTCGTGGATACTACAGTTTGCGGTGAAGTATATGTGGTTGCTATTATTTTAATTCAAAATGTATGTTTAAGTTTATATTTTTAAAATATTCTTTTCGAATACAAGAATTATAATAATCAAATTAATAAAAACATTTTTGTTTTTAATAAAACATATCTCCAAGAAAACTTAATAAATTAAAATTAAACAAGTATTTAAATTACAAAGTACACATATTATAAAGTATCTACATTACTCCCCCCTTCGAAAAACGTTAACATCCAATAAGTTAAAAGTAACACGTTTATTTTTATGTAGTGAGTTTGTATCATTATGAGTATTTTTATCGGTATTAAAGGTATTTTCAATAACTGCGGGTTTTAGACAATCAATAGGAACTGTCATAACATTTCCATCTTTCTCAATTTTAAAACATTTTTTATCTCTTTCTAATACTTCATATGGCCCTTCATAAGGCTGTTGCAGCGACCTTTTGTTTATTATACGCAGAAACACAAATTTACAAGTTTGTAAATCCTTTGGCACGTAAAAACCAGATCCAGAATCTGTATGATGAACCATGTTTGATCTCACATTTCTGAAACAATCTTTTAACTTAAACAAAGTATCAGATGCGTCAAACTGGCCATGTTGAACAACAATTTGCCCTGGAAGACGAATATTTTGCCCGTACGTTAACTCAGCTGGAGTTGCTTTTAAATCTTCCTTATAAATGGATCGTAATCCAAGTAAGACTATTGGAAGCTCATCATACCATCTTGAGGAATCACCTTTAGCCATTAATGTAGCTTTAATTTGCCTATGAAACCTTTCAATAATACCATTAGCTTGTGGATGGTACGGAGAAGTTGTAATTTGATGACATCCCAAAAATGTTGTTAACTCTGCAAACATATTTGATGTAAACTGACTCCCCTGATCTGTTGTTACTTTTAATGGGACGCCAAATCTAGAAATATAATTTCGCACTAGTGCATCCACTATAGTTCTTGTTTTTATATCCCGAAGTGGGTAAACCTCTGGCCAACGTGTGAAACGGTCTATTACCGTAAGTAGATACTTATAACCATGAGAAGAAGGAAGTGGACCAACAATATCTAGGTGTATGTGTTCAAAACGACCCTTCGGAATTGGTACTTTAACAAATGGAGATGTGGTATGTTTGTGAATTTTAGATTGCTGACACCTTATACATTCTTTCGACCATTTATTTATCTCCTTGCTCATATTTGGCCAAAAAAAATTTTCCGTAATTAGGCGCCTAGTGGACCGGGTACCTGGATGAGAAATACCATGCAATTTTGAAAACACTATTTTCCTAAGACTTGAAGGTATATATGGTCTGGTATTATCATGTGATACTTCACACCAGATTTGTGCATCAATCAGCGGTACCCTTATCAATTTTAAATTGCAATATATATTTTTATCCGTAGTTAAGTTCTTTATTTCTAAATCATTTGTTTGCTCTTGATGTAAAGTTCTCATATTTAAGTCGCTATCTGCTATTATATCAATATCAAAAGGTCTAGAAAGACTGTCGGCTACTGCGTTTGATTCACCTTTAATATATCGAATATCTGTGGTGAATTGGGAAATGTATTCCAAATGTCTCGTCTGTCTTGGGCTTCTTTCTGTTTTAGAATTCATTGCAAACGTCAACGGCATATGGTCTGTATAAACTACAAAAATGCGGCCCTCTAACAAATACCTAAAGTGCTTTATATTCAAATAAATAGCAAGTAATTCACGATCAAACGAACTGTATTTGGTTTCAGCGAGTGTAAGTTTTTTTGAGAAAAAAGCCAAAGGTTCAGTTTTACCATTATAAACCTGATGCAATACACCCCCTACAGCAATATTAGAAGCATCGACTGTTAAAGTTAAATCTGCATCTTTATTAAAATGATTTAATAATACACGTGATGCAAAACCTTCTTTAACTTCTTCAAAAATATTCACAGCATTATCGTCCCATTCGATGATTTTCTGTTTCCGCCTTAAGGCACTAGTAATCAATTCGTGTAGAATTGATGTTTTGTGTGCTAATCTTGGTATATAACGGTGGTAATAATTTACCATACCAACGAATTTTTGCATCTGCTTGACAGATGATGGCCGCACAAAATTTTTAATGGCTGAAACTTTTTCCTCAGAAGGTTTAATACCATTTTCAGAAATATTATGACTTAAAAAATCTATACTAGCTACTCCAAAAATACATTTCCCCGGTTTTACATTTATACCATATTCATGTAGACGCCTAAATACTTTTCCTAAATGTTCGATATGTTGTTCGTCACTTTCGCTAGCTATCAATACGTCATCGATGTAAGCAAAAATAAAGTCCAGACCATTAAACACCTCGTTTATAAAACGTTGGAACGTTTGAGCCGAATTACGTAATCCAAAAGGCATACGTTGAAATTCAAACATTCCAAACGGTGTAGTTATAGCAGTTTTGTATATATCCTCTTCAGCCATAGGTATCTGGTGATAAGCCCGAATTAAATCTAGCTTGGAAAATATATTTTTATTTCGTAGATTTATGTTCAAGTCGTGAATGTGTGGTAAAGGATACCGGTCGGGAACTGTCACAGCATTAAGGCGCCTAAAATCGCCACAAGGACGCCAGTCATTAGGGTCTTTCTTTGCGACCAGGTGAAGGGCTGACGCTACAGAAGAGTTTGATGGTCCGCATATTCCTGATTTAACTAAAAAATCGAATTCGGATCTAGCAACTTTATATTTTAATGGGTCCAACCGCCGAGGCTTAGTAAACGGAAGCGGTCCTTCGGTAATAAGCTTGTGGACTGTTAAATGTTTAACAGGTTTGGTATAATCAGGTTCAGCAGTTAAAGAAGGAAAATCTTTCAATAATCGAGTGTACTTATTGCTTACGGAAAATAATTTTGGTAGCGAAACGTTACAAGCACAAGAAACTGCATTAACCGATAAACTAGTAAGAGGATCCAACAAACATCTATTTTTAATGTATACTAATAGCCCATACTTGCCTAAAAAATCAGCGCCGATAATAGGTTTCGAAATGTCAGCAATTAGAAATATAAAGGGAAACTCGCGTCGTAAACCTAAATCAACAGTAACTAATTTTTTTCCATATGTTGGAATACTAGTACCATTAGCTGCAGTTAAAACAATATCGGATATTTTATTATTATTTTTAAATTGAAGGAAGGGTAAAACGGAAACTTCAGCTCCGCTGTCTATTAAGAAATTTAATTTATTACTTTTGTCGAAAACGAAAAGGCGACGAGCTCTTGTAAAACCATCACCACTGTTTGTCGCATCAACAATGGGAGATATTAGTTTAACGATTCCTTTGAAAAGGAACAAGGTTGCTCACAGCGTATCGCCTTATCCCCAAAACGATAGTGATATCTACATAGCCAATTATTGCTAGTTCCACGTTGTCGGGAGCTGGAATTTCTCCTATAATTATTCCTGGAAAATGTACGAGATTGTCTACCTTTTAATTCACTTTTAATAGAATTCACTTCAATACACAATTTGTTGATATTTTCGCATAAAATCTTTGATAAATTTTCTACAACGTGTTCTATATTAGTTGCAGTGTGTTCTTTAACACTCGCAACTTCACAAGTAAACATTACTTCCCAAATCTTATCTGCTAATTGTATCATCTCAGTTATATCATTATGATTAGAACCCGTTAGAGCCACATTAAGACTTTTAGGAAGTTTCCTCAACCATAATTTTTTCAAGATATCAGAACTAAAACTAGTTCCAGCTAGCAAAGCCAGTGATCGATAAAACTCGGACGGTTTCCTGTTACCCATTTCACTGTCTGACAAAATTTTCTCTAACTTGGTAGTTTCACTTAATGAGTGTCGATCAACCAAGACTTTTTTTAAGTTATCATAAAGATTGTTTTGAGGTGGATTCTGAATAATATCGAGCACTGTGATTATAACCTCTTGAGGAAGTGCAGTAATAATGTGCTCGTACTTTGTTTTATCTAAAGATATACCTTTAGTGACAAACTGCATTTCTGCATGTATAAACCAAGCGTCAGGGCAATTAATCCAAAACTGTGGCAGTTTAACAGATGCAGCACAAAGGTCAAAGTTTAATTGGGAAGAATTACCAACTAATGAAGAGTTATGACAACTCTGTTGTGCAATGTTAGAATTTACCTGAGTATCTGAGATATGTTGTATATCTGTATTGTTACGCATAGGGGAACGGATTGGCAACATTTTTCGACGGTTCACAAATATGTATTGAAATAAAAAAAACAAAATAGTCAATAAATAACTAAGTTTTTACCAAAATGGACATCCAGTGTAAAATAATAATTTGCATTTGGTCCAGATGCTGATGTAGACTCGTTGTCAGTACTTCTAAATCGGAAAGCTTAATACAGGATAAATGTTATTGTTTGTGCTGCCCAATATTATTTTCTTCAATTCACACAAATCGAGGTTGCTGCAGATGCTGTGGCGGAAGACGTTCTTATGGATAACTTTGGTTCAAAAAGTTGATTCAAAGCTGGCCTTAAATTTGGTTATATTAATGCACTTAATGGAACAACCAGAAAAATCGGTCTTCTAAAATGTTACTGCTAGCTTCTGAAGTATTAAAACGGTTAAAATCCAAATATTGCTTTAAATTCAAGATTTATATAATTTATAATTTATCTTGCTCCTGGCAGGATCGCCAATATGGTTGCTATTATTTTAATTCAAAATGTATGTTTAAGTTTATATTTTTAAAATATTCTTTTCGAATACAAGAATTATAATAATCAAATTAATAAAAACATTTTTGTTTTTAATAAAACATATCTCCAAGAAAACTTAATAAATTAAAATTAAACAAGTATTTAAATTACAAAGTACACATATTATAAAGTATCTACAGTATATAAAAAGCTTTTAAACGGTACAATCCTAATTAAAACCAAAAAAAAAAAAAAAATAAATAAATAAATAAATAAAATATTGTACAAGCTTAATTCAATTACGTTTTCTCTCCTACAATTGAGGTGGAGCTAAAGCTGCCCATACACTTCATGGTTTTACATCTGACATTTCCCACTGTTAAACACATAAATGTCGTGTAGGACTGTTAAAACATTGCTTCTGTAAAATACATGTGAAAAGTCATCTGACAATATTTAATTTAGAACGCGTTCTAATTTGATCTGACAAACCATCTCACATCAGATGCTTTTATATTTCTAAAAAGTATTGCCAAAAACCTATACCGTATGAAACCAATCAACGGCGCACTGTGTTGCGAAGGCGGCAAAAAATATAAAAAATCAACTTTTTAATTTGAAATTAGTTTTTAATTAAAAAAAATCAGAAAGAATTTTTCCAAAAAGTTAATTTTTAGGGAAGTTTTTAGTATTTAAAGTTAACAGTTGTGAGTATCTACGTAAACATTTCCAAAATAACTGAAAAATGCTGTTACTTTAAAGGCTTATTTTGTTAAGAAAGTGTCGATAAAGTTGTAAGATTTTTACTAAGATATAAATTCAGTGATGTAAAAGTATAGTAACACTGCGTTTTATTACAATGTAATTGTCATATGTGATACGCCGTTATTCTTAACCAAAACAAAGAGAAAAAGTGTTTTATTGAAAAACTTTAAACTTTAGTAGGCAATTGAAGGTCAAAAAAGGCATTTTACATACTTTGAAATATTATTTATACAAGTAAGTACTTTAAAGAAAAATTGGTTTCGCATCCCCCTTTACTTTACTTTAACAATTTTCAGTGGGTACTCCGATTCAAATTCGTACATTTTTTAATATTTGGCTAAAGCATAGTACACAAAGTGCAGCGGAGAGAGAAGGAGTACAATATTCAGAGAAATTATTTAAAACAAAACTTGATCAAAAAAAAAAAAATTGATGAAGTCCACTTGATTCTATTAAGTATTCAGAAGAGATGGATAGATGGAGTGTCACTATATGAAGGAATGATTTGAGAAGAAATTTTGTACGTGGCTTTATACACTTTTTTCTGAATTATTTTTTTTTCTGAAGCTGTGGAATCTTCTCATAAAATATTTAGATGCATCCGTCTGGGTCACACCAGAAAAAGCAGCCGTATTTCTACAAATGGAGATCTTATTGAAAGAATAATTTTGCAGTCTGAACCTCACATAACCATTTTTAGACAAGTAAATAAAAACACGAAGTCACAATGTTATGAAATAAAAAACCTTACTGTCCAACAAGAATTTAACATGAAAAAAATTTTTAGCAGAGGATGTGTTTGACCAATGTGATGAAACTGATACTGAAGATGAAGTTTAATCTTGTAGTACACAAAATTTTTTGTTTGATAAATTAGTATATATTAACAAGTAAATGTTTTTTATTGTATATGTATGTACGAGTACTTGTTGTTTCTTAATAAACGGTACAATCTAAGAAATCAAAGATAAAAATGAACCGCCTTGTTGATAAAAATGATTTTGTTTTATTAAAGGCTCATAATACTGAATTTTTATAAAAAATCATTTTATAATTTAAAGCCGTAATTTAATATTATTATTTATGAATAAAATAAAAGATTTGTATAATTTTATTCATTTAATTTCTTTAAAAATTAAATTAATAAAATTTATTTAGAAAATAATTGACAATATTGTAGTTGGAGGATTAAGTTTTTAGATATTTTAAAATGCCTGTTTTTAAGGACATGTGGTGTGTTACCCTTGCTCAAAATTAGACAAAACTTTGTTAATAAATTAAATATATTATTAGCGAGTCGTACTGTTAAAAATACAAAGTAATATTACTTTTCTACGATACTTTTAAATTTTTGCAAAAAAGACATTTTTGAGGTTGTCTTATCCTTGCTTCGATTTGAACCAAATTTGGTCAGGACATTAAACATATCTAATGCAATCAGTGCACAAAATTTTATGTAGCTAGGTATGTTTGTTCCTTCCTTATGGCACTTTTTTATTTCCAGGATATATGGGAAGGACACGAATCCTTGCTCCGAAATTGTCCATACTTTGCATTTTAATATATTTTTTTAATTCCAGCAACTGTGCCAAATTTCATTTCTCTGTGAAAACACGGCACTTTGCGGCGGTCGACCATTAGCGGTAGCATTAGCCGGTTGATGGTATCTAAATTTCTTTTAACTATTTGATAATAATTATGTAAATTCTGTATCATTATTCAATGCAAACTAAACTTGTTCATATTTAGAGTAAAATAAATAATTAAAATTGTCAAGTCTTCAGTAATTCCGTAATGCACGCAAAAATATTTTAAGACGACTACAAGCCATTTTGAAACCGAACGGCTTGGATATCTGTACAGTGAAAAAGGCGAGAGGCTGTTGTAAACAAAAAATAATTTTGTCAGACGTAATTATAACAGGCTTCAGATTGGCTCGCTCTTTTGCTCTTTGCGTGCTCTTTTTTAAACTATGCGCAAATAGCAGAGCTGAAAAAAAGAGCCAATCGTATATCTATATTAAGTACATGCAAGTCTACAACAAATACAACATTAGAAAAACAACAGGCATTTTGTTTGTGTAAAATCATGTATTATGTCAAAAAACAGTTCAGAGTTGGCAACGTGGGTAACATTTTATCATTTTTCTAACTAAAAAGTTAATATGAATTTTACTTAATTATTGTAAAAAAGGAAGACTATATCAATGTTAATTTAAACAAGAAATCAATAATCAATAGTTGGAAAAGTGTAATTTCAATATAT
The DNA here is from genome assembly GCA_916610165.2 of Gymnosoma rotundatum. Taxonomy (NCBI): domain Eukaryota; kingdom Metazoa; phylum Arthropoda; class Insecta; order Diptera; family Tachinidae; genus Gymnosoma; species Gymnosoma rotundatum. The sequence goes on along the minus strand of OU744338.1, from coordinate 76,427,266 downwards.
CGTTTACCATCCCTGATAGAACATAATAAAAATGAAAAGAAACACGTAAAAAACAAGAGAAATGTATAGCAAAATAAAATTAAAATAAATGTAAACAAATTTTGACACAAAACATGATAAACACGCATACCAATAAAACTATCAGCTGAACTCCTGCATATACTTGTTATAGATATACTTTGAGTAAAACCTTTTTTTGTTGTCAAGCGTTATTTTTTGTTGTAAACAAAGGTATGCTACAGGGTAAATTTGTTTTGCTTATGTTTTAGGTATGGGATGTTTACTTGTGAATTTGTTATTGTTTTATTACTATCTTCATTACAGCTTGTGTTATTTTTGTTGTTAAACGGTATATATTCTTTGCTTATGTTTTAGATAGGGGTGGTGCATTTGTTATTGCTTTATTACTTCTTAATTGACGGTAAAGCACCAAATTATTGGTACTAAATAAAGCAAATTTTCATTACCTATTAAATGCAAATGAAAACAATTGTTTTATTTAATTTAAAAAATTTATTTACATTTATACCTACAATAAATTATTTATTTTATATTGCGGTTCTGGTATATTAAACATTACATTGATTTTACATACTTATGTATGTATGAGGAAAAGATAGAAACCTTCGAAGTTTTTTGCATTAATTTTAACAAGAAAATTTTATTTTTACCAACAATACCACAAATTCTATAGTTTTGTTTTTAGTACTAATAATTTGGTGTTCTACCATAAATTAAGAAATAATAAAACAATAACAAATGCACCAGTAAACATCCCCTACCTAAAACATAAGCAAAGCACATGTACCGTTTAACAACAAAAAAATTAAAACAAGCTGTAATGAAGACAGTAATACAACAATAACAAACTTACAAGTAAACATCACATACCTTAAACATAAGCAAAACAAATTTACCGTTTAACGTACCTAAATACCTAAATTATAAGCAAAGCAAATTTAAACCAGGAAAACAATTGGACAAACAAACAAAAAACCCAAATGAAAATAATTACAATGTAATTTTAAATAATTTTTGAGCTTGAAGGTCTTTGTTGAACAGTTATTTTATTTTTCAATATTTCGCCAACCTCCGGTTGGCATCTTCAGCAAATAATATGAGTTACAATAAATAAACAAACAATAGAAACTAGTGTTTAACTTAATGTCTGTTATTGCACCTTCAAGCTCAAAAATTATTAAAAATTACATACTAATTAAAGAAAAAGGTCGACTAAACTTAGTGAATATTATGAAAATAATTGCTTTATGATACCAGTTAACATCAAAAATTGCTTAATTAGGTATAATTGCAATAATGTTAAAGATAAGCAAATTATTACCCTTAATCCTTACTTTTTTTAACATCACTTATTGCACATTTTTATTAATGAGCCATTCATATGACCCTCGCTTGAGTTTACGAGGAACTCCACTACTAACCAATAATCAAAAACAAACTACAATGGTAGACCACAAACATACATAACACTATTCTTCGTACATATACATACAGACATACATATGTATATATATATGTATATATATATATATATATATATATATATATATATATATATATATATATATATATATACATATATATATAAATATGTATGTCTGTATGTATATGTACGAATAATAGTGTTATGTATGTTTGTGGTCTACCATTGTAGTTTGTTTTTGATTATTGATTTAAATAAAATAAATATACATACATAAGTATGTATATATTTCTCCAACATTCATTTGAATATTAGCTATATTTAAAAAACGATAAACAATCTTTTAAACTGTCCCAAACACATAAATCAAATAATTTATTTATTGAATTGATTTTTACATTATAATCTTTACGTTAAAAAAATATGTTTCGTACCACAGTAAAAGAGCCAAGCGCATTTTTGACTTTTTTGCGCAATGCAAAGGAGAAACTCAAAAAAAGAGCCAAGCTTATTGCTCTTTTTAATGCGCTGCTCCTTCGTGGCGCAGAGCAAACATATTGGCGACGAGCAATGCGCAATAACAAGTTGGCTCTGCTCTTTGCGCAAGAGAGCCAAAAGAGTAGAAAAGAGCTGCTCGGCGCTGCGCATTTACTTACTCTGAATTATAAATGTTCGTTTGTGACCAAATATTAAAAGTCTTCTGTAAAATACCAATTTTGACACACATGCAGAATTACATATGACTCACACAGTTAAAAGGTCAGATGTAAAAAACATGTCGTGTATAGGTAGCTTAAGTTAACATCAGTCTCTTAATTTTGTTAGAGGTGTTATGTATTCAAACGACCTGATGGGTATTCCGAAGGAGAAAGTCTTAATGGAGTTAAAAACACAAAACGTACATAAAATAAATTAAATATGAGAAAAATGAACATCGAACTTAAGAAAACTGGTTTATTCATATTAACTTTTGCCAAGACCTCTCTTCCTAATGAACTGTTTATTGGATACGAGAAAGGTAGAATAAGACCATGTCAAAGTATTGTAAACATAACAAGATTAGTTTAAACTGCTCTTTAGATTATCATCTATATGATATCGATGATGTATGCTGTAATGCCCAACGTTGTATTAACTGTAAGGAAGTTAGTATTGTTAATGACAATCACTACTCAAATGCAAAAACGTGTCCCATTTAAAAGAAAAAAACCGGAATTCAAGCTATTGTTACTTTAGAAAAATTCAACAGGAAAACAGCATTAAAGAAATATAATAACTTTCACCCCTCTGTATTATCATTTTACAAAAACAAACAAAAATATATGTAAAGATTCTCCACAGGAACAGCCACCAACTTCCAAAAACGTCTCAGATGTAAATTGTCTCAGATGTAATGTCTCACACAGAATTATCGGACATAAATAGCACATCGTCCCAAAACCGTAACAATAACAAAAAAAATTTTTTTAAATATTACAAATTGAAACTTCCAGAAAGATCAAACGCCAATTAAAGTTTGGTGATAACAACAACGACCGCACTAAAAATACGTAAACTCTCTTAAAATAATTTAAGATGGATTAGTTAAATTATATAAAAACTGCACACTTCAAATCAAAAATTTTTAAGATTTAGGTAATTTTTAATGACTTTAAACATTATTCAGTGGAATATAAACGGTTTTACTAATAATTACAATGAACTTTTGCTTCTCATAAAACAATATTCACCAAAAATTATATCACTTATAGAAACGAATATCGTACACCTAGTTCAAAAGTGACACAACCCAAAATTTTAACTTTTCAGAAATCGACAAAAAAAACTGTTTTTGACCTGAATAAAAATAGTTAAAAACAAAAGCTTTGGACTATTTAGTAGAAAATCCATATCGATTATGATGTAAAAAGTTCTTTTTATTTGTTTAATATTTATTTATAATAAACAATTTAATTAAATTTTAAGTTGTGCCACTTTTGAACTAGGTGTGCGATATACACGATACTTCAACTATTCCTGCACCAATTACATCCACAATTAACCCAGGTTCAAAGGTAGAAAATATTTGGGCGAATATAAGATTAATTACTGGATAGTTACAAATCCACAACAACTATTCAAGAAATCGTTCCACAAAGATCTTCGAAAAAACTTGTAACGAATAATAATGAAATTGCAGTCGAATTCAGCAACCTTTGGTCACAAAACATCTCAGATATAAATTTTCCTAATAATTTTATAAGACGTAAATCCAACCTCTTATTGAGCACCCCATTAAATTTACTAGATTTGAGAGCTTCCAATTATAATACGGTTTTAGTATATTATCACTTCAATCAGCATTAAAAATTGTTAAAGGGAAAACACCAGGACTAGACAGGATCTGCTACCTCACGTTAAAACAGCTTCCAAAGACAATGAAGTTGCGTTTGCTGCAACTATTCAATAATATTTGGAATTTCTTTATTCCACAATAGTTTAAAGTAAGCATAACCATTCCAAATAATAAAAAAGGGTGTGACAAAACAAGTATCTGCTCCTACCGACCCATATCTCTTAATCCTTGCCTATCTAAATTATTAGACAAAATGGACTCTAATCGACTCCGGTTAACAACAACCCCTAAACTATTGGACAGCAGACAGTTTGTCTTTATAAAAAGGAAAACTATTACAGACAATTTACTATACATTGATCATCAAATATTTGATTCCCTGTCCTTGCAAAAACATGTTACAATTGTTTCACTGGATTTTCAAAAAGCAACCGATCGACTTGGAGTTCACACCATTAAAGACCAACTCAAAGAATGGAAAGTTGGACCTAAAGTGAAAAATTATGTTATCAGATTTATGAAAAATCGCCAATTTAAAGTGAAAGGTAGTTCTCACTTCTCAAATACAGCTCCCACACGGATCACCCCTATCAGTAATTTTGTTTCTAATTGCTTATAATAAACTCTGCAAAATTATTTCCTTTCACAGAAATATCGACTTTAGCGAAAATTTATATCTACATTTAAATTATCCGATTATTTATTAATTTTTTATTTCTTATCGTCCCATATATTTTTTTTTTTTTTTTTTTTTTTTTGATTGGAGTTACTTCACTTAACTTGATTTGTTTTAAATAATCTGAAAAATTTTAAGGCAGGCGTGGTGTTTTTTTCCGCTACCTCTAAAGACATGGACCGATCTAGTGCCTTGGCAAAGTTGATTTCAACTCGAATAGGGACGGACAGACGGACATAGTCCAATCAACTTTGCTATGCATAAAAACTCCGAATATATACTCTTTATGAGCTCAAAAATGCATATTGTAGAAATTACAAATGAAATGACAAACTTATTTATACCCTTTATCTGTATGTGGCGAAGGGGTAAAAACAATAAATAATTTAAAAAAAATTAAACATTACACAGGAAAATACGTAAGTAAACTAAAAATCCATAGCAACTTGTATGCGGTAGATTTGTGGCAGTTTAGCGGACAATAATGGCAAAGAATAATCGGAACTTTATACCTAGCGAGACGAAGTTCGCAATTAGTTTATCGGTGGTCTCACGTATAAAGGCCATAACTCGAATATTTACGAAATTGAGTTTTTTTTTTGCGATTTTAAAACATTCACATTTCAAATATTACATTGTGATAAAAACAGTTTCTATTATATTTTTATCTTCTCCTACCAGATCACAACTATGCGAGTTAGGACCTTTCCACAAGAGACACACGCTATGTAAGATTTGCCCACTGTTATTTAGTTATTACATTCGTAGTAATTAAATAATACATATATAAATTTGAATGGAGATTTCAATGCTTATTGGTGATTTCATAATCAGCGACTCATCATCAAGTACAACAATAAATCTCTTAAAAATATTTTATTAAAACGGCCTAAAATGAAATCCACTGTTGCGTTTTTTTATTTACTTTCAAGATTTTTTTTAGGTTTTACCTAATTATTTACACTTAAAGAATCCCTTAACATGACGAATAATATTGTTTAAATAAGTATACACTAATTTCGTTTAGAAAACTACCGCTGTACCATAAAATAACTCCCAAATGAAATAACTCCTTATGCTATAACTCCCAATGAAATAAGTCCCAATAAAAATAAAATAACTCCCAAATTAAAAAAAGAAACAACTGCCAACGGCCGAACGGAAGAATTTTGTTCTCCATGGTATAACAAACACCGGCTTGGCTGACTAAAAGTTTTCTCTGCAGCCAGAATAATGGAATAAGTCCTAATTAAATAGCTTCCATTAGGTGATTCCTAATAATAGCTCTTTAATTAACTAAAATAAAATAACTTCTATACCATAACTGAAGGTTGAAGGAAGAAAATATTTTGTTCACGAGGCCGGTGTTTGAAATACCATAGAGGAGAAAATCTTTCAGCCCGGCCGAAGGGCGGCTATACAGAAAAAAATTGTGAAATAATTCTTAATAAAAATGAAAAAAAAAAATTAAAATGAAATCTAGTTAGGAGTTAATTCATTTTTTCTAGTTATTTCAAGTACCAACTACCGCTTTGTGAAAAAATTAAATTTACTGAACATGTATTTCATATTTTTTGTATTTGTATTTTTAAATTTTCTTTTTAAGTACATTTTTATTCAGCTTTCCTTCGTTTGCATACTGACATAAAAGTTGAATGAATATAATTTTTATTACCGTTCAAATACCTTTTAAAACAATGTCTTAGCTACCCTTTTTAAACAATAGACTTTATTTCAATAGAGTTTAGTTCAAACGTTAGGGGACATTACGGTACAAACGTTACGTCATTACCGAATCGCGTTTTCTTTGACACTCCCAATGCAAGCATAAATATAAGTACACAGAGAAAAGAAATTCGTTATAGGAACCGAATTTGTTGCCAATCGAATTTTGTCGGTTGTGTGTATTATCTTGTATTCGGTTGTAGTAACTGAATAAATACAGCAGTCACAACTATTTTAAAAAATAATTCTTGGGTGATTTTTCAATATTTACTTTTATTTTAATAATAAATTATAGGAATAAGATTATACATTATAAATTTCATGATTCGAACCATTGAATGCAGCTTTCTTCTTCTTTACATGATTTCTTCCTTTCCACATAGTTTCTTCAATTTGCTATCCCATACCGGTCGTTTTGCGCTGCGAAATAAATTAAATATTATAAAATTATTTTTATATATAAACGTCTTTCTGAGATAATTTTGAACTTACCATTTACCAATATTGGAGAACTTTTCACCACTTTTAATAAATCTTTTTATTTTTGAACTAAGATATTTTTGATTTTTGTAATGTGTACAAATTTTATTTATATTGTGTCAACCATTTTTCGATTTCAGATTCTTACTTCCAAAATTTGGTTTTCTATAGTAATGTACTGAATAAGTTTAGTTGTATCTTCCATTTAATAGAATAGATTTTAGTAGAGACACTAATCGGTCATGATAACTTTTCTAGGAGGTGTTACAACTAACATTTAGAAGCTAATATCATTTGTAAGCTTTTAATGTAAAAAATATATCAAGGCTATAAATTATTAATAATTAAAATCAAATTATTATATTAGTCATTGAATTTTTAACGTATCAAACGAATTGTTACCAATCTTTTTTCTGTGTGTATGTATGTATGTACATTTCAATTAGAAACAAAAATAAAATTAAGTCTAGTGGAATATTGCGTCATAGTTAAATGGATTTGGCATAATACAAAAACCTTTTAAACATAAGTAACGAGAGAGTAAACTTTGACGATACTAAACTGCAAACTGATATAATAAAATAGTCTGAAATATTTAGTTACGACAATGTAAACATTGACGAACATTTGTAGCAAGTATTAAATTATGAGTCATAAATAATAATGAAAATTACGCAAAGTATACTAAAAAACATAAATGCATACATATACATATAATAAATAAACAAGTGTGGGAATTTTTGGGTAAATTCCTTGTTTTTTTAAATAAAAGTTTTAAATTTTATATTTTACAATTTTTTATTTATGGTTTTAATTTTACAAATAGTTTTTAATTTAGTAATTAAAATAGATATAATATAGATTATAAGTTTTTATATTTAAATTAATTAGTTATAAGGATATCATGTTTATTTATTAAATTACAAATGTAAAGTTTAGCACTATAGGTATTTTGTTTGCAATATGTTTTTCTACACAACCACTCACGTCTCTGACTCTTCAAAAACTCATCTAATTTCTAATAATGTTCTTGTTACTTTCAGAATGCACTAAATGAACCTGAATTTCACTTTAATAAAAACAAACTTTTAACAGCAAACTTTATATTAAACTTTTATTTAATTCCGCAGTTGTGAAAAAGTTATTAATTTTGTTAGCTTTAAAAAATTTTGTCTTATCGCGTGATCGGTTTAATTCAGATTACCGTTTTTTTAAAAATGAATTAGCTTCTTATACCAGTGAGCCTTTTACATTTTTTCTATATACCGCTTATTCAGCCGTAGTATGTTTCTAACAGTACACATATAAAAAATATTTAAAAGGAATGTGAAAAATGTTATGTACAAAGAAATGAAATTGAGAGAAATGAAAAGTACGTTTTAGTAAGTAAGGCAGTGGCGGCAACATTCCATCCCTCGTAAAGAGATCAGGTACTGACGATTATACCTTCAGATTTAGTGCCGACATCCAAGATTGCTATTTTAGACACAGGTCGATCTAATATGCTGTTTGCGGTTTTAACTTTTACTCTTCTAACTTGCCCGTCCTTGGCAGTTGCAGTTTCAATGATGACCCCTTTTGGCCAGGTATTTCTGGGGAGATTTTCGTCCACCACGATAACAATATCCCCTACTGCAGCTGGTTTTTGCTTGTTGTACCATTTTCCGCGTCTTAACAAGTTAGGTGAGTATTCCTTAACCCATCGCTTCCAAAAGTAGTCAGCAAATTTTTGTGTTTGTCGCCAGCGTTCACGAAGACCGTTATCTGAGCAGATTGGTTTGTACCCGGATGAAGATCCCATAAGTAGATGATTTAGTGTTAAAGGTTCATCGTCGTCCGCATCTAGTGAAACAAAGGTTAGCGGTTGGGAATTAATTATAAATTCAGCTTCGGACAGCGCGCTTCTAAAACTCTCGTCATTTAATTTAAAGGTTGAACACGTTGCTCTTAGAACAGTTTTCACAGATCTCACCATCCGTTCCCAGGCTCCGCCCATATGTGGCGCGGCTGGTGGGTTAAATCTCCATTGGATCTCATCGAATTTATTAGTGAGTTGATTCAAATTCAGACGCTGTTGTTCTTCTTTAAACACCTTTGCTGTGGCCCTGAAATTCGTACCGTTGTCAGTGAATATTTCTCTTGGCATACCTCGACGATGTGTGAAGTTGGCTATACACATTATACATGAGCTGGTATCCAAACTGTGTGCAATTTCGATGTGCACGGCTCGTAGTGTCAGGCATGTGAAAACTACGCCCCATCTCTTTTCTTTATGTCTGCCGATGATTACTAGGAACGGGCCGAAAAAATCTATGCCCACAAACGTGAAAGGCCGCTCAAAATAGGCCAATCTAGCTTTTGGTAGTGGAGCCATTTGCGGGATCGCAGCGAGCTCTTATTATTTTGGCATTGTTGGCAATCCTCTCGTACAGTTTTGTAGACGTGGGATGTGAAATTTTGCTAGCTTTGGATCTGATTCGTTCGATGTAAAGTATAAACGTAGCGAGTGCTCTGTACAAACGCCTCCAATTTGAAAAGTATTTAACATTCACGTGATCGGCTTGGTGGATGTGAAATACTGTGTGGCGAAGTTCGCACTCTTCGTTGAACGTTGTAAAACTGGAACAGGCAGGCCACGAATCTTTTTCGTATTTTAGAAAGTCGGGACCGTTGAACCATTGTGTTGAATTGACCTTGGACGCTTTAGTGGCTGCATCTGCTGGATTATATTTTGAGGGAAACCACTTCCACTGAGTGACGTCAGTAGTCTCCAGGATTTCCCCCACGCGATGCATAACGAACGGTTTGAACTTGCGAGGATCCATGGCTAGCCAGTTTAACACTGTTTTCGAATCTGTCCACCAGTAGCATTGTGAGAATTTTATTCGACTACCGTTTAATATTTTCATTGCTAACCTTACGCTCGCCACCGCTGCTTGGAGTTCCATTCGTGGTACGGATACCGGCTTTAGCGGTGCAACTTTACATTTTGCTGCTATTATTGATACATTTACCTCGGAATTATATTGAACTCGTAGATAACATACAGCTGCATATGCATATTCACCAGCATCGACAAATGAATGCAGTTCAATATTGGCAGAATTTTTTAAAAGTGATGAATAGCAGCGTGGGATATTTACTTCGGATATTTCCGCTAGTGTAAGTTTCCACTGGCACCATTTGTCATATAAACCTTCGGTCAGCTCATCATCCCATTTTATTTGTGAACGCCATATTTCTTGCAGCAATATTTTTAAGCTGATTGTAAAAATTGAGACGAATCCCAGTGGATCGAATACACTTATCAAAACTTGTAGTACCTCCCTCTTGGTTGGGATAATTTTACCATCGCATACGTCCCTACGTAGTCTTGCAAACCTGCAGATATACTTAAAAACATCATGAATAGGGTCCCAATACATACCCAATATTTTTTCCAATGGAGACAGATTATACGTTACTCGTTCTTGCTTACTATTGTTACATAAATATTTATGTAGTGAAATAAAATTCGTTGACCGGTTATGCATGTTAAAGCCAGCAGCTGCATGTATTGTTTTTACGTTAGTGACGAGCTCCATTGCTTCTTCTTCTGTATCCACACTGGCAATAAAGTCGTCCACGTAGTGGTGAAATTGTATGGACTTTACTGCTCGGGGGTATTTGGCGGCGAACTCTTCTGCGTTTTTATTACGCACGAAGTGAGCTATGCATGGAGCGCAAGATATACCGAATGTTAGAGCCCGCATAACGTATGCGCTCGGATTATTTTGTTCATCGTCGGTGTTGAACCATAAAAAACGTTGTACATGCATATCTTTCTCACGCACGTTGATGCGATGGAACATCTCGGAAATATCTTCACATATAGCTACTGCTCCAACGCGAAATTCAATCAATATGTCGAAAAGTGGTCTTAACATATCTGGTCCACTCATAAGAAAGTCGTTCAGCGATACGCCATTGACTTTGAATGCTGCGTCCCAAACTAGGCGTACTTTTGCCGGCTTGTTTGGATTCCGTGCCAGAAAGACGGGCAGGTACCAGACAGGGTTGGGACACGTCTCAATTTCTTCTTAGGATAACCTTTTTGCATAGCCTTTAGCCACTAGCTTGTTGATTTCGTTCTGTATTATTGTTTTGAGATGTTCGTCTTTCGTAAACTTCTTCTTTAAGCACCTCAGGCTATGTACCGCAGCATTATAGCTGTCAGGTAGATGGGGTCTCTCAGTCTTCCACAATAGGCCGATTTCGAACTGACCCACTTTCTTTTGACACGTGTCTTCGAGGATACTGAAAGCTCTCTTGTCGTCAGCTGATAATAATTTCTTTTGTGGCGATACTTCGATTGACAAATAATTCTTTATTTGGTCGTGGAGTTCCTGATACAGCTTTTCACATTCGCATGTATGTATCTTTAAAAATGGTGTCGTTACACTTTGAGTTGATGAGCCTTGTAACGTCCATCCCAAACGAGTTTTCGATGCTATTGGCTGATTCCAGTTACCTTCACGAATTTTAAGTGGGACTGCTAATTTCGAATTATTTACGCCGATTAAAATTTTTGGACTAACACTGTAATACGACTTAATGGGGATGCCGCTCAAAAATTGAAATTTTTTAATTAATTTATCAGCATTTAACGATTGCGTTGGTAGACTCAAATGTTTTACCGTGTGAACATCTTTGAGTACAAATTCCTTTTTGTTTTCAGTATCTGATATCACAACAGAGAATTTAACGGACTCCTCTTCGTCGCGTGTGGTTTCGCCGGTCCACTTTAATGTTAATGGCACCTTTTCACCTTCCAACTTAAGGCTTTCGAACAGATCTTGTTCCATTAATGTAACCGAAGAGCCTTCGTCTAAGAACGCGAACGTTTCTAACACTTTGAATTTAGATCGTAAGCGTACGGGTACAAACCTAAAGAGCGGCCTTGAAACGTCTTTCATGCCTACGTGAGCGTTGACTATATTTTGATATTTAGTTATGTCATTATCATCAGACTGCTCAGTGTTTTCATTGCTGCTCGCGTATTTATGCATTAGATGGTGGTGTTTTGCAGTGCAATTGTTTATGCCACACATTTTATTTAGAAAACATTTGCGACGGTGGCCATTTAAACATGTGCGGCACAGCCTTTTTTCATTCACTATAGACCACCTTTGATCTAGTGGTGCAGTTTTAAACTTTTCACAATTTTGTATTTTATGGGAATCACTGTTACAAAACACGCACATTGTTTTTGTCACTTGAGCATTTGTAGCATTCGCTTCTTTTGTGTGTGTGTGAATTGACACATGGCGTTTACTAGTGGCCGGTGAAACCACTTGACTAGCAGCGATAGCGATGTTATAAATCCAGTTGCTGAAGTCTTTCACGATAGGAATTTTGTCATTTTTTGGGTGCATTGCCCAATTTAATTTTTGATTACTTCGAAACTTCTCTACCAACTCTTTTACTAGCATTGGATTGTTCAGGTGCTGCCCCATTAAGCAGGCCTCCATTGTGGAGCAGAGATTTCTTATCATGATGGCATATTCTATAAGACTCTCCAACCTTTCTTTTGGTGGAGGAAACTTTCGTGTTTTTTCGATTAAGCTTTCGATTATATACTCTGGCCTGCCGTAGCACATTTCAAGGGTTTCCAAAATTTCATTTACCATTGAAGGTAGCAGCAACTTGCTTTTTACCAAATCCCTGGCCTTCCCGCGTAGGCAAGACTGCAAGCGCATAAGATTTTCTGCATCTGAGTAGCCAGCGATCTGCGTACTATTTTTGAAACTGCTTAAGAATAGAAGCCAGTCCTCAGGATTTCCGTCAAATAATGGAAGATCTTTTGGAATCACTTGTCTAGCTGCGAGCTGCGATGATGTTGGTGTATTTGAAATTGAATTAAATAAAAGGTCGTCAATGTTTTTGTCACCTACAGTTTGTGACAAGATTTTATATTTTTTTTCTAAATACTGCTTTTGTATTTCTCTTTCCTCTTCTAACATTCGGAGTTGTAAATCACGTTGTTTTGACAAGCTGTCATTTGCTGGTATTTGTGTAGCATTACTACATAAAGCATGTCGTGGTATCACAAATGAAGAAGAACGTGCGTGCAAATGAGAATAAGACCAGGTCGTTCTTAAGTCCTGATGGACGGTAGTTACGTCGGATATAGACGTTCTGCCAGTCACAGTGTTTGCTTTCGTTGTTGGATTTGATTCCAGCCCTGTTGCCGTAGCTATGCAACTCCCGTTTACAAATTGTTGACCTGCCATAAAATGATTTGGTGATGGTGGTGTTTTCTTACCATGCGGTTCTTGGTCTGGTGCATTTTTATTTCCTTCTACTTGTTGGCAATCACACGAGTCGCAATTCCAACTAATATCAGCTACGTTGCTATTAACGCCTACGCACACGAAATGGAACTTTCAGAATGCAATAAATGAATCTGAATTTCGCTTTAATAAAAACAAACTTTTAACAGCAAACTTTATATTAAACTTTTATTTAATTCCACAGTTGTAAATTAGTTATTAATTTTGTTAGCTTTAAAAAATTTTTAAACACACACGTTTTCGGAATAGAAACCAAAATAAGTAATGTATGCAAATAATTGTAAAAAATGCTCTCTTCCAGACACTGAGACGATGGTACAGTGCGACAAATGCGATAATTGGTTCCATTTCGTGTGCGTAGGCGTTAATAGCAACGTAGCTGATATGAGTTGGAAAAAAATGAATGAAAAATGAATTAGCTTCTTATACCAGTGAGCCTTTTACATTTTTTCTATATACCGCTTATTCAGCCGTAGTATGTTTCTAACAGTACACATATAAAAAATATTTAAAAGGAATGTGAAAAATATTATGTACATAGAAATGTAATTGAGAGAAATGAAAAGTACGTTTTAGTAAGTAAGGCAGCAACAGTTCTATTTGCTTTTTTCCTCTAAACGTTTTGGTCAAAGCCTACTATCTGTTTCTGTATGTGTGTTAGTGATTTTTATGTTTGTGTTTCTATGTGTGTTATATATGAATGTTTTCATGTGATTGTTTTTGTGTCATAGCCTACTTTGTATTTCATGACCTACTATTCTTCCTGCTTGCGTATTTGTTTGTGTTTAATTCTACTTTGTATATCAAAGCCTACTACTTGCCATGCGTCTAGTACTTACTTAACTGCCACATCCTACACAAGTATACATACTAAAATCATTACTTAGCTGTAAGAATGGCACACTACGCCGCAAATAGGGGTATTTTGCCAACCTAGCCAGACATGAGGCCAAAAATTAATTTTGGGAAATGTACGCAGCTGAACATGCAGATAACAAAATTCTGTAACGTATTGTAAATTTTCAAGGCTTTTGCTTGAGATTTGTCATTTTTGAACACTGCTAAAGTCATGTCACGTTTTTATTTACTTTATACGATTTTAAGGGGTCTACAATATATTTTTTGTGACTAACGAATAAAGAGTTAGTACTGATTTTTTCCGCGAAAGTCGGAAATAAAAAAACGGAAAAAAGGCGAAAATAAAAAAAAAATAATAAAAAAGAGGATTTTACTTGTAAAATTTTTTGTCAAAAAAAGTGAAAAGGCTCTTGAGAGTGATCTTCATCGCGATCCAATTTTGCAAATGACCATTTGCACAAGATTGTGAATTGGGCTATTATAAATCACTATAGACTTTACGAATTCTACTTTCATACTGTAGAAAAATACGCTGCGCGATTTTGCGATTTTTTGTTGGAAATTTTACCTTTTTCTGTTTTTTCTCATTTTGCTTAGGTACATACGAGTAAGAAAACCTTTTTATTCATAAAATTTTTTAGTTTTTATTAATTAAAGGTAGATGTGTATTATTTAAATCATCACATATAACACTGTTATTACCTGTCCAAAAAACTCTGTACAATTGGTGCCTATTGGAATGTTATCAGAAGAAGCGGATGAGGCACGAAATATACGAATATACACGAAAATTTTCAAGGGTTCACTGTAGCATAGATATAATTAATGGGCTTTGGCTAGGTTCTAACCCACTTATTACTACTATAAGACCACCTCAAAAAAGCTTATTACCCTTCTTTCATGCTTCCACCTGTACTTAACGCTGAAGAGTATTTAGATTTGGAAGGGGTCTTTGAAGGACCGTGGCACTCATAATCGTCTCAGTTCAAAGGAGAAGTTGTTTTAAATAAATCAATTGTTATAATTTAAAAAAAAAAATTACTGTTTAAATTATAAATAAGTTATTACTATGAATAAATTAATTACTTTTATATAAATAAAACACTACAAAGTAACGAATAACAAAAATATCTTTTTAATAATATTCTTGGGAGGCAGGGATTGGCATGCATTGGAATACTTAATAATGGATATTTTTAAAAATTGGCATAAAAGTTAAAATATTTTTTTACAGGAACGTTTTTGGGGGTGGGATTAAAGGAATACCACCACCAACCTATATAAATTACTTTCTATGGTTCTAAGGCGTATGTAATCCAATTCATTTAATATTTATATATTTTATTTCAACGCCCACAAAAAGAGGAGGGGCTAAAATGCATTGTAGAGTCTCTTGAGTCCAACTTTAGGTTTCTGAACATTATTTTACCATAAAAGTTTTATTTGCTAAACAAAATTACAGGAAAATATAAAAAAAACTTGAATTTTTTAGAGGTAGGATTAGTTCTTTTAAGGGGAACTTTTTTCTTCTTGGCCCGGTTTTTCTTGCTTTCTAGCTTTAGTAGCCTATGACCAGAGCCAATATATTCTAAAAAAAATAATGTCCGGTTAGATTGGAAAATACCCCTATCAGTGCCGCAGTAAATTTAAAGTGAATGAAATAAATAACTGAAGAAGATGTATACTAAAAACTTGTTAAATATCGATCACAGAAACCGCTGTTACAATTAAAGAGCGCTTTTAGATTCGCATTGTTTGTGCAAAGTCACGTTTGTTTATTTGATGCAGCGCACTGAAGTTTTCTAATCATTTTAGTAACTAAACAAATTATGAATATAAAAGAAAATATAGAATGGTCATTTAACTTTAAACGCTTTATGACAAAATGCTTAATAACGAATTTTTAATAAAAGACAACTAAAAAAATTGTATGAGTCAAGTTTACTTCACCACATTAAAAAGTCCCATGATCGCTAACAAGGCAACTTTACCACAACTCGATGAATCTCATAGTCGAAATTATATCGAATAGTTATGCTTAATTCCTTCAAATGTAAAAACTTCATAAGAAAAACTGCGGGGAGAGAATATGCATACGGCCATTTCTCTACTGCTTATACTGCTCATCAGTGGATTCTACCCAAAATTTATTTATTTTTCATATTTATTACCCAAAAATGTTAACAAATAAATTTTTAAAACTAAAACTTAATAAAACTTAATGTTTGTGCCTGCAGACTTTATCGTGCCTGAACCGATTTGAAAATTTTTTGTAATTTGATATATTATGCTTAGTCCCGTTTTAAAAACGGTTCATAATCTTAAAAATTTAAGGGTGTCCCCATACAAAATATTTTTGCTTACTTGTATTATAGGGCTGCCAGAAGTCTGAACCCATCGACCAGGACCCTTGTAATACAAATCACAAACGAACATTATTTTGATACATGTATCAAACATATATTTTAGATTCAACAATAGGAACAAAACTTAACATGTAATTCATACATAACAAAACTATAAACAGAAATAAAAATACATTAAAAAAGATCCTTAAAATAGAACTGCGTCCTCATCTTTTATATAATTATAAAATTCACAGCATGTCATAATAAAATTAAGTTTACACTGAATAATGTTTTCTAGTGTTTCAGTCTTTAAAGAGTTTCTTTCTTTAGCCCATTGTGCAGATATTAAAGAAAAGACACGCTCTACGTGAGCGTTATGACTCGGCATTGCGTATAAATATTGTATAATCATTAATAAATTTTTCTTTCTTTCTTGTTCAGAAATTTTTTTCGAAAAAATATAACCACTTTTCTAATGTGTCTTTTGTTTTTAAAGCTTCTTGATTTTTATATAAAAATGATTTAAGATATAAAACTTCTTCGAAACATTCATCAGACAAGAATACATTTTTTCATGCAAAAAACTAATTGTTTTTTGAACGTCCGTCCATTCAGGAATATTATGCAGTGTCATCCAATTGAAAATTTCATATCTTGTTAATGGGGACAGCCAGTCTTCTAAATAAGCAATTGCAGTTGTAAAAAAGTTTTTAGTATCCTTTTCAAAAGCTGGTATTTGGTTTTCATCCAAAGCACTTTTTTTTAAGACATTCAAAGCTATTTGTGTTTGCATTCCTATAAAATTGTTTTTGAATCTCATTTACAATCATTTACAATTAATTGAACTTCCATTACCGTAATATTTCTTTTTTCAATTTTTTTAATTTGTTTTTCAATAACGAATGCTTGACTGTGTACAAACGTAAAGTATATTTCTGCTAACGGATTTAAAAAAAAAAGTCGGTTATTAATTTAGGTGCTCCTTTTTCAACTTAAAAAAATTCTTTAAGAGGTTTCCAAAATTTCAATATACGCTCTATTGCAGGCAGTAATGACAACCACCGAATCCTTGTATGTGAAAGGATTGTGTTAAACGTAATTTTTGCATTTTCACAAAACTCTTTAAGTCGCTCAGTTCTTACCGTGTATATACAAAAATACTTAAAAATCTTCAGGACAACTGATTCAACATCAATTGAGAGCACATCTGCAGCAGTTGAAAGCGTATTATGAAGAATATGAGCCGATCAACCAATTCCCTCTATGTCTCTACCCAATACGCCCTTCAACTTATAAAAAATGTTATTTACGCCATGCCTTTGTCTACCCCCAAAATTAGTATTTGTATTATCAGCTCCAAATGCAGTTAGATTTTCCAGTGGAACGCCAGCACTTTTTAAGGAATCGACGCAAAATCCTGCAATTGTGTCTGATGTTTCATTGGGCAATGAGCTTCTTTTTAATAGTCTAATGTTTAAGCCATGCGTTTTGGTGAAATAATGGATAAGAAGAGGGAAGATTTTCTCAGCTTTGTGGTTACTGGAATCAGTAGATATTCCATAGAATGAAACATATCTAAGCACTGAGATAAATTCTGCAACTGAGTGTGGTGCCAAAACATTCCTTACAAGAGCAGTAGCTTTGGTTCTGGCGTTAGATTGTTTTGAAGCGATTTCTGAATCGGGATATAATAAGGAATCCAGTTTTGTTGAACAATCCATAGAGTTGAATGACTGACGATGATTTATTATCCTGAAGGCGCTCGTTAGTTCTGCAACATGTATCAAACGCTCAAGTTTTGTATTTTTTTTAATCATAAAAGACGAAATTTCTTTTGACTGTGATGCAATAGATAACTTGGATGAATGTTTAGCGCTTTTGATATGGTCTTGAATGCTTGCCTTACCGCCAATGCAAATATCACTTTCACATACCATACAATGCGCTTCATAATCATTTTTGCCTCTTTTTATAAAACTCCACTCAGTCGTGTACCTCTCCAGGAACTTGCATCGTCTTTTAGGCATTTCCTTTAAAATAAAAATTAATATTTTAAACAAATAAAATAAAAATAAATATGAAAACTCACCAGATATTGAAACTCCAGCTTAACGCGAAACCAGCAATGCACAAATGAAAACAGATTTTTAACATGTTACCCTGGAGTTAATGTCGACGTCGTTGACGGCGTTTCAACGCCGAAAAAGTTGAAACAGATTGAACTTTTACGGCGTTGCAACGCCTTGAGATTAACTGCTCTCATACAATTTCATACGATTCAACTTTTTTTGACATTTGACACCGTCGACTACGTCGACATTAACTCCAGGGTTAGAGAAAACAATTTGTAATCGGTTTTCGATTACTTATAAAAGTTGTTTACACTGTGGACATTTTTACAGCAACTAGTTGAAACAATATTTGAATCGGAGTTGTCTCTTGTTTAACTATATTGCTTCACGTAAACAGAGTTATAACAGAAAGCTTAAGCTCTGTTCATAATAAAAATCAGCAAAAATAAAACTTTTGTCTGCATTGACCTGTATCAAAAAACCTGAACAATTTGAGGGTGGACCAGGACACCAGGACAATTGGTCTCAAACCAGGACGTATGGCAGCCCTAGTGTATTATGAACTGTAAAGGGCACTTCTTTAAAATTTAAAATCACTGCGACTGTATTGGTAACAAGTATTAATATAATCAAAATTAGAAATTAAAGGGTGCTCCAACAGTTAATTTAATTTGATGAATATGACCATAATTTTGAACAGTTGTAGACAGAGGATTGAAATTTACGAACCTATAATACTAACTCCACTATAATAACAAGTTGTAATGTATTTCCTCGATAGGCAGAAATACCTGTACTTGTTATTTACTTAAAAATTCTCACGCAAGTACTGGCTAGCTAGCTAGATCGGTATTTAACACGTTGAGCCCGGCGCCGGTCCCTGGGGACCGGCAGTGAACTTTCCGTGTGGCCGGCATCGGTCCCTGGGGACCGGCAATAACTATTTCCAAAATTCAATTTTTTTTTTATGAACACTCTGTACACTTCGGTAGGTTAATTTGTAACTGATCATTTCTCGAAGATACGTACGTGGAAAACCACGTATTTTACTATGCATCATAAGAAACTATGGAATAGAATCACACGTCCAAAATTTCGCGACAAAGAAGAAGTCATTAGCCGGCTGAATGGAAAGCACAGCAAATTCGGCGCCGGGCTCAACGTGTTAAGGGCTGGGTTTTTGTTCCGTTTGGCCGTACAATGGAAAAAAATTGCTCGCGATTTAATTGCCCTTTTATTATAAAATGAATACAAACAAAATCAATACAAATAATATGTTATACATCGATATTCTTTATACTTTTTTTTAGCTTTGAAGTTAAAGCTATGCCATTTGCCCACTCTACCATGGTTCCTTCTCTAGGCTGAAAGTAAATATTTGAAAAAAACCCCTAATGCACTCAACCTTTCTTCCGCCTCTGAAGTTCTACATTTAATACTCGTAAAAATTACAGATTAGTCATTTTCTTTCGTTTCATAACAGAGTTATAAATTACTTTTAATTCAAAATTATATCGGTTTTTTTGTTTTTACTTATGTTAATAAACAAAAGCAAAAAAATCTTAAAACAGACAATGAGCTGATGACGTTTAATAAAAAAAAATTCATTTTACTGAAATTATTTTTGTTGCTCTCTTTTTTATTTATTTAGTTTCTTTGCGCTTGCAATAAAATTTCTTTGTTGTAAGAAAAAAATAAAAAGAATAAGAATACGAATAATTTAAAAATCAAAGTATGAATAAATGTAGTAAATGATAATTATTAGTAAAAATATATAAAAAAACGTAAACATGACTTACAGTAAAAACTCGCTTCCAACGATGCTGAAGGCCTTCTGCTTGTTGTACTAATTGGAGCCGATTTACACTTTAGTTTAATATAAGATATACTTCTTTATATAAAAAATTTGTAGTTCTTTTCTTTCTCGTTTAATAATTACAATAATTAATAAAGATAAAAATTAATTTTTACATCTATACATAATTCTAGATTTGTAGGCAAGATTTGAAATTGACTTATTGAGTTAAGTTAGGTTTAACAAAAATGTCGAAACTTTAAGGGTTAATTTATAATTACGAAAGTTTTGATATTTTGAGCATATTAGGCTAACTAAGAAAATTATTTAGTTAAGATTTTGTTTTACTTTTAGAGCATAGTTAAAAAATTAAAGATGCAAAGAAAGAAATTTTGTAGAAAAAGAAAAGACTAATAGGTGTAGATAAACGTGGTAGAGTAGGAAGATTTTCGTTAGGTTTTGTCCATACTCGGCCGTCCTAAGGACTCATCGTACCATACGTAATAAAGGCTTTTTTTCGTTTAGTGATGACGAATTATGATTTCGGAGAATTCCCGACTGGGGACTAAAATAATACTCTCGAGTGAGTTAACTGGCACGTGGCTCAACCACACAACACCCAAGGCTAGCCAAGTTAAAAATGTCACTCGAGAGTTTTACGTTTGCTATTAAAAAAAATTTTGAATATAAAATTTACAAAAAATTGTATCCATTTGTTCATATTTACTTTGTAATTTGCACAATAATTTAACAATCAGGCTTTTTAAGGAATCAGTAGATTTATCCTTCTACAAACACGCAGTTGTAATTTTATGTATGTACTAACATGGATTGAAATATCCTAATTTAAATAACGCAAGATTGTAGTAATTAACAAATATGAAGTTGTTAAAAAATGTTTAGCTATGCTGATATATTACAAAGTATAAAATTTGAATTTGGAAATTAAAGGGTGTCCCAATTGTTTATGCAATTTGATGTATATTGGTAAACTTTTGAACCGTTAAAGACAGAGATCTGAAACTTATTTGAATTTAGAAATTAAAGAGTGTTGCCAAATTAATGTACTTAATTTGATCTATATGACCATATCTTTTGAACCGTTATATACAAACACTTCAAAATTAGATAGAGTGTGCACTTTTTTGTTTGGTATAATAAGAATTATAAATATTTAAAATTATAAGTTATAAGTTTAGGGATGTTACAGTAGTTGTTGTAATTTCATATGTATTTTTAAACAACGGTTGCAATTTACAAGGAACCTGATTGCTAAGTCTACTACAACAGCAAGTATGAAATTTGAATTTGGGAATTAAAGGGTGATTGTAGTTAATGTAATTTTATGTATGTATATTGCCAAACTGTTGAAGAGTTGTAGACAGACGGTTCAAATTTACAAGGAGCTGTAGTGCCTTAAAATAAACTAGTTTAATTTAGGGAAAAAGCAATGTTTTAACATTAGTTTGTTATTAGCAAGCATGGGTTTACATTAATAAAACGGCTTGGCATTTAAATGAAATGTGAAACAACTGAAAATTCGATAATTAGGATAAGTTTTTCCGTTATTTTTTAAACTTATTTCCTTTATATAAATGCAAGCAAGTCGTATTAAATATAATAAACTTGAATAATTTTCATTAATCTTTTTATGTTTCAATAAAATGAGACTAAATTTTTAAACTTTTTACTGAAACGGTTAATAAATATTCGGCCCTATGCATAACAAAAACTTACCATGAGGTTAGCATAAGTAAATAAATTAAGCAAAATCCCTGCAAGGGTCTTCACACAATTTGACACCAAAAATAGTCATAAAATATAGTTATTGGTCACGGCAACAATCTGAAATGATTTTAAGTATGGCAAAACACACTGCGAGCCTCATCAATGTTTTTACTCATGCCAACTACATTCTAAGTTTTTGTTTTGCATACGGCTGTTTATTTTTTACCGACTTCAAAAAAGAAGGAGGTTACCATTCGCCTGAGTGTTGCTTTCTTTATACTTGTGCCTGCAGAGCTCAGTCATATCTAAACCGATTTTGAAAATTTTTTGGAATTTGGTAGATCATGCACATTTTAAATACCTTCATATTATTTAATTATTTATTTTATTTCGTTCATTTGTAATACAATAAGCCTTAGAGGCCAAAAGCGTATTACTAGACAATTCAAATTATACATTGGCCCTATTCACGATCTTGTGCAAATGGTCTTGCATCATAGCATTTGCAAAATGTCTAGCATATTTTACTCATTACTGTGTGTTTTGTTGGTGTAAACTAAAAGTATTCTACACTTTTTTGCAACTGCTATGATGCAAGACCATTGCACAAGATCGTGAATAGGGCTATTGTATTAACATATATATATAGTAATAAAAAGTAATACAAATACAAAAATAAATCGAAAAATTAAAGGGTGTCCCCATAGGTGACGCAAATTGACCTGTATGGGCCCATCTTTTGAACCGTTATAGACAAACGCTTAAAGGTTATGAATTAAAGGATTCACAAATAGTTCATTTAATTTAATGAATGTGGCCAACTCCGCTATAACAACAAGTTTAAAATTTGGATTTGGAAATAAAAGGGTGTCCCAATAGTTTATGTAATTTGATGGACTTTTGAACCGTTATAGATAGACAGCTGATACTTACAAGAGACCTGTATTGCTAAGTCCGCCATAACAAGTTTATAATTTGAATTTATAAATTATAGGTGCTATAATTGCTGTAATTTAATGTATATTGCTGAACGGTTGAACAAGCATAAAGTTTGGAGATGGAATATAAGACAGTCCCAATAGTAAGTGTTATTTGATGTATGTGGTCATACTCTTGATCCGTTATAGACAGAAAGATTAAATCTGCTTTGAAGTTGGTTATTTATTGGAAGAATTATATTTTATTTAGTTTTAAGCTCCGTTTTTAAAAAAAAGATTTTAATGAATTTTTATGAGTTTTTTTATAAATTCAAAAATTATAACTTAACAAGAATAAACTTACTTATTAAAAATGGATTATAAAAAAAAATGTGCAAGAAGAGCAATGGAAATACTCATCACTTTTGACTTCTTTATTTTTTTATTTTGTTAGCTGATTATGTCCCAGTTATCATTATTATCGCAGTTTAATTTTTTTTAACTATTGATGATATTCAAGTCTTATTTAACTATTCTGCACGGTTAAAATAATCGTTTATGCGCTCGTTTTAATTCGAAAATGATTGCTCTTCTGAACGGGTCCCTTATGACTCGCGTTTCTTATTCATTTGCGCTACTGTTTACAATTATACTTATAATTATGCGAGTCTTCTTTTATATACGCACATTTAAAATTGTATTTTGTTTTTTTGTTGTAAGTCAAGCGTGGCAAATGATATTTTGCTTAGGAAGTTTTTTCTTTTATATATTATGGAATTCAGTAAACTTTTTTATTCAAAAGTTATTTTTTCGCTTAATAATATTTTAGTAATTAAAAATTTTATCTTCTAATATAATTGTGGTCATAATAGAAGCAGCCACTTTTTCAAAAACACTTTTCCCACAGCGGCTCGAATAAATTGTGTGGTTCTATATAATTTTTTTTTGTTTTATTTTATTTGCAATCTATTTTACAGTTATAAAATAATAAGCAAATTTCATAACTTTAAGGTAACATATATTGAGCTTCTATTAAACTCAAAAAAAAAAAAAATCAAAAAAGTATAAACAAAGTATAAATTCAATGTAACAAGTTAACAATTTTCCTAAAGGGTCAAGTACGTGAAACCTTTTAAGTCTCTGAATTTCATCGCTATCATTTAACAGATTTATTGCTAACACATTTTTTAATATAAATGAAGTATTTAAATATTCTTAAACATTAAGGATGTGGCGGTCAAGAAAATGCTGCAAATCATTTTGCTAGCGTCTAATTTTTCTTGTTTTCTTTGGAAAACGTCCGCATACATTTGTAAATAATTTTTCTTTCTAAAAATGTTTAGAAAATTAATTAAAAAGAACCAAAAAGCCGAAAATAAAGTAAAATTTCATTCTTAAAAAATTTTAAAATTATAGAAACACGATTTAAAGAGCCTTCAATACAAATGTATTTGATTATCAAGTTATGCTGAAGAGTAAAAAGCCTCTTTACTCTAAAAACCAAAGACCTTCACTTATTAACCCCTTGATATGCAAGTTAAATGGATCTTGAACACATTGAAACATATTATTTTATTTCGCTCAACTAAAAAGTTACCTGAAAGATTTATTAATATTAATTATAATGGATGTTACTGCACCGCCAATGGGGTTTTAAATTTTAACCCCAAAGTTATTTTTTTAGTCAATAACTCTTTAAATAAATAAATATTTAAAATGGTGTAAATAAAATTAAATTTTAAAAAGGAAAAAACCACCGATTAATCGAATTTTTTATAGTTTTATTTGATAATTCGGTATAATATAATCTTAAGAAGCTATCCTACTGACTTACACTTGCACAGTGAAAATAATCAATTTGCATACTTTCTTGGATTTAATTATTAACAATTATATTATTAAAAAAAAATAACTTTGAAATGTGTTTTATACAAATTTGCCCTAAAATATATTTTAAATATACAGGCATGTCACAAATTTCGGTCGGAATGGTTTTAATTCCGTATTCATAATTCCGATCGATTTTGTTTTACCTTCTTTAGATTCCGGTCGATTTTGCTCATTTCTAATTTCTTAATTTCTAGCTTTTTACTTAAATGTGGAAATATGCGCACACTAAAGTAAACAACGAGGCTCATCTAAATAAGGACACATATTAAAAGTAAATTTGAAATCCGCAAATAACAAAACTGAAAATAATTTAAATTCCAATTTGAAATTTTAAATTGGAATTCGACTCCGAAAAAATTTATCGTTTTGCGTTTTCTGAAGAACCAATTCACGGAATTGAAACTTATTTCGATCGGTATTGAGTTCTATAACATGATATTTTAATATTTTATGAATAAGGCATTTATAATTTAAAGAAAAATGGTGTAGATCTGAGTCAGGTTTTGATCATTTAGTCGTACAATGGAGGAATATTAAAAAAAAATCTTCACACAATAAATTTGAAGAATGATGAAGGGTACACGGGTTTATAAGCGTTTACATTTGAAGGGAATCCACTCGAAGTTCAGTTTTACGGTAAACTTTCAATTGGGCCTCAAAAGCACTGTTAACGGTCTTTCGTAGATTAAAAGTGTGTATTAACAAAATATTTGTAATTTTGCAAATCGCTTTAGCCTTGAAAAATTAAACCATACATCTTTTTTACACCTTATTAGGGCGCTTTTCACAACTAAATGGCTAGGAGCCTGTTCGAATTAAAATTTAGAAACGAAATTTTGATGCCCATAATAATTTTAATCCCCCAGATAATCGAAAGTGAGCGGGGAGTAGAAAAAACACTTTTACATGTATACATATATGTATATAATAATGATTTTATAAACGTATTGCTCATATTGATTAGGATTTGATTATCCCAAATGGAACTAAACTCTATGATGTTCAGGACTGTGGCATATGCGGATGACGTCAGGGTGTCAGTATCCCGGAAATACCTGGACACTCTTCCGCAATGCTTGCATACATTGCTAGTACAAATTGGTAGGAGGAGTACTGGGGAAGTTTTCTTATCGGAAATGCTATGTATAACGGATCCGATTCTGTTTCTTTAGAAGAAAAAGTATACCAACTCTTTAATGCCTGCCCTTTGTTAAAAAAGAAGATACTTTCGAATGTAACAACCATTTAACGCAACTTACAACTGGATACTGTGAAATATTATTTATGCTAACAAACCAAGTTCTTAAAAAAACAAGGATTTCCTTAAACACGGTACCACGAATTGGCGAACACCTTTTAAATTTGTTTTCTTAACTTTTTATAAATATAATATAAATACATATACACTACATTCACATAGATATATGTTTAATGAAACTACCCAACATACCAGCTAGCAATGAAACTACCACACAACTTTTGAATATGCATGAGAAGTCAGAACATATACACTTAATGGGGTCGGAAATGGATATTGTAGAATATACAAATGGAATGACAAACTTAAATATACCCTTTTTGCACTTTTGGCGGTGAAGGGTATAAAAATAAGAATGAATCTATTTTTTGATTTTATTTTTTATCCGTATAATGGGCGGTACTTTAACAACTAACCGACCTCGACTATAAAATAATACTTACGCAAAAAAAAAACAGTTCAAAACAGATTTTAGCTGTCTAAAAGATTGGTAACATGTAGTAAACTACATTAACTATTGGGACAGCCTTTAATTTCAAAATCCAAATTTTATAATACAGTTATACAGGTTGTTTGTAAATTTAAATCGTCTGTCTAAAACTGTTCAAAAGAATGGCCGTATACATCAAATTTAATGAACTGTTGGCGAACCTTTTTATTTATAATTTTGAATATTTTTACCACTTATTGTAACGGTCTTAATAATCGGTATTTTGTTTAATTTTCAAGCGTTTGTCTATAGCATTTCAAAAGATACGCCCATAGATGTTAATTTACGTCACCTGTGGGGACACCCTTTATTTTTAGATTTATTTTTCTATTATTTTTTGTGTGCTATAGTAGTACTTATTTTTTTTTATTCTAGATTTGTGCCATTTACGGTTCATAATGCACTTAAAAAACATGTGTGTGTGCATTGCAACACCTTTTATTTTTTAAAGTATGAACTGTTTTTAAAACGGGACCAATCTGTAAGAATAACCTTTTCAATAAAGAAAAAAACTTTCAAAATTGGTTCAGAAAAACCAACATTTAGTTGAATTGGAAACCTCTTTCTTCTTTTTTTAAATCTTTTTTTGAAGTCGGTTAAAAAGCAATACAAATTTTCCAAAGATGAAGTCAAATACTACAGAATAAAAAACCTTGTGTTGGCATTTCCACTTAAAAAGTTAGGTTATGTGAAAAGGACAAGTAAAAAAAAATTTTTAACATGCAAAACAATAATTAAAAATATCGAAAACTTATATAATTGTACAAGAAATAGTGATATGTAAGCGATAGCTTTGCTAAATCATAATTTTTTTATTTGTTAAAATACAATTTCTTTTGTTTACGACAGTTTTACCTAACATTGTTAACAATCAAATACGTAGCGAAATGTACAAGGGTACGGATCCCAACGCTGAAACACAATTTAACAAATTGTACGTGTATCCCATGGATAATGTGAGCATTTTATTTGCGGACATAAAGGTAATTTGAGATTTAATAATATTTTAAATAATTAAAAATAAAAAAAATAATATATTTCCAAATATAAAATAGTGGAAGAAAAAAATTCCATATGACATGAAATAATGTTTTTTATGCTGTACGATTATTCGTCCTTTTTCAAAAAACCGTTTTTGGAATAGTTAAAATACTCGACAATTATTAAAAACCGGGTCAGTTCTGAAGATTCGAAAAAAGCCGTTGAAATTAATTTTTAAAAAACTTAGCTTATTTGCTTTAGTAGAAAAAATAAAATAAAAACGCGCATTTGATATGAAATAATTTTAATACCACTTAATGTCTAAGATATTGTGTTATAACAGTATTTACATAAGTTGATTATTTTATTGAAAAATATATGCTTAACATTAATGATATTTAATTATTTTGGTTAAAATAATCTCTCAAAAATACAACAAAATTTAATTGCTTTCTTTTCTTTTTATAAAATTGAACATTGAAAATGATCTTTCACAGAAAATTGTTTGACAAATTGAAAGCATCATAACATAATCTGTCAAGCTTTAATTACTTTTTGGCAAATTATTTTAATTATTTTATACAGTTTCTGAATCGTCAGCTTTAAACTCTAAAACACCATCTGAGGAATTTTCTTCTCATCACTAATCTAAGCCTCATGCAAAGCATTTATTATGCATACAGCTAATAGTTTTAATAAGCATGTGATACCTACATATTATTTCTTTTTTCTAAAGGGGTTTACGGAACTAGCCAGCAAAACGTCTGCGCAACAACTTGTGAAAATACTTAACGATCTTTTTGCACGTTTCGATAGAATAGCAGAGGTAAGTTATTAAAAATTGTGTTCAGAAAAATATTAAAATGCAACTTCACACATTGATATCATAAGTTAATTTTTATTATAGATAAAATATAATCTTGAAAATTTTTTATTTAATACATAAAAAATGGTATTTCTTACTAAAGGTTGGTTGCAACAACTGTACAAAAAGTATACCTGACCGATTCGTGTCTTCACTAAAATCTATTCTTTACTTTTTCCTAAAAGCAAAAAACATTTTGTCATAACAAGACAAATAAAAGTTTTAATATAACAAAAAGTTCTGAAAGTAGCGAAAAATTCAAAATTATTATGGAAAGACGAGTACAAAATTAGGATATCTCTAAATAAATATAAGTTTAAAACGTTTTATTTAAATGGATGGTATAAAATTTACATTGTGTAATCTTATTTCTGTAATTATTTTTTTGAATAAATGTAAATATGAAATTATTGAGTTGTGCTATTTTATTAAATAACTCTCGAACCATTTTTTAAAATAGTTGCGAGTACAAAATTAATGCAGTAATTGAAACCGAATTCCAAATAAAACGCAAAACCCTCATACGAACTTTGCAAAAAAACAGACAATACGGAGATAGAAGATAATGGAGTGTCAGTAGAATTCACTGGGAACATAAAAACAACAGAAATTAATTATGGAAATACTAGAGGAACACACAAGATAACAAAATGTATTTACATATTTAATGATGACCTATTTTGGATTGCTAAAGCTGGTCAATTTGAAGAAACATTAAAACGTTAAATAAATATTCAATTTGTGTATAAACCAAGTATAATTATTCCAGATGACATCCAGCGGATACTGTCTCTAGACCCTGCAAAAAACAAAAAAATGCAATACCAACAGCCAAACCTAAAATTACAAAATTAAAATGTATTGCAGATGTTGAGGATTGTATTCAGATAGAAAGCTACAAGAAATTTCAGGGGCAAACTTAACTTTCTCAATAGAGAACTGTTTAAATAAACATATACAAACTGAGCACAATCGCTTCGTACTAAACGAAGTCAAAATGAAAAATATATTTCTTAAAACGAAGAAGAACGTTGCCGTTTTAAAAGCGGATAAGGTACAAATTATAGTTGCAATAAAAAAAGCCGACCATAAAAACAAAATAAACGTTATTTTAAGGATTTAGTGAATTCAGAATATTAAGTACGCAAATTTAAAGACAAAAATTTAGTATCCTGAATCATCTGTCGACCACGGTCGACATTAAAACATATACATACCTCGATTTCTAAGGACTTATTTTTAAAATCTTATAAATAAAATTACTATAATATCTGAATAAGTAAAATTTGAAAAATTATTAGTATTAGTTAATTATTCATTTGTTAGTGCTAGTTACTGTATTTGGAATATTTTTCCTTGACCTATAATTTTAGCTTTAAATTAGTAGCTTTTACTGTTGTCGTCCTCGATTAATTAATGCTTAGAAGTGGTTAGAAAAGACAAAGTATTAGGTAGGCAGCTGCTATTGGACAATGGAAGGTGCTTTAAAGGTAGTAATATTATATTGTGATAAGGCTGGATTAACCATAAAATTTACTCTGTTTACTGAGCTTGCTTATAACTTAAACGCTGCCCACATTGTTAATGATCTGGTGACTCGGATGTTTACTCTTTTTGTAAATTCTGCTTTTGGATCTATTCACTACCATTTCTACCTTTTTAAAATTTTGAAATTTTAAGCAATATCAAAAATGCATTCTGAACCTAATTTATTATATTTTGTTTGAGTTGTTACAAAAAACTTTAGATATTGCATATATCAATTGAATAACACTTATGATATCCCGGCGTTATGTATAATTACAAGATAATGCTCATGAGACCGATTAATTCTTATTTTTTAAAAATAATCTTTTGCTTCCACTATTGGTTGGTGAAAGTACGAGTTTAATCTTTGCAACAGTTTTTTAGATTAAACTATTATTAAAAAAAAAAGTTTGTAAGCGTTCCATATATGATTTTGATTTTAACTAGTTGATGCAACCAACCTTATTTGCCTGCTTTAAGTATTTCTTTTAACAGGATAATCATTGTTTACGTGTCAAACTACTTGGTGATTGCTATTATTGTGTCTCGCAGTTTGAAAGTGATAACTGGAAAACGCGACCAGATCATGCTGTATGTAGTGTTGAAACCGGCCTTCATATGATAAAAGCCATCAAGGACGTGCAGCTGCACACACATGTAAGTTTTATGTTTTTTATTTTTTTTTTTTTTGTGCTTTGGAAAATTTAATATTGAGTAACAAAGTACAATTGAAAAGTGCTCGATAGTTTAGACAAAGAATTAATGTAAAAATTAATTTTTGGAAATTTATCTAAATACTCTGATTTTTCATTTTATGAGGGTTGTTTTGCAGCTCATAATTTTCATTCTACTCGAGTGTAAAACTGTGACTTAAACAAATCCCGTTCTTATGTTTTTAATGTTCTTTCTACATTATGTTAAATACACGTTGACTCTTAATGTAGACTCAAGGCTTAGTAAGAAAGAAGCTAACACAGCCAGTTACATATATTTTGATTTTACAAAGGAAATAAACACATCAATGTGACCAACGTTTGCAAAAGCAAATCTGCATGTTTTTTTTATTTATGAAATTATTTTCAGATCCAATAATATTATAACGATTATTATTTTTTTAATTATATTAATTTATTTTCAAAAATTCTTTTTTCTTTCGTGCTATTTTCCCGATTTATTATTTAAATCACCGATATTGATTATTGAGGTCAAAGCACGTTACGATGGCCATTTCGTTATCGCTTACTTAATTAACTCTTCAGGAAACTTCTGACAAACATTTTAAATAAACTAAAGATTTTTGTCCAAACAATAAACCAAAGACAAAAATCAAAATTCAAGTTAAAATAACAATAACCAATAGTAATTCTATTCGAGACGTGCTTTGACCCTTAATAATCAATAGCGGTGATTTAAATAATAAATCGGGAAAATAGCACAAAAAAAAGAATTTTTGAAAATTAATTAATATAATTAAAAAATAAAATATCTCGTTTTTTAAAGTGATTATTATTATGATTATTTCCTATATACAAAAAAAATAAAAAATAAAGTGAAACATATTTATTATAAAATGACAGCGATGTGCGATTTTCAAAAACTGGAAATCATTTGATTAATGTTGAAATCACATTATTCTTCCTAAAAAGCAAATCACTTAAAGCAATTAAAAATAATTAAAACGAATGTGTAAATAGTTTTAAGAATCTGGGATGCACATACACATATTCTTGAATGACCGACAGGTTTTTTGGTAATGTACCAGTACTAACTAAAATGATCACAATATAGAGTACCTAGAGACTTAGCTTATTCCGAAGCTTATTTAGAGTTCTGCTTTCGAAATCCGGTTCAGTAGAACTAGATGAATTCTGCCAAAGCCAAATCGGTATGGCGAAGTTACGGCTGTGGTTTCGGATGCGCATGGAATGTTTCTCTAGAAAGTAATACTGACGACGACACCGTGCAATTTCTGGGAAATGTTTTTAGTGCTTTTATATTTATAGAAATGAACCAGTAGATAATGATGTTAATCGAATGAAAAGCGACTTTTGTGGGCCTGCCTAAACTTTTCTTACATAAGTTGGACAAACATTTTCATTGTTACTTTAAAACTTACTTTACGTACATATGTTTGTATGTATGTATGTCAAAATGAATGAATCAGCGTGGGGGTAAGCAGCATTGTTTTGATTGTTTTGTGCTTTTTAAAAAGTCAGTCAAATTACTCTCTATTGTTGATTTTTAAATCAGAATTTTCTAATACAAACGAATTCCAAATAAATTTTATTAACCACAAAAACTAGAAAACTGACAAATCAATATTATATTTAAAAAAATCAAAAACAATTTTTTTTTCTTGTGTTCTAAGTGTAGGAACACAACAGACGACGCGACGGTAACGCAATGATTTATCGTTACTGAGAGTTAGTAAACAAAACAACGACGGATCCTTGACGGCATTAATAATATTTATTATTATTTCAGTTTTGCGTTTGCTTTCAAAAATATATATATAGTTTTTAACATTTTAATGAATCAAATGAATTCCATTCAAAAAATCGATGAGTCTATTGGATTGGTTAATCTTGCAAGGAATTCTATGGGACTTTTCAAAAAAATTTAAGATGATACATGGGGCTTATATTTATCACCTTTTCAGTTATTTTTTCAATCAACTTCTTAATTAATTTTTTTTTTTTAATTTTTTTCATATGTATAATATCAGTTTTTTTTAGTTATTTTTATTCCTAAAATTATGTTCTATTTTTATTTAAATAATGTGCCCTTGCTATTATTGTGAATTTAAAGCTTACAAAATACAAATATTTCTGGAAATATGTGGCAATATTGTTAGGAGAGTTATAGACTAAATGTGAGAGAATAATGAAGAGAAAATAAAATAAATTTTATCTCAGCGGTATTGTCGTTGAAGGATAACTTATGTCAAATTTGTATGAAAATATCAATACCGTCATGTGCTATGTTCCTACATTAATTCAAACAAGATCCTACTACAAATGCATATTTTCTCTTAAGCTTAATTGAATTATCCTAACACGTCATCTGTAGCATTATATTTATGTTACGAACTTTGTTAAGTTGTATTTGTGTCAAGAATAACCAATCGTGTGCATTTAAGGTCTATTTAAATAATACAGTTTTACAATTTTTGACATAAAAGTACACAATGCTTATTTATTTAATTGTTATTTATTTAATTGTTAAATAGATTGAATTATTTAAGCATGATTATCAGCACAACCAAATAATAACATTTCCAACGATTGTGGTACACACTGAAAAAGTTTATTCTAAATTAATATAAGAATGTAATTAAAAATTTATTTAAATCAATTAATTATAACAGGTAGATCTCAATATGCGCATTGGCATTCACAGTGGTTCTGTAATGTGCGGAGTCCTGGGCAATAAAAAATGGCATTTTGATGTTTGGTCAAATGATGTTATAATTGCAAACCATATGGAATCTGGTGGAATTCCAGGGTAAAAGCTTTACAATCATCAAAACTCATAAACTTTTTTAAAACACGTATATAAAAATTGCAGCCGCGTGCACATATCGGAAGCTACACTTAACTGCCTAAATGATGCGTATGAAGTTGAGCCGGGTGATGGCGGCATTCGTGACAATCATCTCAAAATGTTAAACATTAAAACGTTTTTAATCAAACGTACGGAACCATTAAGGTTGGTGTTTGTAGAAAAAAATATCAAACAATTAAAATCATTATATTATTCTTATGTAAATTGAATTTGAAAGGCAGATGGAGTACTGTCCTACGTAAGAGAATTGCAGCAAAAAGTGTGTTTAGGAATTAAACTGTCACACAAGAAAATTATTTTTTTTCTATGTTTGTGCCCGCAGAACTTAGTGATTTCTGAACTGATTTTAATAATTTATCTTTATGAGAAAGGTGATGCTTACAAATTGATCCCGTTTAAAAACTGTTCACAATTTAAAAATACATGGGAAGTCCACATACAACATACATATTTTTTATGTGTATTATGAACCTTAAAGGTCACCACCCGTTACTATAGCTACCAATAGCAAAAAGTAATACAAAACTAAAAATTAAAGGGTGTCCCCATAGGTGACTTAAATAGACCTGTATCGGCCTATCTTTAGAACCGTTATAGATAAAAAATAAATAAAATAGGTAAACGATTTAAAATTGGTTAGGATGTCGAACACTATGAGCGTTGACAACAAGTATAAAATTTGGATTTTGAAAAATAAAGAGTATTGCAATAGTTGATGTAGTTTGTTATATGTGGTCAACATTTTGAACCGTCGTAGGCAGACAAGGAACCTGCAGCTCTAGGCTTGCTATAACAATAAGTATACAATTTGAATTTAGAACTTAAAGGGTTTTCCCATAATTAACGTAAATTGATCTAAATGGCCCTATCTTTTGAACCGTTATATTCAAATACTTGGAAATTAGACAGAATGTCCACTACTATGTCTGGTATACTAAGAGCTACAAATATTTAAAATTATAAGTTTATAGGTGTTACAATAGTTTTAGACAGTCGATTAAAATTTTCAAAGAACCAGTATTGCTAAGTCCGCTATAAAAGCAAGTATAATATTTAGATTAAGAGTTTAAAGGGTGACCCAATGGTAAATGAAATTTAATGTATGTATATGTATAACCCTTTGAATCGATATAGACAGACACAAAATTAAAATCTGTTTTGAAGTCGGTTTTTTTCGGAAGAATTCTTAATTTAAAAAAAATTAGCATCGGTCTTTAGCAGCACTCAACAAAATAGGTCAGAGATCGATTATTCGATGAGCTGTGTGACATATCTGCTTTTCTGCCGAAACTAAAGATTTTCTAAGAATATTTCCGGATTTTGAAAAAGCCCGTAATCAAAGTTTTGCAGCGGTCGTTGTTGAGTGAAGTGGCGTTTCAGCTGCAGTTTCCAAAATGAAAATGCGGTCGTTCAAAGCGATAAAATTTTGACTCCGAAGGTAGATTTTGTAATGTCGATGGGTTGCAAACTTTTGGTCTCATTCTCATCAGTACACACCGAACGAAAAACGAACTCTTTGCATAAAATTTTGTGTAGTCCTCGCCGTTTTTGATTTATTTTAGCCAAAAATCGTTTTGCTTCGCGCAGTTTGGACAACACAAGACCAAATAAGTATGCAACATTTCCCAACATTTTTATAGCGTAAAGAGACTCAGTTTCGACCACTGAGGTGTAATACTGACCGATACTCAATAATTTGAACATAAGAAATCATTGTCGCCTCTTTATATAAAATGTGATCATTTATATTAAGGTACCTTGCAACTCACATAAGGGTAAAAATATACCTGCAAAGTAGCTCTTAAAAGTATGAAGCAGTTATTGCACAAAACAACAGATAATTTTAGTTAAAAAGTTATTTGATTATATTTTTCTTGCTACTTACACTCTTCCGTTAACCTTGATTACTGTTTTTAGTAACTTTCTTCAGTGTATTTGTTTTTTTTTTCGTTTACAAATTATTTCAATATTTCGCCCCAGCACAGTGTGGTACTTCGCAAGTATAACTAGACAAAATTAATAAGTCGCGTTGGTTTCACTTCTTACTTATGACTTAGATATAAAATGAGTTTAAATTTAAATATATAAATGATTATAAAAAATCAACCTTTCATAATAATAAAGTTTATTATTATTTTTAGACAAAAAATTGGTTTCTTACATCCTCTGGGATTATTTGAAGTTTCATATGTCAGTATTTAGATTGAAAATAACTAAAATTCAAGGAGCCGGAGTTATTTTTAATACCAGCATAACTTTAACGTTTTTAATAAATATTTGATAATAATTGTTTCTTTACTTGTTTTTGTTTAATTAAATTAATAATAGAGGTAATTAGGCATAGATACACGCAGAGATTTTAATTTACTCACGTACATATGCATCGCTATAAGATTCTTTCTCCTCAAAAGCATCAACAGATATTAATGAAAGAACTTCTTTTGTTATCAAACCTGGAATTCGAAAGGGAATGTGACACTAACTTTCAATAAAGGGATCTAAAGATATTAAGGGTCGATTGAAAAGATCTGTATTTGTGTTTATTCTCCATGTTCTTCTCGTAAACAACTCGTTAAATTTCCTCTTGACAGCTGTCCTATAGGAGGAATGCAAGACCTTGTTATGTTATGCTAACTGGCAAAATGTGTCATGGGTATTTGTTTAAATTTCGTGTGACAATAAGAAAGCTTTAAAATCATATTTATCAATGGGATACCCACTAGTTTAAGTTTCCAAAATAACATGAAATCGTTCAGTTAATTCTTTATTGACATCAGTGATTTTTACTATTTTTTGCTGCTCTTAACAACCGATTATCAGCATCAGGTGTTGGCATGTCTACAAGCAACCCACAACGTCACGGGGTCTTTCACTCTATATCCGGCTCAAAACAAATAACATTTATATTTGTCTTCAGATTTGTTTCCACGTGTTCTAGTATATCTTGAAGACCATATCTAAGCATTATTAATTCTAATAATTTTTTAAAAATTTTCTTTCGAGAAAGAATAGAAGTCAAACTTGAAAAGTGAATTTTTTTTTAAGTGTACACTTTAGTTCTACATTTGAACTATCCGGAATCAAACCCTTTAACCCTAATTAAATAAAGAAATATTTTATTTGTTACGCTTTCTGCTTTATTTACTAAAAAAAAAAATACTTTTTTTTAATACTTACAATGCAAATAATTAAATGAAAATTATAATACATTCCCTTGATATAAAGCTTAATAATAATATAAATAAATTATGACAAACAAATCACCGTACCCTTTTTAATCATAATCAAAAGTTACACAAAAAAATTGGCTCCTTTTTAAACTTGAATACAAAACAACTGACTTTAAAGCTTATTTTTTTCCTAATCCGAGCAACACAAAAACAAAACACGCTGCGGTGATAAACGCAAGATGATATGCAAATACGTACTCTGCCGAAGGCGAAAGTACAAATGAAGAAGTATCTAGAGAAATAAAGGATTCTGAATTTGAATTTGAAAAACTAACTTTTTAATCCCCTTAAACGTACTCTTCAGTCAGTTAATTATTTAAGCCAAAGTTTCAAATTAAGGCCTAAAAAGTCATATATAAAAAAACGCATTAAAAACAACAAAATAAAACCCCGCATAATGTATACCCAGCAGGAAAGGTAATCAATCAATAGGAATCGAGATGGTAATAATTAGCTTGCATAATGTGTTGATTCCAGAATTCCTTATTACATCGAAAATGTCTTAGGATAGCAATTATGACTAATTATTATTATAATGTGGTCGCCGATTTATAGAATTTCTTATTTCTATTTTCAATACCATTCTTAGTTGATCATAGCCACGATCATCTAAAATGTTGCGGGTCGTGATTCCAACCAGTGATTAAAAATGCATGACTATTTTCAATGCATATGTAGTTGCTTAACTGTTGATGTGGAAAAATGTGCAGCAAAAACAAAAAGCAAATGCAAAAAAAAAGAAAGAAATGCATTTTCTTTAGCTATAGTCATCAAAGCAATCATTTTGAAAACGTTTGCTGTTGCTTGAGCAATCAGTTTTTCTTTATTTTTATTTTTGCTTTTTCTTAACTCTTTACTATTGTAATAAACTTAGTCTTTATTAAATAAAACAATTAAAGTTTATTTTAATTAACAAGCAATTCATTTGCTGTACAAAAAAGGAATGAGCTTAAAAATAACATACAATTAGAAAGAAGACAGCAAAAGGTTTTTAGTAATCCCTTTGCTGTTTTTGTTGTTAATAAATGGATACATACAATGTTCCATTGCAGGTGTTCATTTAATGACAAAGGCTTTTTGTAAAGCTTTACTCATATTAAGAGAGATGTAATAGTGACGATCTCTATGTTTAAGTAAATACCCTACAACTATGAAGTTTTGGCTGCCTACGATTGCTGTTTCTTGCTGTAACTCGATGCTTTTCATCCCATTTAACATTGGAAACATATTTATGTATTTATTACTTACAATACGTCAGAAAATACATGCAATAAATACATACAAATACAAACGTTGTTTTTATTACACCATTAAATAGTGTTGTTGTTTTTTTTTTTTTTTTTTTTGTCTTAAAAAGCAACAGCAACTTATTGCTTAAGCAACAGCAAATGGTTTCAAAATAAATGCTTTGCTGATTGCTGAAGTAAATGCGTTTCTTTTCCTTTTTTGCATTTGCTTTTTGCTGTTGCTTCGTTTGTAATGAAATGTTTTCTTAATGCAGAAATTAAGTTTTTTAATTTGCAGAAAAACATGTAAGCAAAGCAAAGATTTTAGTGCTGTTGCTATTTTTAAACACTAATTCCAACTTCTTTAAAACGTTGTCGCTATTTCTACTTTAACTAACCAATGCCCATTTAGATTTTTATGGACTTTTTAATTGCTGTGCCTTGGATATTTCTTAGTTTACTGATTTTATCAGTATTAGGGTTTTCTTAGAGTTTAACATAAATATATTCCAATATATTTTCTTTGTACTTTTATTAACTAAATTTATTCTCAAAACAAAACTTTTAAAGTTCTCAAAGTCTTTGAATAATATTTTACTATGTTTTGCGATTTCAATTACGTAGGGCACACAACCAGGAATCAAATATGTCATATCATTAGTGTAAAGAATTATATAATAAAGTTGGTCCCATCTGACAACACACATTTATTTGTAAAATTCAACTCTACATAATGTTTTATAGAATCTGCGTTGTAATTTTTATTTTAACGATTTTCAGACCAAAAAGACGGTTTGGCACACGAAGGGTTGAATGTGTTACTAATAATAATGATGACAGTAATGCAAGTAGACCAACAGCGATAGTTCCTAGCGAACAGCAGCTGCACTCAATTCAAACATCATCTTCACCATCAGCAACGACAAATGCAGCAGCTCAGCTACCACTTGGTGAGCAACAAAATTCATTACACATTGTAATGGAAGGTGACACTTTGAGTTCAGCTGTACCTTCAACAGTTTCTTACCAAATGACAACCTCAGTGCCTTTTGCAATAAGAGAGAATGGTGGAAAAGTTCACAGTTTACTAAGTGCAATTGATTCGAAGTCATTAATAACAGAAGATGAACCAACAACGGATTGGACACCAGAAATACCATTTAAAAATGTAAGTCGTTTATATCACTTGTTTGAAGTGCTTTTGTGTTCACTAATTTATTAAATTTATTTACACACACTAAAAAAAAGATTTTTTTTAAAGTTACTGAACAAATAAAATGCTTACAAGAAATTTATTCAACAAGCATTAATAATTTATCTTTTCCTTTAACTTAATTTAGAAAATTAGGTTTTTTTTATTAAAAATAATATATATGCAGTACTTATTTTTTTGTTTTTTTTTTGAGTCTCTGTCACCCCAAAATTTTCTGATTAAAGTTACTTCAGTAAACTAGATTTACATAGATGGTGAAAGGTATATAAGATTAGCACTCTTACTAATGTGTATTTAAAAATAAAAACACATGAAACAAATACTACAACGAAAGATATAAAACATATAGATACATAAGTAACTATTATGCATTTATTAGTTTTTACTATGTTTAGAACTTCACTTTTGATACAAATGGGATTGCAAGTGAATTTACTTTTGCTTGTACAATAATTTGGAAAGTTAAAAATGTTTTTGGGAAAATTTTACTTTATTAAATTATTGAAATTTCAATACACGCTTCATATTATAAGTAAAAATATTTTATGAACACATATGTATGTATTTCTCTGAGCCTTCAATACAAAATTTTATAAAATTGCGTTTTTGCTACTGATTTTTACAAAATTTACAGTTTTTAATTCATCTATTTCAATTAAATTATTCTACGAGGGCTGCTATGTATATTTCTGGCCTGGCAACACTGAGTGCTGCCAAGTGCAATCTGACATCTCCATTGGAAAGTTTGTCATTTTTGAGCATAATCGTACTCAAAACGTTTTGACGTACGACCATTATTTGTGTTGTTAACAGTGACTTGAAAAAATTAATATAGAAAAAAATGGAATTAACTCGTGAACATTTTCGTGCCATCATTTTTCAGAACTTTCGACGTGGAATATCAGGACAAGAGTGCATTGATGAACTTATATCTTTGTATGGCGATGAAGCACCATCCTATAGCACTGTGAAAAATTGGTATAATGAATTTAATCGTGGCCGAAGCTCGCTCAAAGACGAATTTCGTGAAGGTCGTCCAAAAACGGCTGTTGTGCCAGAGGACATTGATGACGTGCGTGACCTCATAATGCAAGATCGACATGCGACATACCGAGAGATAGAGACATCGTTGGACATTTCTTCCACCAACATACATTCGATACTGCATGAACACCTGGCCATAAAAAAGGTTTGTTCTCGTTGGATCCCGCACAATTTGAAAGTCGCTCAAAAAAAGGCTCGTGTCGATTGGTGCAAAGAAATGTTGCAAAAATACGATTGCGGTGCTTCAAAAGACGTTTATATAAGATCGTCACAGGTAACGAATCATGGATCTATGCGTATAAGCCCGAAACAAAACAACAATCGACCGTGTGGGTCTTCAAAGACGAGCAAAATCCAACGAAAGTTTTTCGTGGAAGAAGCACTTCAAAGCAAATGGTCGCCTGTTTCTTCGGCAGAACTGGTCATGTGGTGACTGTTCCGCTTGAGCAACGTAGGACGGTCACTTCTGAGTGGTACACTATAATTTGTTTGCCTGAAGTCATCGGAGAAATTCGAAAAACCAACAAGAGAAGACGATTCATTGTTCACCATGACAATGCGAGCTCTCACACATTGGCTCAAACCAGAGCGTTTTTGACCGGCCAAAACGTCGAATTAATGGGTCATCCCCCGTACAGCCCTGACTTGGCACCTAATGACTTCTTCTTGTTTCCGCAAATCAAGAAAAATGCGTGGTAAACGATTTTCGTCGCCAGAAGAAGCTGTTGAAGTGTTCAAAAACCATGTTTTAGAGGTGTCTCAATCGGAGTGGAAAAAGTACTTCGACAACTGGGTTGAGCGCTGGAGAATACTTTGAAAAACAATAAAACCATTTTTGATTATAAATATTTGCATTTTCACTATTAGGCCAGAAATATATAGAGCAGCCCTCGTAAGAATATAATTGAATTTGGTTCAATTACAAGTAATGATTATTGGCTAATTACAATTACTTTTAATTTAACGATTACATATAGATTATAGACAATTTAATTTAATTGCAATTAAAATGTAATGGAATATCTCAAGACTGATACATACTATAAGTGTATGTATTTATGTATGTATATATAAATATTATTATTATTAAAGAACAATTATTGTTCAGATAGGGCTAAGGGTTATTAATTGGAAAGAGAACAGTAAACATTAGATACTAGCAGCATAAAATTAATTTTCTGGTTCCCTACAACCTTAGTCAGCATATTTCGTATCCATTTAAAAGGTGGTTATTAATTATAAATGTGTCCGTTCCCAGCAAAAAAAAATAAGACATTACCTTTAAAAGTACTATCCACATACCGACTCACTTTTGTGATTGCAATATTTTGTTACTCGCTTACAAAACACATTACATTAGTTCGCAAAAAAAGAAGTAGTGATTGAAGTAGTTCTTTAAGTTAAAAAAAGAGTACCTTAAAATATGTACTAATGATCATCATAATTTCCTGCAATAATCAATTCTCAGTAATTGATTATAAAAGTCTCATGCCTTAATAAAATCATTTGGTTGGTAATCTAGTTGGGAAGTCCTTCCGCCAAAAATGCTTAATTCCACACTCGATTACTTTTTCTAAAACTTTTTGCTGGGTCTATACAACTATTTAGAAGAAATTTAATTTTTATAGCATTTAATTTTTAAACCATTATTTCTCTACAAAAGTTAATATTTATTATAAAATTATTTACACACACTACCAAAAACTATACTCTACTATACCAGCATTTATTTGTTTATTTGTATTTAGTGAGCGCAAATTTTTGCGCTTGGTGTTTTTTTTTCTTATTTTTTAATTCTCTATCGCCCCATATACTTGTATTTTTGATTAGAGGCGTGGTGTTTTGCCCGCTGCCTCGAAAAGCATGGGCCGACATTGCTGATTTCCAATGGCATTGACTGTAGTTAGTTGGTTGTTTATTGTTTTCATCCCCTACAGCCAATCAAAAAGACTCCAAAAATTTGTGTTTTCATATCCAGTATATTTATTTGTACATCATGCACAGTATTGTCAATTTTTCTGTTATAAAGGGTGTTTTTTATAGACGTATAGAACTTTAAGTTGGCATCACTTTTTTAACTGGCGGCCATTTTGTCAGCTGTCAAGTGATTAATATTTAGTTTGGTTTGCCATTTCATCATGAATAGGTTGACAAAAGAACAACGCTTGCAAATCGTGCAAATTTATTTCGAAAATAATGGTTCAGTTCGCGAAGTTTACCGCAAGCTCCGTCCATTTTATGGTCGACATAATCGGCCATCAGAGCAATTAATTCGGTTAACCATGGATCGTTTTCGCACTACGTTTACTCTATGTGATAATACGCATCCGCAGAGACGTCGAACAGTGCGCACCGAAGAAACAATTGCCGCTGTAGAGCAAAGTGTTGAAGAGGACCCGAATGAATCGATTCGCCACCGTGCACAGCAATTAGAGCTTTGTCCATCAACTTTATGGAAGATTTTGCGCAAAGATCTTGGCTTGCGACCTTACAAGATCCAGCTTGTGCAAGAATTAAAGCCGCGAGACCATGCAATGCGTCGTGATTTTGGTGTATGGGCCGAAAATGAGATTGATCTCGATGCTGATTTTCATAGCAAAATTTTGTTCAGTGATGAGGCTCATTTTTGGTTGAATGGCTACGTCAACAAGCAAAATTGCCGCATTTGGAGTGAAGGGAATCCACATGAGACCCTTGAAACGCCATTACATGCACAAAAACTGACTGTTTGGTGTGCTCTATGGGCTGGTGGAGTCATTGGGCCATACTTCTTCCGAAATAATGCTGGAGTGTCAGTTACCGTTAATGGAGACCGGTATAGAGCCATGATAACCGACTATTTTGTTCCCCAATTGGATGGCATGAATGTGCATGAGTTGTGGTTCCAACAAGACGGCGCTACATGCCACACAGCGCACGTTACAATCGATTTATTGAAGGAAACATTCGATGAGCGCATAATTTCGCGGAATGGACCTGTCAATTGGCCACCAAGATCGTGCGATTTGACACCATTGGATTATTTTCTTTGGGGATATGTGAAGTCGCTCGTCTACGGCAACAAACCAGAAACGTTAGGGGACTTGGAAGCCAACATTCGTGGCGTTATTGCCAACATACGGCCCCACATGCTCAAAAAAGTGGTTGAAAATTGGACCTGTAGAATTTACTTTATTCGAGCCAGCCGCGGCGGCCACATGCCCGAAATCATATTTAAACATTAATGGCATAAAATTATCCTTCCAATAAAGCCAAATTGATGGACATTAAAACGATTTTCTTGTGTTTTATTTCAATTCGAAGTTCTATACGTCTATAAAAAACACCCTGTACTAAGAGGATTTTTCTTTTTTAGGGAAGAATTTGGGGATTAACATATTCCAGGCGAAAATACAGGTTGTGTTATCTTATAAAATCGTATATAATAAACAGATGACAATGAGTTAATCAATAAACAATATATTAAATGATAAAATGTTGGAAATGAAGTTACCCAAGGTTCTGTATGCGAGTAATAATTTATCTGATAATTTATTTAGGAGCAAAGCCTTAATGCCTAATTATAACCAGAATTTACACATGCAAACGCAGTTTTCTGTTTTCCCTATTCGTTTTTAATATTATTTTTAAAACTTTTTCTAATATTTTAGTGTGCATGAACACATGTATATATGGGTGCATCTTTAATTTCCTTCTAATTACCTTCTATAATTAATATTCC
This sequence comes from Gymnosoma rotundatum, assembly GCA_916610165.2. Taxonomy (NCBI): domain Eukaryota; kingdom Metazoa; phylum Arthropoda; class Insecta; order Diptera; family Tachinidae; genus Gymnosoma; species Gymnosoma rotundatum. The sequence continues at coordinate 76,383,547 of OU744338.1, read as the reverse complement.
GTTTGTGCATATTAGTTTAATTAATTCCCAAAAATTTTCATTTAAGAATTAACTGGTCGCTTTATGTTACAAATATGCAAATAAATAAAAATAATAAACTCTTGAATACCACTAAGCTTTATCCATCGTTTTTGCAGATGTGTCAGGGTATAAAATCTTATTTTGTAACACGCAACTCTGTTGTCAATAGGTGCTGATTTACATTCCCCATATATTAGTCCTTAGTCCTTAGAGCTTTATCTTTTGGTATTTTGATTATCTTATAAGTTTGTGGTTTGAGACAGAAACTTTTCTTTCGTTGTGGGCTAAGTTTTCTTATCGATGAACATTTTTCTTCAGTTTTGTTCATCATTTAGCTCCTGGAGGTATTCTTGCCTCTGTGGAGAGTTTTTGCGAAATTCTTCTGTCGGTGGTTGTTAAAACCCAAAACTTAAAGACGACGGTCAAACAATTTCGACAACAATTTTTGCAGGATTAAGAGTTAGAGTCTTGAACACCTGTCCTGATTGCCAACAAAAATTTAAATAAAGGCTTACTCCTGTCTCGCTGGTATGTCCGCTTGAATCGTATAACCAAAACAGAAGATTATGGATGTAGCGATTTTTTTCCTGGCCTTTTGTACACCATTTAACTCGCAAGTTTTCCATAATATTGTGTATTCCACATTTAAGAAATATAATTTTAATTAAAAACTGTAGCTTTTCTGTGAATATTTCTTTACCAGCAGAACATAATAAGCTTACTCACCGAAAAACGCTAATCGTTCTTTATTTTGAAGTTCTAAAGAATTGCCATAAATTTTTCTTTAGCAGGCATTGTTCCGGCTTTACTAACTCATCCACAAAGAAGATACATTTATATTTGTAAATTCTGGCATTATATTCTTTTGTTTAATTCCTCAATAATTGAACCACCAATCAAGATTTCGTCAAAATATACATGCATTTTGGCCCAGCCTTTAATGATTTCCCATAAATATTATGCCGTTTTTATACTGAACCAACCAAGTTGGGTATCAATCGTGAACAATTATGTAGATTAAACCCCTTGTCTTGCAATAACCCATACTTATACGAGTAGTCAATAGTGATCTGCTTCAACTCAACATTATATCTGACGTTGATTACGTTTAAAAATGTAACTCAGTATCTATTTCTTTCTTTGGCGCAATTATCGATGTTAACACTTTGTACAACTTGAGACCACCCAAACTGCTCAGATTTTTGTACTAATACATACAATTGTAGTTAGCTTAAGGCAGCTTAAGCGTCTCGAATATAAAGTGGAGTCTTTTCAAAACGTATAAGGCTCAACGGATCAAGCAAACATTGTGGTGCCTGCAGTCATTTAGATTTCATCAGCTGAAGCTTCAAATGCCATATGTATTTAATTTCTTATTACATTTTTTTCTCGTTGTAACACATATATTGTTATGGGCGATGGTTGGACTTAGGTAATGACAAATAGTTTTAAATAACCAGTTACCAAATTTTATGTATAACAAAGACCAGAAACGACACGCTTGTGGATTATTTTTTAAAACATATGACTCCCGATTATCTACAAAATGCTAAATAGTGGTATAAAAATAATCATAGAAAACGGGTGCTTAGTGCGTAACATTGCTGTAAATACATGTACATACATATATTAATGATGCATCATATAATTGTCTTTATGTGCAAAAATGAATGAATGAATGAAAACACAAGTAAGAGTGCTATATTCGGCTCTGCCGAATCTTATATACCCTTCACTATATATGTAGATCTAGTTTAGTGAATTAACTTCGATTAAAAAGCAAATATTGGGGTGACAGAGAATTAAAAAATAAGAAAAAGAAAATAAGAAAGAATTCAATAGCTTTTAAATGACACTCTTATTGATATCTTCAAAAATATGGTGCACAATCGCACTTTGCTACGAAAAGATTTTTTTTATAGTAAAAATTGTGGGGCGAGCGCCAATTTTTTCACTTGTTTTTTAATTATTTTTCGATTCTCTATCGCCCCATATATTTGTTATTTGGATTGGAGCTACTTCACTAAACTAGATATGTTCCAAATGATATGGAAAACATAAACCGATCTTGCTTATAGAAAATTTTGAAAACCATGTCTGATCGATTTTCTAGACCATCTAGTGCCTTGACAAAGTAGATTTCAACCCGAATACCTATGGACAGACGAAAATCGTTCAATCGATTTCACTACGCATAAGAACTTAGAATATATATACTTTATGGGATTGGAAATTGATATTGTAGAAATTACACAAGGAATGACAAACTTAGATATGTAATTTTTCCATCTGTAGTGAATCAAAATTAAACAACACGAACTAGAATTAAACTAAATTAGTTATGTAGGAGAGAAAATTGCTTGCAACTTGTAGTTTTTTGTTATATAACTGAAGTATAACAAAACCAATGTTAAAAATTACTAAGAATTTTCTTAATTTTCAGTTAAACTCTCCAGACGAGGGAAATGTGCATTCCGATTCCATTTTAGGAAATACAAGACATACACAGCGATTAATAGTTACGCCCCTTGATGAAGAAGTATGAATTTTCATTTTACGAAAAAAAAAAAAAAAATATTTAAAATGTTGTTTTTTATAAAACTTCTTTACAGGTCGATGTGTTCATTAAAGAAAACATACAAATTAATTCAAATAAAAAAATTCGAAGAGAGTACCTTAGTCCTTGGACATTAAAATTTAAGGACAAAGAACAAGAACTGAAATTTTGCCAATTACGCGAAGATATGTTTCGGTGAGTTCAACAAAATTTCATCATTGCTGAAGCACCACTAATTTATTAATTATTATTTTTTCATTTTAATCTATTCTACTCCCAGATCCAATATGCTGTGTGTATTTGTTTTATGGATCTTTATTGTTTTGTGCCAAATAATTATTATACCTCGATGTACAAATCTCCTAATATGTTTAGCAATAGGAACCATCATTTTAATAATTAGCTGCATAATTGTTATGGCAGAAGAGTTTTCAGGTATATATTACAAAAATTATTTTTAAATTTCAGGTTTATTCCACGAAAGCAACATATTTTTCTCATCAATCCAGTTATAATTCTTCCATGTTATTTATTTATGTATTTATATATATTTTCTTAATTTTCAAGCTAAATCATATTAAGTTGTTAGTTAAACAAAGCGATAATTATAGACTTAAAAATTAAAAAAAAAAATAACAATACCGATTGAAAATTTATTATTTTTTAATTGCATCATCGGGACACTAGAGAGACCGCAACATACAGATTAGACGTCATTAAAAACATTACTAGGTGCCGAATTCGGTGAGCACCAAAGTATCTCTAATTTAAGTTTACGATTAAATTGAATTGCAGTAGACTTAGGCGTAATATAAGAAAATTGCATGAGGTTATAAATAGTTTCAATGTACTACAAAATGATCGATCAATTTATGTAACGAACCAATGTTAACACAATTATGAGGAATATAATTTTAGATAAAATACAAGAAACTAATAGTATTATCTCAAATATTGATTTGATACCCCTAGTCCATAACCTCTCCCAGAAGATTGACAGACTAATATAATATATATTATAATAGATACCACTAAAAGGGTTATCATATTGTAGGATGTAGGATATAATATAATATAATATAATATAATATAATATAATATAATATAATATAATATAATATAATATAATATAATATAATATAATATAATATAATATAATATAATGTAATGTTATATAATATAATATAATATAATATAATATAATATAATATAATATAATATAATATAATATAATTATAATATAATATAATATTAATATAATATAATATAATATAATATAATATAATATAATATAATATAATATAATATAATATAATATAATATAATATATTATAATATAATATAATATAATATAATATAATATAATATAATATAATATAATATAATATAATATAATATATTATATTATATTATATTATATTATATTATATTATATTATATTATATTATATTATATATTATATTATATTATATTATATTATATTATTATATTATATTATATTATATTATATTATATATATTTGTGTTTGCATTCCTATAAAATTGTTTTTGAATTTCATTTACAATTATTTACAATTAATTGAACTTCCATTACCGTAATATTTCTTTTTT